>OX421447.1:27234553-27244553 GCA_949126865.1 Montipora capitata
ATGCTCGCAGCTTCTTCACGAACCACAGGCTTAAGGGGAATATAAAACTCACAATCCACTGGTTCAGGGGGACAGTCTTCAATGATTCCTTATTCTTTTTGATCTCAGATTACTTGATCGTATTCATTCATCAACCCTTGTTGTTCCAGTTTCTTGTTTAGACTGCTTAGGCAGCGGATACTCCCTTGTTTGTTGGAGGGCAGGACAGGATGACTTCCACTCCATGGTAGGCCTTCCTCATACCACCCTTCCAGTTTCACCAGTGAGGGTTTGCTTATGGTCACATATTGATGTGTGATGTCATTTTCTGCAATGTTGACAAGTGCTCTTGCTGTAGCATTCCGCAGGGCGATGATTGGGTGTTGCACAATTAAAACACAAGTTTTTTCTTGCGAGAATCTTTTTCCTTTCATCTTTGTTGTTTATCTTTTGGCTTTCAATTGATTTGGGGCCGATATCTCCACAATAGACACATTCTTTCGGATTGAATTCCTGTCCCAGCTTGGTAAAGCTTGCTTGGGCATTCCCGTTTATGTTCATTGAATTCTCTCTCCATAGTGTTATTGTCCGACGGGTTTCTTGTTAACCATAAGCAAATTGCTTCTGAAAGTTTCAAGAAATCCCATTTCTCCCATTCTGGATCAATTTGTACCAGGTCCTTACGAATTCCAGGCACTTTATCTAGTGTCCTTGAGACAAACCCATTACATGTAACCTTTTCCAATTTGTCCAATGTTTGTAATGCTTGAACACAATGTGTCAATTTTTCGCTGAGCTTGTTGATTCTGTTTGGGTCTGCACCTGTCACTGGCAGCAGATCTAGTATTTCTTTAATGTAGGCCTTGATTATTTTGTGCTCCTTGTCCAACTTCCCTTGTAAGATACTTTTCACACAGTTGTATCCTTCCGTAGTGAAGGGCAATGCTTCAATTGTTCGGCTAACCTTCACATTGACCAAATCTCTTAAATATGTGAACCTGCTGATCGGAGCACACTCGTTTTGTCTATAGTTTCCAAAAATTGACCCCAAAGTCGCGGCCAGTCCACGTAGTCCGAACCATCTGATTTTGTTATTACTAGCTTCGGTAGTTTACACACTGCTTACACACTTTCCTTACACAAAGTCGCGGCCAGTCCATGTAGTCCGAACCATCTGATTTTGTTATTACTAGCTTCGGTAGCTTACATACTGCTCATCAAGGCTTGATGGATTCCTTCCTTTTTATTCCTTTCTTTTTTGGTAGCTGGTCTGTCTTTAACTGCATCGTCATCTTTTGAAGCTCTTCAAATTTGATCCACTCTTGTTTCACGTTGACTTCAGTTTCTCTTTTCATTTCATCCAACCATTTCTGTACTTTTCCGATTCCTTTATCTTTCATCCATGTTTGCATTCCAAGCCCCGATTTCGGTCACCTCTTCTTTTGCAGCTAGTTTACTTGCTTCTACTTAGAGTCTCATGTAGTTTACGTTGGCCGAGATGGTCTTGAGAGTCTCTTGATGTCTTTTGATGGCCTCCAAGTTAACGATAACTCTAACCTCTCGATAACGGAGTCCGTTTTGTCCAAGTTGATTTGCAACTCATGGGTGAGTTTGATTTCAAAACTGTTCGCTGTTGCTTCCATGGTGTCCTTCGGTCGACGAAATTCAGGACATAATTATACTCCGTTCATGGTCCTTTTGCTTATCCTAATGTCCAGTCGGAGGTGCCATGTTTGGAGAATGTTTACCTCCCAATAACAGTGTTCCCCAACTTAGTCCCAGAGTTAAGTTTGTAATGGTTTATTATTAAAGGGGAAGTGTCACACTATTTGAGTCAAAATTCAAAACATGAAAAGATGTCTTTGCATCAATGAACACCAAGAAATACAGTGTAATGCAGTAGTTTTGTTGCCAGTGGCCACTGAAGTGCACTGAAGCTATTCTTTGTTGTCTGCAGCCAAGGATGGAGGGGACGGAAATGGATTGAAACTTGAAAAAATTGGCCAGTCTTTTCCTAGTTTGGAGATGACTGTTGTTCTCTGAAAGTCGCCAAAAGTTAAATACGAATAGCTCTTTGTGCCACATTATATTTCGTATCATCTCAGTGAGTTGTCAGGATTGTTATACATCTAAGCTACATTGTAGAGAACTAATTTAGATTTTTACCCAGTTTTGGCCTAAAATCAGTAAATTTAGCATGACAGTGCCTCTTTAAAATCACAGTCTTGCAACAATCATCACCTCGCGTCAACTCCCAAACTCAACTCAACTAAAAAATCTCTTGATACAACATTATTCACAAAACTAAAGATATCAATTTCCAAAAGATATCTATTTCAAGTCACGAAAAAAAAGCAATCATGTTGTCAATTCCCACAAACACCTTGTAAAATTTATTAATAATTCATAAGGGTGACAGCCAGCGGAAATGCACTATTCAGGTCACATGCATGGCCTGTAAAGAGTGACAAAGTTCAACTGTCTGAAAGCGCAGGGAGGGTTTGATAGGGTAGCAGGGAAAAGCTGGGGTTGATGAATGAATTAATACAATAATTGAAATGAATTATATACAACCACCTGTTCCTGTATGAACATATTGAACTTTGAAAGAAGATGAATGAGACAAAAACAACACCAAACACATTTTACTTTATCATTACTTTGTTACTTCTCATTTAGCACTGCCTCTTTATTTTTCAGATATCCAAAACTTTACCATACAGTTATTAAAAACTGCACTCAGGACATCACATGACACTGAACTTTTCCTCCCTTTGCGCCTTATCCTTCTTTGCTTCCACACAAACAACAGTGCCATCCTTATTTTGTAAACTATGGTGTGTAATTCCTTCACTTCAGTGGGCCGAACAACTTTGTCTTGAACTTGAAATGCAGTCAGGAATACATGTATCGAGGCTTGCTAAAACCTCATCGGGTGTTTCGTCATCTACAATACTTGACCAAATTTGATCTTTCGCAGTACATGTTTCTTCTTGTTTGAATTTCAAGGATGAAAGAGATCAGTAAATCTACTGGTTGGGTAAAAGCATCACTAACAACTTTAACTTTAAAATCCAAGTGTCCACTGAAAACCTGTTTGTCAATTTAAGGACATTGTTGCCCGAAAATGAGATAAATATCGACAACAGCCTCAGTATAAACATTCAATAATTCCGAAGGCTTGCCTTGAAATTGTAAAGGCCGATACAACACTGCTGCTCATGTTGTAAAGTAACATTACTTATCATCCATATCACAGGGAAAAAAAGGGGATAAACAAGCAAAGAGTGTTAATATAACAGAACGTTAAGAACATTGTCCTGCTGAATTGTGTTACATGTAGGTAAACTAAAATTGAAAAATCACCAACAACCGAACTCCTAGCAGTGGTATGTTGGAAATGCCTGAAATTTCTTTTTCTTTCAGCTGTTCTTTGTTAATTGTTCTTTTTTAATTATTTCACGGTCTTCATTTTAGCTACCTAGAGGGAGGTCACCACATTATTCACAACACTGTTAATTTCGAAACTTTGCAGCTGGTTGCCTGACTGTGTAGCTTGTAAGAGGAGGGTTAAATTTTACTTGGCCACTTTAATAAATTTATTACACGACCGGTTTTCACAAGTTTTTGCTCTCGCTACGGTAGTGTTTCACTCCTTGGCCAACTGGTATGTCACCCTTGCGTTGCATTGATTCACGTTATTTCCAATCCAACAACCTGTACCTGAAAAAGAAATTTCAACCATGAATGAAGTGATGAAGTGCTTGATTCACATGCGCCTATTTGCGTACGGGGAGACCAATTGCTGTGGATCACACCTGAGACAAAGCTTCATATCTCTCATCATCGTCTCATCGTCGTAAAAACCCTTCAGCCGAAAACTGGAATGCCTTCAAAAGACAAAGAAACAAGGTCACCTCGCTGAAGCGTAAAGCTCTACGTGGCTACTTTGTTAGCGCAAAGTCTAATAAATCTAGCCCAAGGGAATTCTGGAGAAAACTGAAGCCTCTCTTACCGAACATGCGTGGGTCCTACTCAGGCAAAACAACTATTTAACAACTATTTCGCCGAGTCAGGACTAAGCCATTCTTTGGCTGTTGCTGAATCTGAGTTCGACAAACATCCCAGTGTAAAGCTAATCGATGAGATGATCAAGATCAAGAGTTCTCCTTTAGTTTCCAGCCAGTCACTGCTAAATATGTGGACCTGCTATTAGATCTAAATGGATCCAAGGCAACTGGCGTGGACAGTATTCCCCCAAGGCTTCTGAAAACGTCTGCCCCTGCTTTGGCGACCCCCTTGACTCGCTTGATAAATTGGGTGACCCGAAAACACTGACCCCTGGTCCATGGACCCCCCTACGGACCGGGTCCATGGACTGCCTTACGGACCGGTCCACGGACTATCTCTATGGACCCCCTCTACGGACCACCCCAAAAAAACACAACTGAAAATTTGTTTATACCGGTTGTCTGGATAGACCACTCTTGCCGGTGAAATCTAGCCGTTATGCCTTTTCCTTCGCTGTTGACCGGAGTGCTTCGAAACTAAGTTCTTCGGCCATTTTGTTCTGGAGTCTGGACAGAGAGATCGTGAAGCCTGGGGCGAGTTCACAAACCCGCGGGAGAATGTTCCGAACAAAATGGCGGAGGGAAAGAAAGAAAATACAAATAGAACTTACCTATTATCAATCTTTTTCGAAGGATTCCGGTCCACAGTGAAGGAAGGGGCAATATGTGATTAATAGACTTTGTACCCGAGCCTGAGCCTTAGTCTGTTGAATTTGCGGAGCATTACGGTTGAGATTTCACCGACACGAGTTGATTTCTATGTTGTTTTAGGGTGGTCTGTATAGGGGGTTCGTAAGGGTAGTCCGTGGACCGGTCCGTGAGGCAGTCCGTGGACCCAGTCCGTAGAGGGGTCCATGGACCGGGGGTCAGTGTTTTCGGGTCACCCTGATAAATTATTGTCTCAACCAATCTTGTTGGATTAGCGAGTGCAAATCTAGCAACATCAGTCTAGTTTTTACAAAGGGATCTGAAGCTACCAAAGTCAGTTATCGTCCCATCTCAATTCTACCCTGTGAATCTAAGATTTTCGAACGAATCATGTATAACTACTTTGTGTACAAAGTGTACGACTACTTTGTTTCACGCCTTCAACTCTCCGACAGTCTGTCTGGCTTCTTAAAGGAGCATTCTTGTTGCACGGCACTGCTTAAGATTACAGAGGACTGGAGAGAAGCATTAGATGAGAGACAAACAGTCTCTGCGGTGTCTATAGATTTGAGTAAAGCGTTTGACACTAAAGTATGTGACACTGGAAGGAACCCAATTACGATTTCTCACTCACCTCTTGATCGGAGTGCTGCGTCAATGAAAACTATTGACTTTTGCCTTCTCAATGCAAGCTACAATCACGTCATAAGTCGTTGGAACACCCACCCCCTTTCCCCCGTTCAATGTTGCATAGCGCAATGCACCCAAACTAACTGTTCAGTACGTTTTAGTTTCTAAGCAACATTGAAAGGTGGGAGAGGGAGGGATGCTCGATTAATCCCGTCGGTGTACCAACATTGTGTCACTGATTGTCTCTACGTGATAAGGTGTAAATTTCATGTAACGATACATGGCAGTCAGTACTGGAACGTTCGCGTAAAGATGGCTGTGCCAACATGCCACGTTTTTGGCCTCTTAATTAAAGAATAAAAGTAATAGGGGTATATGCTATTCCCATAGTATTCAGCTTATTAACCAAAGACTTTGATTCCTTAAGATGGTTTTTAGAGGATATGTCTCCGCTGAGATTAGAGCGACAGTCTTTCAACTACGAAGGAACACTGATATGAGCCTTAGAGCCATAGCAAGGGCATGCGGAATTTCACCGACTTCAGCTTGTAGGATTTTAAAAGGGGGAATCCGGAGAATTTCATCTTGCCCAAAAAGAACGGGACGCCCGCAAAAACTAACTGCCCTGCAACAACGTCTCCTGATTCGAAACGTCAGGAAACTGAGAAATGAAAATCCCAGTTTTTCTCTCAGAGATTTAATGCGGGAAAGTGGGGTGAGCAGTGAAGAGGTTTCCGAGAGAACAGTGAACCGCTTACTTCAACGCCAAGGATTCCACTATTTGCAGACGCGAAAGAAAGGACTATTGACTAAGGATGATATGCCAAGGCGAGTTACATTTTGCAATGTAATGAAAACAATTTATGATGGCGACGTTTGGACGAGGCAAGTGGCATTTTACTTGGATGGGGTCTCATTCGCTTTCAAAACGAACCCATTAAAAGTGGCAACGGCACCTAAAGCAAGAATTTGGAGAAAACGAGGCGAAGGATTAACGTTCGGATGCACAGCAAAGGGCAGTAAGGAAGGAACTGGTAGTAAGCTAGTGAAGCTTTTTGTAGCTATAACCTATAGTGAGGGGGTAGTTCTTTGTGAGTCATATGATCACCTAACGGGTAATTTTTTCGCTACTTTTATTGAAAAGCATTTCAACTCATTATTCCTCAAGGCGAACAAAAATGGAAGTAGGTTGTGGCTGCAAGATGGGGATCCTTCACAAAACAGTAGAGCTGCAAAAAGAGCGATGGAGAATTGTAACTGTGATATGTCTCTAATTGAAATTCCTCCCAGAAGTCCAGACCTTAACCCTATCGAGAATTTCTTTCATTTAGTGAGAGTAAGACTGAAGGATGATGCCTTACAACTAAAAATAACTAAAGAAACCTTCGAAGAATTCAAAGCCAGGGTAATACGTACTATTTACAGTATTCCAGTTAATATAATAAACAAAACTATCGCTTCAATGCCGCAGCGCCTTCAACAGATTATTGATAACAAAGGTTGCTGCATTAAATATTAAACAGGATACAAATTTTCTTAATAGATAAAGATATCTCCTAATGTGAATTAGCAATGTAATGTTGAAGTATCTTAATGTAATGATGTACAGCCTAAAACAAGATCAACACATGAGGGAGTGAGAAAAGGTTGTTATCTGTTTTGAACGGGTTACCATTGTAACCCGTCGAAATTGATAAAGTCAAGTACTGTGATAACCTTTTAAAAACTCATCGGGTTACAATGGTAACCCGTTGTTTAGTGCGTAACAGTATACAGCGGAAATCATTATAATGTACACTGAAGTACTACACTTCTTAGGTGTGTAATCTTTTTTTTTTTTTTTAAATTAAGGAAAATAAGTATTTACTCATTGCTTTTAGTATATTGCGTTTGTAATTTACTAGTGATTTTGGTATAGTATTTAGGAGAAGGCTGCACGCAGAGTAATAAAACGTGGCAAATTAATGGTACACTAAATCAATGTCATAATTGTTCATTCTAGTATTAGTTTAGCGAAACATTTCCTGCAAGGGCTCAAAACGACTTGCTCCGACTCCGGTATCTGAGCATACATGGTAAAGACACGCCATCTTACGGACATCATTTGAGTTTCTATATCATCTACCACACCCCCTTTAATCGCAACGATTTCACTTTTAGAAGTACAGAAAATTGGAGTGTCCTTCTCGAAGACTATGTCTTGCGCATAATGTGTCTTGGGCGCCGAAAAGTGAACTGGCTGTCCCTCCAACAATAGCAACATATCTTGCCATGGTAACACTTGAGCAGACCAGCGAAAATCATTTAAAAATATTATTTCTGCTAACTCTGCGCCTACCCAAGCAAATGTTGTGCTCGCTGGGTTTAAAAATGTGCTATAAATAACTGTCAATGGATTTAATAGAAATGTTTTTCCACAATTGGCTGGGCCTTTGAGAAAAATATTACGATATTTTCCTCTTCCTTTTTCCAATAGTTCGCACATAGCTGCAGAGAAATCATCTCGCGCAATGCCATTTCGTTGAAGAATATTCAGTGCAATATGCAACCAACGGCCGTCACAATTTTCTGCGCAATTTCCTTCGAAAGCTTCTTGGAGAATTTCCATACGCGACATTCGCTGACGCCTTAACGTCTCCTCAGATTTTTCAATCTCCCACCCCGTCCTGATTGCTTCCTCGACTGCTTTTTTCCCTCGGTTGACAATGAACTGTGCCAGATCTGTTTTCCCTTCCATTTTCTGTCTTGGCAAGTGCAAGGAGTTCCAAGTATGTTTTGATACCTTTGGAGACAGCAATTTCGGAAACGTCAAACATGGTAAGACGCGGTGGTCGTTTTCGCTTTTTAGAAGATGATCTTGTTGCAGAGCTTTCTTCGCCGGACTCTTGGCCTTCAATATCTTGTTCGTGTTCCCTTTCTGCAGCTATAGCCTCGCTAGCAGCTGTTGTCGCGGGTGGAGGTGTGTTCCAAAGATCAGGGTGATTGGAAGACATCACAACATCGTTATCCTCCTTGATAACATAATTCCATGCAGTGTAATAGTTCACATGACGATTCGAGAAATGGACATTAATTCCGTATCGTGTATGAATAAACTGCCGAACCGACAACCATCGTCTTGGTCTTCGAAGTTTAATGGCCATATGGAAATTAATTCCCCCTGTTTGATGGAACTCGAGACAACACGCCCATTGCTGAACTGTTGATTCGTTGGAAACTTGTCGTAACTGAAAGGCCTCTAAGACAATTTCAGCAAAACGCTGTCGAGAAGATACTTTAGTAGTATCAGCTTGACTATACGTTATAAGGTAGACACGTCTTACTTCTCTTACTCCTAATTCTACTTGTGATGACTGTTCAACTACAGCGCTATCCATGTTTTCTACGTTTGAAAGCCAATTTTCATTACTGTAATCAAATCTCAGACCACCTGCGACGTGACGCGACGCGTTGCTACGTACAATAGCATGATGCGTTGCTATGCGTTAAAATGAACTAACGTTTATTTAAGAAAACATGAACTTTACAAAACTTCAGTTCCTTACCAGTGGTATTCAGTGCTTCCAAAGGCCACACAACAATTTTCATAAAATGGTTGCGCAAATTCATTACAACATCAAAAGAATACACACTGGATATCTTCAGACGTACAGCAACGTGACATGATTAAGTTAAGGTTATTCGATACTTTATTCAATAATACAATCACGGTCATAAGTCGTTGGAACACCCACCCCCTTTCCCCCGTTCAATGTTGCATAGCGCAATGCACCCAAACTAACTGTTCAGTACGTTTTAGTTTCTAAGCAACATTGAAAGGTGGGAGAGGGAGGGATGCTCGATTAATCCCGTCGGTGTACCAACATTGTGTCACTGATTGTAGGTCAATAAACAACAAATCGCATATTACCAAGGATTTTGTTGTTGAACGTAATCTGGACATTTTTGCTCTAATGGAGACATGGACTGGCTCAGGCATCACCGACCAAAAAATAATTACTGAGATATGTCCCACTGGATATCTTTTCCAACATGTTCCACGCTTAACTAAAGGAGGTGGGGTGGCGATTCTCTGTAAACAAGCTTTTAAAGGGGCACTGTCATGAGCTGCGCATGCTTGAGTTTGTTCGCTCTCGCGCTCCAGGAAAATTCTAGCCACCATTATGGATTCATGCGTGAGTCACATATTTTGGCATTTAATGAATTCTAAGTCAAACATAGCACTCAGAATTTAATATTTACCTGTCAGGAAGAACTTTCTGGATCAATAACCTTTTGTAATTGTGAAAGTGCTTGCAGTACAAAGCGAAATTACTGTTGCTGCACGCTTCACAGCCAGCATCAAATTTAGCTTGCAGCCACCACTGTCGACTGCAAACAGATTTATGTCAAATCTGTTTTTCGAAGAATTTAGTCGCTTCTTAGAAACATTTTTAACTACCCCAGACCAACTGATTATCTTTGGAGACCTGAATTTTCATGTAGACTCTACCAGAGACCCCGTTGGAGTCAAATTCCTGGACTCTCTTGATACCTTTAATCTTGAACAACACATGAAAGAGGAGACTCATAAAAATGGCCTTACCCTTGACCTCGTGATCACTAGATCTGACTGCAATGACCTTATTCCACACGTATCTGTGACTGACCCAGCAATCTCTGATCACTACGCT
>OX421447.1:27267053-27269553 GCA_949126865.1 Montipora capitata
TAAACTAGCGGGTGACGCATGCGTAAAGTTAATGCCAATCTTGTAACCCCCTCATTTTTCCTGATTTTGCAACTTCACTCGCTTATATCTCTGCTTCCGGATGGTGAGTTTTTTTTCATTTTTTGCATGTTAGCTTAGATTAATTTAAAACGTTTGTCTTTTAAATTTAACAAAATTCTGTAGGTGAAAAAAGAAATTAGCGACTTACAGGTAAGTCTCGTTTAATTTTATAATTCTGTACTGTTAATCAGTCATTGTCACTACGGAGTCACATGAGATTTCAAAGTCCTGTACCACGAGAAATAAAGAGGCAAATGTAAAGAAGCCTCCTTAACTTTATTGAACAGTACAGCAAAACAAACTGCAAGTGCAATGAGCTGCATTTGCAACCGGTACCGTCGATTCTAAAACATTTGTTGCAGATCACTGCTGTAAAACTACAGTCCCAAAATTAACCGCATGATCAACAGGCTTGTGGTAAAATTTCTCAAAGGTACCAGAGTTGGACCATCCTGCAGCTTTCATAATTTCTGTAATACTGAAACCCTTTGCTTCACATGAAGAAGTCGATGCAGATCGGGTGGTATGACTAGTGTACATAGTGACATCGATTCCTTCAGATTTCATGACTCGTTTGGTCCACCTAGAAATCATACTCCTTGATACAGCTTTATGAGTCTTTATGTAACTAGTCAAAAGTTGTGATTGGCTATTTCTTAGATCCCTAGTTCTACTAACCTAAAGATACTCCTTAAGGTGTTCAAACACACAAAGTTTCTTGTCCTCCTTAAAAGTGTACAGTACGATTGGTTCCAAGTGCACTCCATGTTTAGATGATTTTAGCTTCTGCATGACAGTTATTCTGTACTTGTCGTCAAATGCTTGAATGTAGTTCACATCCAACGAATGTATGGTTTGCCCCACGCTGAGCCGTAGTCAAACATAATAACATTGTGAGCCTTAATGAAAAGTCTTTAAGTGACAGCTTACAAGCAAAATCAAAGGTCTTAAGAAAATGAAGTACAATGTTAACATCCCAATTCTGCGTGTACTTAGGGAGGGCTGTCCTCAATTCATAAATCCCCTTTAAGCAGCGACAAACTAAAGGATGTTCCCCAAATTTGCTGCCATCATTCAGGGTGACAATTGATGAAAACGCAGAACGGGCCGTGTTTACAGCACTATAGCCTAAACCGGAACAAAACAGTGTCATCAAAAACTCAACACCCTGGTTTATACCAGGCCGAAAACATCAACAGCATTCTCATTACAGTAGCTTAGCCATTTGGTTAAATATGTTTGGTATTGCTTAGTAGTTCCAGTTCTCCATGAAGCCATTAGAACTTCCTTAGCACTTAGTGATAGATCATATAGGTATCTAAACTGTCCCTGATAAGAGGCAAACCATAAGGCTGAGCTTGTGCCACAGAGGGTGAATCTCCTCGGGATGGCTTTTTGCGGCTTGGAAGCCTGAGGAGGTCCTTTCTGGCTTTCAAGATTACTCTTTCCTTCATTAACATTTGTGTTGCTTTGGGATACCACCCTTGCGTGGGCCAGTCTGGGAGGATACAAACACCTGTGGGTTTCTCTGCCACCATTTTGCTCAGGATAGCTGGGATCACACTAAAGAGAGGAAAGGCATAGAACATTAGGCTAGACCATAGTTAATCCATGGAGATGGTTATGAAACTGGACAAGTTCCTTTGTTTCACGTTTTTGTCCGTATTTTTGGCCTTGACCCTGCACAAAACACACCTTTTTCGAGAAGATAACCAGTCAAATCCTTCGATTAAATTATGTGCAACTAATTTGCGAACCCTTGCAAAGCGAAAACAAAAGATTGTGCAGGGTCACGGTCAATTCAACATCGATTGAAACAACATTGTTCTTGCTTTTGAAAGTTCTAAGGTTTCATAACCAGTCCCTCGATTAACTATGGCTAGACCAATCCAATGTAAACGCATCTATGGCAAAGGCGGATGGATCAGGTTTGAAGGACACATGTTTTGGAAACTGGGTTTTGATATGTGACGCAAACAGGTAAATTTCTGGGGTAAAGTCTAACTCATTTAGTGCATCATGTAGAGAGGATGTCGTCAACATCCATTCTGCTTCCTTTTGATTGCAGCGAGATTCAAAGTCAGCAACAAAATTTTGTGTACTGGGTATATGAGCTACACTTATCCAGATGTTCCTTTTAAGGCACCATTCCCAAATTTCCTTTGCCATAAAATTGCAAGAATGAGAATGGCTGGTTCCCATATGATAACTGGATAGATTGTAATGTGAAGTGCTATATTTCTATCCCATATGAACCATGTGAGCGTTAGCCCTACTGATGGAAATGGGCCCACACAAGGACAGAGAAAAACTCTGACCAGGGTGGGATTTGAACCCACGACCTTCGGGTTAGATCTCCGCACTTCACATTACACTCTATCCAATTAACTCTGTTTAAAATATAAGTGCTACACGGCCAACGTTTGTATAAACGTAACCT
>OX421447.1:27284553-27294553 GCA_949126865.1 Montipora capitata
AAATGCAATGAGTGGTCAGAACATATCTTGAACCCAGAATCTCTGGATCTCAAGGCAAGTGCTCTAACCAGTGGGCTGCACTGCCTCCATTATTTGGCTACATTATCTTTACCACTTGACTAGAATTCTATTTCGTCCTTGACAACTAGGTGAACCGTTCAGGTGTTTGAATACATGAGAATTTTTGTCAGTCGAGAGATGCTCCGATAAAACTTGTGTTAAATAAGTGTGAAAAAGCAATGATAATATGGTTTAAGAATGGTAAAAATGAAATAAAAAATATTTCTGTATGAATATTAAGAAATAGTTTTATAAGCTGTTATAATAAGCAGTTATAATAAGCTTGATATGAAACGAAGCTGTAAAAATAAATACAAAAGTATATATTTAAATCTTACATTATTATTTTTGTATTTATATCGAACAGCCATCACACGCTCAAAAATATTTATCCAAAATACTATAAAAAATATTATAAAAAATACTATAAAAATCACGACCCTGAGTAACAAAGTAACTCTCTTTAACTTTCACTTGTCGCAAAAAAAATAAGCTTCGCTTCACATGAAGTTTTTTGTGCATTTTTTTATGCTGTCAAAATTTTCGCTCAAAGAAAATTTTGAGATCGCTCAAAAGAAGGAATGATAAAATTTTATTAAACAAATATTCTTCACTTATCACATTTTTAAAACAGTTTTGCGAAAAAGCTGAATGACCATTTTTTATAAGAACAAAATTTGATGTTGAAAATGTGCCGATACCCCCATATTGTTTTCTGTTCTGAGGTAAACTACTGCGGCAAACGCTTTGTCTGAAGTGTGACAGAATCCATGAGTCTGATAGCTGCAGACCAGGAGTTTGCGGTATGATGAAAGTAGCAACAGCATATTTTAATATCTTTCAAGGCTTGGAGTTCGGCAATGGTTCGGCAAGGTCCAACTTATCTTCCCAGTCAACGCCTTTAATACAAAGAGATTGAAAAATCAACTTCATGTTAAACATGAATGGCATAACAAGGCCCAGGAGATCGAAGATCTTGACTGAAATTCTCAAAACAGAATGCTTGACTGCTGGAAGGGCCTGTGAAAATGCAAATAGTTCGGAGAAGTCGAAATGGAATTCATCAGTGTCCACATTCCAATTGATTCCCAGAAACTTGACATAGCAGTTTGTGTCTGTAGTAACACTAGCTTGCTGTGTACCGTCGATTTCATTATTGGGCATTATCTGTCATTATCTGTCTCGCAGAGTCTTTGAGTTTGAGTTCCATTTACATAGTTTGAAACCTCTCTTGTTCATCAGAATCTTCGTATGCTCCTCCAGCGAAGTTGTCAACATACAGAGAGTCTAGGAATAATGATACAATATTCGCGTGTGTTTCTTGATAATGAGACAAATGGTACCGAATAGTACTAGCCAAAATAGCAGCACTGGGTGTAAGACCAAAGGGAAGGCGCCAAAACTGGTAGTGTTTGATCTCTGGTATTTCTTTGTCGATGTCATCGTACCCGAGGAATTTCAACCTTCGTCTATCTTCAGGGGCGATTTGAATTTGATGAAATGCTTTCTCGATGTCCGCGACAATTCCAGTTGGGTAACCCCTAAACTTGATTACAGTGTTAAATAGGTGTGGCACCAATTTCGGACCTTTTTCCAGGCACTCATTCAATGAGAAATCGTTACTTGAATGTGGACTTAAAAGAACCGTTGATCACCACTCTTAGCATCATGGTTTTTCTGTCTTTGCTGATTACACCATCATGTGGCAGGAAGTGACTGCAATCTTCGATTCCCGATGTTGGTTCAACAATTCCTGATTTCTCTTGCTCCTCAATAAAAACTCGGAACAGTGATTCTTCTTTCTAGGAAGTTGAAGTATTTGCATAAATGGAATGAGGGAAGAAATTAAGGGTTCTTCCAAAAGAGTTGTTTTAGGAAACTGTCTTGTTTCCTTCAGAACAGGCTGGTAACTTCCCTTCAGTTTGGTTAGAATGGCAAGTAGAGCAGATCCATTCAGTATTATCAACACTTTTTTGAGCCAGTAATATATTCCTCCAACAAAGTTTGCGAACATTTACCACTATATTGGCTACTGTTACACTTACGAGACAGATGATCTGTACCATAACTGTTTGTAAGTGCATATATATTCAATGTCTCCTGATATCGATAGCTTTCCTCTTGATACACATAACTCTGATTTTGTTGGTTCAATTTTGTTGAACGCTTAGTAACAGATTGATCTTGAATACACAATAGTACTGACAAGTCATTTTAATTTATGTTTAGCGGTCCTTCGGGTAATAAGATGAGGACAATATTATTAGAATCTCCTACTTTCGAATATTTGTTAGGTCTGAGTTGTGGTCTAGGTCTAGGCATTCTTACGGCAATATATTTTCGAAAAGAAAGAGATAAACACTTTGTCAACTCAGACGAGCTCGGTACGTTCTTCTTTAAATAATGCACCATACACTTTCTAATTACCTTGTCTTTAGGAAACAAGCTCGACGTTTTCTTGTAAGGAATTCAGGTCCTCTGTCCCGGGTAGCATGTTTATATTTGCAGTATTTCTTACATAATCAATGACTGAGTCTTTTGAGTCTTTTATCTGGAAGCATGGATTGCTTGTTTGTCTCACTTTTTGTCATGTCAGTCATGTTCAAGTTGGATTCACATGGCTTTGAAATCGCTCCAGCTTTGATGACTCATACCTTGCTAAACTCCGTGATAGCCTCAATGTCAATCTCCAAATGAAAGTCATCTTCCAAATGTGATTTATTAATCCCCCGTGAGCTTAGGGGATCGACAGACTGTGTTCTCACCAATGCATGTGTCGGTCATTTCGATTTTGACATTTAAGTCTATATGCGTTGGTGAGTGAAAGGCAGTGCACAATGAATTGCACCAACATCTACTTGTTCAGAATCTTTTGCTTCTCCTTTGAAGAACGCCATTTCCTCACTTCTTCAGTCTCTTGCTTCTACTAAAATGCAGTGGAAAGTGCTCAAACACTTACTGCAAAAGCCACAAACAGCAATGGCAGCACACAGCCTGGCAAACAGGAAGTCACACTTTCCAAGCTGTGTTATGATACGCTTGAAATACTATCCATCCTGATTTGCTTATTACATCAAACATCCGGTTATGCAGGAGTGACAAAATTGCATACAGATTCTCCGCAAAAATCGTGGATAATATCCACGAGTAAAATTATGCATAAGTAAAAATCAAGAAGAAGCCTTCACGGAGATAGTTAAACGCCCACCGAAGATTACACGCACACTAGCCATCCAGACAACAAGAAAAGGGAACTGTGTTGACCCTGAGAAGCTCATCGACCCTCACAAATACAGCACAAAAGCGAAGTTATTTCGTGTAACAGCAACTGTCCTTCGATTTACAAGAATTTCACGAAAGTGTCCGCCATACACTGAAACATCCGAATTAAGTGCTCATGAAATATTGGAGACTGAGAAATGATGGATCAGATCCATTCAATCATCCGTATTTCAAGAAGGCATTACACCACTACTTAATGGCCGCACGAATCAGATGATCAAGCAACTTGGACTCTTTATCGATGAAGATAACATTATCTGCTGTGAAGGAAGATTACATCATTCGAGTGTGTCCGAAGCTGCAAAACAGTTAGTACTGTTGCCCGCAAAACATCCTCTCACAGAGTTGATCATTCAGGAAAGACACACTGTCGTCCATCATAACGGAATCAGAGAAACTTTAAGTTGCGTTCGAGAGAAGTACTGGATCCTGCAAGGTCGAGAATA
Source organism: Montipora capitata (assembly GCA_949126865.1). Classification (NCBI taxonomy): domain Eukaryota; kingdom Metazoa; phylum Cnidaria; class Anthozoa; order Scleractinia; family Acroporidae; genus Montipora; species Montipora capitata. The sequence goes on from OX421447.1 coordinate 27,288,342, forward strand.
AGTTAAACTAGTCCTGAGGTACTGTGTGACATGCAATAAGTTTGAAGGAAAGTCGTTGCGACACCGTGACCTCCTCCATTGCCTCCAAGCGGAGTGAGCGATGATCCCCCGTTTACCAACACAGGTACTGATTTCGCCTGTCCCCTTTACACGAAAGGTGGTGAATTCCCACATAAAGTCTACATTTGTCTCTTTACCTGCGCCTCTTCATGAGCTGTCCATCTTGAAGTTATGGAGAATTTATCTGTTTATTCATTCCTTCAAGCCTTCAGGTACTTTGTATCCCGCAGAGGTCTACCAGCCCGATTGATGTCAGATAATGCTAAGACGTTCAAGTCCGCAGAAAAGGAAGTGACAGCGATTGCAAGGTCAACCGAAGTTCAGCGATACCTCGCAACAAGAGGAGTTACGTGCAGTTTCATCATAGAGAAGGCTCCTTGGCACGTTCTGGGAACGAATGATTCAAAGTACTAAGCGTTGCCTGAGGAAAAAATCAGGACAAAACTCACTGAACTTTGAAGAACTAACAAATGAATGAAGGGTGTAGTTTCTAAAGAAAGTGTGGTGCTGCGTCGGTGGGGAAGTAGTACAGTATACAAAGTTGATAATGTAAATTGGCCACCGTACAGAGATTCTAATAGCTGACGTTTTGAGCGTTAGCCCTTCGTCAGAGCGAATGGAGGAATCGGTTACGTGTAGTTTTTGTAGTAGAGTAGGAGCTACACTATTAGTGGTAACATGGCAACGTGAAAAATAGGAACGTGAGGATTAAGGGTGCCGATTTGGAAGATGAATTTTTGTTCCAGATTCTTGCGGCTTTCCGTCATACCTAAATGCAGGGAAAGGCCGCAGATTATAGCCATGTGTTTTTTGGAGTGTTAGGGAGATTAAAATGACGAAGGAATAGCTTAGATGCATCCTTGTCATTCTTCTATACATCGCGAAGGTGTTCGCGGACTCAGTCGCCTAGTCGTCTACCTGTCTGGCCAATGTAGAATTTATTGCATAATGTACAGGTTATGCAATATTTGCTGAGGTACATGTGAAACGATCGGTGATCTTAACAGATCGCTTAGATCCCAATATCTTGGTAGTGTTAAGAATGAAAAGACAAGTTTTGCATCGTGAGAGCGCACATTTGAAAGTGCCTGGTTGCTTGTTAGTTTTGAGCGGGCTTCTAACTAAAAAGTTGCCTACGTTTTTGTCGCGTTAGAATGAAATAAGTGGAGGTTGCGAAAAGATTCTACCAGTCTCGGGATCATTTTGGAGTAATTTAAAGTTATTAAAAATGATACTTTTGACTGCGTGATTATGAGGATGGAAAGTAAGGGTGAATGAAATTCTGTCATTCTTATCTTTTTGTGACGTTTATATAGTGCTGACTGTGAATCAAATTGTTGGGCGCAATGATGGCCCGCTTTGACCACAGAGACAGGATAACAACGGTTTTCGAAGAACTGGCACATCTCTGATTTGCTGGAAAAATCGGAGTCATCACTACATACACATCCAAGTCTAAGAAGTTGAGAATAAGGAATGGAGTTCTTGACGTGTGATGGATGTGACGATGAATACAACAAATAACTGTGAGAATCTGTAAGTTTGTAGTGCACACTGGTACAGAGCACATTGCCACTAATAGAAACTTTGATATCTAGGAAAGCAAATGAAGTTTCCGAAATTTCCCAGGTATATTTAAGAGCCGGATGAAAAGAATTGACGGAGGTTATAAATTGATCAAGTTCCTCTCTGCTGGATGAAATAGCGATGATGCAGTTGTCGATGTAGTGGCCGTAGAGTTCAGGTTTGGGGTCGTTGTACTGATTAAAAAATTGGTGTTCAACGTATCCTACAAAAAGACTGGCATAGCTAGGTCCCATTCTTGTGCCCATCGCTACACCATTAATTTGTTTGTAATAGTTGCCGGCAAATGAAAGACATTTAAGCGTGAAAACTAGTTCAGCAAGGCGGAGGAGCATTTCCAAGCTTGGTTAGAATCTCTTTACGGTGACCAATTTACATTATCAACTCTGTTGATAAAACCAATTTTGAAGAACTAAGGGCGCCTTAAGTGGAGATCAAGGGAACATTAAACAGCAGACCATTAACCAGTTTTTGACGATGAAGAAGGTATTTCATATCCATTCACACCATCCCACTTGATTTACGGTCAACAAATCACGTCCACTCCCAGCGACCGCCAATTCAAGATTGTAAGCACCAACAATTCCCTAACGAAGAGAGCTTTGTACCACAAGCGCTTCCTCAACGAATTTACAAAACAATGCCGAAGGGAATATCTTCTGAGTCTCCTAGAAGCATCAAAGAGCACATTTGGATCAGACAGGGAACACCTTGCTGTAGGAGACATAGTTATTCTGAAGAATGAAAGCACTTCCCATGCATTTTGGAAACTAGCCATGGTGAGAGAGCTTTTACGAAGCAATGATGGAATCTGAATTACGAAGACCAGTACAGCATGTAATTCCTCTGGAACTAAAGTCAAGGATCGAACGGTTCAAGGAACTACCGGATCGGCTGAGGCGATACCTCTAGTTGGTGGTACAGCGAGTTCCCTTATTGGGGAACTATTGCGAAAGCGAAACTGAACTGACATTCGATTTCCTTTTAAAACTATTAGTTTTTTAACTAATAGTGATCACGTTTAGTGATCAACCCCGGGAGTGTCATGAACATAGACTAGTATCACGTTTCTAAGTAAGCTTGTGACATCATGTTATTTTAAGATCTCAGAAAAAGATAGTTTTTCATGATAGTTTTGCGAGTTGAGCTAGTTGCTCAATGCTGTCGATTTATCGAGATTTAAACAAGAAAACGATTGTGTACATTGCTTCGAATATTATAGTCAACAATTCGGGATTCATTGGTATATGTATTTCGCTTCATCAAGTTATTGTGAAGCATCATTTGTTCGAGTTAAACATTAGTCTGATTATCTTAGTGCAACATGGACGACAATATTTTTTTTTGGAGAGAATCTGGTTTCAGAGTCTGGTGTTTCGCTCTCCTTCATCTTCCAGGATACTTTGCAAAACAAAGACAGTCTTTTAACTTTTGAAACTGATCCCGTATCAGTACATTCAGCAGCGACACAATCTGCTTTGAACCTCCAACGCAAATTGCTCCATTTTGGCTTAACTGCAGAATACCCTGCCACTCAAATAAAGTTCTGTGCATCTGGCTACACGGTACGCAGAAACTAACATATTCAAGCTGAAGTACTGTATGTAATATATTCAAAAGGGTATTTCTCGTTCTAAAGGCATGACTCGTGAATTAAGCAGTGATCGTTTGTGAATTTTACGCTTCGGTTAACTACATTCTTCACAAGATCGAGTGAAGAAAATAGCACTCATTTACTGATTAAGCCTAAGCGCTCGTCGCAGTGATTGAGCCCAAACTCTCTTTTGTCATTTTAGCTCTCATTTTACGATTTGGTTAACTAAACTTTTCAAGAGTTTGTGAAGAAAATAGCGGTCGTTGCAGTGATTAGGCCTAAGCACTCTTTTGACATTTTAGCTTTCGATTTACGGTTTGGTTTAGTACAATTTTCACGAGCTTATCTCACTGCGTACCGCGTAGCCAGCTTCTAAGATAGCCTTCAATCTTGAATTGATTATCTTCCACGAACCGCGTAGCCAGTTCCTTAGATAGACTTCCATTTTGAATGGATTATCTCACTGCTTACCGCTTACCACCTAGCCACCTTCTAAGACGAAGGGGGTAGTTTCAAAAGAAACTGTGGTGCTGTATTGGTGGGGAAGTAGTACACACAAATTTGGTTTTATCTACAGAGTTGATAATGTAATTTGACCACCGCATAGGGATTCTAAAGCTGACGTTTGGAGCGTTAGCCCTTCATCAGAGCAAATAGAGGAATTACGGGTTGTGTGTAGTTAGAGTAGGAGCTACGCTATTGGTGGTAACATGGCAACGTAAAAAACAGGAATACATTAGTTACATGAAAAGCGTTCGTTATTACCGTGGGGATCAAGGGTGCGGATTTGGAAGATAAATTTTTGTTCGAGATTCTTGCGGCTTTCCATCGTAACTAGATGTAAGGAAAGGCCATGTGTTTTTCTGAGTGGTTAGGGAGATTAAAATGACGATCAACTGGCTTAGATGCATCGGTCGCCTAGTCTTCTACCCGTCTCGCCAATGTATAATTTATTACGTAATGTACAGGTTATGCAATAAATGGCATTTGCGGAGGTACAAACAATGAAACAATTGGTGATCTTAACAGATCGCTTAGGTCCCGATATTTTGCATTGTGAGCGCCCGCATTTGACCGTGCCAGGTTTCTTGTTATTTTTGAGCGCGCTTCTAACTAAAAAGTTGCAAGCGTTTTTGTCGCGTTTGAATGAAATAAGTGGAGGTTGCGAAAAGATTCTACCAGTCTCTGGATCATTTTGGATTAATTTAAAATTAATAAAAATGATACTTTTGACTGTGTGATTATGAGGATGGAAAGTGAGGGTGAATGGAATTCTGTCATTCTTATCTTTTTGTGACGTTTGTAGCACTGACTGTCGATCAAATTGTTGGGCGCGATGATGGCCCGCTTTGACCACAGAGACAGGATAGCCAGGTTTTTCACTGGCACATCTCCTCTGATTTGCTGGAAAAGTTGGAGTCATTACTACATAGACGTCTAAGAAATTTAGAATAATTTTGACATGTGATGGATGTGGTGCGTGTGTAATGTATGAGGGCAAAGATTTGACAATAGGCGTCATAATTCTGTCTAAGTATAGCTAGAAATGAGTTTGGTAGGGCAACTACAGGCAGAAACGATAGGGCGACTTGGGTTGTTCAGTTCAGAAATTTTTGGCAAGAAGTAAATGCATGAAGTTTCAGGGGTGGTGATGATGAGATTAGTTGCAGTGTCCAGTAATTCTTAATTGACTATAAGATTCTGAAAGGTGTCTTTGACAAGTTTTTGATTTGTGGAGGTGAGATCTTTCTGGACTTTGGCATAAAAGGAGGTGTCAGAAAGTTGCCACAAAGCTTCTTTTTGGTAAAGGTCGGACCGCCAAACCCTTTGTCGGCCGATTTGACAACTATGTCATTTCGTTTACTAAGATTTTTAAGCGCCGCCCACTCTTCCGAGGAAAGGTTGGAATATGTAGTGTTACAATTGAATTTAAGTTTGTGAATGTCATGACTGCATTTTTGGTGAAAATATCTAAAGAGGCTAATTGTCCCTCTGGAGAAGTCCATTTAGATTTGCAAACTTGGAGTGTTTCAAAAATATCTTTGTCCGAAGTGTCCGAATCATCCTCTTTGTCATGGAAAAAAAATTTGAAATGAATGCAGCGAAGGAAATTTCTAACATCTTGCTTAATAGAAAATTCATTGGTGCATTTGGCAATAGGGACAAAATTTATGCCCTTACTGAGGACAGATTTCTCTGAGTCAGTAAGCGGAAGATTTTCTGGAATTGTAACTACGGTATTATGGCTATTCAATGTAATGTCGATGGTAATTTGTGGACCTATTAATTGTTGAAGTTTTTGGGTCTTGGTTTGGTGTAAATGGTAAAAAAGTCTAGAATTCAGTTCCCGGATTTTAGCACGAATTGATATTACCAAAGCTACTGGACAAATTTTGGAAAGTTCGGAGTGTTATGGAAAGTTCGGAAAGTTATTGTTACTTGAAGAAATTACATACTTCAACTGGAATTTATTAGTTTCTGCATACCTCATAGCCGGCTGGCTATGCAGAACTTTTTTCGAGTGGCAGGGTATTCTGCAGCCAAATTTTAATCAAAAGTCCCAGGCAACACTTGACAACACAGCCCGTTGGTAACACATTCAGCACATAGATAGGTTATCCCTTCAATCACATCATATTGTTCTGTTTTCAGTTGTAGGTTCGGATATCCTAATTTTGCTAAAGAAAATTGCATGCCATCGTGAAACAAATCCTCCACTCTGTTCGCCATTTTGGTGTTACGCCTACGCCTGTGCAATGGTGTTCATGACAAGAATCTTGTCATTCGAAACAGATTATCCCAGAGTCGCTCCTTTCCTGACCCGCTGGTCGAGGGGAACGAAGACTCTGGGAACGACATTGACAAGTTGGTAGCTGCGAGTAGATTGGGGCGGGTCCCACTCCTCTCGCGGCTACAAAAGAGCCTGCTTGCAGCAGGCTAACCATTATCTAGCTGTTATATCACACTGACTAGT
>OX421447.1:27304553-27322053 GCA_949126865.1 Montipora capitata
CAGCAGCAGTCCTGGGTTTTATTGCTCCCAGTTTCCTTGGGGTTGTGTATGGGCCTCTGCATTATCGAACACTTGAAATGGAGAAATTCCTAGCTTTGAAAGTTAACAAAGGGAACTTTGATGGATCTATGGTCATCTCAAGTGAGACCATATCAGACATAGACTTAACTGAGTAGAGTGTAATGTGAAGTGCTAGTTTTGTACCCCATATGAACTATGTGAGTGTTAGCCCTACTAATGGAAATGGGCCCACACAAGGACAGAGAAAAATCCTTGTACTTGTACATGTTCACTGACGTGACTGACTGTCATCTCCAGTACTCACGGCCTGCCCCCGTCTGACCTTGTAGCTCAGTCGGTAGAGCAGCAATGATCTAACCCGAGGGTTGTGGGTTCAATTCCCACCTCTATCACATTTTCCCGTAGCATATGGCCTCAATTGATTTCTTCTTCCCCTTCCACATCGTTTTCCTTGTTGTCGGCACCCCCACCAGGGTCACTGAAGCGGACCGGTCCATTCATGTACTTCCCTCAATAAATGTTTGACTAAAGTTTGTTCCATGGCAAGTGGAAGGTCTGCCGAGGACAACAACTCAGCTTCCAGAGCAGCCAACTGAGCAGCTTGCGTTATTTGAGAATTGTCCGTAAAACGTTTCTTGTGCACGTTATTTTCAGTTCGTTTTCTAAAAGAAAACGAACTGTTTGGCCTTTGTTAAATATGTCTTTAGTTTTCGAAATATACGGCATTTTGTACTAGTGCCCAGTCCTTTATGGAAAGTGATTTCTTTTTTCGGACATTTATTTAAAATTATCTTGAGATGTCCAAGCACAGAAATGATGTACCCAATAGTGTTAGCATCATTAAAGTATTTCCAGCCACCAGGAAATGATAAAAAGTGTTGCTGTTTAGCTGAGATTTCTGTGCTAAAAATAACTTTGACACGACACGTGATGATATATCATCTTATATAGCAGTTAAGGTTTCACATCTTATTGCTGCTAACAACGTCACGTTACATAAAATGAATCAATAGTTAGACCACCCCTTCCCTCATTTTCATAAAATAGATCTGGGCCCAGGCCTTTACTCACCGGAGACTGATTAGCGTTGACCAACCGCAATCTTTCACGACGTATCTGATGACCGGCTTCTCTCAAGATGCTACCAAGAAATGGCAATTGACATCCGATGCGCACGACGTGATGATGACATGTATCCCCTTTTCTCTGCGAGCTACCTTTATACTCATTGGCAACAACGGGCAAATTCCTGTGCATTGTCATCTCGGTCCTTGTCATACCATGTTAAGCCGTAAAAACCCGCATATAAGCCGCACCCTGAATTTAGCAGCTCAAATTTTGGAGAAAAAAGTCTTTTGAAAGAGACCAAAAGAAGTTCAAAGTCGAGTCTTGAGAAGTCTTTTTCATCATCCACTGTTCATCGAACATAAACTCACTATTAACATTGAAACAGAAAATACTTCAAAGTCTTACTCACAATTTTAGCACTTTAACAGAATGAACATTGTTTCTTCCATGTTTGACATATGATTGATCTTTTTCTGTTATTTGTTGACAGGAATTTCTTCATTCAACGCAATTTTTCCATAGATTTTTGCATTACAAAAGAACGTGAACAGGGCATTCGAAGCCTAGTAACCAGGCATTAGATCGAATGCCAAAATGGAAAACTGGACCCTGGAAGCAGCGTGATGTTTTAAGAGTTTACACAAAGCGATAAGCTGCATTAAACATTGCCCAGTGTAACAGGGTCTTTATTACTTTCTTCGGCAGTAGTTGACGCAAGACTATTTGTTGGACAAATTTGCTTTGAAAGTGCTAAACGGCAAAGAAACAGTGGGCTTCTACCATGCGAATACTCGAGAATAACGTGGTATTTTCTTGCTCGTATAGGATCGATTACTGTTGAAGTTACAGGCCTTTGTCGACGCTGCAAACAGGTTTGCGGGGGAATGGGAATTACGGTTGTTTCGCCTATGGGTCGTTTCACCTACTGTCTGTTCGCCTACGTCTAGAGTCGATTTGCCTACGTCCAATATGTCAGTTCGCCTACGTCTTAAACTCCGTACTATCACAGTCATTGTCTAAAACAGTTGACCACCTTGAAACAACAGAAATGAAAATAAATAAAAACGAAAGATTTGACTAACCGGTTGTGTGGATAGACCATTCGTGCCACTCGTGTCGGCGAAATCTCAACCGTTACACTCCGTAAATTTAACAGACTATGGCTCAGGTTCGGGCGTAGTCTATTAATCACACATTGCCCCTTCCTTTGCTGTGGACCAGAATGCTTCGAAAAAGATTGATAATAAGTAAGATCATTCTCCCGCGAGTTTGTGAACTTGCGCCAGGCTTCACGATCTCTCTGTTCTGAAGAAACTTAGATTTGCGTTCTTCTTCGAAGCACTCCGGTCAACAGCGAAGGAAAAGGCAACCCCTGAGCCTGATTAGGATTAGCTTTAAATTTGCCAAATTGAAGTCAATGTTTCGGTAGTGTAGAGGTTAAGTGCATTTGCTCTTAAGCCATTGAACCTAGTGCGACATCGTTCGGTCAACTTTTTCTAATTTTTGAAAAAAAAATTTTCTAAGGTTTTTTCTCCGCTTTTTTTTTTTAATTCTAAGTGACATACGCTGCTAATCTATAATTGTAGCCCTACATTTTAGAGTAAATTTGTTAATCAGTCACTTTTACGTACAAACTTCTTTATTGCTTACATATAAAATGCAATTTAATTACTGCAAGCAACTTTTTGAGATTAATAATCAAACTAATAATCATTAAGTTTTACTTATTACATGCAGGGACGTTTGGGTTGTCCGTGTGACTCCCGCCCCTTAAACAACAGATCATTGGCAATTAATTCTAATAAAGTCAATGTATGTGGGGACGGTTAGGTTTTACTGGCTACGAGCAGGTCCATTCAGATGGGAGCAGCAGCTGAGTAGTTGTGAGGCGTTCTTGTTGCCGGTCTGGTACTGCTCCCAGGCGTCGAACAGTTTCAGCTGAAGTTGCCTGTACTCTCTTCTCTGGATCCGCTTTAATTCTTGTCTGATATCAGCTTGATGGTGAGAGAAGTTAGGCGGGCTTCGCAATGAAGGAGTTTGATTAACTGGTAAAACTGTAATCTGCATTTGCCACCGGCTTGGCGGTTGAGAGCGTTGTGCCACCCCTCTATGTCATTGTTGGTCTGGATTGGTTGCTTGAATACACTCCAATCTCTTGGGAGGAAGATACGGGAGGGCCATAAGTTTTCGGATGTACCGGTACACTGCGTCATTGCCACTATAGGCTGTTTGGAGACCAAGTTGTTGTACCTGTTGTTATGTTCTCGGGCAAACAGACAACTGCACGTAAGATGGCGGATCAACTAAGAACTGTATTAATCAAAGAGCACATGGGTTTTACAATAACCTCATACATACTGCAGGCTCAGTATGAATTACTGACACTATAACAAATGCAACGATACACTATAACACCTCCCCGCAGAAATGTTGTGCCTGACAAGAAATGGAAGTACACGACAACTGTTAAAAACTCTCTAAATGATCAAAAGTTCAAGAAAAGGAACAAAACTGTTAGAAGCACAGTTCACCATAGCCTTGCACGCATTTCCTCTGGGACGGACCACACACTGCCAATAGGTTGCATAAGACCGTTTGCATCTGACGTTGTAGCTGTACCCTACGTAGGCTGTCCACTAGATTGGTTTTGCGATGCTTGCTTCCCTCTTCCACAAGCTGGAACGTTATGTGGTGATTGTTTGGGTTCTCCAACATGACATCTCCCAGGACCAGCTCTTCGATCGAAGATTCAACAATAGGCCATGGCTCTGGAAAAGGGGGAAAAAAAAGAAAATAATTATATATTTACAAGACAAACATATTTTCTCAGACTTTACATAATTACCTCATTCTCATTTTGAGAATTCAACTTTGCATATCGAAAGAATTAAGTTTGCGTTTCAGAGAACTCAAGTTTGCATCGATAGAATCACGTTGTAGTGAACCGTTGAGGTAATTCGGATATCCTAATAATACTTACCTTCCTCATTCCTTGAACCGGATAGAGGGCTTGGCGGGGAAGAGAACATAGTCATTTCTACCACTGTTCCAAGGTCTGAGGGCGATGCCTCAGAAATGGGTAAGGATAACTCTGGCAGAGCGGATGGCGTAGTCGCGCCTGTTGGTTTTAAGCACAGATCACGGTAAAAACACGGCAAAACACGGTAAACTACGTGAGGCATTTATAATGTAATACAAAGCTACAACTTATTACGAAAAACTACATATACAGATTAATCTTCTATAATTTAAAATGTTACTAACTATTAAAGAAATTAAACTAAATTAAAGCCTGACTTTTACATGAATGCCATGGCAGAATTAATTAGAGGACTGCACCGCTACAGTAATCGAAGTGCGAGTGAACTAAGCCGTGAGAGATATTATGTAGAGCTGCAGGAGGACCACAGTGACTTATTCGTCTAATAGATCCAATACCAGAAGAGATTTTTTTGGTTATAGCATTGATATGATTACTCCATGTTAAATTTTCATCAATTAATACACCAAGAGACTTGATAAAATTTACTCTGTTTAATTGTGTATCATTAATTTTCAATTGGGTAAGTCATTAATGCATAACAGAAACAGCAAAGGCCCAGTATTGTCCCCTGGGGGATCCCACAAGTTAAAGTCCAAATCAACCCCATTGAGAGAACGAAAAATCATTTACCTGTATTGATCAGTGAACTAGCAGCAATGGGCACTGGCGTCTCGTCTTTACAATAGAGGCAAGTCCATGAAATGTCCTGGCCGGTCCTTACTGCCTGTCTATACGTGGCCCTGTCAACACCAGTGTGGCAACGACGGTGTTGCCACCTGTCGCATCCACAGCAGAGTAGGGCTTCTTTGCGGGAGGTGATGATTTGTGCACAAAATATGCAGTCAAATTCCTCCATAATATTGATGATTATAGCTTGGGATGATAGTGGTGATTATTGCGTTGATTTTTCAATTGAGAGCGTTGTTCCAACGAACTGGTGACTTGAGAAACAAAATACTAGGACTTTTATAGTGTCAATCCCTTCTCCGATGGATCGAAATCGCAGTGATATGATTGGTGAATGCTAATGTTTTATACAATCCTTTGTTAAATGAACTACCATGTCCTTTTGAATGATATGTTAATGAAAAATCTCATCTCAAGTGACAAGCCTACACAACGCCTTAAATTTTTTTTCATCTAGCTACGTTTGCGTATTGCGTGAAAGCGCACGAACTAAAAAAACACTAATTCCTAAAGTTCATGATACTGAGAACAAATCGCAACATCAATACAAACATTGAACCACCCAGTAGAGTGGGAACGAGCTAATTTCTTACGTACCTTATCCTTTATTGATATGTTAATGAAAAGTCTCACTTTCTTTTGTATAGGCCACTCAAGGACCCCGCTCAAGACACAAGTTGACAGTTTTAAAGCTTACATATGAATCGTAGGCGAACTGACATATTGGACGTAGGCGAACCGACATTATACGTAGGCGAACAGTGTAATGTCCTTATTTATTTATTATTTATTTATTTATTCACCACATACATTCATAGAAAGTTAAAGTGAATAATAGACTAAAATAATAGAAGATAATAGACTAGAATCTTACATAAGTTTACAATGAATAATAATAATAATAATAATAATAATAATAATAATAATAATAATAATAATAATAATAATAATAATAATAATAAGAGAAATAAGAAGTGGCGAGGAGACCTCAGAAAACCCCAGGGCTTATAGTGAGCGGTCGCCTCGGAGATGTGTTAGGACTGCAAGACTAGTAAAGACATTGTATTGAGGCTTATTATTAACATACGGTGGCAAGACTATAAGGACATTAAAGAGTCGGACGTTTCATACCATTAACTTAGGAAATCAAAAAGCTTTCTTTTGAAGGTAGATAGACTAGGGGAAGACGTAACTGATAATGGCAAAGCATTCCATGTTTTTGGCCCCCGAAAGAGTATAGTGAATTCTTTGATATTAGTTCCCAGGTATGAGGTCGAAAATGAGCTGAGGATCTAGTATCATAATTATGAATTTGACCACTAGTCAGAAATAAATTTAAAAAGGCGTAATAGGTTGAACCGCCTCGAGCACAGCACGAACCCTCTCCTCTGTTGGACCAATGCCATATTTTGATAATAGAAGCCCCATAAAGACCACCTTGTCTATGCAGAATTCACACTTCATCGGGTTGAGGGTGAGGTTCTTTTCCTCTCATCTCTGAAGGACTTTGTGGAGACTTTGATCATGCTCTTCAATACTCTTGCCATGCACTATCAGATCATCTGCAATATTCTGAACCCCATCGATGTCTGAGACCACTTGTCTTATTATCTGCTGATACTTCTCAGGAGCAGAGTTCACTCCAAAGCTCAGTCTTTTATACCGAAACAATCCCTCATGGGTAGCAAATGTCGTAATGTCTCGTGACTCTTCGTCAATCTGATGAAATCCCAAACGGAGATCCAGTTTTGAGAACACTGCACTGTCATTGAGGTTTTCTACCACTTCATCAACGGCCGGTATTGGTATCCTCTCGCGGATAATAGCCTGATTTGCTTTCCTCATGTCCACACATAACCTGATATCTCCCTCTGCCTTTGGTGCTACCACCACAGGACTTACCCAGGACGTCGGCCCATCCACCCGTTCCACTATATCTTTGGCAATCAGGTCCTCCACTTTGGCTGTCACCTTCTCACGCAAGGCAAAGGGGACATGCCTTGGCTTCTGGGCTAGTGGCGTTACCTCCGGATCCACTTGTAGCTTTAGCCTGTACTCTTTTAGCTGCCAATTCCACTGAAGACCTTTGGATACTTTGTCTGAGGGGCTGAAGCCAAGTCCTTACCAATAACATTACACTCAGCCGGTTCACTGCTGGCGCTCAGGCCAATGCGAAGTAGACCAAGATCCCTGGACGTTGTATGACCCAGTAGACACCTTCCATTCGTGGTGACCACGAATTGTGAGTTTATCTTCTTGGTTCCAACTGACAGCTGCACTTGAATTTGACCAACCACGTTCAACTCCTTCCCACCATATGCATACAAACGTTTGTGGCAGTTCTCTAATTTCACATCAAGACCTTGTGCTTTGAGCTCTTCGCATTTACTCATCCCCATGAGATTACTTACAGAGCCAGAATCAATAAGCGCCTTTGTACTAATGCCATCAAGACAAATCTCAATGACAGGCTCATCACAGCTAATTGTATGGCATATTTCCTCTTTCGTCTCAGTCACCATAAAAATGCACAATCCTCATCACTCCCCGATGCCTCTTGATTCCCCACAAAATTAGCTACGTGACATGGTCATCCACCAGGAATCCTTTGTTGCTTGCTCGCTTTTCCCCTAACCACATCACTATCCCTCTCACGACGACAACACAAAGGAAAATGTCCTTACCTTTCACACTTTGCACACTTCTTTCCTTTTGCAAGGCAGTAGCTATCTCTTGCCAGCTGCCCCTCTCTTCCACAATTGTAGCACTTTCTCCTCTCAGCATTTGTTGTTTGCTGCCGCTCCTTAACCACATTGATACTGTTTCCGTCGGCCAGTGGAGGGCTTGTTGTCGTGTTTGATGCGTGTCGACCGGCTGCTTCCCATGCATGTGCCTGTTTTCTCAGTCGAACCATTAACTGGTCAGCCGTCTCCTCTTCCTTTGCTGCCAACTGTCGACAAACGTGGTGCTCGTATGGGATGTTTTCCTCCACGTGAAAATAGGAAGCTAGTTTTCGAATTGCTATTTTAAAAGCATTGTCACCTGTCTCAGGGATGGGACCAGGATCTTGCAAATCTTTGCCCTTAGCATAGTACTCGAAGGCACGCTTCCATTTACGCCACTTTTCCGCCACTTGCGAAGCAGATCCCAACAAATCCATAGGCAATAAACCTTTGTTGGCCATCCTCGTTGCCAATGTAATGTCCTTATAGATCACAAAGAAGCTAACCCAAACAATAATCAAAACATTTTCCTAGTTCATACTGTTCCTACACAATCACTCATCCTATGCCCACACGGTCACCGGGTTCCCGTGCTGGAGAGATCCCGGATGTTCATACAAACACTACAAACAGACAGTAGGCGAAACGACTCGTAGGCGAAATGACCGGTTACCGAATTGAATGGGAATTCTGTACAGCGTGACATTTTCATGACGTTTTCCTGTTAAAAGTGTCAGTTAACAGAAATTGGTGTTGAAATTCACGACACTTTTTTCAAATGTTCCCACAGATAAACCATACCCTTAATTTCAAGCAACGATTTTTGGAAAAAGGTGCGGCTTACCTGCGTATTTTTGCGTATTTATCGCAAGCACTGAAAGAAGTTAAATCTTCAGTCTGTTAGGCAAAATTCGCTGATTCAAACAGTAAAGGGTTCTCTCTTTAGGACAAGATCTTTGTTCAAATGTCTGTAAAAGAAGTGTAGGTGAGAGAAAACAGCAAAAAGTTTATGGAAAAGAGAAGGTTAGGGAATTGAGTGCTTTAGAAATGACAAAAACTACGTGCAGATAGATAATAAACACAGACAGATAGATTATTATAAAATACTTATTTAATTAACAATAATATATAAATTCATATAAAAATTAAGTGAAAAATTCACAATGTTAGGAGAGCTAATTAAGGATGTGTTTTTGGAGAGAGTTTAGTTCTGTGTAAGCAAGTGCTTCATTATAGTTAAGGCTTGGACAGAGTATTGAAAGCACCCTTTTCTGAATACGTTTCAATTCAATTGTAATGTACTTAAAGAGTCACGAAATACAGGAAGGGCCTAATCAAGCACAGATCGTATACAAGTGGTATAAAAGAGGCTCAGTTCGTTACAAGGTACTTTGGCTCTTTTTAGCTGGATTAAAAAGTACAGTCTCTTTGAAGCTTTTTTAATGACCTCTTTAATGTGGTGGTTCCAGGATAGATCACTTGCAATAGTAATGCCTAATAACTTTGCACTGTTCACAACTTCTAGGTCTTTGCCTCCAACTTTAATTGGATCCAAAACTGGTTCCTCTTTGGCAAAAGATATCCGTAGCTCTTTACATTTGTCGGAGTTAAGTTGAAATCTATTTGAGTGAGACCAATCTTCTACTTGATCCGCGATAAATTGAGCACTACTTGTTTCGCCTTTAAAGGTGACTTCTGATATTGTTGTGTCCTCCACAAACTTCCATACACTGTCACGGCAGAGAACAAGATCATTGATCATCATAATAAATAACCTACGGCCCTAATTTTGTTCCTTGGGGAACTCCCGATGGAACAGAGCCCCACTCAGAGTAGCAGTTTTCGGCCAGCTTTGTTCTTTGCAAGCGGTTGCTAAGAATGTTAATGATCCAATTGATGATACTTTTGGGGATCTCTAAATTGCAGAATTTGCTGACGAGAAGACTGTGATCTATAGGGTCAAAGGCTTTTCGATAGTCCAAAGAATTGCCCTGACAGTAGCTCCATTTCCATCAGTGCTTGTGGCCCAATTGCGTATCATACTCAGTAAGGCAATACTTGTAGAAGATATAGGTACTGCTTCATACTGGTTAGTATCAAGAACTTTCAAAGCACCTGGTTTAACGAAGTCACACACGATAATTTCCTTGGCAACTTTGGACAGACAAGGTGTTAGTGAGATGGGGCGCAGATCTTTCTTAATGTCTTCTACAGGTTGTTTCTTGGGGAGTGGCGTAACATCAGCGCATTTCCATATGTTAGGTAATTGTTGTTCTTGGAACGACTTGTTGATGATGGTGGTAACAGGTAATGCGAGAAGGTCTACATGTTCCTTTAAGATCCAGTTCGAGATGCCATGTGGTTCGAGAGGCCTTTGGTGGATTGAATTGTGAAAGTACTTTGAGGATTCTTTCTTCCGATACCACTGGAAACGTTGAGTTGTTTTCCAGTGGTAAAGGTGGTAGTGGGGTGGCAAGTCTGTAATCCTCTAAGGGTTCCAAGAAGGCCTTGTTTATAACATTTGCAATGTCGATGGCTGGCAGGCCTTCAACCTCATCCACCTTGATCTTACTGAGTAAGTCTCCCGTGCGAGTACTCATACCGCTAATTCGCTTAACCTCTTTCCACCAGCCTTTGGGGTGTTCGCCTTTTAGCTTTAGAATTTTGGACTCATAATATTTGCCTTTGCAAGATTTCCTCTTGCGGTTGACTGCGTTCCTGTAAGATTTGAACGAGTGAAAATTTGACTTTAATTTTGGTGACATCCAAGGAACGTCAGCTGGGATGATGGATAGTTGATCTTCAATATGCAAATTTTCGAAGTATCCTTCTTCCCTGGATGGCAAATGGTTTGGATTAGACTGTACTCTGACACTGTTTTCGGCGACAGTGGTCATGATGTTCGTCTTCCGTCCAGCATGACAACCACGACGTGTACGTTTGGCGTTGGAGATGCCAAGATCACAGAGCCTTCGCCACACGTTACGCAAGAGTGGTCCACCATTTGTTGACAGTAAAATTGATTTCAAAATTGATGGGTCTTTCTGCAGGTACCGGAAAGCACATTGTGTTTTTGGTCGCTTGGGATTAGTCTTTATTTGGAGTTGTTTTGTTTCTGTCTTTTGTTTCTTTTGTTTTACGTAATTTGTGCTCCGGTACCTGCAAAAGCTGCCAAATTGATGGAGTGTAGCTCAGGATCATTTTCGAACTTTAAAGTGTTCTCTAGCAATTTAGAAATCAAAACTTATGGACGGAAAGGAAAGTCAAACTAGGAAAAAGCCAAAAAGGTCGAATATGATTCGCTAATGCAAGTGCTGGCATAGGGTGCTCATGCGTGAAGCGGTGCGATTAAATTTAATGTGAGCCTTATCATTATTTATGAAGAGGTTTTTGCAATACTAGACACTTACACCTTTGATCTGATGCTACAGCAGTGAAGAAAGAAATACAAGATGATTGACTGACATTCGGTGCACCTTGACTAACTGTTACCAGTTTTTACTGCAATTGCAACGTTGTATTCCACCCGGATGGTTCGGATTTAACCAGTAAACACTCGGATTAAACAAACACACATTAACTCAACAGTTTAATGGCGGACAACGTGTTCGTAAGCAACCTCTTGCATGCATGCACCAATGGGCAATACACTACAATCCCTCCCTTGTTTGAAATAGACCCTGGACTGAAAACTAATGTGAAAATGGATCTCGTACAATGGGGAATTTTACAAACTAAAACGATTCTAGGTAACAACAATCTTTCTTAAAACAATAACTGGAACAAGAGCAAGAGAGTGAAATGTTCATAGTCCTCGCTGGGCTTATCCTTAAGGCATAGCATTATTAAGTCCTCAATCGTGGTTATCTGATGAAAATTCTGTTGCTAAGACATAACAAAGTCCTTAAACCGTGCTGGTAATGTTCTAGACCTGATAGGTCTGCATGCAGTGTCCTTGATAGAGTTGGTTTCTCCGGCATTCCCGACCATCGTCTGTGTATGAGTTTCTCCCGAATGTTCATTACTTTCATTTACACTTGGCTGTGCTTGATGTTCAGTAGAACTGTTTGAGATAGGAGGTGATAAAGACGTCTCGCATTCAGGCGCATTACTCCGCTCAAGGAATTTCTTTACATGGGTAGAATTTCTCTTATACTGGACACCATCAGGTGATTCCACCACTACACTGTTGCCTGACTTGGCAAGTACACGGTATGGTTCCGGCCTGAAAGATGGCGTCAACTTGTTTTTGCGCTCCTGTCTTAACAATACCGTGTCACCTTCTTTCACATCACTTTTGCGGGCACAGCGTTTCTCATCAGCATACAGCTTTCCTTTCTCTTTCAATTGGTTTCATTGTCTCTATCACGTACTCCTTGTTCATCCACTGGGAATTCTTCAATCCCTGGTATACGGGTTCGCAACTTTCTGCAGAACAGGAGTTCTGCAGGGCTTACTCCAGTTGTGCTGTGAGGAGTTGCTCTGTACATTATTAGGAAAGAGCCAAGTTCTTCTTTCTAATTTCTCTTCTCTATTTGTGCAATCTTTATCCTCTTCAGTAGGGAGTGGTTCTGTCTTTCTACTTCTCCGTTGGCCTGAGGCCAAAGCGGAGTCACTCGTCTCCCATACGAAACGAACAACCTTAACACAGCGCTGCTTCAGCGACTGACCAGCGTTGCCCTTATATCTGCAGAAAGGTTGCATGATGGCTGCATCGATAGCACTGCGGGAGTTTCGAAAAAGACTGCGCGTAAGACATCTCAAAGTCACTTAAGCGCTGCAGCAGGGCCGTGTACATGCTGCACTTGAAACAAAGAACCTTTTAGCAGCGCTGCTTTTGTGACTCACCAACGCTTCTCAAGGAGACTGTTTGCTAAGCACTGCAGGACTTCTGAATGGTGGCTGCATCAGTGATGCATTAGCGACCTATTCGTTGCAGATGTGTTGCAAGAAAGCTGCTTTAATAGTTTCGTGTTGCTTTAATGCTGCAGGGAGGATGTCGCGTGATGTGAGAGGTTTTTCCATGTTGGTCTAAGAAAAGGTACCTTGAGAAGCCTTTTAATTTAATGGCCACAAACAACAAGCCGATCAATCGAAAAATGGGTACAAGCAAAAGTATCAAGAATATCAATTAAATTTATTTTGCATAGCGGAGGAGTTACGGGCAAGCTATATAATGAGCTGTATAACGTACAAAAATATTCTACCCAGAGAGCTTCTTCACTGCAGCATTGTTACATTAACTGGTCATGATGTGAGTGGGATTTTTTAAGGCCGTCACGAAAGATATTGTTCACACAGCTATCTGATTTAATACATTGCACTTCTCTGATCATTTCATGTGTCTCTATAGGTAGCCCAAGCTCGATATATGAGTATCCGTACAGTACTATAAGCTTATTAATTAAGCGAGAGTAGAAATATAAGGATTTGTATGGGTAAAACGGTTTTCCTCAAAGTTCTGAAAATTATTGACGACTTAAAATAAAAAAACACGTTACCTTGCTTCATTCTTATATTTATTTGATTCTGGTACGGTTTCTGGGTCGATTTAGAGCGTTTTAAGTGGTTTTTGGTTCCTCTTCTTTCCCAAGGTTGGGCACCGAGACAAAGCTGCCAAACGGGAAGGCCATAAATTCGTTCCCAAGGCTTCGATTGCTTTGAAATTCCGCGTAGATCACAGACGATTCCTCTGCTACCCATTCGTCTTATTTATTCGAGCCTCTTGTACACTGAGAAAGATTTAAGGGCTGCCAAACTCTGCAAACATTTGCTTCGAGAGCCATCAAATGATGCTTTGTTCACAACTCTCTTTATCCAAACTGTTGGAAGATCGCTTAGCAACCCACGATTGGTCAATGGGCACAATGGTAGCCAATTGTGAGTCTTATCGCAGGTCGCTGAAACTGACACTTCATTCGTGCCGAAAATGCGAAATAATCGTGGTGTACTTTGCTGGCGTCGATTTCCCTTGACATATAAAGCTTTTTGGATCGATCAATGTGTTGGGCTTATATATAAGCTGTGGCCATGTAGTACGAGGTTTGAAATCACTTTCTACAGAATTACAACATTTTAATGAGAATGTGTTTGTGACTTGAGTTGATTTTTTTACCTTCAACACTGGATATACATTACGTACGTACATTACGTTACGTTGATTATAGGTATCTTTCAGTTACATGTATAGCCCTGACGTTAAGGCAAATTAAGATGCACAAAGCTGCTTATTAAGCATTGCTGTCACGTTGTTAGACACCACAAACTTTTACATACAATTACCTTTTAGCTGAAGCATTTGAGCAACAATGTACAGCGCTGCGTGAGCATTGCTTTGTCGCTCTTAAACATTCCAAACTTTTCCTCGAAAATATTTTCAGTTGCAGCTTTTAAGCAAGGATATACAGCACTGCTTTACCATTGCTTTTTCGTTGTTATGCATTGCAACCTTTCTGCAGCGCTCGATATTCTGCTTCTGAAGCTTGGTCAACGCATGAACGTAGCATAAAGGACGCATAAGCACTGTGCAACCTAAAATATGAAGTTGCGCAGCGCTGCAAGAGCGTTGTGCTGTTCATACGGGAGCTGTGTCCAATGCGTTCTTCAACAAATTTACAGAATTCTTCACTTGTGAACTGCGGTCCATTGTCATTGGTGATACTAACGGGCAGTCCATGGGTAAGGAATATCTTCCTCAGACTTGCAATGACCTTGTCGGCAGATGTAGACCTCAAGACTTCTACTTCCATATAGCAACTGTAGTAGTCAACAACTACAAGGAGATGGTCTCCTGATGGCAGAGATGGCGTCATAAGGTCTGCTGAAATGTGTTGCCATGGACCTGAGGGCAGTTCCTGGTGGCTTAGGCATACTGACCATCTGGCAGGGATGACAGGTCTTACAAAACACCTCTGCATTCTTGTCACACCCTGGCCACGAGACTTTGGTACGAAGTCTGCGCTTCATGGACACTATTCCTGGATGACCCTCGTGTGTAAGATGCAGAACGTGATCACGTAAACTAGAAGGGATGATGATCCGTGTTCCTTGCAGTACTAATTTTCCTATAATGGAGAGTTCATTTCTGACGAGCAGATATCGCTTGTTCTCAAGTTTGTGCCACACATTTTCTTACGTTCGACAGTTCCTTATCTGCATTTGAGGCACGCTCGATCTCTCGGGTAGACAGGGCTTGAGGAATTAAATTTTCCGCAACGAATCTGACTTACTCTTCTGCCTCAGAACTAAGGTCTGTACTTGCTTTGTTTCTTGTAAGATGAGACGGGGAATCTGCAATGTTTTCTTTCCCAGGTATGTGTCTGACAGTAAAACGATAGGGTTGGAGTCTCAACACCCAACGATTGACTCTCGCACTGGGTTGTGACTTCTTCAAGTAGGTAAACTGTAGGGGCTTGTTATCTGTCAAGATTTCAAAATCAGTTCCATACAAGTACATATGTAGCCTTTCACATGCCCACACGATCCCCAGAGCCTCTTTCTCGGTCTGTGAATAACGTTTCTCCACATCGGCCAAGCTCCTGCTGGCATAGCAAATCACTCTTTTCTTCACCATTTTGTTCTTGCACTAGGATAGCACCAAGGCCAACTGGGCTGGCGTCAGTTATGACACGGGTTTTTGCGGCACTGTCAAAGTAACCCAAGGTTTCTGTTTTGGCCAACCTCTTCTTTAGCTCATTAAACGCTACTTCTTGTTCTTTTCCCCAGGAGAAATGACCATCTTTTCTTGTGAGTCTCTTGAGAGGTTCTGATACTGTCACGAGATCAGGGATGAACCTCGCACAGAAGTTCACTAGACCTAAGAAGCTATGTACTTCTGCTGCTGACTCTGGTTGCCTGGCTTCTGTGACTGCTTCAACTTTCGCTTGGGATGGTCCTATCCCTCGTGCGGAAAGTAAGTGACTCATAAACTCGAGCTCAGACATGTGAAATTTGCACTTCTCTTTGTTCAGCGTTAGGCCTCTGTTCTGGATTCTCTCCATGGCCTCTTCAAGTCGCTTGTCATGCTCTCCTGTTGTTTGACCATGCACAATAATGTCATCATGTATGTTATTCACACCATCACAGCCTTCTAAGACTTGCTGAATTACTCTCTGATACATTTCAGGTGCACAGCTGACTCCGAACATCAGTCTTTTGTACCTGAAAAGTCCTTTGTGAGTCGCAAACGTGGTAATCGGTCTGGAAGCCTCACTCAATTCCACTTGATGAAATGCCCACTTGATGTCAAGTTTACTAAACACAGTACTACCGTTCAGGTCATGAAGAACTTCATCGACTGTCGGGATGGGGTGTCGTTCCCGTACAATAGCACCATTAGCCTGTCTCATGTCAACACAGAGACGGATGTCGCCATTTGGTTTAGTCACAACAACTACAGGTGAAATCCAGGGTGTCGGACCCTCTGCTCTCTCAATTACATCAAGATCTACAAGCTCATTAAGTTTCTGTTCTAACTTGTCCCTCATACTGAATGTCACACGACGCATAGCCTGTGCAACTGGCTTAACATTCTGATCGATGGGAATATCTAGCTGAAAATCCTTGAATTTTCCCAGCCCCTCGAAACATGATTTGTACTTGTATCTTCCTCTTTCAAAACATTAACTTTAACCTCCTCTCCAAGGCACAAGACATTCAGTTGTGTAGCTGTCTCTCTTCCTAGTAATGCTTGGCCTTTTCCTTCGATAATGATAAACTCTGCTTCTACAGTAACATTTCGTACAGTTACTGTTGCAACAAAACAACCAACTGTTTTCAATGGTTCAGCACTTCCGTATGGGTACAGTTTGTTATTGGATTTCATAGACACACTTCACTTTATTCTGCTTTAACTCTTCCCACAACTTGCTGTCAGTCACATTACAGCTAACTCCCGACAATCATGGCAACGTTGGGTACACCACCAACATTCACCTGGACCATAGGCTGTTTCCCATCAACAACGGTAAACGCGTACTCACTATCTGGACTATCCTCAGAGCCAATCTGATTTACTGATCGTTTGGTATCTCTTGGCCCTCTTGGCTTCTTTTGACTAGGCTTATTACCATTTGGATCTTTCGCCTTTTTAGTTTTACAGCACTTTGCAAAATGGCCTACCTTGTGGCATTTCTGGCATTCTTTGTCTCTGGTGGGACATCGCTTGTCATCCTGAGTGTTTCCTGTCGCGTCATATCTGTAGCATCTCTTCCCTTCAGTTTTCTCCTGGATGGAATTTAATCCTTCTTTCAATCCTTCCTTGTCGTTTGGGTTCTGAAAAGCTCCTGCCTGCTTGTCGCTAGCTTCCATAGATCTTGCAGTATTTTGTAGCTGTTCTAAGGTCAGTTCTCTTCCTTTCTCCAGAAGTTTCCTTTGCAGACGAACAGACATACATTTTTCGACAACCTGCATGATCACCAATATTTTCATCCTTCGCATCGCCAAATTCGCAGTATTCGTTCCCGTTCACGGAGCCTTGTGATAAACTGTTTGACACTTTCAGTAGGTAACTGAGCCATAGTCCGAAATAGGTGTGTCTGGTAGGGGACATTGACTTGGGGCTTGAAGTATTGATCGAGTTGTTCCATCGCTACTGTGTAAATGGTTTGACCTTCGCCAGGTTCTCGAGCTTCCGGAAACGTATAGTAAACATCTTGCATTTGAGGTCCTCCACAGTGACGAAGAGGAGCTTTCTTTTGTGTTGCGTTTTTCACTCCTTTTCCAACGACGAATAATTCGAATCATCGCTTCCATTTCTTCCATCGTGCTCCAACAGTTGTAGGATCCCCGTGAATATCAAGGTTAGATATTCCACCTAAATCAGTGGTAATTGCGACAGCCATTCTCAAACTACAATACAGATCATTCAATCAGTGTTCATCCTCGTCGCCAGTTGTTGTATCCTGCCCGGATGGTTCGGATTTAACCAGTAAACACTCGGATTAAACCAACACACATT
>OX421447.1:27327053-27332053 GCA_949126865.1 Montipora capitata
CAACAATAGTGAAAGAGCTCATGATCGAGGACACTACAGGCTACAAGGAAATGATGCGAATGAACCATGGCAATTTTTGTGAAATACTAGGAATGATTGAGCCCTACATAACACCAAAAAGTATTAAATTCCTGATGGATACGCTGGGCACTGCGCGTGCGAGGGCTCAACATGTTGAGCGTTGCTGTGCAAATGCACTCGACTTTGTTGAGCCACACGTGGATGACCGCGAAACAAAGGAAATGTTGAGCCGTGTTGAGCGAAAAGTTTGACCAGTTTCAAATTTGACTCAACAAGACTCAACACCGCTCAACACCTCTCAACAGGGTGTTCAAATGCACTCAACTTGTTGAGCTCAACATGTTGAGAGCTTGTACAGTGGACAAATCCAGTGCATTTGCACGCGGCTTTATAAAAAGCATCTCATTAATTAGGCAATCAAATTTGTTAGAACATTAAGTAAGCACATGAAATTGTTTTCTGCTGATGAACACGGGCTGAACAGACCTTTTCGGCTTGTACATTTTGTTTTCCCAATACAGATCATGTGAGAATACTCAGGAGGTTTGGTCTTTTGTTTTGTTCATTAAAATGAGGGCATGCAAGCATGAATATGCCTGCATGCACTCTTTTTAATGAACAAAACAAAGGACCAAGCCTCCTGAGTATCGTCACATGATCTGTATTGGGAAAACAAAATGTACAAGCAGAAAAGGTCTATTGTGGTCTTGATTTTTGAACTGAGGTCTGTAAGGCCCGGTTCAGACGTCGATCTTTTCATGAGCCGAGCCTAATTCCTTGAATTAAGTACACGAAAAGATCGGCGCCTGAATCAATTTGGAACGGCTCACCCGTTCTTCCCGCCTGGCTTAGCCGGGAATTTCGCCTTTGGAACGCCTTTGGAACGGCTTTGATTCAGATGCCGTACTTTTCATGTGCCAATCCTAATGCGTAAATTATTAAATGCTTGCATTGCATAAATTATTAAATGCTTGCATTCACTCACTGGCGCTGGTGGAGTGTGGACGCATCTTTGAGTGCTCCGCCTTACCTCTTTACTTCTTGACATCCACTTCAAAAGACACTATTTAATTATGCCTAATGTGTCAGTAGCCTCTTTAAAAAGGGAACATGACAGTCTCAAGGATGAAATTGCCGCCCTTAAGCAAAATCTGGAAGAGCTGCAGCAGTCTATCAAACGACAAGATCCACAAGCTTCCAACAATGGCGGCGAACAAGCCACTAGCAATGGCGGCGAACAACCTACTCGTTTGATTACGGACGCTGAGACCCTAAGGGTAAAACAGTAACGGATCCCGAGGAAATTGCTGATAAATTCTGTAAATACTTTACCAACATTGGTCCCAGCTTAGCTGGTGCAATATGCGACGTTAATGCCTCTGTTAGTTCTTTTATTGGTGATGTTAACCTTCCTCCTATCACCCTGAAACCTACAAACCCGGGTGAACTGGAAAGCATTTGTAGCATGTTTGCCTCGGAGAAGGCCCCCGGCTATGACAATATTTCAATGCGTGTAATTAAACACTCATTTCACTTGATCTCTGCACCTCTGACTAACATCATAAATCTGTCTTTACAAAAAGGCATTTTCCCTGATAAACTTAAACTTAATTTTACTAAAGTGATTCCAATTTACAAAGCAAATGATCCTAGTCTTTTCACAAACTACAGGCCTATTTCTTTGTTGTCCAACTTTTCAAAATTTTTTGAAAAAGTAATGTATAATCGCATAACTGAATTCGTCGAACAACATAATATATTATACCGCTGCCAGTTCGGATTTCGGAAAAACTATTCAACTTCCCATGCTCTAATTCATCTGATAAATAAAATCTCCTCGGCAATTGACCAACGTGAAACTACTGTAGGTGTTTTCCTAGATCTCTCCAAAGCTTTTGACACTCTTGACCATCAAATTTTATTTACCAAACTGGAGCACTATGGTATCCGTGATGTGGCTCTGCAGTGGATTAAAAGCTACTTTTCATGCCGCCGGCAATTTGTCCAAATTAATCAAACATGTTCTCCAACGCAGACCATTAAGTGTGGAGTTCCTCAAGGATCCATCCTGGGCCCTTTTCATATTATACATAAATGATCTTCCTAGAGCTTCCAAATTAACTGAACCTCTGCTTTTTGCTGACGACACTAGTATCTTTCTTTCACACTCTAATCCTAACTACCTGGAGAATGTGCTTAATAATGAGTTACTAAATGTTGATGTTTGGTTAAGATGCAATAAGCTCTCGATTAATGTCCAAAAGACAAATTATGTTATATTTAGTCCTAGTCAGAGGAAAGTCAATCACAGTTTTTCTCTCTCCTTTGGGGGTCAATCTCTAACTCAAAGCAATGTAACTAAATTTCTTGGGGTGTATCTAGACGAACACCTTACTTGGAAATATCACATAAACTTTGTCTGTAAACAAATCGCTAAATCAGTTGGTATTTTATCCAGGACACGTTTCTACTTATCCTGTAAGACCAAACTTATGTTGTACTATACATTAATTTATCCATACATTACTTATTGTAACTCTACGTGGTCGTCCACTTACGTATCTAATTTAAATAGAATTTATTATCTGCAAAAGCGAGTGGTGCGAGCTGTTACAAATTCAGAATATCGAGCACATACTGCTCCTCTTTTTTCTAAACTGAAAATTTTAGACATCTTCCAACTCAATACCCTCGATATTGCTAAATTCATGTTCCGCTACCACAATAATCTGCTGCCTCCACTTTTCTTCAATCTGTTTATGACAAACAGTCAAGTCCATAAATATGACACAAGAACAGCCAGTAATTATCGTGTGCATTCCTGTCGCACGAACATTAAGAAGTTCACAATTCTTTACCAAGGACCTAGGGTCTGGAACTGTCTTCCTGCCTCTATTACCAATTTGTCAAGCTTTCCTATGTTTAAGAACAAAGTGCTAGAGTTTTTATTAAAATAGTTTTCTGAGTTAGTTCCTGCCGCACTCCTTTGCAGCCCTTATTTTTGTTTAATATTGTGATCTCGAGGTGGCCTCTCCTATAAGACTGGTGGTTTCCTGAGGTCTCCTCGCCTAACAACCTGCTGTATGCTTTTTTAAAATCTGTTATCCACATAAAGGCAAATAAATGATGATGATGATGATGATGAATGTATTTCACAAGCAGTTTACCTCAGAGAGCATGTGTACTGGAGCTTGTATACGTCACTCGCTCAAAATCGTGACGTGGAAAGCTAGTACCGTAAACACCGGCGTATAAGCCGCACTCGCAGATAAGCCGCATCCGGAGTTTAGTAACTTAGATTTTGGAAAAAAAAATTGAAAGAAATTAAAATAAATCAATAGACTGGGTCGAGCTGTCGTTAAAGATGGACGTGTTTTTTTAGTCGGCATGCTCGAGAGGTAAATTTTGAGTTAAAATGTATGAGTAACTTGAGTATGACAAAATCCGGAAACACGAAAAGGAAGAAATTAAGTAGCTCATCAAGTGCTGAAGCCGCTTATCCCACCGAAGGCAAAGGAGACGAAGCATTGGAATCAGAAAGGTCGGCAGCAATAGCAACCAACGAAGGTGTCAGTGAAACCCCTTCCCTCGTCGATGTATGGAACGTTCTTACGGAGATTAAAGCTTAATACTGTGAAGTTGGTCCTTGACGTGGAATTGTTAAAGGCAAATTATAACGAGCTAAAAGACAGTCTACATTTCACAAAGAGCCAGGTCGATTCCTTAGTCACAGAAAATATTGCTGTTAAAGCCAAGTTAAAACTCCTCGAAGAAGAAGAAGAAGTACCTGTAAATTTAACCTAGTGAAGAAGAAGATAATGTTGAGAATGTTATTAATTTTGGAAAATCTCTGAAGGTCAACTTAACACGCGGCGACATTGACATTGTTCACAGATTGAATATCAAAAACAAAACCAAAATACGACCGATTATCGTCTGTTTCAGTAACTACAATGCAAAAAGTAAACTTTATAAAGCCAGGATAAATTTTACATGATCTAGGAGTGGAGAAGATCTTTATCAATGAAAACGTAACTGCATGGAGGGCGGGGTTATTCAGAGAGGCAAGGAAAGTTAGGAAAAAATATCCTAACGGTAAAACGTGGACTGCTGATAGAAAAATCTTTTTGAAAACAGGCTTAACCTCAAAAGTTTTAAAGATTGACTGCTATGAAGATCTAGGAACCCTTTAATGCCAGATGTGACCTCGTTCGTTTTATTTATTTATTTTTATAAAAAATAAAAAATAAAAAAAAACCAAACCAAATTAGAATACTGAATGGCTCGTCTGGATTTTGCATACCTTTATTAGTATATTGTGACCTGACCTCTCTAGTTAGCACCTTGGAGTGTGGGCTTTTGGCCGGTTGATCGGTAATTTCCCAGGAGAGTTCTTAAATAATTGTTTTGTTTGATCGTTTACGTAGTCATTTTGTAGTGTTGCTTAGTTCTTGTTTTTTTTTTTTTTTCTCAATGTCTACTGTGAAGTTCTTAACGCTTAATGTTAGAGGCTTAAGGAACCAAGAAAAAAGAAGATCGATATTCTCATATTTAAAAAAACAAAAAGCAAATATTTATCTCCTTCAAGAAACTTTCTCTAATCTTAAAGATGAAAGGATCTGGTCGACGGAGTGGGGTGGTCAAATTTTTTATTCTCATGGTTCAGATCATTCAAGAGGCGTCTGCGTGCTTATAAAACCAAATTCTCCAATTCACGTAGAGATAATAGAGCTTGACACGAATGGAAGATTTATAATACTACGTCTCAAGACGCCAGGTGAGACCAGCTTTAATGTTGTTAATATTTATGCTCCCACCGATTGTCGTGAACAAATTGACTTCATCGAATCTTTTACTAAAAAAATAATATCTCTGATTCATTTAATTTAATAATTGCAGGCGACTGGAATACTACGTTAAACTCAAAAGATAAGCACGGAGGATTACCCTGGAAAGAAACTAAGTACAGGAATTTGTTA
>OX421447.1:27339553-27347053 GCA_949126865.1 Montipora capitata
GACTATCATTCAGCCAACCATGTCTTTCTCCGGAAGGAACAACTTTAGCTTGAAATGAAAAGCTCGTTCCCCTTGATTGGTTAGGATTGCTTAACTTCTTGAACTTGCCTCTGTCGTTACAACGTTGCCAAAAACAGGATCATTTACCGCACGAGCTCTCTTAGAAACAAACTCCGAGATATGATGGATTCTTTTGCGCAGCCCATTCTCTCTTAAACGGTCCGCCACCTCCAACCACTTGACCTTAAGGTGAAATGGAAGTCTCTCTATCACATTCCTCAAGTTATCAGCACTGTTAATCTCATCCATATATCCAATCGACTCCAGAACATTTTGGCAATCTCTTAACTGGTCTGCGAATGTGAGTAATCCGCGCTGGTCATAAGGCTTTAAAGGTGCGCCACGAGTTATCCTATTAAGGTGAGCGGCAGTGATCTTATATGGATGCCCAAATCGCTCTTCCAGTAATGTCCTAGCTGTTTGATAACCAACTGCGGAGTCCAGGGCTAAACAACTTTTGATCGCGTCTCTTGTTGCTCCCGTTCAATACTGTAACAGGTACGACAGCCTTTCACTATCATCTGACGCATTTTTAACGATACCATTATCAAAGGAGCAAACAAAATTCCAATTATCCAGCGGGTTACCATCAAACTTGCTTATGTCAGGCTTTGGTAAGGAAAACCCCTGTTTAATCGTCGAAGCCATACTTTGGAAGGTCTGTTGTTGGAGACCGATCATCTGTTGCTGTTGGTGCAGCAGCCGCTCCAGATTTCCTTGATAAGGAGAGTACCCAGCATCTACATCAGTACCAAGTTCATCATGCATGGGTTCTCTTTTCAATCTGGGTGTAACACAATCGTAATCGCGATGCCCGCTTGGCGTGTCGCTGACCATTCTAGGCTCAAGATCAAAGTCAGAACGTATGTGAAAGTGGTGGGACATGGCAGGTTCGAGACCTGAATGTGTGTCAACGCGGCGAGACGTGGCAGGATCGAGATCTGCACGCATGTCAACGTGGCGAGACGTGGCAGGATCGAGATCCGTACTCGCGTATATGTCGTCTCTAGATGGCCGAGAAGGCATATTCCTTTTCATTTCAGGCGGTAATCCAGACTCAAGATTCGAATATACACCAGTTCTTTGATCGTATCTCTTAATTTCTGGAACACTAGTTGCTCGGGGAGGCCAATAACTGCGATCAAAACATTCTTCGGATTGATCTTCTTCTTCTAAAATTTGTACTCTCAGGCGAGCTTGCTCAATAGTACTTCTAACTTCCAACAACTCTTCTTCACGCATTACTGTTTCACGTCTTTGCTGTAACTCAAACTTTTTCTTCAGTTGCTGCAACCTCAACTTAGCTATGGCTTCCTCAATTTTGGTCTCCTTAACTTTTACCATTAGACGAGTGCTTGCTTTGGAAACAGAATTTGATGAAACTTTTGAAACAGTAAGATGGGAACCTCGAAGGCTAGCCGAATCACACGTATCTACACGAGGCAACACCTGTGAGCTATCAAGCCACTCCCATGCACGCCGAACGAAGACATGATGGGCATCACGCTGATCATCAAACCACGTTGTTGCTTGAAAAATTTCTTCTGGGTCGTCCAGGCGACGAAGTTAAGCATCATGGGCTCGTCCAAAGTTAATAAATGCCGATTCCAAATTAACCAGCTTACCACGAACAGCTTCAAATTCTCCGGCAGTCATCGAGATCTCGATCTCTCTTTCAATTCGGGTTACGTGTCCCTTGTACCCTGACCGCGACGTTTTCAATTTCTGCATTAATTCGCGGCGATAGACGCCATCCTGCGACGGACTTACACCTTCCTGATCTTGGAAAGACATGTGGCCGTAATAATTACTGACGCTCAAAACTTCCACACAGTTTTTTGAATGAATCTGGACAGCCGTAGCCGCCACAGTTAAATATAAAAAGACTAATCTCCACAGCTTGAATTCGTTGTTACCAGATCATATACGATTCAACTGAAAGGATAAATAAAATTTACAAAGTTACACATGAAGTTAACATGAATTGTGAGGCTGGAAATATAAAAACGAATGAGACGAATACTTACAAAACTGTGGTAAAAAGTTCTAAATTTCATTGAGTCCGATGTTATCCTGTTCGCAAAAACGACACGTCAACTGCTTCTGGCAAGCCTAACAATTACACATGGACCGGAACTTATACTATTTTTATGAATAAATTTCCAAGTAACAACTTACAATTAACATATTAAGACAATAGATTTTACATCCATTCATACGGCGCTACAGGTGCTGCACTCTTAGACTCATTAAATGCGGGGTTTGAAAATGGAACATTGTCTATATCATAAAGACGAGGGGTTATGTCTTTAATCCCAAAAGATGAAAACAATTTGATGACATTATCCAACTGGCGCCCAGTTACCCTGCTCAACGTAGATTACAAGATTCTTGCAAAGGTAATTGCAAAGAGAATTGAACCAGTCTTGCCGAAATTAATTCATCCGGATCAAACAGGGTTTATTAAGGGAAGATTCATTGGACAAAATATCAGATTGTTGAATGATTTAATGGAATATACAGACGACCAAAAAATACCAGGAATTCTGTTGTTTATTGATTTTGAAAAAGCATTTGATACAATAGAATGGCACTTTATTCAAAATGTACTCGAATGCTTTAACTTTGGTGCTGTTATAAGAAAATGGGTCTCAATACTCTATAGGGACGTAGAAAGTGCTGTTATGAACGGAGGCTACTCAACTAATTACTTTAAAGTCTCAAGGGGAGTTCGACAAGGATGTCCACTAAGTCCCTTGCTATTCGTGTTGGGTGTAGAGATCCTGGCTCAAAAGATAAGGCAATCCAGGAGCTGCCATGGAATAAAATTACCGCAATCAGCCCAAGCCAAAATTAGCCAAATCGCAGACGATACAACTCTTATTTGTAGGGACTTAAACGCGCTCAGAGAAAACATGAATGTTTTAAATAAATTTAATGAAATTTCCGGCCTCAAATTGAATAAGAAAAAAACTAAAGCAATGTGAATTGGTTCGGCAAAAAATAACAAAACCAAACCTTTGGGTTTCCAACCCTATCAAGAACAAATTAAGTCACTAGGGGTAAATTTATCATAACCAAGACAGAAATAATAATCTGAATTTTTTTGTAAAAATTCACGAGATCGATACGAAGTTAAATATGTGGCAAACGAGAGATTTAACTTTGTATGGTCGCACAATGTTAGTTAAGGCCTTAGGCATATCTAAGATAGTTTCTGTGGCTTCCATGCTTAGTGTTCCTGAAACGGTGGTTAAAACAGTGCAAGATAAAATATTCAAATTCTTGTGGAAAAATAAGAAAGATAAAGTAAAAGGAGCAGTATTATATCAACCATTCTCTCATGGTGGTGTGAACTTTCCAGATGTCCACACGGTGGTAAAATCACTACGCTTGAGCTGGCAAGGCAGGTTTTTAAATTGTACAAATGAGACCTGGCAAGCTATCCCTAATAGTTATTTTAACAAATATGGAGGATTACCGTTCCTGTTAAAATGCAATTATTATGACTCTAAGCACTTTGACAAGAAATTGCCTCTTTTTTATAGTGAAATGTTAGAGTATTTCAACGAATTACGCAGTGGTTATCCTGATGTTTACAATAGTGAGTTTATTCTCTGGAACAATAAAGAAATTACAATAGAGAGCAAATCTATTTTTTGGAAATATTTGTTTGAGAAAGGAATTTATTTCGTACAGGATTTACTAAATAAAGACAGTAAGTTTCTATCTCTAGACAATATGCAAAGGAAGCAACTAAATTACTTAAAATATTTCCAACTTATTGCTGCAATTCCAAATTATTTGAAGAGAAAAGCGCACGCAACTGCTGTGACAAACAGAAATACACTTGCGGAATAGGATATTTTTCATCTGTCTAAAGACAAAGCTATTTCAATCTTTAACTAAATGTAAAGACTATTACAAATTATTCCAGGAAAAGATTAGGACAGACCCTACCGCTGTTAAAAGATGGTGTAGATGTTTTCCGAACTTTGATTCTAGTTGGAAACAGATCGTACACAAAATTTACAAAATGACGAGTGACAAAAAGTTAAGAGAATTTGGTTATAAGGCTTTCCACAGAATTTTAGTTACTAATAAGGAGCTCAAGCAATTTAAAATCAGGAACGATGACCTATGCTTTCAATGTAACAATCCTGATTCATTAGAGCACACCTTTTTGAAGTGCCCTATCAGTGTTCTCTATCAAGAAATCCTATCGTGGTTCAATGCTTCAAGTAACACTCACATAAATTTATCGGTTGACGAAATTTTACTTCAGAATTATCCCCCTCCTGCTATCAGTAATGACCTCCGACGCTGACTGGATCTACTTATCTTACTGATAAAAAGGTACATATATATTTGCAAAATTAACGAGAAAAATCTTAATAACTTACAATTTATAAACAAGATAAAAATGCAATGGAAAATTGAGAATTTAACTTAAGGTAGTCAAGCACAAATATTGTTAACAAACCTCCTCCAGTGTTATTCTTTTTTCGTGTTCTGTTGAAATTATTGAATTGGTATTTAATGTAGTTATAATTGATCAAATAAATAACTAGTATTGTAAGTACCGTAAGTAATGTATGTAATTAGCCGTAAGTGATACATTGTATTGTTATAAGTGTAGGTAAACAGTATTGTAAGTAATGTATTGTAGTGTATTGTACTGTTCAGTATTGTAAAATCTAGTGTCATTAAAATTAAAAATAATAATAAATAAATAAATAAATCAAAAGTGGAGTCTTGACAAAGATGTCTTACATGTAAAAGCACTGTTTCTTCAAGTTTCTTAACTCACTAACATTTAAAACAGAGAATACTCAAACTCTTGCCTTTAATTTTGACTCTCTAATACATGTAGCATGAAAATCTGACTAGGACATAAATTTGATCTTTCTCTGGCATCTTTAATACAGTACAGTATTTTTCGTTCCTGTCCATTTCTCATAGAATTTACATGCAATAACACCTGACGAACGTTTTGGTTCGTTTTATCTTAGTAACCAGGCATTCTCACTCGTGGTGGATCGATTTCTGTCGAAGTGAGCAGCCATCGTCGACATTTTAAACAACTTTGTGGAATGGAGATTCCCTCCCAAGTGAAGTTCACCTTCTCAAGAAAGGCAATGTTAAACCGGTTAAAAGATCTTTTAACAAAAAGGTTTAATCATTGTGTAAGCTAAAACAAAAACGGCTCTTTTAGGAGCCACCAAACTCGCAAAAGCAATGATCAATGCGTAATGTGGTATTGTTTTATGAAGTTCTTATTAATTTGCTGCACAGGTCTATACAGACTTAAGAATTTTCGCTAAACTTGTTAATTTATGCAAATTTACGGCACGGTGTCTAGATGTTCTCGCAGATAAGCCGCATCCCCGATTTGATCAGAAAATTTTGATGAAAAAGGTGCGGCTTATACACCGGTGTTTACGGTACTTATGCCTGTCAAAGTAGCATCAGCGAAGATGATAAGTGTAGTTCGTGTTTTTCTAACACAAACGTAAGGTGTCTACTTGGTAAATAATCATTGCCAGTGTTCATTGTTACGTTTATGAGTGCGTTGATGACAGTGTAGAGCCCGATTCTAGAAAAACATGTTCGTAGACAAATGGGGCATCTGAGATCCAGAGAGGTTGGAGCTGTGTCAACAGCCTGTTGTCTAACTTTTCTTGCTGCCCGGAGTCTTTCATTGTGCTCCTTCCTCTGTTGCTCACGGTACGCTGCACCGGTGTTCATAGTATGTCCCCATCCCGGGCTATTGCTTGCCTGCACTTCCCAGTCCTCAGTGCTGATAGCACATTGTTTCAGGTTGTGTTTCAAATTATCCTTGAAACGTTTTCGTTGACCACCTTGGTTTCGCTTCCCATTGCACAGTTCTCCATAAAAGATCTTCTTGGGAAGCCTGGACGTGGGCATACGTACAATATGACCGGCCCAACGAAGTTGGTTCTTGATAAGGATGGACTCAATGCTTGTGACATTGGCCTGTTCCAGAACACTGCTGTTGGTTCGTCTATCCTGCCATTTAATGTTGAGTATACGACGGAGACATGGCTGATGATAGTTCTCCAGGCTTTTGAGATGGCGACTGTAGGTAGTCCACGCTTCTGAGCCATACAGTACTGTGCAAAAGTAATGAGAGCGAATTTCGACAAATTCTGTCTATTGTTCTCATGAATTTTCGACATGTCGACGAAATTTCGCGAGGTATTTCACATCGCTCAATGCGATATTTCGAAGAAAATGTGGCGAAATAATGCGAATTCTTTCGAAAATTTCGAAGTAACGAACTTTTCTTGCTTTTGAAATTTCGGAGAAATGAACTTTCGTTTCTTCGAATTTTCGAAGCAGTGAACTGTCGTTAAAAATACACTGTACATTATAATTGCAGTAACATACATAACTCGGAACCAAATGCACTTTGTTGATTTATTTACACCACGACTGAAGAGCGTTTCAAAAATGAGCTAGAGAGATTTAACCCGCACTCTGCTTCAGTAGAGTAACCGCCCGTTTGTTTTTAGACAAGACAAACCTTCAAGGACTGAATCGTAATGACAACAAGCGGGATTGTAAAACTCCATGATCTGGATTACGCATGCATATTTCAGGTTGAAATCTAACTCCGATTGAAGGTCAAGCTTGCAATGTTTTGATCCTCTTCATAGACAAAAAGCGCTTTGACTTGCATACCAGTAGTTCGAAAATGTGAATGATTTCAGAGAAACATAGAATCGGTTCAACAATTCACCAACGTCAAAAAATTATGACAAATGTCTATTATTTGCCGCGGGCTGTAAAACTAGTGTCGTCATGCAACGCGTGACGACACTATATTAAGAATGGCTGCTGTCTCAAATAGAATTGTTTACGCAAAAGGTTGATCGAAGGAAGCGAAAGCCTTTTTACACTGTACAATGTACTTACCTCAGCCTCGAAAATTCGCTGCACTCTTCAAAACTTCGAAACACGCTTCGAGCTTTCTTCGAAATTTCGAAACATTTCCTTTGAAATTTTGCGAATCTTCTCGAATTGTTGTTCGAATTTTCGCTGGAACATTTGCATACAATTTCGAAATTTTGAAAGTGTCAAGACAATAGCGCTTTCGAAAATTCGTTGAAAGTTCGGTGATATTTCGGTTCGTTCCAAAACAAGTTGGTTTTCGTTGAAAAGTGGCGAAATGTCTCGAAATTCGTCGAAATTCGCTCTAATTACTTTTGCACAGTACTGTATAACAAGGAAGGCAAAATTATGGCTCTGTAGACCTTTATCTTAGTGTTGATGTAGATGTCCCTGTTATCGAATACTCGAGTTCTGAGTCGTCCAAAGGTACCACTAGCTGAATTAAGGCGAGCTTGTATTTCAGCTTCCAGATCTGCATTACTTGACAGGCAGCTATCAAGATATGGAAAATGATCAACAGAGCTG
>OX421447.1:27352053-27354553 GCA_949126865.1 Montipora capitata
TAAACCGAATGTTTGAGCTTGACTTTAGCGAAACGAAGACGGAGGACTATCCCCTCTCAAAGATTTGATGGCCATTACGAAATGCCCTTGCCACTTAAACAAGAATCAATAACATTGCCTGACAACAAGGAAATTGCCTTGATCTGCCTCAGCAAGTTGAAGAGAAGGCTTAAGACCGACAGCAAGTACAGAAAGGACTACATGTCTTTCATGAGTGATCTCATTTCCCGTGGCTATGCTGAGAAGGTTCCTGCAGAAGGAAGAGCAATAAAGAATGGCCAAGTGTGGTATATCCCCCACCACGGGGTATATCACCCTAAAAAACCGGGAAAGATTACAGTGGTCTTTGACTGCAGTGTGGAGTTCGCTGGTGAATCTCTTAACCGACACCTCCTTCAAGGTCCTGACCAAACCAATAACTTGATTGGCGTACTCTGCCGATTTCGCCAGGAACCAATTGCACTCATGTGCGACATAGAGGGCATGTTTCATCAGGTCCATGTAAATCCGGAACACCGCAACTTTCTTCGCTTCCTCTGGTGGGAGAATGGCAGAATCGACACTGAACCGACAGAATACAGGATGATGGTTCACCTATTTGGTGCCACCTCCTCTCCAGGGTGCTCCAATTATGCTTTAAAGAAGGCTGCAAGCAACTATGAAGATCAGTGTGGAAGGGAGGCCGGTGACTTTGAAAAAAAATTTCTACGTCGATGATGGATTAAAGTCAGTAGCAACTCCTGAATTGGCCATCAGTTTGGTGAAAGATACAAAGAAGTTGTGTGAGAAGGGTGGCTTCAATCTTCATAAGTTCATATGCAATCACAAGTCTGTAATAGATGCCATCCCAAATGAAGATCATTCGAAGGATCTCCAAAACCTGGATATTACGAAGGATACTCTGCCAATCGAACGGGCTCTTGGTGTCCAGTGGTATGTCGAGTCAGACACTCTCCAGTTTAAAGTTCAACTTAAGGACCAACCCTTGACCAGAAGAGGAATCCTATCGACTGTTAGTTCTGTGTTCTACCCTCTCGGTATGCTTGCCCCCCTCATCTTGGTTGGAAAGGTCATCCTACCAGAGCTATGTCGCGATGGGACGGGCTGGGATGACAGTATCCCGGAATCACTTAAGGCAAGATGGGAGCGATGGAGAGGCGACCTACACCTACTTTCAAGCCTCAAGATCCCGAGATGTTTCAAACCGGAAGGATTCGGAGAATCGAAAACTGTTGAGTTGCATCACTTGCCAGTAAATATGCCTACGGTCATTGCTCCTACCTTAGGTTGACCAACAACTCTGGCCAAATACATTGTTCTCTTGCCATGGCTAAGTCACGCGTGGCCCCACTAAAGCCTGTTACAATTCCGAGGCTCGAGCTAACAGCTGCCTTAGTATCGGTCAAGATCAGTGATGTCCTGCGCCGAGAACTTGAATATGATCAAATTACAGAGGTTTTCTGGACTGACAGCAAAGTCGTTATTGGGTACGTTTCTAACGATGCACGGCGCTTCTAAACATTTGTCGCCAACTGAGTCCAACAGATACGTGGCTGCACAACACCCAATCAATGGAAGTTCGTGGAAACAGACCAGAATCCGGCAGACGATGCCTCCCGTGGTCTATATGTACAGAACCTAATCGAAAACTCGCGTTGGTGGAATGGCCCAGATTTCCTTTGGAAACCGCTGAATAAGCAGAGTATTCTCGACGGCCCAGAGCCCATGTACATTCCTCCGGAAGATCCTGAAATAAAGAAGATCTCCGCCATGACTGCACAATCCCAAGAACGTTTTTCACTTCCTGACCGGCTGAGGTACTTCTCCAGTTGGCATAAAGCAAAAAGAGCAGTTGCAGTTTGCCTTCGCCTTCAGAAAAAGTACCGTTCTCGTCCGGGCTTCAGGGCCTCAGAAGAAGACCGGTATGTGCCAGTAAACACGCAGGAACTCCAAAAGGCAGAGACAGTGATTGTCAAGAGCATTCAAGGGGAACAGTTCCAGGACGAAATCAGGTTGCTCCATCGTGTCAGTACACAAGATGCGCAAGATCACACTCTGCTTAAGACCAAAAGGAAGTCCAGTACTCTCTACAAGATGGATCCCTTTCTTGATAGTGTTGGTGTGTTACAAGTTGGTGGTCGTCTCAAGCATTCTGATCTCTCAACACCAGTTAAGCATCCCATTCTCCTCCTGAAGAAGAGACACTTAACCTGGTTATCTCCCACTACCAGGATTCTGTGGAGCATCAAGGTTGTGGAATGGCACACAACTGTATCAGATCCTCCCGATTCTGGATCATTGGTGGGAGCTCTGTCATATCTGACTTCATTTCAAAATGCGTAAGCTGTCGAAGGTTGAGAGGAGCACTGCAAGAACAGAAGATGGGGAATCTTCCAGAAGACCGGGTACAACCTGCTCCCCCCTTTTCATATTGCGCCGTTGATTACTTCGGCCCCTTGTACATCAAGGAGGGCCGACGACAAGTCAAGAGGTATGGAGT
>OX421447.1:27359553-27372053 GCA_949126865.1 Montipora capitata
GAACTTGTGATCCTTTGTCATTATGCTATTTCGTAGAGACTATAGAAATCAAATCTTCGCATTACTTACTCAATTTGCCTTGAGAATGGTGTCATAATGACGCCGAAACGTCTGCTTTTAACGTTAATATTCATGCATGCTTCTACAATTTCTATTCAACTATCCTTGTTGAAGTCTTACTGTACGTAAATTGCCTCTTTCACGCTGTGTGTGTACCAATAAGTATCACAGTGGTGTGGGTATGCTCTGAAGCAGCAGAGGTCTGGGTATGGGCAATTCTCTCTTGCAGACGTCCTCCAGTCTTGTTGATTAAATTTACTACATCTACAGGGATTCTACAATGCCATTCTGTTTAGCCACGCCAACAGTGTCTTTTGGCCATACTAGGGCTTGTATGCCTTGCTGTCTTCGGCAGTGACATAGTTGTTCGGACAGACCCTTGACTTTGGATAAAACCGCAGTGGATCTGAATTCTATCATGAGCTCAGCTTTTGTACTCTGTTTTCTTGTCTTGGTTTTTTTCTGCAAGAAAGAGAGAGAATAACCATCAGAGACAAGACCAAATGACAGATGTGTCTTCTCCTGGAAGACAACAGAGGCTTTTTTAAAAGACATTTGACACGTTCATTTAGACATCTGACAATACCACATTTTACTGATTGCAGGTGGTGTGAATTATGCACTAAATATTGATCAGTGTGCTTAGGCTTCCTGTATACGCTGGTGGTAAGGTGACCATCAAGTTCTATTAAAATTGCTGTGGAAAACCAAAAAATCGTGGCAGGGAAATTGTACTTTATAAGGTGACGCATAAACAGTTGATGTTTTTGCATGAAGATAAGTAGCATTATGCAGTCGAAACACTGTTACCTACACCACGTGTGACAACATCATGAAACAAATGATACTATTGACAAAAAGGAAAATTGGGGGCAAATGATGATTTACATGTAACAACATGTGTGACAACTCAAAAACCCTTTTAACATGGGGGACATGTTATTTCCTTGACGCTTACAGTAATTCAGGTTCGAGTGTCATTCTCTCCCTAGCAGACATGTACATGTAACTATCTTGTTCTGTAATGGATTCTTTTGGTAAGTCTTAGTGTTCTCTAAGAGACAGGGAATGTACGAGTGTCGTATTTTAACTTCATTTTGGCACGATTCTCAAAACAAAAGATCTTTGCAATAATTGAAGAAGCAAAACCAAGTCAAGACCTAATCCTACAGGTTTACTTTGAACCATGATGTTGCTTGGCGCACTGCTCTACCATGTTACCTTCTGGCCTTGACTGAGACATATCTTGCTATTTGCTTACGAAATTGTTTCACAGTGGTTTTTTGTTAGCAGCCCTAACCACTCTGCTGCAAGGTCCTTCTTGCCAGACTTTGAATCCTTTGAAGCTGTATGCGTCTGATCCTCAGGGAGTGGCCAATTTAGTTTTTAAGACAACCAACCATTCCTTTAGCAGAGTTTTCACTCACGTGATCAGTAACCTTGTTTTCCAATGAAACAAAAGAAAATGTTTGCACGATAATAAGGGCAATTCCCCAAGGATTAATTGGGGACACCAGTCACGTGAAAACACTATATTTTGCCACGATGAACATAAATTGATAAAACTGAAACAGAAATTAGAACTACTCACAATGGTAATCTAGTCGAGGTGAGTAATTTCAAAAATATTATTAATTAAAATATTAACAAAATGTATGTGATGTTACATGCTAATGCATAGGAAGATAAACTAGATAAACTAGGTACTGACCATGAGAAAAGAAATAATATATTACATTAATATATTACTATTAGTTCTTAAATTTTCCATTTTTTCAAAATGTTTTCTTTCGCATTCACTCTCCAAGGGTTTCAATGCAGCAGAATTGTTGACAGGGTGTTGAACAATGTTCTTTCCTTTGCAATATAGCTCTTGGTAGAAAATCGAAACGAAACACTTTATGAGCTGGCCAATATTCCAGTTTATTTTGAAAAAAGATAATGGAAATGCCCTGTAAAAAAGTGTTGCCGATCAATTAATTGTTTATTTTCAGGATGAGAGAATTTATCTCAGAGTGTTGCTGCCTTGTGGCAGTAAGGAACAGGAAGTTGCAATGTTCTTTTCCAAGGTTAGTCAGTGATTTTATTCTTTGTGAATCACAAAGCTGTTCTGACTTCCAACAGTCCTTCACCAGATTGTTTGATAAAGTTATTCAAATAAACGACCACACATTAAAAAAATGTGAAACCATGCGGAAACATAACTTCGCGCGGCCAGAACATTAAAAGAATCTTCCACGGAAAGCTTGCTACGTAGGCTAATTGGCTAGTTTTACACCAAGTGCTACCACAACTGCAAACAATGCAGGCAACAAGTCGCCGCTGCTTTTGCCAGGAGTT
The DNA here is from genome assembly GCA_949126865.1 of Montipora capitata. Taxonomy (NCBI): domain Eukaryota; kingdom Metazoa; phylum Cnidaria; class Anthozoa; order Scleractinia; family Acroporidae; genus Montipora; species Montipora capitata. Next base: position 27,361,954 of record OX421447.1, read on the forward strand.
GTTGTTGTTACATGTAGCAGTGCAGCTTCGGCACCAGTCATACAGAAAAGAGTTCTCGACGCAGGCAGTTATCTTGAATCTTCAATGGAAGTTCAATCATTTATTTATTTATTTATTTTTACACAAGGCAAGGTCTTGTGCAATCTCCTGATAACGAAGCAAGTAGGGCAATTGCACACTTGTTAATTATCCAAAATCCTTACAAAGAACCGATGAAAATTTAGTAAAGCACCTTTGGCAATAACTCAGATACCTGCTAAAGAGTACACGTACATGTACAAATGTACATGTAAGTACGACTGTGGGCAAGAGACTGTCACCCACTGGTTGCGTAACCAAACATATGAATGTTGTTGATTATTTTAAAGGAAACAATCTGGCAATTTTTTTCCGTCTCCTTTATATTAGTTGTGGATAAAAGTTGTTATGTGAAACAGCATTATCTGCTGTTGTCTGTGCAAAATATCAAGCTGGTTTGAGTCCCACTGCTTCTTTCAGTCTTTAGAATAGTGTAATAATATTTACAGGGACATAATACTGACACATATCCCCCCACCCCCCCCCCCCCAAACAAAAAGAAAACGTTGATTACCGACGCATAAAAATAGCAGCAGGAGCAACAAGACTTTTAAATGGACCCAACAGCCAAATCTTATGATGAATCTTAGTGAAAAGTAAAACTTCAATTATCTGCTTGTACCTGTGAGCCTATAACATCTTGACGTTGTTTTGGATTGTTTACATTTCTGTATACTGTATTATCTCACTTGTATTTTTTGTTGTTGAAAGAGAAAAGGAATTTGCCCAAGCGTAAAGTGCCTATCACCTCAACACACTTTTCCACTTTATTCATTCTCCGAAATCGTCCCAAATACATTGCGTTGTGTTTAGAACCTTTTCATGGAAATTTTGCTTTTTGTGGCCTTGAAAGACGGAAAAAGTGGTCATTGATCTATTACCAAGCAATGAAGGGGAATGGGTTCGATACCGGATTGACGTAACAGACTTCTTTGCATTAAGATTGTTCTTTGAAAACAGCGATGCAAATATAATTTGTGACGTCAGCCTGGTTCAAACCCATTCCCCTTCATTGCTCGGTTACTGATCAAAGTATGACCACTTTTCCCGGGGGTTCATGTGTATTTGTTTATTACAGGGTTGCCATAGACAATCCAGTTAGAAAATGCGTTTGTTTGTTAGTTTTCTTTTTCTTTTTTTTTTCTGTGTCATGAAAAGTCTTGCCTGTCACTCCCCTGCTAAGTGGTGTCTTTGTGCAGAGTCTTCTGTGCGTATTTGTTAGGTTTGAGGGGACTGGGGTAATGCATAGATTTCTTTGGTGCACACAGGAGAACATTTAATTATTAACCTGCAATGGCGTCGAAAGTCATTGTGACGCGCATGGCGTTTTAGTGGATCTTTAAACAAAATATACCCTCATGGAGCTCAAGAATGGAACGTCAATTGAATGAACAAGACAGGCGGTGAAATGTAAATTTCTGGAATCTTTAAAGCGACGAGTAAGGTCTTCGACAACAGGTTCATTTTTTGCCATTGGATATCAAATGAGCTTTGTTTCTAATATTTTACTACCTTGGTGTTATATACAACACTGAAATCAAATGGCAATTTTTTTATGGATTTAACAAACATTGAAGGAATCAAACGTCTTGAATGCATCACAGTGTTTACTGAAGTCGCATCTAAGTTGTCTGGCAAGTTACATTTATTTTGTACTAAACCCTGCAAAGATAAAATAAATTGGAGATGTGGCAGTCAAAAATTATTTGAATGAAAGCTTGTCTCTTTTGTGATTTATTATTTACGGTCAAGGTTCTTTGGAAAAGGGTTTCATGTGAACTGTCAGAAATTTATTTAATTGCTTTGTGACACCGATTGTGTGTGTGTTGTTTGCACGCACGCAATTGAAACAGGAAGGTTTTTTTGCCTCTAATAGCAAATATGTTGTTTGTTTCATTAAATTTTTCGCTGGAAAAATTTTTTGTGAGATTCCACCTTTTGTGAATTTAACATGTTGTGTAATTTTCGAGCTTAACTAATTTGCATACATGTGTTGAAATGTGATACGGGAGGATTTTTGTGGTTTTACACTATTACAAAGCAGCGCATAAGTCACGAAAATAAACAGGTCTGTTGGAAGCGTGCTTGAGTTTCAACAAAATGAGCCCCAAAATCAGCAAAAAATTGTGACGCTGATAAATAATAAAGTAGCTGCTATTGTCAAGTTATTTGGGCTTACTGTGGTCTTCAATGAACAACACGTGTTTACTTCAAGACGCCATTTTTAATAACCATATAACTAACTTTAACAATACTTCATGTAAGCTAACACAACACCTCCCCCCCAAAGTTTAAGAGTATCTAGGGAAACGAACAGAGCGTGAGAAGTCTGACAAATGATCTACGTAATCTTATAACATAATGAAATCTCAAGCTACACCTAGATTTTCTCTTACTTTCAACGATGGTCTTATAATTCTCTTGGGCGTAGTGGCAAGAATGGGTGTTACAGGGGGTATTTGAATGTCTCCCTTAGTAACAGGAGTGTCCTTCCGAACAGGTGTTGCTACTATGTCTTCTGTGGGAACTTGGCTCACCATTGGTGTCGGCCGCTCATGTTGCTCCTGCTGATTTGGCATTGGAGTAAGGTGAACACCGTCTCTTCTTATCGTGCTGGTCGGTGTTTCAACTTTATACGGCCGAGACGTCAATGCTGCTTCAATGACTTTTCCTAACTGCTGAAGGTCCTTGACGAAAACTTCAGTGCCCGGTCCAATTGAAGGCAAGGGCTTGGCCTTGTGTCTGGTGTTAAACACCGTTTCCTGCTTCAATTTGCTCATGCTTTCTCTCTTGTACGCAGGTTATCCAGGTCAGGCCACTGCGGGTTCAGCTGAGTGTGGAATAATGGAATGCTGTTCCTAATCTGCCTTCCCATCAGCAACTGGGCAGGGGAGAACTTGCATGCTAGTGGTGTTGATCGGTAAGCAAGTAATGCTTTAGCAGGGTCTTTTTCCTTTGTTAGACGATTCTTCACAGTTCTAACTCCCCGCTCAACTTCTCAATTTGCTTGGGGAAATCTAGGGCTACTTGTGCAATGCTTGAATGCCCATTCCTTAGCAAAGTAGGAGAATTCTTCACTGTCAAACTGAGGACCATTGTCAGATCGCACTTGCTCTGGGATCCCATCTCTTGCAAATATAGACTTAAGTGCCCTAATGACCTCACTTGACTTAGTGGTTGTCTGCATAGCTGCGACTTCAACGTACCTTGAGAAGTATTCTATAACGATAAGGTAATCAACACCTTTCAGCTCAAAGAGGTCTGTGGCTATGACTTGCCAGGGATGGTTGGGTAAGGGTGTCGTGATAAGCCATTCAGGCTTGTTTTCTCTCTGGAGAGTGCAAACTCTGCATTGTTGCACCAGATCCTGGATTTCTCGGCTGAGTCCTGGCCACCAAACAGAGTTCTTGGCCCGCTCACGGCACTTCGTGCATCTTGTCAAGTATCTCGAGACGCATGGAGGAAGGGATTACGATCCTGAATGCTTTGAGCATAATGTTCTGCACCACAGACAGTTCACCCCTACTTGACCAATAGGGTTTCATTGCATTGTTTAATGAATACTTGTCAGGCCATCCCTCACAGCAGTAAACTTTGATCTGCCTGCAAATAGGATCCTCTTCCTGTGCTTCCATGATCTGCTGTAATCGTGTGTCTGAGGCAGGCAGGGGTGAGATCATGCTTCCAATGTCTGCGTGCATTTCATCATTGTCAATTGTTGACTTCACTGTTTGGTTTCGCGTTTGGAGTCATAAAAGCGCATCAGCTATGTACATCTTCTTTCCGGGGACATTCTTGATCTCCTTGAAGTGGAATCTCATCAGTCGCATTCTAAATCTTTGGATTCTTGGGGGAAGTTGATCCAGTGTGTGAGTACTCAGGAGTGGCACCAGGGGTTTATGGTCTGTTTCCACAGAGATTGATTTTCCCACTATTTACTCCCAGGATCGTTCGCATGCCCAAGTGAGCGCTAAGGCTTCTTTTTCGATCTGTGCATATCTGGTTTCGGTGGGAGACATCACATGAATGAATGAGACTGGCCGCCAGGAGTTGTCAGGTTGGAGTTGGAGAAGTACCCCTCCTAGGCCAAAGGATGAAGCATCGGCTGTCACTTTGGTTTCCTTGTTTGGATCGTACAGAGCCAGCACTGGAGCTTGCGTGAGGTCAGATTTGATCTGCAAATGGTTTTTGTTGCTCCCTTCCCCATGTCCATTGGTTTCCTTTTTGAAGAAAGTCTCTAATGGTCTTTGTCTAGTCAGCGAGGTGCTCAGAAAACTTGCTTAGTTGGTTCACCATGCCAAGAAATGTTCTCACTTCTTGCACGTTTTGAGGTGGCAGTAGGTCTGCAATTGCTTGTAGCTTTTCAGGATCTGCCTCAATTCCACTGAAGCTTACAACATGTCCCAGGAACCTCACTCTATCTGTGCTGAACTGGCATTTGTTTAAGTTGAGTGTCATGCCAGCTTTGACCAGACGCTTAAGTACAGCTTCTAACCTCTGATCGTGTTCAGTCTGGTCTTTGCCATGGACTAAATAGTCGATGAGCCAGAGGCTGAAAATCGGGCTTGGGAGTACCAATGTGGAGGCAAACTCTACCATATGTTTTTAAAATGGACAATACATAAGCTTTATATTTTTGGATGATAACACTTATGCCTTAGAGCAATGTCAAAACTTTACATCATAGTGATATACAGCAAACTAAAGAAAAAACAGCAAACTAGCCTGTCTTAGGCACTGCCTTTATAAGGTATGCGATGAAAATCTGTTGTACACAATTTGCAACTTGTTTTTCACTGGTAAGAGTCTAGAAAGTGATTTAAGCCCCACCATTTTCATGATGTCAGATATTCCCCGACCTTACATCAAGGAAACAAGAGCATCATTTTCAAACGTATTTATACAACATCGATATCTCCAAATTCTTCAGCTGCTCTATTTGAGCAAGTGTACACATGTCTGTACACTTCAGTCGATTCACCATACATGGGCAATCTGGCATTTTGCACGATCTTGAACAGTTGCATGACAATAATTGCAACACTGCTTGCGGAGCTGGATCCCCATCCATCCAATCAATGGTTAAATGCCCTTTATCTTCAGAATCAGGACACCACCCATGTCCAACTGGGATAGGAACATCTGGATATCACTGGAGACTGAGTTTCCAGATTTTTGTTCGGTAATTTGCCCTCATACAATGCGTCTTAAGACAATCAGCGCAAGGTGGTAACTGATTAGATTCCAGATTTCCCCTCTTTTCGCAAAACAATCGGTATCTCAACTCATGGACGTCATCTGTGCCAGGACTTTTCATGTATGTATGTATGACACGTGAAGATGCATAGCTTTTGAAACAACTGAGCTTGAACTTCCCATACTTCTCCGAGCTCTGGAAAAGTGGCACACGACTCCTTGCTTTGCATTACCATTTTTAATGGGCCAATTTTGCCTCTTCCAACCAAGGTGCTAACTGTGTCATATCCAGTAATTGCATGTAGTCCGGGAAGAGCCCGACACACATCTTAACCAAGTTTATCAGCAATACCACTGATGTCCACAAACTTTGTATGTGTTGTTGATCCACATTTAAAAAATATTGGGCTAGGGGTGGTTTGTCTAAAGTAAAGACATAATATGAAGACATCTGTATCTTCAGAGGTGATGATAGTGGAAGTAAAGCCTGATGATGCTGCATGTGACGCATGCACAAAAAGGCAGGTATCTGCTTCTTCTTGGGTAGACCCTAACTCTAGTACTCTCTTCTCCATTACGTGACAACTTTATGCAAACATCTTCACATGCAATAAAGAGTGTCTTGTCAAGCAATTTTTGCCTGTACTTCTCCTGTTTCCACTCATTGGTCAAAAACTTGATCAGGCTCTTCTTATTTGGTGAATTTGCCAAAAATTTGCGCCATTGCTGTACCTTATGTCCCGGTGCAATGTTTTTGAACTGTGTTCCAATAGTAGCAGATGTTCTTATGGATCTTTCAGTTTTCTTTACAGAATACTCCTTATATACATCAAAGACAACATCGATTCGTTTACTATCGGGGCTTTCGTGAAGGATCATGGACAGAAGTGAAAGAGCGATCTCCGCAAAACTCTTGTGATCACCTTTTATTTTCTGAACCGCACTCATCCCGTCAATTATGCATGCGGATGGCTTTCCAATATCCTCAGCAGGAAGAGCATACTTCTGCAACTCTTTAGCAAGGGCTGACTTGTTTGTTTTCCTGAGTGATCCATCGGAGGTTGCCAGTGACCAGGGCAGAGGTCCAAGAGGATGTTGCAACACTTCACTCATTTGTAAGTCTCGGCTTTCAGCAACGACAATCATGAGCAAACAGATTGCGATCGGCTCTCAATACAACTTCTTTGGATCGTCCTTGCTGGACTTTGAATTTTTTCTTGAGATCGCTGAAGGTTTTTAGTTTCTGTTTGGTGAACGTATCGTGAAACTTCAATCTGGAGGTGAACTCTCGAGCCTTTGTTTACTGAATGACATGTATGCATCTTCTCCTACCTGCATGGCAAAAAGGAGGTCTCTTTCAACATCCAGAGGGAGCAATTTTTCCCGTTGACAGGCACACCAGATCTTGCTAATCAGAAGAGAATGGGTTTATCCAGTTACTCTCGAGAATATCTTGCAAGGCTTTGACATTCTCTTAATCCCTGCTGATCCTTGTTGAGTGGAGATCTGGATGTGAAAATTCGGTGTCATTGAGAAAAAGCATGTCTTTCAGTTGACGTAAGAACATACTGTGATATTCTGCAACCATGTAGTACTTGGTAACTGCACCAGGCTTGAGGCTAGATCCCTATGTCCCTCCTATCGTCTGGGTATCTTTATTAACGGTTTCTTCACAGGTCTGATCGACTGGAATGCGGCCAAAAGGGTTTTTATCGCCATAATTTTGAAGAGAAAAACACCCAGATTCAAAATGCGCATGAATTTCAGGATGCTCATTGTGAAGGTGAGACATTTCCACAAGGTACGCTGGCAAGTATCTTGCATAGTTCATGTTGTTATAAGCAAAGCACCAGGGTATCATAACACTGAGGCCAAGTGAAATTTCCACTTTCTCTCTCTGGATGCTTGCAAAAGTCCAAGGAGTGTCTCAATCATGTCTCTGTAAGACATCCAAAATGCTGATAGATTTCCATTACCTTTACGAAGATGCTCCTGGTATTCATTGAATAGATAAGCAAGATTAGCGTAGAGAGTAGAGGACTAGTAGATGACTTTCTCGAATTCTTCATCACATATTTCAGCACATAGTTTCTTTATATCTTCAAGTGCCTCAGTAGGTACGTTTCTGATTTGCCAATCACGATCTTCAAGCCACTTTGTAAAAATTAATTCTTCCAAACAATCCTCATCAACGCTTCATACACCAGCTTGTGACACGTAACAGCACGATTATATTTGTGACCATCCAACACCCCTGTTACTGACCCTTCCACAAGAACTCCTGCTTCTATTTACTAGTCTCTCAATCCAGCGTCTTGGAATTGTTTTCCAATGATGGAGAGGAACGTGCAAATCATGTGGAATACCCCAAGTCTCGGAATTATACCTTTGCATCTTTCAGGGTGCTTCCAGAGGATTTTTGTTGCTTTTGCGTACAACGCTTGGTCGAATACAACCACAATACTTTTGAGGCTCAAGGCTTCCTTTATTTTCAGAGTCTGAGATATTATCTCATTGACTGTGGACATATTATTATGAGTTGCTAGGGCGTTGATAGTAGGAAGATAACCAACATTATCGGGGATGATGGCCGTTCTCTGCCGAACAGAAGTGTTGAAGCCTGTCCACCCACTGACTTTCTGACTTTGTGTTGAATGTAGACGTGCAAGTAACCAAAGGTGGTTTTTTCTTTTGAGCATTCTTTAACACCTCTTCATTTGACACTTCAATGTACTTTGTTGGTGGTGGTCCGCAGCGTTCACCCGAATTATTGGGAGATTCTTGGAATATGCCTCTACTGTTCTCCTCTTCTCTTTTCTGAGCACTTGTGCATGGTTTCTTTGGAGTTGAGGACCGTAACATCGCTGTTGTACCGCTATGCCGTTTACTTGGTGAGACATTCCTCCCCCAGGGAGCGTTTCCTCAAGCCTATCGATGTTATCCCGCGCCAAAGTCGTCGTAACATGTGGGATACTATTTTCTGGCAGCACAACACTGTCGTTTGCGATTGAACCCATTTTCTGCAAGCAAAGAGCGGTGTCGATTTCTTCTATTTGAGTGTATGACACACCATGTCCACACCTGTTAACGAGCTGAATGAGCTCTACGTTGTTTGTTAATGATTTGATGGCATATGTCAGGAGGATCTGTTTTGGTGGCTTTTGCTGTCCGCCACTGATTGCGTAGATGAAATCTTGACCAAAGGAGTTAATGAGGTGTTGAACTCTGGAGCTAGGGTTGGAAGTTTCTCTTTCCACATCGCCAGTTAGAAGAATGTGCAAAAAGGTCTTCAGAAGTTTGGGCAAATTGATAAATTCTCATTGAGTTCACTTGGCCTCAGAGGCCATGCCATGTTTACTTCTTGTGCTTTAACACTCTCCCTAATCAACATAGCTGCCTTATAAGCAGCATCCTCTGCTGTGATAGCAGCATTTTTTTTGTACACTCTAAGTTTCTTTTCCAAGCTGATGTAGGCCTCTGCCAGTTGATAGCGTGATAAATTGTTTGGAATAAGAAAAAGCCTCCTGTTGGCATCTTGGACAATTTCAAACTTTTCCTCTAATTTACTCTTTATGTGCTTTTTTGTAGACTCCTTTACTTCTACTCCTAAAAGTCCCATGAACGTCACAAGCTTAGCTGTGAGCTCAGTCACTGCGATGGGATTCACTTCACTACTAATATGATCAAAAAGCATCTTATATGCTTCTGTTTCTTTCTTGCTGTATTTTTGCTGTTTTTCATGCTCAAGGTTTAGTTTTGATACTTCTTCCTTGTTTTTGGCACTAGTGTAGTTCTTATAACAACTGAGATCGATGGTAATGAGCTTCAGCCACTACTATTTCCCTAGAAACTACACCAATCATTCTGGTATCATTCGTTTCTTAAGCAGCTCGTCTTATGGCTTCATCTGATCTCAAATCAACGCATTTTATGAGCCTTTCTCTTGTTTGAGTTCCTTTCAGATATTTGCTTCTCTCACATAATTGAGCATACATTGAGCATCATATACCCAACTCGTTTTTTATGCTTTCCTCACAGACTCTCTCATATTTTCATCGGGACTAGAGCTATCGCCTTCTGTTGATTTGCTGTTGGCAGTTTTTTCAAGTGACTTCTTCATGGTGAATACACTTTGACACTGTCGGTGGTAGAATATTGTGGGGATTTCATCATCACTTTTTGAGATATCAAGAATAGGTTGATAGTTACGGATTTTTGCAGCATGAAGCAGACTTTGCCAAGATTCAAGATTTTGAGGTGAAATCAGGTTATCAGATGTATCTAAGGTATGAATGATGCACGACTTTCGCCTTTTAGATATGTCACAAGTATCACTTTCAACAAGACTGCTTTTAGATGTAGCTGTATTGAAGGAAAACGAAAAAATATTTCAATAAAGTTAGTTTCGCCTAACTGATAGGTAAACTTAATTCTAGATGGGAAATATCATACATTTAAGAGGGGAAAAGCATCTTGAATTTGCGCTGAAACCAACCTTTTAGTATTATTAACCATGTAATACATGTACGATATAGTTGAATGAGCTTTCTTTTAAGGTTACAAAAAATATTTTGCTATTTATCCGAGACATTTGCTTGTAAAACGTTTGATAAATCACGGAATGAATTCAAGTATGATGGTCTAAAGATGTATTTGGTCAAAAAGAAAATCAAAATAATAAAAATATCAAGAGACGGCTGTGAAAATCGAAAAACTAGGCGTAGCCTGGTTTTCATGCGTACATTATTGTGACATATACTTTATATAGAAATAATTCCAAAAAGCTACGTCTTCTCAAAGGCTATCATATCAATATCATATCAAAA
>OX421447.1:27379553-27387053 GCA_949126865.1 Montipora capitata
GTGGTCTTCAATGAACAACACGTGTTTACTTCAGGACGTCATAATCTTGGAGAGTAAATTTTTGTCTTTGCAGAAACAATGGTCAACCTCAAGAGTTGGGCGATTGTGATCTTTGTGTTGAATTCGCACATTTCTTGTCAAACTTTATAACACTTGAAAGAAAAGAAAACTAACAAAAACAAAAACCCGGTATCTTGCCATCATTTGACACAGATGCCTCACTGTTTCGCGAGTAAACACGACACGGTAACTGTAACACGGCGCCTGATGAATTCGATGTCACTTTCGATTTTGCGATTTACTTGTGCAGAAAGTACAATAACAAATTTTAATGTAGCAAAAATCTCGCAAAATGTTTTTCACAGATGCTAACTTTTCGTATTTGCGGTTCGTGAAAACTGTGTATCAATATTTATTTACTTTTGCATCAATATTTGTTTTGCATAAAGCAAGCTAACAAAATCTGTATCTTGCTTAGTTCGCATTTCTGGGCATTAAAATATAATTTTCGGTCCTATGCTTCTGTTACGAAGTGGTATATTTTTTACGTCACCCATCCAGATACTAACCCGGCGGGACAGGATTTAACTTCAGTGAATTTCTGTATTACAAAGTTGCCAGACGCTCTGAGTGCACGCTTAAACTTGTAGTAAAAAGAAGTTGTGAGGGAACTTGGAAATGATCAACATGTCAGCCTAGAAGCCGATGTTTCTCGATTCCCTTTTATTTTCTTCAATCTTTCTGGGTTTAGTACTTTGCTAGTAACCACATGTCTTCTCAGAGGGCTATTTACCTTAGACTTTTACCATGACACGACAATGATATACAATACCAAAACAATATCGTGTACTATTAGAGCTACATATTGAACTTGAATATCGTGGAAGACAAAACGCAGCTCATTTGACAATATGGAATAAAGCGCTGTGTTACTGCACTACCACACGTACGCGATGCGTGCCTATTTTTTCTAAAGATGACAGGAATTTTTTCTTTCTGACAAATGGTTAATAGGCTGGTAGCCAGGTTTTTAACCTCAGAAAAAGAGCTGTTTCGTTGTATGATCGTGTGAGCCAAAGGGCTTCTGCGGGCACGACTTCTGGGTGACCCTTAAATGGTCTTAATGGCAACTGACTTGAAAAAATTGACTGGAACGCTGCAGTTCAATACCACCCAACTCAGTCCTTTCTGTTTTTGAGTAACACGTACCACAGGCAACCTAGTGTACGCTCATGGGGCGTCTAGTTTTAATTTAATACAGAAATGTCTTTAAAAGAATGCATAAAAAACTGCTGATTGAATATCAAACATTTAGCATAGGCTTACTCTTCTACTTAATTGATAATTTTAATTTCAGTATTGGACTGTTGGCAAGATTATTGACAAGATTGCTGTAGCTGCAAGACTGCAAAATGATAATAACTTAAATACAGGAGAAAAAGTGAGTACTTACATTCTGATTTGCATATTGTTTCTAGAAGGGGTCCTCAAGAAATGTCAATTTTTATTTTTATTTAATGGCATGCTTTGAGCAGAGCAGGCTTTTAAAGGTTCTTTTCAAGTTTGTCATTCAGGAATAATACTCATTATTAAACACAGGGATCTTGGGAGCTCACTTGGTAGTTTGCAGCTAGGTGAGCAGAACCGCGGCATCCATTTGGTATTACAGAGGTCATAGTTTTTATTCCAGCCTGTTACTTTGATCTAATCATCCTTTGCCTGTTACCATGTAACCATCACCAACTGGCATATATTCCTCGTGCGTACATTTCTCTGTTATGATCAATATTTCCGTCATTCAAATATGTTTGCAATTGTCCTCCAAAGCAAACTAGATTATTATATTCTTGACCCAAGTTGTTTAAATCTGGGATGACAACCTGGGTTGTGGGTTGCTTGAAGAGAGGCTAGGGATGAACGAAATCATGGTTTATCTTGCCCTCCTGGAACTACTCACTTTTATCGGCCCTGAAAAAGGGCAAACCGACCTTGGCCCAGCAACACCGAGACATTTTGACCAAACAGCTTGATAATAACATATCGTGACTTTTATTCATTCATTCATTCATTCAAGGCGATTAAATGATTGAGAAAGAGCTTTCAGTGCCGGAGCTTTTAAAGGGGAACTCCGGGGTAAAATTGAAGGTATTTTGTATGTTTGGCCTCGGGTTTATGTCTCAATTTTTGATAACATCAGTCCCATATCGTTTCATTGAAATGAAATATTTCACCTGAAAGACGACCGAAAATGGAAATAGAAATCCGCCATCTTGAAAATTGCCTGCTTGTTCAGAAAGCGGTCAGGGTATCATCGTGTGACGTAGAATCGTCAAACCCAGAGTTGTGTCGAATTGTGTACAATATTTTGCATTGGCGAAGAAGGGGCTTTTGCCTTTATATCATCGCTAAAAGTGGCCGATTCTGGGACGTATTCTAATAAAATTGATGAGGAACATGCTTGCGAAAGTTTTTCAATTCGGCCGTACCAGTTTGAACAGCGTGTGAGCACTGATGAAGCGGTTAGCAACCCCGAAGACTTTAATAGGCGACAAATGCATGGCAAGCGATGAAGAAACAAATGTAATACTGCGACATTCAGACTGGTATGTTGTATGAGTTATCCGTTAATTGTAATTCTATAACAGACTAAGTGACAAATAAACTCAACTCTGTTGATAAATTGTTATATTGGTCTTTCTGTTTCTTCCTTGTTTCCTTTATAAATCAATTAAAGGGATGGGAAAACGGAGCTTTCCTTCCGCTACTCCATCTATTGCGCAGCTTCATTGCGGCTTTATTTACTCTTTCAAAAACAGCAAAACATTATAACGCAATCCTTGATAATAAACTTTACGTCTTAAGTTTAGCTCAATGTTTTAAGGGAATATGCGTAAAGGCAACATAATTTGCTTCTGCTGCTACCAATGCTTACGTTCGCTCGTTCTCTGTTCATAAATGCATTCTTAATAGAAGAAAGTTACGAAGAATACAGAGCAAATGCAATGTTTGTTTGTACGTTGGCGTACATGCAGCAATTGTCAGATTATGGGATGCATATGCTGCCAAGATATTGAGCCTGTCAAAAATAAGCTTATCGAGGCTGTTACTAGCGGTGAATGTGGCGAAGAACCCAAATGCATCACCCAGGGTTTCATTCAGTTTGTATGAATGGATGGGTCCTTCAAACAGCTTGGTATCAGTACAAGCAGCAGTACAAAGATCCATTTGATGGACCTGAAGATAAATTTTATAAACATATTGCCTACAGACAGTTGGCTCGATGGTGCTGGGACATTTTAGGAAAGGAGATATGGGTGGTTCTTTCATCTTGTGCAGTGATGTGCATAAGAAATTTTTATCCTCCACCGGGGCCAGAGGAAGAGTGGGCCTTTGAAGGCTTCTGTTATGCAGATGAATGAGAAAACGGGTTTTAAACATGTCCATGAATTAAATACACAAAGAAAAATACAAGTTTGTATCTTTCATGGAAACCATCAGTTAACAACTGGAAACAAGTACTGATGCAAGCCTTCTGATGCTTGATAAGGTGCTTCCTGTAAAAAGGATGGCTACTGCCAATAATAGGTTTCCCAGGGGCTTCCTTTTAATAACTGGGGTTCCCACAGTTCTGTATGCCCATTATGGCAGGTCCTATGGGATAACTGATAGCATGCTCCCAGCCATTTTCCTTTTTTGGTCAATGGTCACACCCCTGCATTTTGGACACTTTTTCAGTAAATTGTTCAAACAGGAACCAAACACAAGAAATTCCTTTTCACTGTCTGGAGAGCCATCTTCAAATTCATGTTCAGATAACACTATCTCATCACTGGATAACTATTTTTTATCATCTGGTAATGGCCAATGGGGATCTAAATCTTCATCATCATTGTTATTCTCACCATTATCATGTATATCCATTTTTTCATCTACAAGGACGTCTTGCATTGGTGGTAAGGGGATTGTATCAAACTTGTTACATGTAAAATGTCATAGCTTGGAAAAATTGCTGTGGGTGTATCAATGGGATTTAATTGGGGGTGCTGCCATGGCATAATTGGGATCATGTGGAATCTTCCATTTGACAGCATGTGGATTTTGTGGGATATCAACCTCTAAAAAAGTATAGGAGGACACGTCAATATTTGCAGTACCACATACAACGTTATCATTACCTTTAGTGTTGCACATCTCAGTTTTAACGTCCACGCTCTTTAGGGTAATGGGATCAAAACAAAATTAAATTCTCACATCATGCATTTCTGGGATTGTAGTAGGCATTTCCAAATCAATGCAGATTTGGAGGTTCATTAGTCACTGGGTCATGTGAAGATACATTGATGTCTGCAGCAAGTAGTTCTGAAAGAGCCTAAAACAAAAGTAAAATGCGAAAATACAAGGTAATTCTTTTCACTTTACTACAACTTGAATGCCTTGAATTTGCCTAACTTCATTTTGTTATTTCTTCCTGTTTTTAGAGTGACAAACTTGAAAACCACATACCGGAAATTACCGATTATAGGTCATTTGTAAGGTCGGTTAACTCGCCATTATTTTCCAAATAAACCCAGCATAATATATTTTAAAACTGGGCGGATGTACACTGAAATTTGTCACCATGAAACCATTGTTTATACATCGGGTTGCGCGATCCCCTCAGTTCAAAGCGTGTGCAAACATCGACATGTAAGTGGGCAAATTTATTTGATTCATAGTAAAAACGAAGCAAACTGACAAGCACTAACTTCTCAATGCCTTCGTCGCTGAATGCAATGTTCGCTTGATAACCGCGGCTTCTTCGCTTCGGGGCTGTAGCTAAACGAGGATGGAATAGCATCATCCTTCAAGACCCTCCTAGATTTTTCCCCTGTTAATTTTTCCCGGAAATCTATCTCGAAACAGCTTGGCATGAAATGATCGCTCCAGACGTAGCTGCTTTCAAGTGGTGGCATATTCTTCTCTCTGATTCTGTCGAGCCATGCCTTCGCGCAATCGTCTTGTGCGATCCTGTAGTCACCGTATACGAGTGTTCCCGTTTTTCTTCCTCTTCTTTCAATAATTATGGCAACTAGGTACACCACAGCTCACTATTTCGCTTGAAACAATCAAAGTACAGTCGAGGATACAGATACAACGACAGGAATTATAATTTAAGCAAAGTTGAAGAATGAAGAAGCAGCCTTTTATAAAACACCTTGGAAAGTGAATTTGACGATTCTACGTCATCAGGAGCTGCTGACCACTGACCGCGACTCAAATTTTCTCTAAAATGACGGATTTCTATATGCATTTTCGGTCGTCTTTCAGGTACAATATTTAATTCGAATGAAACGATATGGGAATGATGTTATCAAAAATTGAGACATGGAACAGAGGCCAAACATACAAAATAACTTCAATTTACCCCGGAGTTCCCCTTTAAAATGCATTCATTCTTCTGTTTCAAAGCACTGAGAAGTGTTCGTTCATCAAGACTTTTTGTGAGTGTTACACGATCTTATTGCACAGTACCCAAATGTATGAGTGGTTCAGTGTAGGTTCGTGGTGAAAGTAGGCTTGAACAACGCGCTCAGAAGTATTTTCTAAGTAGTTCGAAGGACAGCAGCAGGAACTCGCTTATTTCTGTATAACCAAAAGTGCAATGGAAGGAGTTGCCCAGGATTCTGTCGTTCATTATAGTTAACCTTTAATGCAAGATATGAAATTAAAGCTCTAGTTTTGTCACACAGTTTGTTGAGACTGCAATCAAAACGAAGTTGTTGTTGTTACTTTTTTTGGTGATGCACGCAGTTGAGAATATATATTTGCTGTACTCTGCATAACAACGACGTGAAATCACTAAATTTAAAGTTTAAACGACAACGTGAACATACAATTGTGAACCTTTCACTCTCTATTCGTTTTCTGAAGTGCTCGTGCCAAATTACGTAAGATGATTTGCCCACATTGTACAACTTGAATGAGATGGAAATTGTGTAAGAGTTATGACAGTGCAAAGTAACAATTCTTGGTCACGTTTTCGTCAACGTCATAGAACTTTAAAGGCCCTAATAGTGTCGAAAGGTTGGGTCTTTAAGCTACATCCATAATTCTTCAAACCAGAGTTGCACAAACTTTGTCTGAGATTTGCTCGATG
This sequence comes from Montipora capitata, assembly GCA_949126865.1. NCBI lineage: Eukaryota > Metazoa > Cnidaria > Anthozoa > Scleractinia > Acroporidae > Montipora > Montipora capitata. The sequence continues at coordinate 27,385,690 of OX421447.1, forward strand.
TGGTCGGGACTATTTATGTGTATCACATATTTCGTTTCTTTTTTTACTACACAACCTTAATGACCGTCCCCGGCTTGACTGAGTGCTCAGTCGTGTCATGAAATGGTAGAAGTTTTTGGTGTTTTTTTTAATTTAGAAATCTGGACTTCAAACTCTTCCGGGATAAGGATCTAAACACTTGGGCTCACGGTCCCAAGTCTTCGGTTTGGCTATTCCTCCCTACCTCTCTGCTCTTTTCTTTGTCTGAGGGGCACTGGGATATTCGGGTTTTGTATGGATTTGAAGCTCTGCTCAGTGGGCGAATATTTTGTATTCATGGCGGTTTTGCAGTATGGGAAGCTTTCTATGCGAACTCTTGGTTTCTAGTAGACCCCTGCCAGCATTTTTCTTGGTGTTCTTTTTCTTCATTTTTCCTTTTTCAGGTGGCCTATAAGAGAGAATTGCTGAAATTGTCTAGATGAGTGCCAGGATCATTTCTCTCTTTTGTCTTTAACCTGCGTTTCAAAAAAAAAAAATATATATATATATAAAGTGTGAAACTTGATTTTCGCAAAACAGTCCTCAATACTTAGAAGTAGAGCGAAGTATATATTGAAGAAAAAAACAAGTAAAACTACAAGTTCATCCCTACAAGCCTGTTTCGTGGCAACCATCGAGCCAGTTAGAGTGCTCAATACATAGAACGTAACTATAGAGGGCTGTGAGAATTAAAACATAGCTACACGATAATTGCCCTACAGGCCTGTTTCGTAAGGCTTGAAGCCTCACTCATCAGGAGTTTTATTCACACTGCTGTGCACTTATTTTTATATCAGAAACACTACGTAAGTTTACATACATGTAAAAAAAAATATGGGTAACAGTATGATCCAGAACATTAAGTTCAAACCGTCCAACAATACATTTCTAAATGATCTTAGCAACGATGGGAACTGGATGAAAAGCGGCACCAAATTATTTGTCCCGGCCGATAAAACATCAAACTTCTACAAAATGGAGCCCAAGCAGTACACCGATCTACTGGGAAAGAACATCACAAAGTCTTACAACAGATCTACAGACGCCACCGCACGTAAAATCCAAAGATAAGACAAAAAAATAACCACGAAATTAGGAATTGACGACCGCGTAAATATTACAGCGAAGAGAGAAGCGTTCATTACCTTAAAAGATCATAAGCCGAACTTTGCAAATAAACCTACCTGCCGACTAATTAACCCAACCAAATCTGAGGTCGGAACAATAAGCAAGGAAATTTAATTTTGGACAGGGTTAACGCCAAAGTAATTGCAGCCACCGCAATTAACCAGTGGAAAAACACTTCATCTGTTATCGACTGGTTCAAGAAAATCGACAACAAAAAA
>OX421447.1:27392053-27394553 GCA_949126865.1 Montipora capitata
ATATATATATAGAGAGAGAGAGAGAGAGAGAGAGAGAGAGAGAGAGAGAGAGAGAGAGAGAGAGAGAAAGTTATAGGAAACTCAACACTGGACAACTTCTGGGGAAAACTGTAATTGCCCTGAGCGGGATTTGAACCCACGTCCCCCTGATCACTAGTCGGGTGTGATGACCACTACACTATCAGGACAACCATGCTGGCAACATGGCTGATTAATCATTTCATGTGTGGCATTTCCATGGGACTCCCTAAGGGCCAGTTTTTCTATGTGATAACGCTGGATCAACAAGTGATTCACAGGCGGACAAGGGTAATTAATGTAAAGAGACAGTTAAGTAGATCCCTTGAGCCAACAACGTATCACCCCCAGGAGGATCGCAAATGGATTCACAGTCCAAGTTGAGGAGAAATTGAGAGAAAGTTATAGGAAACTCAACACTGGACAACTTCTGTCCAGTGTTGAGTTTCTCTCAATTTCTCCTCAACTTGGACTGTGAATCCATTTGCGATCCTCCTGGGGGTGATACGTTGTTGGCTCAAGGGATCTACTTAACTGTCTATATATATATATAGATATATATATATATATATATATATATATATATATATATATATATATATATATATATATATATATATATATATATATATATATATATATATATATATATATATATATATATATATATATATATATATATATATATATATAACTGGTTAAAAATGAGGCCGAAAATGGACAACTTTTGGTTTAAAAACTATAAAAAAAATTTAACATTTTATAATACGTTTCGGTCTCTCGACCTTCTTCAGTTACAAAAGAGTCGGTAGAAAAATCTACAACTTAAATAGGGTTTTACAACAATGAATAAAAAACGGGTTACATAACAAATTCAAAGGAAACAATAGGTACAGAAAAAAGTCAATCAGATACAACAAATGAGAACAAAAATACTGTAAATGGCGACAAACATTGCGTAATTGCTTCAGCGCAATAGGATCCCCATCAAGGGCGTACATAAGGACTTGTTAAAAATTCAGTGTTAAAAAACACCTTAAGAAATATGCAACAACTTGCCCTAAGTCCGCTAAAGTCAAGTATAGTGGACACGATTCTTTGAATGGAATTCTTGTCAGGGTGCCTGCTCCCAGTTTACATATGATGTAGAATTTTTCTGTTATGCAAAGATTACAGATTACAACTCGGTTGCGTTCCTTTTGTTCTCATTCCTAAATGAAGCCGTGTGGTTTCAGAATCTTGTTTTGAATTGGTTCGCAGTAAGTCCGATGTATGTTTCCCTTCCCATGGCGCTTTCAACTGTCGCTTGGTAGACCACGTTTTGGGTTAAGCAATCACCACTTCACAAGAGTGTTTGTCTCTGCAATTGCATGATTTTTCATGTGATTGAGAATTATTCACGAGGGAGGACTTGTTGTGGGCGCTGATTTTTCTTTCCAAATTTGGCATGCACGAATAGCTCACTTTCATTAAAACACTACAGTCAATGTAGCACATTAATTCTTTACTTTAATGATTGTTTTGGTTCTTGCTGTTATTACATTGTACCTTTCGGAATAGAATCACTTCTTTTGTTTTGTTTATAACGATTTTTTACTTGTATTGTTGTTAAGGTTTGTAACATACCGAAAATTCCTTGTAAACCATATATAAGCTCTTAAAGCTAATTATTATCCACATGCTGTAAACTGATGAAGGTCTAAGACCGAAACGTTTTTTAATATATTTTACTTTTTAGTTTCCAAAAGTTGTCCGTGCTCTGACACTTTTAACTGTATATATATATATATATATATATATATATAACGTTTAGAAGAAAGACAACTTCACAGCGTAGCGACTTTAAGTTTCATGTTTACACAATCATCAGGCTACAGATCTTACATTTGCATTCTAACTCATTTAAAGACCATTCTAATACTCTAGGGGAGCGTGCTATTTTAAGTTCGACAAAAGGTATTTGTTCTTGTGTCTGCATTTAGAAATTAACTCGTTTCTTTTGTTCAGTAGGTGGCGTATCTGCTTTTATAATGTACAACTTTTCTGTAAGGCACAGGTCGCATCTCTTTGATCCACATTTGTATGGTGAGGCGAAAGACTCTATTGCCCAGCGTAGCATGTAATTGATGTTATTGTCCTTTAGACTCCAGATATGCCTCGATAACTCCGTACTCCGAACCGCTGGGCCTCGATAACAAGATAGAACACTATGCAAACCGACCCGCGTTCATCACGCTAAAAGATCACAAGGAGAATTTCAAATCCAAAACTCCCTGTCAGTTAATAAACCCATCGAAACCAGAAATGGGAAAAGTCGCCAAACAGTACCTTGACACCATAAACAAAGCTGTCATCTCCGTGACCAACCTAAACCAATGGTAGAACACCTCAACTGTAATAAATTGGTTTAAAGCGATTCCCAACAAAAGCCATTCACGGTTCATCAAATTTGACATTGTGGAATTCTACCCATCTATATCAG
>OX421447.1:27399553-27404553 GCA_949126865.1 Montipora capitata
GATTTAGAGCAAAAAATGGTGCAATTTGTGGCGATTTGGGAATAAATGACACTGCTAAGAGCCAATCAGATTGCAAGGATCACCAATGATTTTTAAATGGGTGTAATGAAAATCTAAATGCAATATTATAATCCAAATACAGTAAACAAAGAATCTTAATTGGGTACCACATTGAGTTAGCCGATTTGGTGTATTGTTTACTTTCCCGAAAAACTTTTCTTACGCTGATGGGGACAAACCTGATACCAGATTCTTACTCTTGGGTAATGGACTCTTGCTGGAACGCAAACCTAACAGATTCAACACAACATGTCTGTTCCTTTTTGTGGTAGTGCACTGTAAGCACACTACACACTATGTCACCGGGTTGTAAGAGTGGAAGAGTGTAAGTCTGTGCGCGTGCATAACTCAAGAACATAAACAGTTCTGTTGAAAGCGTGCTTAAGTGTCAACACAAATTGGCAATAATTTGTGACGCTGATGAATAATAAAACAGCTGCTATCTCCAAAACGATGGGATTACCTGTGATAAATAACCTCATCTAGGAGAGTAAATTTTGGACTTTGCAGAAACAATGGTCAACCTCAAGAGATGGGCGATTGTGATCTTTGTGTTGAATTCGCACATTTCTTGTCAATCTTTAGAACACTTGAAAGAAAAAAAACACTAACAAAAACAAAAACCCGTTATCTTGCCATCATTTGACACAGATGCTTCACTGTTTTGCGAGTAAACACGCCGCGGTAACTTGATCACGGCGCCCGCCGAATTCGATGTCACAATCTTTCTGGGATTTAGTATTTTACAAGCAACCACATGTCTTCTCAAGGGGCTATTGCACTATAATGATATACGGTACCAAAACAATATCGTGTACTATGAGAGCTACATATTAGGCAAAGATTACTTGAATCTCCTGGAAGACATAACGCAGCTCAGTTGACAATAGACCCTTCCACGGTTTTTGGCGCCATCTTGGTTCGGGGGCAAACACAGCAAAATTTATAGTAAATCATATAACGAACCTCCATATTTATGAAATCCACCGATTACAACGAACATGATCCAGAAGGCCAAACGTAAAATATCCCCCGATATAAGGAAGAAATGTCAACATCTAACAATATGGTTGGCGGAATAGTGCAAAATTTAAAAAATCAAATTGCTGCCAAAATCAACAACCAACTTGCAGTTCAAAATTTTCTCCCTAGGTCAGCAAAAAAAATACGTCCAAATTCGACGGCTGATATAATAACCAACACTTAAGCAACAAAAGTAAGTCAACATCAACAACAACTAATCACCTGAAAACCAACATCGGAAAGCAGTGTCCAACAGGTTTAAAGTACAGGTCACTTTTCACAGGTCACTCGTTACAGAACCTTTACTAATAATAAACGTAAACCTCATTATGCCTAAAAGCGATGTTAAGGCCTAACGTTATCCAGTTTGAAGGTTTTGGTTTCCTTTAGTATAGGTAAAACAAACGCACTTTGAACAACAATTTTGGGACGAGCGACTGGCTATGGTCGGGGAGGTTGGAACCGAAAAATTCCGGCATGCTGGCAGTGGAACAGAGTTGTCTCGAGAGTTCTGAATGGAGCTTTTTCTTTATATATTTGTAAGAGCTTGTCTTAGGTTTTAAGCAATTGAAAGCGTCAAACTTTACTACAAACGTTTCCTAAAATGTTATTTACAGTAACCGTTCAGATCCAGAAATGCTGGGTAGCGCAACGTAACACCATTAAAACAATTATACCTCGATTTTACGAACATTTTGTTTGTCTTTCTGCAAATTCGTTATTTCGAGATCTTCGATATAACGAACCAATTTCCCCAGTCCTTTGGCACTTCGTTAAATCAAGGTTCCACTGCAGGTGGTTTCAACTTACGTTTAGAGTCGTTAAAGCAATGCAAACGGCGGCTAACCTTGCTCCCTCTGCGAAAGCTTTCCGCCATTCGGCCATGACAAGAGGTGACCAGTTCCATTCCACCGGGCTTTCGCAGGCTATCCGCTGTCATATTCAGGCGTTATCAGTACAAACTAACCCTTTCACCTCCGAGGGATCGTCTGGCGTTAGACAGTAAAATCTATAAGTGTCAATTGGCATTTATGGCGGTGAAAGGGTTAATTAACATGAATTTGCCTCCACGTACAAAGGAGTAATGTCTTTCAACTTTCTCAAACATTTGATCTTTCAGTTAAGAACCTTAACACACAAACAGTCCAAGGTGACAAATTGAAGCAAAATGAAATTGGTAGCGTTTTATTTTCATTCACGGTTTTAACCAATGAAAAATAATGCTTATTGCTGTTAGGAGAAAATCGATGTTTATTGATTAAACTTGTTTGCAAACAAGTGGTTTCGCCTGAATTTCTTCGTCACTATCTAATAAAAGAAATAAAAACAAATTGTTGAGTTATATAAGCGCTTGGGAATTTTTGAGAACACTGTAGAAGTGCGAGAAACACTCACCTACAGCTCGTACTTCTCTAGCACTTCTCTCCGTCTCGTGTTCTTAAAAGTTCCCGCTTGCTTATAAAACTCAACAATGCACACGGCGCGTTTTTCATTTCTTTAATCTATGTCATAATTACAACTTTCGAACAAGTCACTGTACGAAAGTTAAATAATTATTAGACCGTGCAAGACAGTTCTACATCTTGTCATAAGAACTTTAGGAAGTGCATGTTGGATTACTGATAGGGCAAGAGTAAACTTAATAGACAAGTCTCTGATCTTCTTTTCAGCGAGTGAGCTCCAGCCAACTACGGATACTACTATAAATTTGCTTAAAATGAAAAACAGGGACTATTACTGGCTTTTGATAAGGAACCCCAAGTACAAACACGCATTGAAGGGGAGTGAAAAATGGCAGAGAGATTTATAGTCAGACGCCACTATGATTGATTCTTTCTTCAGCCGTGTGAAGTATATCTCAAGCGATAGCAAACTGAGAAAATTTTATTTCAAGCTCCTGCACAGAATAGTTGTCACTAGTGGTCTCGAAAATTATCCATACCTTTTGTAATTGCCACTGGTCTAAAGAATTTTACTCGGAAGTCATTAAATGGTTTAATGAAGAAAATGCTGCCTCTCTTTCTATCTCCAACTGAAATTCTCTTCGGCAAAGCACTCGTCAAGTGCGATCCAACAATACGAGAATTAAACTGTACCTTCTCTTCGCTAAATATTATATGTACACGCAAAAATTTGTACAAAATAAAATATCTTTACAAGAACTTAAAATGAAGTTCTACTCTAGATTTCTGAAACGTTGCTTTCGTAATACTTAATTTAAAAGAAGTTTGTGCAGTTAAGATGCCCTAACCATTTTTTTTGCAAATAGAATACAAACGTCGCACTTCTGCCGTGTCGAACTCAATTGAATTGAGTTCGACAAAAGTTGGACACCTAATTCGTACGTAGTTTAATTGCGCCGCATTTATATCATGTTGGACCTGCCGCATTTTGGACAGCGGAAGTCGTAGGAATGTCTTGCATATATGTTCATACCTTTTTTAAGCAATGGAGGACTTTTTCCGCGTTTACATAGCCTCATCTCTCTTTTTACTGGGTTGCCAAACCCAGTCGGAATCTGCGTTTCATTTCGTCGTTTTAGTTTTATTTTTTATTTTTTTTCCGGTCACTCCCCTGCTAAGTAGTGTCTTTGTGGGTAAAGTCATCTGCGCGTATTTTGGTAGATTTTATCTGGTGGTATTCTTCTGATATTTTGATTTTATGTGGTGGACACAGTAGAATATTTAATTAACCTGCAATGGCGTCGAAAGTCATTGTAACGCAAATGGCGTTTTAGTGGATCTTTAAGGAAAATATACCCTTACGGAGCTCAAGAATGGAACTTTAATTGGATAAACAAGACGGGCGGGGAAAAATATATATCCGGAATCTTAAAAGCGATGAGTAATGGTCATCGACAACAATTGCATCTTTCGCCGTCAGATATCAAAGCTTTGTTTCTAGTATTATTTTACTAACTGTGCTGTTATGTACAACACTGAAACCAAATGGCAAATTCTGTATGGGTTTAAAAGGAATCGAACGCCTTGAATGCGTCACAGTTTTAACTGAAGTCGCATCTCAGTTGTCTCGCAATTTACATTTATTTTGTACTCATCTCTGCACATTCTTGTCCATTTATGTCCATCCATGCTTCTCTTTCCTTTTTGCAGTATTTCTTTTATGTTGTTCAACAGTTTTAAGTGGTTGTTGCAATGTTTCATTCTACGTTTTGGAATTATATCCTTTTGGGTGACATAGCCCCTTTAAAGAAGAAACGAGTGAGTTTCACTCCAGAGCGTGTTTTGTTATCTTTGAACTGAAAGACCTCAAAACAGGACCGGACATAACAAAATAATTAAACGTGTGAACCTGTGAGCCAAAGGGCCACTGCTGGCATGACGTCTGGGTGACCCCTCAAATGGTCTTCGTGACTGCCCCCCACCCCCACCCCAATTTACTGGAACACTGCAGTTCAATATCACCAAATTCAGCGCCGTCTGTTTTTGTGTAACCTGTACGACAGGCAACCCAGTTTACGCTCATAAAGCGTCTAGTTTCCGTGTTAACATAGCCCAAACACGAGGGGGAGTTGGGAGAATTCTCGACAGTTATGCAAGCCCGAGACGCAGTCGAGGGTTTGCATAACTGTCGAGAATTCTCTCTACTCCCGCTCGTGTTTGGATGAGGCTATGTTAACAGGGAAGAAAGTCCTCTATTGCTTTTATAAAATATTTCTCAAAAATAATTCGACAAATGAAGGAAAATGCTGGTGTTTTTTTTTACTTCTTGATTTAAACAGATTTTCTTGATTCGCGCTCATATTTCCTACCAGCCAATCAAAACGCGCGTCAGACAACACCTATCCAATCAAAATTCGTGTGATGTCACTGCCGTGTTTACACAGCTATTGACCAATGAGAAAGCGCGTACCATCCTAATTATTTTATAAAATAATGTATGCATTTAATTTGACA
>OX421447.1:27409553-27432053 GCA_949126865.1 Montipora capitata
CCCATATATGAACATTGTTGTCTTGTGTGTACCGGTTGAGTAGTGGAGGCAAAATACTACTACTTTGCCGGCACGTATCAGAGGTCTGGGGAGGGTGTTAGTGCGCAGTGAGTTATGGGATTCGAGTTTGTAATTCGTGGTCGTCAGGAAGGTGAGGCATTCTACGGTCAGCCTTCACCGTGTTAGGTTGCTTTTCTCTCTTTTATTTTATTCGTGTGTTTATTGATGTTTATAGTTTAGCATACCCTAAAACCCCAAGGGTTGCACCACTGCCTTGGTCGGGGGTACACGTTCCCCGTGTTTTTTCCACCTGCTGGTTTTTTGGGGTTTTCGTGTCCGGCTTTGGTGCTTCTGTTCTTTCGTTTATAGATTTTACTTGATATTTGTACATATCTGCATATGCGTTGAATGAACGGCACGGTGGCTTGGCTGGCCCACGCGCCCATATATGAACATTGTTGTCTTGTGTGTACCGGTTGAGTAGTGGAGGCAAAATCGCAAATTTCCATGAGAAAATTTACTGAGATGCGAAAACACAAACGATACGCATGCTCACGTGCTTTTTTCAGCCCGGGATGAAAAAATGATGGCGATTACATGGATTTTTCTGCCCGCGCTGAAAAATCCTAGCCCGGTTGAGGGGCTGAAAATTAAAAACACCAAAAAATGATTAGACACGTTCAACTGACACTTTCCTCGCCAGGGAACATAAGTCGTATCCTTGAAGCTCGGTTGAAGGTTGTTTTCATTGCAGTGAATTGGTTAAATAGAGTACTGTGAGAAAAATCTCTTCGCTTACCACGCATGGCATCCACCAAAAGATGGTCGTAGTCGTTTTCAGGGCAGAGTCTAACCTTCTTGGTGAAGACAAGTTGATTGAAAATGAGCTTGCGAAGACCATTGGTAAAATTGCCAAAGCAGTTGTTTGAATCCAAACATCTTGCCAATCCCTAACATAAAATGAATAACAAAGTTTAGTATATCTGGCCTGGGTTCAATTGCGAGACTCGGTATAATATGTAGACTCCACAAAGTTGATTTTTCTTCTCTACTCCGAGAGGTTGTTCTCTGACTGAGTGGTCAGATTTTGTCTCTCATCTTAAACCAACATCTGATTTGGCCTACTTTGACTCAAATCGCGTCTTTTGAGTTTTTAACTCTGACCAGCAAACGCCATTGGAGAAGGTGCACTTCCCTATGCTTGTTAAAAAGGGACAAAACATTAAGATGTAATATATACACAATAAGAATGACATACATCAAGAGTGTTATACAGACATCCAAATTCGCCATATAAATATCATAGCTCATATTTACATGTTAAACGATGCTACACTTACATCAAGATTATCTGATATATTTACATCAAGATTCTTTAGCTATAATGTGTACATATAATGTGTAAGTTTCCAGATAAATATACATCATGATTCGTGATACTTTCCATCGAGTTTTAAACAAGATGCGTGATAACATACACAGCATGCCTACTAACCCCCACGTCTTTATATGTCCACATCATCCGTGATATATACATCGAGATTCGAGCACTTCTTACATGAGGCCAGGAATATTATTCGACCGCTGATTTTTACTACAAGTTTAAGCGTGCACTCAGATCGTCTGACAGCTTTGTAATACAAACGTTCAGTGAAGTTCCATTCTGTCCGGCGGGGTTAGTATCTGGATGGGTGACCTAAAAAATATACCACTTCGTAACAGAAGCATAGGACCGAAAATTCTATTTTAACGTTTAGAAATGCAAAGTAAGCAAGGTACGGATTTTGTTAGCTTGCTTTATCCAAAACAAATATTGATGCAAAAGTAAATAAATATTGATACACAGTTTTTAGGAAGAGCAGAAGGACGTTTTCAGGACGGTCGATCGAGAATAAAATATTTTGCCATCATCAACAAAATTTACGACATCAAAACAACATTAATTTTGAACCGCGAATATAAAAAGTTACCATAGGCGAAAAACATTTTGGGAGATTTTTGCTACGTTCAATTTTGGCTGCACAAGTAAATCGCAAAATCGAAAGTGACATCGAATTCGGCGGGCGCCGTGATCAAGTTACCGCGGCGTGTTTACTCGCAGAACAGTGAAGCATCTGTGTCAAATGATGGCAAGATACCGGGTTTTTGTTTTTGTTAGTGTTTTTTTTTCTTTCAAGTGTTATAAAGTTTGACAAGAAATGTGAGAATTCAACACAAAGATCACAATCGCCCAACTCTTGAGGTTGACCATTGTTTCTACAAAGTCAAAAATTTACTCTCCAAGACGAGGTCATTTATCACCAGGTAATTCTATCGTTTTGGAAATAGCAGCTACTTTATTATTCATCAGCGTGACAATTTTTTGCTGAGTTTGGGGCTCATTTTGTTGAAACTCAAGCACGCTTCCAACCAATCTCGACCCCAGAGCTCTTCTCTTGACTGAGGGAAAGAAAAGCTCTAGGGAACCCTGAAATAAAGTGTCTTCTCATTGGTTTTCGTTAAGAACAATCAAAAGCGTCTCTGATTAGTGTTTTCCAGAGCCTTGGGTCGATCCGAGGCTCTGTGACGAGAATGGCTTCCAACAGACTTATTTTCGTGACTTATGCACACTCCGCTAACGTACAGCTACGTCAGCATTTACAAGAGTCAGAAAATCGTTAATACATACAGTAGAGCACAGGAGACCTCCAGATGAGGTAAGACAAGCTATAGATAAACTCCAGGGAGCGTACGAAACTTAAATCTCAAGAAACGAAAAGTATGCCAAACTCAATGATGATGATGACGCTTATGCCGAAGAAAAAGAGTGGCTTGCCGATTGCCAGGAAATATTTATGAAGCTAGAAGTAGATGCTAAAATGTTTATTGAAAGTATAAACCAGTCTGGTTCAAATAACTTAAAAGAAATTGGTGATTTGAGTAAAGGAAAGGAAAGCGTTTTAAGCAATGGAGCACATAAAAGCGAAGGAATTTCAAATATGCCGAAGATAACACCTAGCAAGGATTCTCACAGCTCTGGAATGACAGTTATTCAATCCATCGACCAAGCCCTTCCGGACATTAGTGCTAAGCAAAGCGCGTCTTCTGTAGAAGTAATTGACAGCGTCCATACAGCTGATGACATGCAAAATCACGCAATGAACAGCGTAAAATACGCCACATTGACATCGATCGCTAGTACAGAACAACTGTCACAAAGTACATTTCAAACTGGCGCCTGTACGTTCAAACTAGAAAAACCGAAGCTACCTGTTTTTGCCGGAAACGTAAGAGATTATGCGATCTTTCGTTCCGATTTCAAGCACGCAATAGAAGGAAAGGAAAGTACGCGAAGAGAGATGCGGTAACGCTTCTGCGAACCTGCTTAACGAGATAACAGATAAACAAGGTTAAAGGAATCGCAAGCGATCATGATGCCGCGTGGGAGTATCTAGACTCCATTTAAGGCGATCCGCGATTTGTATCAGACACCGTAACACAGGATTTAGTCCAATTCAAAGCCTTACAGGAAGGGGAAGACGTGGGATTCTGTGACCTGGTACATCTTGTAAAAAAATGTTACGATACTCTGAAAGAGGGCGGACTCCTGGGGGGGGGGGGGGGGGGGTTCTCCCTTATAAGGGCTTAATGGAGACTTGCGGCCAGCCAGGGTATGTTTTTCGGGATTTTTGTCTTGAACAGGGTATCGAATTTATCATTTTTTGTCTTAATGAGGGTATCGATTTATCAATTTTTGTCTTAAACTGGGTTAAATGTCTTAAACAGGGTATCAACAATCGGAATTCTGTCTTAAAATGGGTAGGAAAATCGGCGATATTTGTCTTAAACAGGGTCAGGGTATGAGGGGACGCGCCGCACCTCCCCACCCAGGGATATATCGAGTACCTTTCCCCCCCCGGGGTCGGACTCCCCAGCGATATGGACAACGACCACATGCTGTCAGTCATAGAGCAGAAGATGTGCCCTAACGACAGGAAGGTTTGGGCCAGAGATTTGGAAAGGGAAAAGAAGCCCGCTACACTGCATGCGTTAATGAGTTGGATGACTGCGGAGATGAAATCGCGAATGCGCGCCACAGCTCCGATCAGAGTAGGCGCACTGTCCATCACTTAAGAGCTGACTGCGACAAGATCAACAACACTGTTTGGCAAAAATGCTGGTTGTGCAAAACCTCAACGCACTGGCCTGATCAATGCGCGAAATTTGCAACCCTCGCCATCAATGACCGCATCGCAACCGCCAAAGCCAACCTCGTGTGTTTCAGTCGTTTAAAGAGGGCCAGAAGAGGACATAAAATGGATAACTGCAGGCGCAACCAACAGTGTACAACGCTGGAGAAGGGACGGGAGGTCCACAACATCACTATCAGTTACTTCATGAAAGTAATGCCATCAAGATTAGCGTCGCCATCACAGTCAGTACAAAGGAAGCTATACTCCCTGTCCAACAATGTGTACATGGATGACATATGTGAGTCAAAGGATACTGTGAAAGAAGCTAGAAAACTGACTGAAGACAAAGATAAGGTCTTAAAAGCTGAGCCGCTTTTCCCTCTGTATTGCAATTTTCGGCATATCTGAAGCTCTGATAAGGTTACATGATGCCCGGAGGACCTATGACTAGAAAAGAACCGAAAGGAGAGCGAAAGAGAACGACAACGACAAAACAGAATACCAGTAATAGCTCATACTTAGTGGAAGAAGGTACTCCACAAACTCTTTCCTTGGGCACTAAACCGTTCGTTATTTTCAAAAAGTGGTTTCATCGCTTTTTCCTTTGTTCAGGAATGAAAATCAAATTTTTATTGTCAACTGGAATTAATAACAATTGTCTGTACTCTTTCGGACATAAAGAAAAAGTTGATTTGTTTTGTTTGTTTTGCTATAAAATGCGAGCGAACAAGTGCTTTTTAATCCGTTTGCCCAACTGGTTTTCGATGTGCCTCGACAGTGACAAGAAAATTTTGCCCCTATGTTTTATAAACAGGTAATCGCAATGAGTTCTCGTAAAATTAGGAGGAAATTTCACTAGCTTGTGTTTTCCGAAGTTTGTTTAAAGCACTTAAACGTTATTTAAGTGTTAGAGCGGATTTTGTTTGAAGTTCGTCCTTTCTTGGTTGCATTGCCGTATATTGCCCATTCTTGTTCCAAGCCAACTTGGCGTGTTTCCGTGAAATAGATCAAAATGTGAATGATCTCGTTTTCAGAGATAAGTGGAATAAAGTACATCAGTAAAACTCTTTTTTGACCTTGAACTGACAGAGTTTTTTTTATGGCTTCTAATTTTAGCGTGATTCCTATTCGCTGGCTATTGGCAGTTGACTCTGAAATGTCTTTTTTCCCTTTCCATTCGCTCGCTGAGGGTGCGCATGTTTTCTTTTAAGACTCATGCGGTTCAAGAAAAATTCATTGCCAAACTACGGTGGCCCACAAGGGACATGCGGCGAATTAAAGAGTTGCTGCAAATTAAAGAATGTTGCTGCAAATTAAGACATCAAAAGTATGCGCGCGCACTGAAGGAAGGGCAGATACAAAACACAAGTCACAGGTCATTGTTTTAACAATACAGAACGTATCCTAAACATCCATTAAAGCTAACCTTAGGCTTAATTAGGCCTAATGTTAGCATTTGTAAACAGTTAGGGTTGTCTCTGTATTGCTAAAACAATGTCCTGTGACTTGGGTCCTGTGACCTCTGTTTTGTACCTGTCCTTCCTTCAGTGCACGCGCATACTTTTGATGTTTTAATTTGCAGCAACATTCTTTTAATTTGCAGCAACTTTATTCAATTGCAGCAACTTTATTTTTATTGCAGCAACTCTTTAATTTGCATCATGTCCCTTGTGGGCATGAATTCCTTGGCCTTGTGGGCTATGAATTCCAAAGTACATTTCACTCGAAAAATCGATATCGTACTCATGGCTTCGTGATTCATGCGATATCGGTTTTTAGGGTAAAATGTACCGAGGAATTCACTAGTCAGGCAATGAATTTTTCTAGAGAAGAAAGCAAAGAAAATGATTTAATTATTAAAGCAGCAACTGGAAGCATCAAAAAGCGGACAATTCGAAACCTTTTATTTTCACTAACCCTACAGGCAGTAAGAATAAATAACCAGGGAGCTCCGCTTTTAGGCTTGGCTAAACCTATATATTAAGGACGTTCGCGCAAAAATCTTCTCAAATTGAAATTTGTTTTATTTCTCGCCTGAAGTTAGGTCATAAATTACTTATTCCAAAAATGAGGAAAAATTGGGAGGTCACCGACTTTGTTTCGGAGAAAAAGACAAGGGAAAAATGCCCTAATTTCGATAGATAGGTCATCATAACGAGATGTAGCCTTATCTACTCATCCGTCGAAAATCCTAAAAATAATATGTTAGAGTGAATATTTGTGTCAATACAAATATAGGAGTGGGTTTTTTAGATGATTGTATGCCGCTAGGGATGTCGTTAACAGTGGAGTTAACCTCAACGAGCGTTTTCGCAAGCGCTACCCATTGAAACCACTTCCGGAACTCAGGACACAAGGAAAGAAGATTTCTTTTCATTTCATCATATTTTGTAGATTGTAAGAAGAGCAAGTGATTCATATCTTAAAAAATAGGGGTCACCTATGATCTAAACGACTAAAATCGATGTGATGTTGCGAAGAGTTTGTCACGATTTTGCGTGACCTGTCGGGAAAGGACTGGAACTCAAGACACCATCGATCGATGAAAAGTTTTTGTCAAAAAAAAACTTTCTCAAGCATAACGACGAAGTTTCAAGCAGGCGTTATCTTTATTTAGTTAGTGTTTTCTATCATATCTCTCCATAGCCGTCTTTCTCATCTTCTGGAGTGTGTTTTTTTGTAAAATATAATCTCGGTCTGTTTCCTCACAGGTTCGCACTATTCAAGTGGATTAGGAAGAGGAGATAATTCTGCTCTGTTTTCGTGAAAGTAAAAGAAGAGAACTTCAAAAACATGAATTCATTTTGAACTAAGAAGTTCGTAACGTAATAAAAACATTTTAAAAAACCAACCCCATTAAATTTACGCAACGTCACTGACTAAAACTAACCTTCCTGAGTTTTCAAAACTTTCAACCACTACTCGATGATCGGACCGGATCGGATCGGATTGACAAAACTCGGACCGGATCAATAACACCAGAACACGTGCTCGGATTCTGTGCCTTTCTCTCTTGTGTAGTCGTCTCCTTATTTATTGAGACTCGTCGAAATGTTTTTTTTTCCAAAGGCGATTACAGATTCCGAAGCGGAATTATGAAAGATACGATGTGACGAATTGACGTCAATAAGCGAATTGACTGCGTACACAACAATCTTCTTCTTCAAACATGAAAACTGATGACAATTCTTTATTTTACTCCAGTCCCTTCTAATTGCACAATATCCTGATTTAGCAACAGAACGGGAATGTCAGTTGACGATGGCGAGCAGAATCCCAACTATTCGGCGGGCTCTCCTTTCGTCAACGGACGCTCCCTTTCTGTTGCTAAATCAAGCTATTGTGCAATTGTCAGGGACTGGGGTAAAGTAAAAAATTGTTGTCAGTTTTCATGTTTGAAGAAGAAGACCGTTGCGTACGCAGTCAATTCACTTATTGACGTCAATTCGTCACATCGTATCTTTCATAATACCGCTTCGGAATCTGTAATCACCTCTGGAAAAAAGCATTTCGATGAATCTCAATAAATGAGATGACGACTACACAAGAGAGAAAGGCAACTTCTTCTGGTGACCATCTATTTTTGGCAGGGATTTTGTTATTGATGCGGTCCGTGTTTTGTCAATCCGATCCGGTCCGGTCCGATCCAGATTTTGCGAACGGCCCTCCATTAACTACCTTTTCCAGCCTCCCGGTCCTTTCGTGTTAAAGTTTCATGGTGAATTGGAAATAAATGTGCCATTCTTTAGCCGACCTGAAAATTTTTCCCTGGCGTTTTTGTCGCCATAAGATCTTAACTAATGCTTGAAGTAATGCGTGACATATTACAGTCGCGTTACCTGTGCAGTAAAAGTTGCGCACAAACAATTAGCACGAAAGTCCTTAAGGTGGCTCTATAGGGTATTTTGGCGCGCGAGGTATGGGTACGAGGATGGCGCGAGCGCGGGAGACTTTAAAAGTCTGAAAACAAAAACAAACAAATGGCCACCAAAGTTGTATTTGGCTTACTCTCCTGTTTCATTTATACTCGACAGACTTTACACCAAACCAGTGCTAGACCGACTTTTAATAATGAACGGTTTTCGCCCGTTTCAAGTGCACGAGCACTTACTCGGTTCTGACAGCGAGAAACGAGAGCCACGATTTTAGGTACGTGATCAGAATGGAAGGTTCTCGAAAAAGAAAATTGACAGAAGAAACTCGGAGGAGAGGACTCACGGAATAGGAGAATGGAGGGCGAAAAGGAAAGTGGAATTTAACAATGCAGGGAAAGCATCTCCCCCAAGAGAAGAGTAACCCGTTCTATTAAGGTTGGATTTCAACTTTTTTGGTCAATTGTGGCATGTAGCAATAAACCGAGCTTCACCTTGATTTAGCTACTTCACAATGAGATTTGAGATTGCCATTCTTTTGTTCTCAAACGTCCAATTCTTTGGCAACATCCAAACAAATATTCCTGTACTGTCAGAACTTGAACATGGACATTTTTCTTTCTTCGTACTGAGTAAAACAAACCAAATCGTTTTAATAAAAAAGAAAATAATCTTTTCTCCAGAAAGGAAAGTAAAAACATGTAGAATCAAGGGAGGTTACGTAAAAATTTTTTAAAATGCCCTGATGTTGTTTTACATTTTAACCAGAGACTATCACAACAAGAAAAGAGCATTTCACGTGGTTGTAGGATCATCGACTTAGATGCCACGAGAAGATATTTGCAAAGTTGTCAGTATTGCAAATCAGATGAGATCTATTTTATGCTCCTGCAGAAACAACTTAATAAACAACTTAATGTGTGCACTAAAAATTCCTTCAATGAAACCAGTCACTTTCAAGACCAGAGAACGAGAAATTGGATCTGCAGTTGAGAGTGTTGCCAAAACAAGCTGCATGAATGCACTATCAGAAGAGAAACTGAAATGCTGCCATAAAAAATGGGTTGAAAGTAGGTGAGGAAGGCTGTATTAGTGTCCCATGCTCGTATGACATGGGATGGCAAAAAAGGGAAAAGGGGTATAATTCATCAACACGTCATCCTGCAGTTATGGGGTTGACACATGGGAAGGTTCTGGGATACACAACTAAAACAAAAACCTGCAGACAATGTGCGAATGCTAAAACAACAGGGAAAGAACCAAAGAAGTATGATTGTAGGCAAAACCACTCAGCATCATCAAAAGCTACGGAGCCTTTGGTAGCTATTGATCTCTTTACTGACTGAAATCTTACAATCAAATGTAAAACTTTCTGTTTATGTTGGACTCAACAACAGCTGCATACATTAGGCAGAAAGTCCCCTACCCAGTAGAAAAATGGACAGACATTTGCCCACGCTAAGCGGTCACTGACTACAAGGTTGTACGATCTAAATCAACGCCAGATCTACATTTGTAACCCTTTCTCCATAGAAAAGTGGAATTCCCAGAAACATCCCAAAACTAATCCATCAATCTTCATTGGATTTGTTATGTTTTTCCAGGGCAGTAAGTATCTGATTCACTGCGTTACGAATTTTCCGCTCCCGCGTATGTGCAGCGGTTTTCCTTTCGAAAGGTAAAATCACTCATGCATATCGGAAGGTGAAAAGTAAAACATGCATAAAATGATCAAACAGACATACACCTTATTCCAAAATTGCCGCTATTTAGATATTCTTTTGTTTTTATTCAAATTAGACCTTGATGCCTCGTTCAAGGCAAAATATTCTTTTGAATTTTCAGCTCAAGAACGAGGCATCAAGGGCTAATTTGAATAAAAACAAAAGAATATTTAAATGACGGCCATTTTGGAATAATGTCAAAAATATGGTAAGACTTGCATGTTGAATGATGAATGTGCAGTAGCGCTTCCGAGAGTAATGTCGCAAAGCGAAACTCGAATGTAGAATTGTGAAACTCGAATGTAGAATTGTGACTTCGCATGTCGAAATGTGAAACTCGAATGTCGAATCGCTAAGACAAAGATGAAAAGTGAAACAAACGTAAAATGCGAAAGTTGAATTTTGGTGGGGATATAACGCCATACATAGGCTCAAAAAACCCCAAAGTAAGATACTATGGTACCAGTGAAAGTAATGACTTTAGAGTAGCTTGTAGCCTGTGTACAGCCGCCCACTCTCCGCAAAAAAAAATCGGAAAGGAGGGTCTGTGATTTACTGTTAGTAAGCGTGTTCCGGAATAATTTTGCACACATTATTAAGTGATCTACGCTGACCAAAATTTGCGTGGCTCATATTTCTTTGGAGCTAAATTCTCAAAATGGTGGTCAATGAGGTAGATTTAAAACGTGCATTGAAGAGCGTCTCCGATAGTTTTAAGATACCTTGGCTTTATAGGATAGAAGCACTCTTTAAAGGAAAGGATGTATTTGCAAGTCCTCCAACCGGGTACGGCTCTGATCTTCAGGCGCAGCATAGATCGTTGCCGATGAGTGATGGGCTGTTATTTTCCTCGATATGTCCACATCTCAAATGTTCCAGGGCAGCCACCCTGCAAGCAGAGCCTTTCTTTTGCTTGCTCGATTTTGGTGTTCTCGAGAAAGGCTCTGCATGAATCGAGTAAGATCTTTATTGAATATGCACTGCATGTTGCCAGGATACAGTCTCGAACCCAAGCCTAATATGCCAGATCTCGCCGCCATCTTGGTTTTTCATGGTACAGCGGGCTCAATTATAACCATCGGTTTTGTCACTAAAGGGACGCTCGCACTGGAATAACCGGTTTGACGAGAGAAAACAAGATTGACTAGTCCAGAAGCTCGGGCTGCGGCGGCTTCAAAGAGTTGACGCGATTCGGGCAGAGCCTACTTTTCTCCTCCTCAGTAAAGAAAAAGACAAAAGGAGGCTCTGCTCGCAGGGTGCAGGGCAGCACGCTTTGTAGATTGTTCTTGAGAATGGCTAGGCTTGTCCGAGCAAGGAGTTGGGATTACATTGACTGGTAAGGGATAGCGGGAGACGTTTTCGAGTGGACAATCTTTTGAATAGTGCTATATATATTCACCTCGTGAAGATTCGTCAGGAGCGCTTTCGTTTCTTTAGCGCTGACATCAATTCCTACAAATGTACGTAGAATCGATTTCCACTTTACACTTCATAGATAACAATTCCGCTCGTGCTTTAAAAGAAAAACCTCTTCGACCATTAAAAATATTTTTATTCGTATTTTTTACCGTGCGCAAAGTACACACGAACTCATCGTAAAATTTCTTACGGTGGTTCTCACGGTGTTGATGCGGAGAAATAAAAATAAAAACCAATCAAAACTCGTTGTTTCAATGATGTAATGATCGATGGGTAATAACCAATCAAATCATTTTCCACAAATTCCAGGAAGAATCACGTGGTATTGAACACGATTATCAATGGTAAATCACAGACGCTCCTCTACGACTTTGTTTTTGCGGAGAGTGGGCGGCTGTACAGAGGCTAAGTAGCTTGTGGAATCTCACAATCAAACCTTGGATACTAATACATCAGTGAAACGTTGGACCACCTGAACATCAAACCAGGTAAATACTGCCTCTGTCAAATTGACAGGATGGATCACAAAGCAACCCAAGACAAAATAAGAAAAAAGGGGCTTAATTTCAAACGGCGAAAAGCACAACTACACAGACAAAAATTCAACCTGGATACCAAAGTGGCATAGGACTGAATCTTGATAACTCCAGCGTTCGAAATTATTCATACACAAATATCAAGTGAAGAATTAAAAGAAAAAAAAGGTACATCCCTAAATTAACTATCAGACCAGTTTCAAAAAAAGTCTTTTCGACACAACCATAAAATACAAGTTCATTATTTATGATATTGAAACAAAAACATCTGGTAACATGGCAGAAATTTGTCAACTTTCCGCAATAGATCAGTCAGGCTTACACTGCTTCAACGAGTACATGCTACCTTTCAAGGATGTGGATGTCCATGCATCAAGAGTTAACGGGTTAAGTGTCCGTAAAGTCAATGGTATTAGGACTCTGCACAAAGAAAGTCAACCAGTCGTTTCGGGTTCACTGGAAAAGGCCCTTGACAATTTTGTGACGTACTTGGAGAAGCAGTCCAATGGCCATGTTAGTGATAACAACGTTTCCACGGTATTAATTGGGTACAACTCCCGAGTCTTCGATACTCCAACCCTTCCTCGCCAAGCTAGAAAAAGCTATCTTCCCTCAACGTCTTTTTCGGTGACTGTCTTCCTATTAGTCTTCCTATTATGAAGAACTTGGTTAATCGTAAACATCCCTTGCTTTAGAACCAAAAATATTGTATTCCTGCCCTGGAATCATGAGTTCAAACTATAAAAACTTAAAACTGTGGGATATTTCGTTCGGATCCACCGAACTTCGTCAGCCACTTGTACAATGCAAATTTGCATGTTAAGAAGGGTTATATAATGGTCTCGAGAGGGCTAAGATGGTGTCATAGATGCTGGCTAATTCGAAACTATTGTCTCTGTTCAAAGACGGCTTACGTAATCTTATCTCAATTGCCTCCCTTGCTTTGTTTATTAAATGGCTCTGTGGTGAAATTAAATCAACAGTCTAATTTTCAATGCCTTCTCGGTAGACCATTTCATGCCCACGAATCAATGGAAGATGTAAAGGCTCTACGGAAAATTGTTTTTGAGTCGGGTCTTGAAATATCTGAAGAAATGTTAACAGAAACCATGTCAACAACACAGCATGCATTTGATGATTTGAAGTACCTCGATCGTCGGTTCGAACTCCTACAAACTTTCCGAGGGACTCTTTTCCATCCAACGAACACTGAATTTCCCATCAAACAGCAAATGACTGAAAAAATCGCTGGAAGTGGTATTCCCTATCAAGACCTAAGAAACATTTTCGAGAAGTTCGGAGTGAAAGGGCTAGTGGGCGCCTTGTCTCTGCCACCGTCTTCATCTACGAGCAAAACCCCACGAGTGGCAAAAACAACCCGCATTTTAACCAAAATCGTTGAACCCTTCAAAGCAGCAAAAAGAAAACAACATCAAACACAATGCCAGAAGTATGACAGCCCTTAGATCGGAAGTTAGCAGTAAGTCATCGACACCATCATTCTGCGATGGGTTCTGTCCGATGTCGACTCGTAACGTGAGCATGCGCAGTACCTTATCTTGAAGAAATTCTAATTTAATGACGTCACAAAAAAGGCGTTTCGTGTTTTTTTTTTTAAACACGTATTCCACGCGTTTTAAACTGTGAATTTGTTTGAAAATTGGCACATGGGTAGCTTTTATTTGTTTCTCACCTTTGGCCAAAAATCGTTAAGACGAGATTTTTTTGAACATCGAGCAATAAAGCGCGCCAGCGGCCAAAAATCCCATAAGAGCTTGCGCGCATCTTACTTTCAGATCAGGACTTGTACCGTCGGCCATATCGTGTCGCGGTGGAAGAGCACATAGAAGTTGTGTTGAGTGCAAGCGATTAGCCAACCATTTTACACAGGTATTTCATTCAATCACTTCGGAAAGATCTGTAAAGCTTTGAAAAACGTTTTGAAGCGGTGAATTTATCGTATTTAGTTTAACCTTCTTGCAAGGTTATAACCTGTACGCAAATTGTTCGAAAAGATCTGTCTGCCGTAAGATTTCGAGTTCTCCGACTCTGCTTAGAGATCCAGTCTAGAATTAGTGTGTCAAGACTTGCTTTTGGACTATCTTGAGATTGCAAACCCAGGATGAATTCTTATTATACTTCTATTAAAATAGTGTGAACAGTTCTTTTGTCATTGCCTTGCCTGTGATCGGTGATCTGATATTCGAGTTAGAAGTAGTCAAGTTGATGTGGAAGCAGCTTCTGTCACTTGCGCTACAGTTCAGTGAGGTTTCCTACAGATCGTTATCGGACCGCTGTTGTCGTTACAGCTCGGTGTACTCTATCGCTAGACCTTGCAAAAGGTAATTTTTTTTTTTTTTTTTTTTGAAAGGTATTGAGTATTCGTGGGTAGGTTCCTTTAGAGTTGATTTTCAGCTTATCTCCCGCACACTTCTTCCGTAAAAAGGTGAGACCCCCAGTGTTTAAGTGTTTCCTTTTCAGTTCCCCCTTTAAAATTACACATTAAGATTGTGTTCGGCTTAGCTTCAATTGTCAACTTTCAATTTCGATTGTTGAGTTGAATTTATCATAAAATTTGCCACAAATGTTTCATTTTCCAATTCACTAGAGTTAAGTCTAGCTTATATCAAAGTTAAAAAAAAGAGTTATTGAGGGTTTGATCTTTGTGAAGAATTGAAAAAAAAAAAAAAAGAAACTAGTCCCAGCTGAGCCTCAGAGATTGTAAACAATGTCTTCATCAGTACTTACTTGTAGTATATGTAAAAAACCTACAATGAAGGAAGAATCTCATCCCATAAATGATGTTAAAGGAAAAATGTCAAGCCTGTAGGAATACCACTATCCACCTCAGATGTTCAGCGTCCAAATGCACAACTCCCCTGTACAAGCTAAAACATTTAAAGTCACTACCAAAGTCAGTAGATGATTTGTTTCCTGAAGCTGAGAAAACTTTTTTGGAAAAAAAGTTTGGCTGTGTCGCCCCCATAAGCAGTTTAAGGTGCTGTGGTGCATGTTATGTAAGGTTGCACAGGCTGTCACCCAGTGTAAACAAAAGTGTTCCACAGCCCCTGTCTGCAAACAATTCTATTCAAAATCAAGTTGGTTGTGCCCCAGTGTCATATGAACTGACGTCAAAGCGAACTCAGCGGAGGATTTGAAACAAACTTTATAACTGCGCAAGGCAAAAAGTGGCTGAACTTAAAACAGAAGTTGAAAACATGGGTGCCTCAAATGAAGAGATCTGCCAGGAAATTCTTGAAGGCCAATTTGATGGGGTAAACTTTCCTTCTTTTTACTCACATGGTAAAATTCTACCATACATATTCTACCTTACTAGTTGGTTTTTCAGTTTATTTGGATTGATAATGAAAAGATAAACACAATTCAAGGATCTCCCAAGCCCGCGAAACTGAAAACATGGCATGCTGTCATGCTTGTATAACAGGGTAAAAGTTACTACCGGTAACCCGACAAAATACAGTAAAGACCCACACATAAGAACCTAGAATTTGAGGTCAGGCTGAGCAGGTTCTAATATTTTAAGCTAATTTTTCATAATTCAGGCTGATTACATGTAGTTTCTTGATAGGTTCTTATTTCTCAGAGGAACAACAATAAATTTCTATATTTTATTTCATAAGATGTTTAGACAGTATTGCACTGTAGCTTTATGGAAAACATATTTCTAGAGAAAATCCAATAAAATGCCAATCAAAGAAAACATATACACAATAACAGGAGTTTTCTCTAGGGTGATTTTTTGGTAAAAGAACCTCTTTTTCTTTGCCAGGCTGAGCAGGTTCTTATATTTCTGGGTATTTTTAAAATGCCAAATTTCAGCCTGTACTAGGTTCTTATATGTGAGTTTGTACTTTATGCATTATTCCCTAAAATAGAAAACTAATCCAAGCTATAAAGAGTACTCTTTTTGCGTTCTAATAATCAGATCAGAGTCAGTAATTATTACTGACTAATTCAATGTCAGGACATTTTTCCTTTACCTTTGATAATAAAAAAATAAGATCACAATATTTTTCACCTCGATCAGTACTTTGCACAAATACTGGCTTTAGCAATGTTTTGGAAACATCATTGTAAACATGCGAACCTCACTCTCTAGGAGGTGTTTCTTACTAGAAGTAAAAAGTAAAAGGAGCAAGCCATTGTCTTCACTTCTTTCAAATTCCATTCAGGAAAAAGTGAATGCAAATGCTAACATCATGGAGGGCTTAGCTCTCAGCTACTCCAGAGAGAGGCCTGGAAGTCCCAAACGGGTTGAACTGTTGAGCTGTGTGCCACAGCAATACACAAATAAGGAAATTAAGCAAATGTTCAGGTTTACTAACAGTCGAGGATAGGAAGTATCCTGCACAGACTATGAATTAACAAAAGCTAGACTTTATAGTAAGATGTCTGGTCCAGGAGCGGCACTTCCAAAAATAAGACGCCAATATAGTCATAAACTTCCACCAGAAACCATTGCTCTTGTCTTAGAATTTATCCATAATCTAGACAGTGAAGAGTATTCATCTTATAAAAGTGGCCCCTGTGATGGAAAACAAAAATTATGGATAAGTGAATTATTAGGAGGAGGAAATCAACCTGTTTTGTGGTTTAAGTAAGCAAAACAAGTCTGCCTTTTATGATAGATATACATTGTAAACAGGAATGTGAACAACTGGAGATTAGACCTGTAAGCTTTAGTACATTTTTTTAAGGGTTTGTCTTCAGGAAATTTCAATATAATGCAGTAGTGTAGCAGCTGATCCAAAGATTACTTGCCATTGGTTTGCAACCCTTGCAGGAAACAATGACATGTCATTCTTTCTATTGTTTTAGCTATTGTTTGGGGTAAGGGTTGCAAACCAATGGCGAGTAATCTTTGGATCAGCAAATAATGGCAGGGAAGGCAGGACTCTAATATTTGCACAAAACTTGGCGCGGAGTATTTCATCCTGGTAGATAATCTGCTAACTCGTTTAGGTGAAATGCTGAGGAGCCAACATAAACCAGACATAACTCCAGGATTAATGAGCAAAGCAAAGAAGTTAACATTAACAAATAATATATGACTG
Source organism: Montipora capitata (assembly GCA_949126865.1). Classification (NCBI taxonomy): domain Eukaryota; kingdom Metazoa; phylum Cnidaria; class Anthozoa; order Scleractinia; family Acroporidae; genus Montipora; species Montipora capitata. The sequence continues at coordinate 27,426,352 of OX421447.1, forward strand.
TTTCCGGTACAAGAAAATTCAGAACGAACATATTTTTGCTACAGTGGTACATGTTCCAACACCATCTAACAGGACATTTCAATAGCTTTGCCCTTTCCACACCCCTGCAGTCTAGCTTAAGTTTTTGGCATCACCTTCACTTTTTTGAGCAATAAAAATTCTTGGAAATGATGTGAACTTTCCAAAAATAATGTACAAGGCAAAGAATGTTGCTGTCCAAATATGAAAAGTACAACCTTCAGGCTGAAGAACGCTCGCACGTGAAGGAAGCTCGAACGCAAGTGGTTTCGAATGTCAATTATGTAAACAAATCGAGGTGTTGTATTTTCAAACTAAAATTACGCAACTGGTTCAAAACAAAACCACATTTATTTAGGTAGCACTGAAAAGCTTGCACTTTAACGTTCTGTATTGTAGTGACATATGTCTGGTACACTATACAATGAACTTACAACAAAGCGGATAAACAGTGCTGCCATAAAGAATTCGTTAACTATGCCAATTATCTCTGCCACAAAGGAATCGCGGATGATTGAAAAAGTTCATGATTTCAAAAGCATTTTACTATGCAAAGTGAAAGCACCAGAGGTGATGTTCAAAATAACAGTATGATCAGTAATCCAGTACTTACCAAATGGAAGCAGATCTCTGGCTGAAAGGGCGATGTTTAAAGTTGAGAAATGCACTACCCTGCAAGTTTGAGGCGAGATCAGACAACCCGTTCAAATACATTTAAAGCAAATAATGCTCAAATCAAGTGTAGAACATCTAGAAACTTTCAATTAAGACGTGCAATTCTTGGTACAACAACATTTTTGCAGCGTAGTCTGACAAGAAAGAGGTAAGTAATATGGGTTTCGCACAACAGTGTATTTTATTTTCAATTCCCAAACGCATAAAAACTCAACGATGTTTATTCCGCTTACGCTGAAGCAACTGACAAAATTACGGTTTCAACAGAACAGGTGAAGTCAAAACCTTCATTTTGAAATGTTGGCAGTTTCATAAAGTCCACAAATAAGGGTCGGTACATTTCGCTGGCCCCTAGTCCATGGACTACCACGATGGACTACCGAAATGGACTACCTATATGGACTACTAAATGGACTACCGAAATGGACTACCCTAAATTACCTACCTTGAAAAATAAAAAGATTACTAAAGCTTGGTTGTTTTGATCGATCTCCGCCATCTTTTCTTGGTAGGTATGTTATGTATGGGGACACATTATGTACCAATATTCGCCCATCACTCGCTATCAATTCTCCCCAACATTGACCTACAGTCCTTAGTACTGAGCAACCGTCCCTAGCAATGATCAACCGTCCCTACTAGTGATCAACTGTCCCTAGCAATGATCAGTTGTCCCTAGCAATGATCGACTGTCCCTAGCACTGATCAACCGTCCCTAACATCCCTGATCATGTGTCCCTATAAATATCTAGTCATTTACCACTCTGTTACTGCAATTGACCGACATTCCATCGGTCAGTATAAAACTCAGACTGCGGACTACCGTTTGTGTTTAAAACGCCGACTAAGCATTACAGACTGGGTATAAAAACATGGACTCTGGTTATAAAAACACTGACTGCGGACTAAATGCGCCCTACTGCGGACTGGGTATAAAATTGTTTTCCTATGGCTGCATCCTGGTGCTCCCTGTATTCATACTCATCTCCCCAAGAAAATCCTGCCTATGGGTCTGTTTTAAGGGGGGAGAGCCCTAACTACACAACGGTTACTCTGGACGACTTCAATCCATTGTATCTTGGGCTGCCTGACAATAGATCATTGGTAGGGACAGTTGATCATTGCTAGGGACAGTCGATCAGTGCTAGGGACAGTCAATCACTACTAGGGACAGTCAATCATTGCTAGGGACAGTCGATCACTAGTAGGGACAAAAGATCATTGCTAGGGACGGTTGCTCAGTACTAAGGACTGTAGGTCAATGTTGGGGAGAATTGATAGCGAGTGATGGGCGACTATCGGTACATAATGTGTTCCCATACATAACATACCTACCAAGAAAAGATGGCGGAGATTGATCAAAACAACCAAGCTTTAGTAATCTTTTTATTTTTCAAGGTAGGTAATTTAGGGTAGTCCATTTTTGCAAAGAGCAACCTAAACCAAAGACTTGAAACCGCATTCTCTTCCAACGAGAATGAGAAAAAGAGGCACTACAATCAGCGTATCATTGAGGTTGAGCACGGCTCCTTCAGCCCCCTCGTGTTTACACCCTATGGCGGAAGTGGAAGGGAAGCTGAGCGCTTCTCAGCTGAGCTCGCACACAAAGTCTCTGAGAACAAACACATGAGCTACAGCACTGTGATTGGCTGGCTCATAGCCAAACTCTCCTTCAACCTACTAAGATCAGCTGTGCTATGCATAAGAGGTTCAAGAGCACCCAGGCAGGAGTTTAATGTTGATGTTACCGAAGCAACTGGAAAGATCAGATAATTAACTGTATATACATATTACATATATATTTTCTTAATTTTAGTTGTACATAGATTGTTAATTTTTTGAAATCCTTTTTAGGTGAAGTTTTAATAAATTTTCCATTTTGGTAGTCAACTTCCGTTGCAGCGGACACCCTGGGGACCGCGACTTGGTGTCCGTAATAGCGGGGTGCGAGAGAATTTTTATTTTAAACCATATTTACAGAAGGGGGTCATATCTGTGTTCATTTTCATTAACTCCAGTATCTTTTTCAGACCCGTTATCGCACGTAAAGAGCGTCTGAACTTTATTTACAAACAGAGCAGAACTTAACAGAACTGGAGTTACGTACCCTTTACAGTACTAAGTTTGTAAAAAGCAATCATCATATGTTGCAGCAATGTCCACACATGCATCGTTTTGGTTTCCTACCGTACTGAATGACAGTAATCTACATTTCTAAAAAATTTTCAAGGAAAAACCTGAAGATCAGCTATTGATTGCATCAGCGATCACATTGTCTTGAAATATCGTTCCAATCGGCTTTGTGTACTTCTCCTTTGAATTGCAACTTCCCCCACTTTGTCGCCAAGGAGACTAAATTCATTAGCAACCTTAAAATCCCCTCTATGAATCAAAAACGCAGAAAAAATAGACTTGATATGTGTGCAAATATTCCAAGATTCTGCTCGGTGTCCGCTATAACGAGAGAGAAAACAATAAAATTGTGACGTTGGGACCGAATCAAGTGTCCGTAAGTCCGTAATAGCGGGAGTTTATTTCAGTCAAACGTCTGTAACTTTCGCCGGAGATTTAGCTGCTGTCCGTAATAACGGGGTGTCCGTAATAGCGAGGTGTCCGCAAGGCGGGAGTTGACTGTAGTCCATTTCGGTAGTCCATTTAGCAGTCCATTTAGGTAGTCCATTTCGGTAGTCCATCGTGGTAGTCCATGGACTGGGGGTCAGCGAAATGTACCGACCCCACAAATAATCTCGTTTGAGCTTTTTTTTCTCAAGGGAAAATTTCGCTCAATGAATTGGAGAACGCAAGTTAAGCTCGACCGGCTCAACGCTCGACCCTTACGCTAATTGTGCTTTAACACAGCCTTTCAAAGAGATTTCAGAGTTTTAAAGTATCACTTGTCATTGAAATAACTTAGCTTATAGAAGTAAAACAATTACATACCTTTAATGAATTGACTTGGCAAGATAGTATCGACAGTAAACCGTCTCAAACCGTCAGAAACTTCTGTGACAAACGGCCTGCATTGTTCGCATCTCATGGCAAGTCTACTGAAGCAAATCTTCCATTTGCATCCTAGGGGTTTTTTCTACCACAAAATGCTTCATATCCTTCCGACAAAGGTTAGAAATGAGCCAGGGAACAGGACTTTTTGTGAGTCGAATTGATTATAGCGGCCATCAAAATATTCCCTGGCGCGAAACACACGTGATTCCAACTAAAATTGACTGGCAGCAAAAGATTATTATGGTCTTTTTGGCCGCGCAATGCTCGAAGTTCACAAAAATCTCATCTTAATTTCTCTACATAAATTAGTGCAATAAAGGTCAAAACAAAAAAATCACGAATAGCTCCAATGTGTATGTACAGATTTTCTTGTCACCTTTTCAGATGAAAGTAGACAGATGTCTTCTCGGTTGGGCTAAAAACAGTGAAAATTCACTGTTCTATTTTTTTTCCAAAGGACTATATTTGTAAAATCAAGGGTTAAGAATAAGACACGATTTCGATGCCATAGTAACGTACTTCTGCGTGAAAATGTAAAATATAAAAGCTTAATGGAAAAATGTCCTAATGTATGATGCAAAACTCCACCTTAAATGTTTAAATCACAATAAGGTAATTCGTGAAAAGAATTTACATTTTCTCACCCAACGCGTTGATAAACTTTTCCATTTATTTGACGTTACCGCTACTTTTAATTATATGAGTAGATTGCCGTACCTATACTCGACAGTCTTGAAAAGAAGGAAACATTTCAACTACAAAGTTAAACAAGTGAAATGAACTGATCCTACCAAATCGACTTCGCAAGATGGCGGTTGTCCATTTTGTGTCACACTGTCCAAATTAAGGAAGCCCTCTGTGTAGTTGAAAAGGCAAGCCTTCATAATTTCTCTGTCTTCATCGTTGTCACAAGATGTTCTACGAACATGTGAAGCATGAATGCCAACCAGAAATAGCGGCAACAAACAAACAAAACAAAGCTGATGAGAATAGGAAGATTTTCCGCGCATGGTTGTCCCGTTCATCTGGAAAAATAATTTATTTTGAAAATTTATTACAAAAGAACAAAGATTCTCCCGTAGGTGATTTGTAATAAAACTACATTGCTGGCATTGCAATATTATTGTGAGGAAGTGTGACCACACACAGCACCAGCTGATCTGTCCCGCGCGAGTTGAGATTCCCCGTTAGATTTCTTTTCCATTGGCCTTGAAATGCACTTGAGGGAAGCGGTGAGTTGATTACAGATTTACATATTTGACACCCTGCGAGCAGAGCTCCTTTTGTCTTTTTCTTTACTGAGGAGGAGAAAAGTAGGCTCTGCTCGAATCGCGTCAACTCTTTGAAGCCGCCGCAGCCCGAACTTCTGGACTAGTCAATCTTGTTTTCTCTCGTCAAACCGATTTTTCCAGTGCGAGCGTCCGTTTAGTGACAAAACCGATGGTTATAATTGAGCCCGCTGTACCATGAAAAACCAAGATGGCGGCGACATCTGGCATATTAGGCTTGGGTTCGAGACTGTATCCTGGCAACATGCAGCGCATATTCAATAAAGATCTTACTCGATTCATGCAGAGCCTTTCTCGAGAACGCCAAAATCGAGCAAGCAAAAGAAAGGCTCTGCTTGCAGGGTGCATATTTGAGTGATCATGCTTAGATATTTTTTTCATTTGCGTGGGGGTAAAAAGAATAGTTCTCGATGCCATAGATCGTCGACGGGAATGTATCCATCAAGTTTCCCGAGACAGTACTGTGAGAAGTCACTTCATCGTAAAACCATATGTTCATGGGCACCTACGTGCTACTGGAAGACAAAATTATTGGATTAGCTTCATACACAGCTTATTGTGAACATTATAGTGGGTGAAAATTTGTCCAGGGGCAGATTTAGTGTTTTGGTGATTCCACGAATAAAAGCACTCAAGTTCTTGATCTTCGCGTTTATCTACCACCATTTTAGCACAAACGGGCTGCTTATTCTCGGCAGTGTGACATTAGGCCCGAAT
>OX421447.1:27434553-27437053 GCA_949126865.1 Montipora capitata
ACCGCTAGAGTCATCACCTTGCACTCAGTGCCGGGCTCCAAATGCAGTTTCACGTCATTTATATGATTATACTACAACTTCTACTATCCAACCTTTTTTCTCCTTAAAATATGTTATCCGTGTACCTATTACGAGCAAATAAAATCATTAACAATGGGGGGTCACCGTGCTCGTTTCTTTGCAACACTATGATAATGGATGGCAAAGAGGCAATTTCGGCTTCAAAATGATAATTTTCCGCGAAAGGAACTGGGGCAAGTTCAAAAACAACACCTTCTTAACCGAGCAGAGTCCTCATGATTGCTCTTAAAAGCTTTAACCCTAACCTCTCTTCAGATGGCCGGGATGAAACTCCGCCATCTCCGAAGTCGCAATGTTATGCGAAGTACGAGATGCGCGGTGCAAAACAAGGGAATCACCTTCCATTAAGCCCGAAAAATGGCAAAATCGTTCACTTTTTGATAAAAGCATGAAACTTGGCAGGATGATGCAATTATAGCTACTGATCATTTTCTCATATAGGGCCAGCGAAGAAACGCCATTTTGAGAGGATAAATGGGCGTGGCCAAATTCACATGATTCTAGCCAGCATGAAAACGAGGCTGAAATAAAACAATTGTTTTTTCAGGTAAGCTTTTAGTTTTCACAATAAACAGTCCTTGGTAATTATCAGAGTAATGAAAGCATCTTTATTGCATAACATTTTCAAAAATGTATGTCATGTGGTCTATCACGAGACTGCTAGGAAACATACAGACTATGAGAAGCAGTAAGTTATAGAATATTTCAGTTAAAAAACTTCATGCAAGTGATAGAATATTTAAACTAAAAAAAACTGGATCCATTCATAGACTTACTATTTTATATAGATACTATTTTTTAGTATATAATTAAGACTCGGTCTAATGGCAGACAGCAGCATGTTTTCGTAGTCCGCCGTATATTCCCCGCTGTCGTTAAGGAATGGGTGATACGGAAAACAAAGGAAAGGAAGGGCAAATAACTTACTATTACCCAGGTAAAAGAGTGGAAAGAAGCAGTGATAATAGCTCTCCGGAATCCGAGAAGCCGCCTGCAAAATCTGTGAAATTTGCAAAATCCAACATGGCGGAACTAGATGAGATATGGAAAGTTCTAAACAACATCAAGGAAAACACAAACAAACTGCTAGAAGAAAACAAAGTCATTCGTGAACAGTACAATGAGCTTCAGAAGTCACTGGAGTTCCATATAAATAAAATGGAGGAGCTAGCGACTGAGAATAAAGATCTCAAGAGAGAAGTGAAGTCCTTGAAGGAAACCTTAAGCAAAGCTAACGAAGAGCGGGATCAGTTGTATGCCGACTTGGGGACAGCGATTAATCAAATTGACGATCTTGAACAATACACCCGCAAGCACAATTTGGAAATACACGGTATACCGGAGAAAACAGAGGAAAACCTAGTTGAACAAGTTATTAAACTCGCAAATGCTCTCAATGTTACCATTCGAAGCGATGATATCGACATTTGCCACAGAATGTTTACAGGCAGGAACGTAAGCAAACCCAGGCCGATTATTGTTAGATTCAAGTCATATCGCACAAAGAAGGAGTTATATGGAGTTCGCAAAAGTCTAAAGAATCAACGTATGAGCCAGATTTTTCAAGGTGCTGGCATTGTGTACATTAACGAAAATTTGACAAGAATGCGTCGTCAACTCTTTGCGAAAGTCTGGAAGCGCAAGAAGTCGGAGCAGTGGCACAGTGCTTGGACAATGGACGGTAAAATCTTTATGAAATTATCATTAGGTGACCATCCAGTTAGAATTTATAGTCAGGAGGATTTAGATAACATTTAAATTTGTAGCCATAAGAGTTTGGTTAACTCTTAGTCGCTCTTTTAGTCCGAACTCGCTTACAATCAAAGTTTGTGGCTTTTTCCTTTTCATTTGTTGTCTTTCAACTCTTAAAATTTGAATCCTAACTCATTCGCGGGGAATTGTGGAGGAGAACACCCAAAGTAAACTAACATAAATCTTGGTGTATTACAACAATTTCTCCTTCATACAGCAAGCCTCATAACGTCTTAATCTCTATGTGTACGCTTTTGGTTGTTTTAGTGGGTGTAATGTTCCTTTGTAGTATTTTGGTCTGGCACACCTTTTGGATGAAGCGTGTTTGTTTGCGGCATTGCAGGTGTCGGAGCTAAAGTGTACACGTTTTGATGAACCTAAAATGTATTTCTCTTAATATTAGAGGTATAAACAAGGCGATCAAACGCAGAAATTTATTTCGGTGGCTTCACAACGGCAAATATGATGTAATTTTTTTACAAGAAACCTATAGTGATAAAACAATTGAAAACGTTTGGCGTGCGGAATGGGGAGGCGACATTTTCCATTCCCATGGCTCAAAACACAGCAGAGGCGTGATGACTCTCACTAGACCAACGGTAAAAGGTGAAAATATCAGCACAACCTGTGACCGAAACGGAAGAGTTCTTATTGTTAATCTAACAAT
>OX421447.1:27439553-27442053 GCA_949126865.1 Montipora capitata
TATGAAAAAACAAAAGGAAAATTCCCTTGGGAACGTCACGTGGCCTGAAATGGGAAAACGAAACGTACAAGCTAAAGAGGTCCATTGACCAGGTGAAATGGTTGTGCGCATGCGTGATGTGTTGGCAACACCGGGGACCACACCGGGTTGGTGTTAGCGTGTGTCACCTTGCCTTTATTATTGTTTAAAACCATCATGCTTTTTCGGCTCCAGTCCCCCATCATCATCCAATATGGCGGCGACAATCTCGGGCTGCGATGGGAAGACCTTAGACAGCAAAAATCGTATCTCAAAGATACTATTCATTTTATCAATTTTATAGAGAAAACAAAGGTGTCACACAACAACCATTTTGGCTTCTATGGATATAACCAGCTTGTACATAAATATCCCACAAGAGGAGGGCATAAGAACAGTATGTAGAACATACGACGACTTCTACAATAGTAATACTACTGTCCCCACACGTTTTCTGGAACAAATGCTTAGCATCATTCTCTAAGAAAACTCTTGAGTTTAGCGGAGAAAACTACCTCCAAGTTCACGGGACAGCCATGGGAGCAAAAATGGCAGTATCTTTTGCCAGCATTTTCATGGCAGAAATTGAAACAAAAATGCTGAGCCAGAGCAAAGTTAAATCAACAGCATGGAAACGTTTCACTAATGACGTTTTCTCGCTATGGGACGTAAACAAACAGGAAATCAACCTGTTCATTGCACAAGCTAACAACTTCCACCCAACTATAAAGTTTACAGCTGAAATTTCTGAAATCTCCTGAGAAGGAGATCACTTTCCTAGACACAAAATTATGCAAAGGAGAACGATTCGAAAAAGAATCGATTCTCGACATCAGAACATATCACAAGCCAACTGAAACCTTCCAATACACGCATTTTACCTCTTGTCACCCGCCTGGTACCAAGAAGGCTTTTATCTAAAGGAGAAGCTATTAGGCCCCTCAAAAACAACATTTGAGGAGGCACTATCTCGATTCAAAGCCCACCTTGAAGGGGGTGAAGACAAGAGAACTCTTTCTGGGGTCATTTTTTCTGGAAGACAGTCGGCACTTAAGCAAAAAGCCAAAACCAGGGAGAAAATTCTACCATTTGTCACAACATACAACCCAGCAGTGTCGAATCTTCAAGCAATAATGACGCGCAACTGGAATTTTATTCAAAACCAGCCATTGCTGGCAAACATATTCAAGAAACCTCCTTTAATATCATACAAGAGGGGTAAATCTCTCAAGGACATGCTCGTTAAGGCAAAGCTGTGAACTGAAGGTTTCCACCAACTCTCTTTCTTGCAGTCACGTGATAGACCATATGACACATTGAAAATTGAAGATGCTCTCATAATTATCAAGGACTGTTTGCTGTAGAATGAGTATAAATTTGTAACTGCAAAAACACTGCTGGAGTCACGTGAATTAGTATATAGTGTAAATTGTAAACTCTCTTTCTCGCAGTCACATGATACACCACGTGACATAAATTATTGAAAATGTTATGCAATAAAGATGCCTTTATTGCTCTGATAATTACCAAGGACTGTTTATTGTGAAAACTAAAATTTTTACCTGAAAAAACAATTGTTATTTCAGCCTCGTTTTCATGCTGGTTTGAATCATGTGAATTTGGCCACGCCTATTGTTCTTTTAAAATGCGTTTCGTCGCTGGACCTATATCAGAAAATGATCAGTACCTATAATCCTACCAAGTTTCATGCTTTTATCAAAAAGCGAACGATTTTTGGCTTAACAGCTGTGCTATGATGGGATGCTCACTTTTTACCAGAACTCTAGCGAAAACTTTTACTTTGTTGTTACACATCAGACCAAGTGTGACAGTCGAAACCTAGGTCTCCTTAGGTCATTTTAGGGCAAGGGGTTTTGGGTACAGAGATCTTAAGAGTCAAGCTTTGCATTGAAGGAAAAATGTTTTCGTGTAAGTCATTCTTTATAATTTGAAAAGACACGTAAATATTGAGTTGCACTTGAGTTGTTTTGTAAGGTCAATTTTAATTTTGAATCAAAGCCAATTTGATTCGACGTTTAATCGTTTAAAACCGAGTACTTGATTGCGAAACGACCACTATTTGTGAAACTAGATTTGGAAAAGGCAGATGCGTCCAAAATTCTAGGTGATTTACTATGCATAATCGCGTCTTTTCGGTGTGCTTTGGTGACATATCAGACGAACCATGGCTCGATATGAAGCCGAAGTGTACCAAAAAGGTTCGAATTATCATAATCAATTTCAGGCCAAAATCCGTCGATAGTTATAGTTACTGTAAAGTAACATGGTTCATGGTTCATGGTTCATGGTTCATTTATTTCACACTATTTACATAACATTAACATAGAAAGAAAAGTATAGTCACAACACATGGTTACAAGATAAAATAATTACAGTACAGGTTATAAAATGTGTCTGGTGGTCAAAGTAGCGAAGGCTTTCTAGTTGACCACCACCTACTTTTAAGTAAACGAAGAAATGA
>OX421447.1:27449553-27457053 GCA_949126865.1 Montipora capitata
GCGAGATAGCGAAGCAAGAATAAATACATGTTGTTATGAACACGAGTTCTTGTCCTTTAAGCGGATAGACACCACAGAAAGGTGTCAATTGACCATAACATTGATGTCCAATATCAAAGATGTATGCTGTAAACTAGTTACAGTGTCAAATGGAGTATTGCCTCCTGGATGAGCTCCAAACTTGAGCCCGTGATATGGTTACGTGTACTGGTCACATTGGCATACATGAAGGGGCGGACGGACGAACGGACGGAAAATGACGTCATGGCTATTTTACCAAATTTTCTCCCATCGATGGGTTACCAGTATTTTCTTAGCTATGGTGCTCCGCGCGCGCGCGCGCCTTCAGAGCGCGCGGAGCTCCGCTATAAATGAGATAAGCTGATCATTGACAATTTTTTCTAGGATTTTACTAAATGGTGATAAAACTGCTATGGGTCTGTAATTTGCAGGATCTGTTGCATCCCCAGATTTGAATATTGGAGTTACTCTTGAAACTTTAAGTACATTAGGCACAATACCTTGTATGATTGACTGATTGTAAATATATGAGAAAGGTTTAGATAATTCATGGCTAGCAAGTTTTATTAACTTGTTAGGAATATCCAATGAAGCCTTTCTTTCATTTAGATTTGAGAATAACTGAGCCACATATTCTTCAGTGACAGCTGATAAGTAAAAACTATTTGTGGGGCTATTACGTATGTATTTGGTGGGGTTATCGTAGATAGGGTTAATTGCACTAGCAAGGGTAGGGCCAGTTGTAGTGAAGTGCTGATTAAATTGGTTAGCAATATCGAGTTCGTTAGTATAGATCTTACTATTTCTCATGATCCTAGAAGAGCAGTTTGATTTAACTTTAGCTTTCCTTTTAATGATTGTACCAATAAGCTTCCATGTTTCTTTCAGGTTTTCTTTGTACAGCTGAAAATATTGGTTATAATATTTATCTTTGGCTTTAGCCTTCATTTTGTTAAGTAGATTGGAGTATTGTTTATACTCTTTTATCTTCATCGAATTTTTGCTGAAAAAATGTGATTTATACATCTTTTGTTTCCTTTTAATTGATTTTAAAAGCCCCTGTGTTAACCAAGGTTTGTTAAGTTGTTTCATTTTAGAATTGGTTGCTTTTTTTAAAGGGGTGTGCTTATTGACAATATCTTTCACTTTGTTCATACATGCACAAGTTATCTCATGGAGATCAGTGGAGGTGGAGTATAAATCTGGCCAGTTGATTTGACTGATGTCGGCTAAGTATTGTTCTTTGCAGAAGTTACTATAATCTCTATAATATGTTATATGCTTGTTTTTAGAAGTGGGTGCATTACAGATGCAGAAAACAGGCAAATGGTCAGATATGTCAGCTACAGCGATACCAGAAGTAGTATTTTCAATGGGAGCATTAGTATAAATATGATCAATTAAGGTGGAAGAGTGATCTGTGAGTCTAGTGGGTTTAGTGATGAGTGGGAGAAAATTGTTAGAGTACAGCATATTAAGATAATCTTCAGTGTTAGCATGCTCATTGTACTTCAGGAAATTTACATTTACATCTCCTATTATATAGACATGTTGTTTCCTGTTACTTAAACTTTTGATTATATTTTGTAGTTCTTGTGTGAAACCTGGCATATTAGCTGAAGGATGTCTATATATGCAGCCTATAATAATATTCGGTTTGTTATTGTTAGCAATAATTTCTGCCCAACAGGATTCAACTAGAGGCATAGTAAACTTTATATCTGCCCTGGGTATGGCTTTTAAATTGTTAGATATATAAAGAGCGGCACCCCCAGCAGCTGTTTCAGAGTCAGTGTGAAAAAAATGGTACTGGGGTATATCAATGTTAATTATAGATTTGCTGTTCAGCTTTGTTTCTGAGATGGCTAATATGTCAGGTTTTTTTTCTAAAGAGTATAACCAATCTTCTAAGATAGGAAGATTTTTTGGTAGACTTCTAATATTGCAGTGGGATATACTAAAGCAAATCTTAGAGCTGTAAGATGAATTGAGTAACTTATTTAATTTGGAGGTTTCGTAGTATTCTGAGCATGGAGGAATAACCATAAGGTCAGAATCCCTTTCATCATGTTTGTCAGGATTAGGGAGCACATTCAAAAGATCAATATTATCACCGAGTCTTTCGGACAGGCTGGGGGTGCAGGAACCAATTAAATTACAAAATTCTTGGTCTGATAAATTGAAGAATGGTATTTGCGTCAAACCATTATTACGAAGAGACATATTCTTGTATTCGAGCTAGAGGTTCAAAATTTAAATCATCATTGGTTACAATTACAATTACTCATCTGTCCAGTTACTTCTTGTCCTTTTTTGGGTTTATAAACTCCTCAAAGTCTTCCATAGTATCGAAGTGGAATGTTTGTGATGAATCCGTTTGTCGTAGATGGATATTACCATTCGTCGTCCATAGATACTTCCACTTGTTTGTGTTCTTGAATGTGTTCAGCTTCCCAAAAAGTCTTCTTCTGTAAGGAGTTAGGGATTCGTTAATATAAATCTTCGTTGGCTTATCAGCAATGCTCTTACCGAGTTCAGCCGCCACTGATGGTAAACACGACGTGTCCTTCCCATGCAGCTTTGATCTTTGCTTGTAAATTTCATTGCGTTTGTCACGCCTAACAAACTTTACAATTATTCGCTCTTTCACCTTCTTGGTAGCTGGAAGGCGATGAGCAGTCGAAATTTCTTGTTCATTTAAGTCAATATCCAAAGCAGAGGACAGTTCAACAACGAGCCTGGTAGGATTGTCCAGAGGGATGACTGGAATTCCAGTAATTTCTAAGCAATCACGCCTCAAGTATTGTTGTGTTACATCGAGGGACGCCATGTTGTCGTACGGGTCGTTCTCAAAATGTGAAATGCTGTCTTCTTTAATATCTTTTTTTGTGTTCGCTAGTCCCGCGGTAAAGGCATCAAATTTGCTCGAAACAAACGATTGCGACGTTTCGAGGCTGTTAAGTTTCTTGTCCAGGTCACGGATCTTGCTTTCGAATCGTTCTGTGACGATCTTTTCGGTCAGTACAAAACGCAGACTGCAGACTGCAGACTGCGTTTTGTACTGACCGTTTGCCGATTTCGGTCTTTAGTTCGGTCAATAAATCCTTTTTAAAAGTTGGCATCAGCTCATTAGTCCAGAGCTCTTTAAAACGATGTACTAAATTTGGCTGACCCCCGGTCCATGGACCCCCCCACGGAGCGGGTCCATGGACTGCCTTACGGACCGGTCCACGGACTATCTCTACGGACCCCCTCTACGGACCACCCCAAAAAACACAGAATTAAAAATAAATAACAACTGAAAATTTGTTTATACCGGTCACGGTCTGGATAGACCACTCTTGCCGGTGAGATCTCAGCCGTTACGATCTGCAAATCAGATTAAGGCTCAGGCGTTGCCTTTTCCTTCGCTGTTGACCGGAGTGCTTCGAAACTAAGTTCTTCCGCCATTTGTTTGTTTTGTGTGTGTGTGGAATAAAAAATACATTTTAAAAAAAGGTCTTCCGCCATTTTGTTCAGGACAGAGAGATCGTGAAGCCTGGGGCGAGTTCACAAACCCGCGGGAGAATGATCCGAACAAAATCAATCAATCAATCAATCAATCAATAATCTTTATTTATACACGATAAATATTTAAAGCGATGCTTCGCTTGTGGGGTCGTGTCTAAATAATTAAGTAAGATAACTTAATGAATTAGAAAATAAAATGATAGGATATACACCAGCTAAAATCATATAGCTACTTAGTACTTACAAGTCTAAAACGATAAAAGCTCAAAATTCTAAAATACAAGGTGGTACTCAGGTATCCACTAGTTATTAACACTAATTATATTTAAAATCTTCCTCCCTTCTGTTTAATGTTTGAGGGGAGATACAGTCGAAATCTAGGTGTAGCAGAGCCTTTGACCGTCTTGCCATTATCGCGTATTTCTTTACATTGTCTATATCGTTATTAAGTTGAGGAACCAACGTGTTCCAAACTATTGCTCCTCTACGAGCTACAGAGTTCCTCATGTAGTTGGTGTTAAAGCGAGGGACATCAATTTTCAGTTTTTTCCTAAGTTGATATCGCTTGATGTTATTGTTCTTAATAATAACTGACATAGCGTCTGGAGTCAGGTTATTGTGGATTTTATACATAAGCTTAGCTAAGCTAATTTTATACATAGAGGCTAAAGAAGACCAATTAGCCTTTTTCATAACATCTGCATTAGACATCTCCCAAGGTAACTCAAAGATAATTCTCGCAGCTCTACAATGCAGTGCTTCTAATGCCTTAAAACCTTCCTTATTTGTGAGACCTCCCCATACTGATATACCATATACGATCGACGGCATAATAACTCTAAAAAACAAGTCTAATAACATATTCTTTGGAAGAAATCTGCTACGTTTTAACAAGTTTAACTTATCAACAAAGCCTTTTTTAACAACACTAACATGTTTAGACCAGTTTAGTTGATCATCTATCAATACGCCTAATAAACGAGAGTATGTAACCCATTTGATGGTGTGCTGGGCCAACGTTAACTCTTTCAATGGGCCAGTGAATCTTCCACGATGGAGGATCATTGCTTCGCATTTCTTTGGATCAGGCACAAGGGAGTTTGTTTTGCACCAGTATAGAAGCTCTTCTAAAGCTTTGTTAAGTTCAGAAATTACTGCGTCGATAGAATCGCCAATGCAATATAGGGTTGTATCATCAGCATACATGTAGGTTGTCGCAGTGGTTATAGCTTCAGGCAGTCCGTGGACCCAGTCCGTAGAGGAGTCCATGGACCGGGGGTCAGTGTTTTCGGGTCACCCTTGCCAGATAGTTACTTAATTACGGATCAGCTCAGCTCAGCTCAGACAATTGCTAAATCAACCACAACAAAACCTCTCTAACAAACGGAGTGATGCATTAAGAAGTTCACTTCGAATTTCAAACTCTTTTGTGTCAAGAATTGTTTTGAAATTCTCAAATCCGTTGATTCTGAATGTTTTAGAACTTGTGGGCAGCAGACATCACGAAGCTTGCCAACACTTCAGATCCGTGTTAATTTTGGCGGGAGGGTCTTACGCTTTTTACCACAGAAAAACACCTTTCACCCGGTAAATCTAACCAAAATTTTCACTGCTGTTTTGTTTTATTAGTGAAAGTTCCTTTCAATTCATCCTACAGTAACCTTGATTTCGTATAAAATCCGAGCTAAGTAAATTGATAACGAAGAATATTAGGTCAGCGGACTAGGCTCAAGTTCTTAGTTGGTGGTACGCAACCAATCTCTAGAAACACGTAACAATGGTAAAATATATGATTGTTGTCGAAAGATCAAAAACAGCTAATGACACATCTATTGTTTTCATCCACCAACATGGAACATGAAAAACACCTGTTGGCTAATTGCGCATTTGGGTGCGGTTAACCGCAGCATCGTACAAATCCCGAAGTTTTGTTTTAAAGATAAGAATGGTCACGACACTTGAATGGACTGCTATTCTCAGTAAAGTATTAAGTATGTCTCCCAACGTAAAAGGAATGTAAAAACCACAAATCTGTTTGATTTAAGTCTGCAACCTGGCAGTCTAATTGATGATATTCGACCGCCGAATATTATTGATCAGATTTTAAATCATATAATTTGTACGGAGCACTTATCAAGGATGATATATTGCAAAATTCAACGCGAGAAAGCTGGCTTTGAAGTCAGTCACCTTTTTCAGTTCAATTTATAAGAGCGTTCCCGTTCAATAACTTAGATACTGAGATTTAATCACGAAAATCATAGTGAATAAAATTCGTACTGATTCTAAATGTAGCCAATTAGGAACACGAACGACAAAATTTCACTGTGAAGAAATATCGTTCTTCCAATCAGCAACACGAACGACGAAATTTCAGTAGTGATGAATGAACGTATCGAATGGAACGTCATCCGACAGCCGTTGCACAAACACCGCGCGCTTTGAAAAATGGTTGAGGGAAGGTTTGCTTCTGTTTGCTCAGTTGAGGAATTTATTTTAGAACAAGAAAACAGAAATGCCGCTCAAAAAATTGAACGAGATGTACGATGGCTTAAACGACTTTTGAAAACGAAGGTCGAAGACAGGAAAATGGAAGTTATTCCAGCGGTTGACCTGATCGCATATAAATGAATACTGAATACATCAACCGATTTATTGTCGGTTGGGCGATTTTAAACCACTGTTTATTGCTTTCATCACCCCACTCCATCTGTGCGAAATAAATTTGTCTACTGATCAAACACTGCCACGGAAAAAACCTCATTATCAATAAAATAAACACATTTCAGCATGGAAAATGCTTTGTACGATTTTTATTCACTCGTTGTTTCGTATCAGAAAACTCACTCGTTCGCTGCGCTCACTCGTTCGTTTTCTGATACTACTCAACTCGTGAATAAAAATCGTACGCGCACATTTTCATGAAATAAACAACAATCTCGCAAAGTAAAGATGCCCTCTTAATTCGATGATGTCTGGGGTCGTGCTTTATCTTTCAGGATTAGCTTGGACAAAATTCGGAAAGCTCAGGCACATCAGATACTGACGGGCGAATAAATCGTGTGAATTTCCGATTAATGACGTTTCTAATAGCTCCCAAATATATCTGACTGTTTGTTTGCATGCAGATTAATCGAGTCGAAATCCAACGTCAAACCAAACAAAGCTGCAAAGAAGTGACTATCCCACATGCATCCTGTTTGTGATGTAACAGGCCATCTAGGCAAGAGCCTGAAGGGAAACTGCTATTTACTACTATAAGGACTGATCTCACTCCAAACAGAAGCATTTGCCCAACCAGCAGTAACTCCGCGGCTCCGAACTCAACTGCTCACTAAAAGATGCGAATATTATTCTGCAGTGTCTGTACCAAAAACCCAAGTCAAGTCAGGTTTTTTCCCTCTTTCATTACGGTTACCATAAATGCGGCTGCACTTAGGAGGAGTTCTCCTTAGTAAAACGGAATTTGTTAGAGGACAAATGAAAGCCTTAACAACCACAGAGTATCATTCGGACTAGCATTCATTACTAAAGGAAAGATAGAGGTATATTTAAACCTGATGTGGTACCAACCTCAAAAATATGATGCTTGTCTCTACCTCCCGAGCAACTGACAAAATAAAATGAGTGCACGTCCCTATCAAACAACAAAAATTGATCAAGAGCCAAACTCCCTTTGAATCAATTGGGAGAATATTTACTTTGATATTGAGTGCATTTGCATTTGCTATTGGCCATTTCAAATAGGCTATTATTCCACTAAAGCTGAAAATTATATTCCTTCTACTCTTAATGATAAAATTAGTTTATGTAAGTTTACGTCGAGTCGCGAACGAGGTCTGAAAAACCGTGCGTGCAACGAATGTTAATATCCTCGAGCTCTTTCATGCATTAATTTTAACACCATTGTTTACTAAGGTTTGACGTATGTAATTTGGAAAGGTAAATAACAATCACTTACAGTTTGTC
>OX421447.1:27467053-27469553 GCA_949126865.1 Montipora capitata
GAATAAGTGTTTTTTTTTATTCCGTTTGCCTACACTGTGACTGTTTTTCGATGTTCCTCGACAGTGACAAGAAAATTTTGCCCTTATGTTATAAACACGTAATCGCAATGAGTTTTCGTAAAATTAAGGAGAAATATCGCCAGTTTGTGTTTTCAGAAGTTTATTTAAAGCGTGTACAGGTAATTTGTTGGAGGTCTTGTTTGACGCTTGTCCTTTCTTGGTTGCCGTATTTTGCCGATTCTTGTTCCAAGCAAAGCTGGCGTGTTTCAATGAAATACATCAAAATGTTAATGATCTCGTGGAATAAAGTACATCAATAAAACCTTGAACCGAAAAAATTTCTTAACGCCGATCTGTCACATATCAAGCTAGTACGAATGACGCGCACAAGCGTGCAATAATCGATAGCTAGGGACAAGAAGAAAGTTCGTTGGATATGCAAAATTCTTTGAATGCTTTGCTGTGGAAAGGACGTGGTTTGAACATGTGCTTTCGGTGGGCAGTATGATATCCAACCGCTTGACTGACTGACTGACTGATCTTTATTTGATAAAGCAGGTTAAAATTACAAAAATTACTAAAAGTAATAGTTGCATCGGCAGCTATCAGCTGATGTGGACCTGCTATGGAAAACTGTTTAAAATATATGAAATAAATTATAGACTAAGACAATTACAATTACAATTACTCCATATGCCTAATCACAAGAAAGCTGCCATAGGAATAGGATAAGACATCTAGGGGAGACACTAAAAAGAGTGTATCCCATCTGTCTACATACCCCATAACAGTACTTCTGTAAGCAGGTATAGATTAAAATAAATAATAAGAAATAATAAATAAACTTAATGATGGACTTTATGAATACGTAAGATCAATAATAAATAAAGTCATCATTCTTGTTTGAAATTACAATAGCTTCCTTATTGAATGAAAAATTAAGAACGTCTTTTGAGTGCTTTCTAAGTATTGCTTTAAACCCTTCCTTGCTAACATTACATAGTTTAACTTTTTTATTTACAAAGTTCCAGATATTTGGGCCTCTATATTGGAGGGAACTTCTTCCAAGTTCAGACTTTACCCTAATAATATTAAATTGATTACAAAATCTTGTTGATCTGGATGATATTGAAAACATATCCAAAATTTGGCTGGGAGCAGCCCCTACAAAAATTTGATGCATCTTAAGTAATATACGTCTTTTATATAAATAATTAATAGGAAGCCAATTACACTGAAGCAAACATGAGCTACTTTCTTGTGAAGAAGGGAGACGATTAACCATACGACATGCACGAGCATGAATATGATCTAAACTATTAAGTAATGATTGGGAACAGTTTCCCCACACTGATATTTCCATAAGTAATGCTAGGTATAATTGTTTTAAAATAAATTTCTTCTAAAGTCAACTTAGGTAAATATGACATTCTCCTCAGAGCACCAATTTTTTTGGAAAAAGAAGCTTTAACAACATCTACTTGGGAATGCCAGGAGAGTTTATTATCAATCGTAACACCCAGACAGCTTGTAGAGTTGACAAGCTTCACAAAGCCAGGGCCAAAATGCAAAGGCTGCAAAGGACCAATAAACTGCTGCTTTGCTAGTATCATAGCTTCAGTTTTTGAAGGGTGAATAGTCAATTTGTTTAGAGAGCTCCACTTAGATATCTGTGACATTATAACATTCAAAGATGAGATAACTTGGTCAATACTTGAACCAATTGTATAAAGTGTAGTATCATCAGCATACATCATGGCCAAGCCATCTTTTACTTGATTAGGAAGGTCATTGGTATAGATGGTGTATAATCTTGGGCCGAGCAGGGATCCTTGAGGGAC
This sequence comes from Montipora capitata, assembly GCA_949126865.1. Lineage (NCBI taxonomy): Eukaryota > Metazoa > Cnidaria > Anthozoa > Scleractinia > Acroporidae > Montipora > Montipora capitata. The sequence goes on from OX421447.1 coordinate 27,468,895, forward strand.
ACCAAATCTAATAGGAAGAAGAGCCGACCTTTTGTTGTTTATTTCTGTATATTGATATCTATCAAATAAATAATTCATTAGCCACTGATGTAATGGGCCAGAGATACCAACTGCATTAAGTTTTAAAGATAGGATCTCATGTGAGACAGTGTCAAAGGCCTTTTGGAAGTCTATAAAAATTGCTCCAACAATTTGACCCTTGTCCATAGCTAGCTTCCACTTTTCTGTCATAACAAGAAGTAAGTCTTCTGAAGAAAGTCCTTTTCTAAAGCCCCACTGGTGTTCACTTAACAGATTGCAAGCTTGCAAGTGACTATCAATAATAGAGCAGATTTGACTCTCAAGGAGCTTACCAGAAATGCTGAGTAAAGAAATTGGTCTGTAATTCGAGACATCAGAAAAGGAGCCTTTCTTGTACACTGGAATAATTTTAGCTTGTTTCCATATATCAGGAAATTTGTTCAAAGTTGAGCTTTTGTGGAAAACAGTGAATAGGCCATCAGCAGCAGAAGATTTGATCAAGGATAGAACTTTTGATGAGATCCCATCTGGTCCAGGGGCCTTCTTGGCTTTCACCTTTTCAAGGTCTTTAGCAATTTGAGTGATACTTATTTCCGTAGAATGTGTAGTACGAGAAATTCTATAGATATGATTCAGTA
>OX421447.1:27477053-27517053 GCA_949126865.1 Montipora capitata
TTAGTCAGAGCTAAACTTTGAAGGCACAGATTTTAAAATCACTTGGGAACGGCAGGAGTCGCGCAGGCCCGTCAACACTTTTTCACCATCTATACCCAAATGGCAGCAACTACACTCACAACAGACGGCCTGCTTGAAGTAGACATTTCAGACATGGAAATCTGCGATACAGATGAACTTAACGAGGCCGAAGAAAAAGTTCTCAGAGAACGAGATACTGATTTTTCTGAGAACGAAGATGAAATCCCTTGCGCTCAAGCTCCCACATCTAAAGAGACTAGAAAGACCATGCCACACAAAGGCAAAGAAAGAAACATCAACAAAATAAGTGACAACCAAGCGAAAGGAACTAAACGACCTCGAGATGACAACAGAAAAAAGCACGGAAATATCGCACTGTCTGTTCAAGTTTCCTTTCATGTCTGATATCTGTCTAATTTATGAATATCTAAGAATTAAGTCGTCAGATTTTAATCCCGCGAAGAAAATCAAGAACGCGTTAACCAAGTGAGCGATATATTACTTGTTGACTGTAGTCTGCGAATTGCCAATGTTTACAAAATTCTGTCGCTTATAAAACTCGATCCTTTCAAGATACAGGTTTCAAACATCTATAAATGAAATCGCTTAATTGTCTAGTTTTCAATGATACCACATTCAAGGTTGTGCCATATACGAAACCGTGTTAAATCTTTTTTTAAGGAGACAGCTATATTTAACATACGTGCTTTGCAAATTCACTTGAATCCGATAACACGGGTTCAAAAATTTTTATCGGACGCTTGATTCAAGTTTTCCTTTCATGTTTGGTACTGTTGTAGAGCTCTATCTGTCTACTTTATCACCATATAAGAATTAAGTCATCATATTTTAATCCCGCAAAGGAAACCGAGAATGCGTTTATTAAAGTCAGAGAGATCGTACTTATCGACTATAGTCTTCCATTTGCCATTCTGTACAAAATCCTGTCGGTTACATAACTCGTTCCTTCCAAGATACAGGTTTCAAAACATAAGTCATTGTAATCGCTTAACTCTGTAATCAACAAGTCACGTTCGTCCACAAAATGTATATACGCGTTTGTCTCACCATCCTCCGCCATTTTCGTTTGATGGTAAATCGCGAACGACACGATCATTGCGTGGGAATTCGCTCAGCTGTCAACATTGGTAAAAATGAGGACATGTGATTGGCTATCAGTTAACCCTCGTGGGAATACCGAATCTCGCAGGAGATCTAAAAATAACTTAACAGGGATTACGATGGCAATAGGGCCAGTATGAGGGATTACTTCTCTTACCTTCATAATCTCTTGATATAGATCAAAACTTAACTTGGAATGTACGTATCGAACATATCTTCCTGCATTGGCATCTTGAAGAGAAGGAGGTCTTTTGTTCCTTTTGAAACGCTCCTATGCATCTATCATGCTTTAGTTCAACCTCAGTTTAATTACTGTAGTGTCGTATGGGGGAATTGCAATAAATCTCTTTCAATTAAACTACAAAAACTACAGAATCGTGCTGCGCGTATTTTGACCTCTTCTTCACATGATGCCAATGCGGATGATCTCTTTGTTAGTCTAACTAAGTCTTCAACGAGAACTGACAACAGCCACTATGGTCTATAAATCTCTCAATGGTCTTGCCCCGGCCTGATTATCTGAAATCAATGTTTACCGATCGGAGTTCAACATCTACCTATTCTCTTAGGAATTGTGAGGGCAAACTACACGTCTGACTATTGGTGTGCGTTGGTATGAAGCCGTGCGATGCAATATACGCCGTGCAATATTCCAACAGTTTTAAACTCGTGTGATAAGTACATTTTGTCCTCTGAACACTTTAATAGGCTCTATTCCCAGACGGACTGACATGATTGTCAAGTACAACGGTCAGCGTTGATTGACATATTTTATACACCAAGGAGTCAGAATAGCTATGCAAATATATTACGGCCCCTGAAGACGTTTCTTTCTGCGATAGGACTGACTAAATCAGTTGTAGCAAAAGAACAGTTCATCGGCAATGGTTGGTGCTCTGCTTTTGAAAAACTCAGGCTGAAACCCTGAAAATATAAAGCTAATGAAAATGACACCTGTTATTAATTAATGAAAAACGACAAGTCTGTAATTTCCCTGTTAAAGTGCAAAACGACTCCATTGTTTGTCATACCCGACTTTTGACCATACCACTGTTTACCCTCATTAACTGGGTTAATTTATGTATGCACAATGGTGAAATAAATCAACGAATGCTTTCTAAATTCTGCCCCTCTAATGCTTGTTATGAGGAAGAAATGTATAGGCTTGAAAATATGACAACGTAATAAGACATTTGCAATCACTGGTCTGTGATGATGACATGGTTTCGAATCGTGAATCTCAACGGTTCACCATGGTGAACCGTCGGTGAGCTGAAAGATAAACAGTTCATTTCTTTAAACAAAAGATTCACCATGGTGAAGCGTGCCGCAATAGCAGAAAATGTTACGGGATTTTTTTGATTTCACATTTACAAACTAGTTTAGATTACAACCTCGGGATAGGATGATTCTTATGCCCGGAAACTCTTTCCCCCTTACATATCGAGCTAAAGTATCTGGTGAATCGCACGGTGAATCGTTGACAATCACTTCTCAATTGCAATTTGCACACATTAAGTCCATTTTAATTTAATCATCCTGTAAATTCTTCTTGAGATGGTACCAGCTCCACATCGGCACCACTCGATATATTATTAACCGAACCTCACAAGACGTCAGCGACCCCACCTCTCTAGCTTTATTCCGTTCGCTAACCGTTGTCACGCCTTCAAATGCCAACATCAGTACCAGTGCAAGGAAGATCGCCCTTATTTTTCTCGATTCTCGTCTCGATAATAATTAAAGCCCCCGATGTCATGTGTACGCTACGTTAATCAAAGTACACAGTGTCAACTAATTTACATGGAAATGCGGTACACAGCATATTGTTCCTTTACACACCACATAGTATTTATAACTATTTGGCCTTCTAAAATCTCTCCAACACATATTCCTTGATTATCATCATGTTCAGACAAACTGCCCACCTGTTTAAATACAAAGCATGCGAAGAGACATTCCGTTTATCTTAGTAAGAAGTTGACTTCTTTTCTAAAGAGACTTGACTTCTGATCTACGCCTCTACAGATTTGCCAATTTCCTTGAAGCAAATACAATACTCGTCACATTTGTTGGAACACCTATCCCCGTTTCCCCCTTCCTCCAATGTTGATTTCCACAACTACTAGTAGTCGCCCGAAAAAATCTCACACAACATTGAATTGGGGGAAGGGGGATGTGGTATAAAATACGATCATGTAACACGATGATTCTGACCATTCGCTAAGTGTTCCAACTAAATATGTCTAGTATTGGATAGGTATCGGAGAGGCTGAACATTTACGCACGCATGCGCTGACGGAATGTTTGAAGACGAGACAAGAAAAATATGCAGTACCTCCAGCCGTGGCGCTGGAGCGTCGTACCAAACGAGTCATCCCGCGATTTCGGCCCGTGCGATCGCTTTTGGACGCAGTTGGCCCTTCGCTGCTTTCTGCTACTGACCTCGCCTTCCGGTACGGCATTGAGGGAGGGATATGTAGGCCCCTAAACCATATGGGACAAATCCCACGCCTACTCACAGCTCCAAACCGCCCTTGTCATTACAATTTAACGTAACATTTCGATGGCTTATATATTCTTGAGAATAGTCATTTTATCTGTCATATGGTAAGCACTGGAGTCGCAGATTACAAAGTGCACGCATGCGCCCTGCCCAAGGTAACATACATGCATGCATAAAACTTTATTTCATCTCGAATTTCAGAATAATATCTTCGAGACATTACAGCTAACATACATAATATATACAGATACATAACTAAATATTAAATAATACTTAAAGATATATTAATCAAAACGAAAAGCCACGGCCCTAGGCCTGGATTAGTTTAATACCAGTAAATTCAGTGGTACGGGAAAAATCAGGTAGCGCATTTCGCAACGTACTTAGCTAATACGTAAGAAAAAGAACTAAGACCATAACTGGTTGTTCTAGGTTTATTGAGAGACAGAATGTAATTTCCACGAACATCATGCGTAAGAAGAGAACGGGAGAGAAAACGTATTTTTCATATATGCAGGACAAGCCTTTTCTTTGTTTAACTACTTTTATACAATAATATGAGGAAATTTTGAATGCGCTTATTGCGTAGAGATGTAGAGTTTGACTTAAGTGGTACGTAAGAGGACAGGTAATGGTAAATATAAATCTCATTACTCTCTTATTTACATTATACCGTTTCTTGGACAAGAAATTACTAAGGGCCATGCCGAATTTCCTATGATAAAAAGTCTACGTTAACAGTCTACGTTAACAGTCTTTGTTAACAGTATCCGCCTAGAAATCTTCTTCTCGCTACTTTTTCCTCATTTGATGAGGACCAGTCTCCGCTTGCCTCCTTCATGCCAAAAAGGAATTCTGGGTAATTCGGCCGTTCCATGACAAGGGAAGACCCCCGATTCTCATTTCATAGATTTTCTTATGAGTGTGGAGCTACCCAGTCCTACCGGCAAAATAAAGCATCGATTGAAGTTTTTAGCTTTCAAAACTTGCTCAAATTGTATCGGTAGGTCCTGGAATTCGTGCACAGAAAGGCCAGAGAGATGACTTCACTGGTGCTGTGAACGGCCATGTTTACAACAGAGGAATTTAGGCGTTCGAGTCTGCATGAAACCATCTCTTCAGGGGTGTAAAGTAAGATTCTGAAGGTGTGCCCGCACGAAGAATCTTTCGAGCGCCAAGGCGCTCCAAATTAAGGGGGTCTGGGGGCAAGGTTACCCAAAAAAGTTTAAGATTTAGGGTCTCGGAAATGCCATTTCCGACTATTTTTAAAGAACATTTCAATAAATAAATGGGAACGAAAACGCAGTAGTTAGTAGTTTATTTTACCCATCTGCCAAGTTTTCGTCCACTATTGCGTTTCTTTCCGTTAAGGCCTGGCCAAACGGGTCCACTGAACATGTTAGTGTAACAACAACCAACATCATGGCCACCATGTTGTATGATGTTGAACGAAGTTTGATTTCCATCAAGCATCGTCTTTAACATCACCCAACGTTTCTTTTGTTCTAAGGTGTGAACAAAAGTGTTGCATTTGTTCGTACATCACATTTAACAGTGTTGCACGCCCGCGTGCGCTGCAGCTATCGGTATTCATGGATATGTCAGTCAAGTCAGTTCAAGCTACGGAATGGTGAACGAGCAAAGTCTTGAAAGCTTAAGCAATCTCTCTTCGAACAGATAGCCCTTCTTGTGTTCAAAGCTCTCAGGGGCATGGCGTCCACGTATCTGCAGGATCTTTTGCAAGTCAAGACCTCGGGACGCTACTCCCTACGCGGTGACCCCCTGGGTCTTCTCAAGGTTGGAACTTGAGCAAGGCAACATAGCGGACGGTCACGCCGCTCGTGAGCTCCTCAGAGTTATAGTTCTGTTACTGCTACTGGGGGTAAAATTAGGTCGTGCAAGTCTCAAAGATGACCATAAGGACATCGACTATATCTGGAGGGATTCGAGTAGCTACAACACTGGTTATTTTCCGTTTTGGCGATGGAATTCGATCAAGCAAACGACGCGTAGTTGTGGGTTCTCACAAAGAGAAAGGTTATTCCTCCCTCCGACTTAGTCGCTATCCAAACTCGGACTCCACTTTCCACTGTAGTCTTTTGATTGTGAGCGGGGACATTTGTCCTACACCTGGTCCAGCAAACTGGAAACAGCAATGTCAGAACTGTACAAAAGTTATCGCTAACAGCCACCGAGCTCTCAAGTGTGGAACATGCCCTCAAACTTACCACATCAAATGTGGTAAAATTAAACCAAGGGATTACAGCTGCATTTTGCAGCATAATATTGTCTGGAAATGCACTCCCTGCGTGCTCCAACAACAACTCAGCCCTTGTACGAATCTCACGTACGATCAAGCCATCCCGCCTACACTCTCAACTCCAGATAACAACAATATACCATTCCATTCAGACGACTATTTGAGGCTCTGGGCAGGGAAACTGCAAAACTGCTCAGCTAAAGATTTCAGGGTGGCGCACCTTAATGTAAGGAGCTTAAGAAGTAAAGTCGACTAAGTGAAGTGCTTGCAGCTATTATGTAAGTTTGATGTTATAGCTATTACTGAATCCCACTTAGATAACTCCATCTCGGACTCAGAAATTAGTATAGACGGAATGAAAATCTTACGCCTCGACAGGATAGGACGAAAAGGCGGAGGGTGTGTTTTATACTACGCTGATCATCTGAAAGCAACACAGAGAAAGGATTTATATTCTCCAGAAATCGAAGCACTGTGGCTTCATGTGAGATTCCCTGCTACCTCAGTCTTACTTGCGGTGATGTATAGACCTCCAGAAGATAACAACTTCTTTAACGTCGTTAATACCATCTTAGAAAAAGCCTGGCTAAAATCTTCTAACATTTTCTTGTTGGGTGATCTAAATTGCGACTACAGTGACTGCAGTAACACAAACAGAGTTAAACTCCAGTGTATATTTGACAATGTCAATATGCATAACGTTATTGCAGACCCAACAAGAAATACAATGGAATCTTCTACACTGATTGACCTCATTGTTACAACGTGAACAGACTTGGTAAGCGCCACGGGAGTATTTCCACTGGGGATTTCGGACCACGATTTAATATATGCTACTGTACGTCTAAAGAACAAATGACCCTCCCCACGAGTGATAAAAGTAAGGGATCTTAAGAAAATGGACTTGGAACGATTTAAATCTGACATTAAAGATGCTCCGTTTCAAGTTGCTTTTACATTTGACGACAAGGACGACGTCTTGTGGGCTTGGCAGTCTCTGTTTGACGATATTTGTAACACTCATGTCCCATGGAAAGAAGTCAAAATTAAGAGTCAAGCACCACCATGGATGACAAATGAGATACGCATTAAAATGAATAGAAGATTTTTAAATCTTCTATTCATTTTAATGCGTATTTGAAGAGTTTAAAAACTCTTCAAATTGGCAGTGGCCTCCAAATGTCCTATTCAGTGGTCAGAATATAAGTGTGCTCGAAACGACGTCACACGCTCCATAAGACTCGCGAAAGCATCCTTCTTTTCCAACGTATTTAAATTAAGGAGGTCAAAAGCTCAAGTGCTTATTGGAATCTGGCAAATAAAGCAACAAGACCAAACGCCAGGAAAAGTATTGGTCCCATAAGGAGAGACGACGGATCTCTAGCTCTAACGGACGAGGACAAGGCAAATGTGATCAACTCATTTTTTGCGACTGTGGGTGACAAATTAAGTAGCTTATTACCGTCTCCACTTACTAGTCAGTCCACTGGACACCGATGTGAAGTACCACCAAGGTTAACCCAAAGCTACTAAAGCTCGCCGGGAATGTGATAGTGCCGTCATTAACACGCTTGTATCAACACAGCCTCGAAGACGAAACTGTATTCTCTCAGTGGAAATCAGCAAGGGTTAATCCAATTCACAAGGGCGAGGAAGAGATTGATCCAGCTAACTAAACAGACCAATATCATTACTTAGCACACCAAGCAAGATTCTCGAATCCGTAGTGAACGACGCCCTAGTGACGCATGTGTTTGCTTCTAACGATCTCGCCTCTGACAGACAGCGGACATTTAGAAAAGGCTTCTCTTCTGAACTACTTCTAACTCAATTAACAGAACTGTGGAGAAAAGAGGTGGACAAGGGAAAAGCCGTTGCAGTAGCTTTTATTGATTTTAAAAAGGCTTTTGACTGTGTCCAGCACGAACAGCTGTTGAGAAAGTCACAGAGAAACTTTGGAATTTTAGGTCCATTGCACAACTGGCTGAAAAGCTACCTTAGTAATCGACTTCAGTACACTGTCGTAAATGGTGTTAAATTTAAAATGCAATCAGTTTCAGTCGGAATCCCTCAGGACTCGGTCCTAGGGCCAACGCTATTCGCACTGTATATCAGCGACTTACCATCTTCGGTCCCTTCAGGTGAAACCTATTTTTTTGCGGACGATACAACGATATACTGCGTGGCTGAAAATGGGGACCAAGCAATACACCAACTAAACAAAGCACTGAAGGAGCTTTACTCCTGGTGTCTTAATAACAGGCTCACACCACCCCCCAAAAAGAGCGAGGCTATGCTATTATCTAAAACCAATACTGTGGGGCCAGCCCCACCCGTTACCATCGGGGCTTGCCTTGTCAAACTGGTAAACAAATCGAGGCTACTCGGCGTAACTGTGGACGATAGGTTAACATGGTCACCACACCTATCTGAAGTGAAAAAGAGCTTTGCCAATAAACTCAATCTATTAAGAAAATCGAAGTTTCTACCTAAGAACGTTTTAGAACAATTCTACTTTAGTATTATTTTGCCTTCAATCACCTACGGCCTTGTGATATGGGCAAACGGCGGCAACTCTGAGTTATTTAGGTCAATCGATAAACTCCACGGCCGAGCCGCGAAGTTAATCTATAACTTAGGGAATGACACTTCTTATGAAGACGCACATAGCCAAATGGCATTCCTTAGCTTACATTTACAAGATCAAACTGTTCAAGTTCATGCATAATGCTTACAATGACAGACTACCTGTACCATTAAGTGATAACATTGTTACTATGAGAAATACCGAGTACTCGTTAAGAAGATCAGAAAACATTGCTATTCCTAGGTTTCAATCTCGCTATTTAGAACAGGGGCGCCATCCTCTGGAATGCAATTGCATCCAGGCATCCGGACTTAACCCGCACTGAACGTTGGACTCTAGACTCTAGACTGAATAAGATAAAAGTGTTAAAAGATTTTAATTTTAAAGCAACATCTGCCTCGACTGCTAATTTCAGTAATGACGATTTTATATATTTTTAGGATTTCAAGCACTTAGTCTTAAGGGTATACTATTTTTAACAACAGTAAATTATTGTAAACCTATTACTTTATTATGTGTAACTGTACTTTAGATTTAGATGCACGACCCCATAAGCATTAGCTTTAACCATTATCGTAAATAAAGTGTATGTATGTATGTATGTATGTATGTATGTATGTATGTATGTATGTATGTATGTATGTATGTATGTATGTATGTATGTATGTATGTATGTATGTATGTATGTATGTATATATGTATGTATGTTTCTCACACCTGCATGGTGTAAGATATTTGGAGACAAGGTATTTGCTGTTGCAGTTCCTAGATTCTGGAACACCCGTCCTCTTGCTATCACAGAGAGTGACTCTATGGATAATTTTAAAAGGAATTTAAAAGCGCCAACATGGCGAGAGTTGGTTTTCTAAGGATTCTGGGTAGCTTTGATTCCAGACCCTTGAGTCCAAAATTCTGCATGCATCCAACATGTTGCATTCGTTTGGTCACCTCGACACTCTTCAACAGCGTCCAACAATGTTGGATGATGTAGGATCCTTTTGGCCAGGCCTGTATGGGTTAATGAAAAGATACTGGAAATACTCACACACAGAGACACCAGTTTAATTCGAAATTTATAAAACTTGGCCCGATTTTATAATGACTATAAAAAATTAATGCCCCATGGAATAAGGAATTCCGGATTTGAGCTGTACGTGCGTATATGGACGCTACGCCCCTGCTCTCACCTTTGTCTCGAGAAGACCAGACACGCACGGTTCTTACGTTACGTTTATGCCTGTACAATCAACTGAAATGTCAGATTACGAAGTGTACGCACGCGCCCTGCTAAAGGTAACATACATACTACTAATGTTTGCATGTTGTTGTTGTATGTAATAATTATTTCTTAAAAAAAAATTGTCTTAATGATTCTGTGTATAGCCTGGCTTGCCACGATTAGCTTCCCGCTATTTGCAAGTCAGCCTAGTAACAACTTAAACTTTTTGGTGTAAATAAATAAAACTTGAAAACTTTAACTTGCTTAATTAAGGTGATTTCCTAGTATTGCTCTGCGCATCCTGTTCTGCGACCATAACCATAAAGACTCGTGTGAATATTGATATATCGAACTTGGCTTAAAACATTTCAAAATGGCGACCTTTCGTGCGGGAAAGCTCGCTAGAAAGAAGAATGGCCATTTTCAGAGCACAACACTAAAGAGAAAAACAAGAAACTTTTTAGACTCTCGCAAAACAAAAAGTCGAGTGATACCTTGATGATGTTTAACCTTTTCTCTCCTAAGAGTAACACTTATAGATTTTACTCTGTCTAACGCTTGACGATTTTACTCGTCAATGGGGAGCCCCCCCGGGGTGAAAGGGTTAAGTGTCATTTCAGCCCGAGAGTGAAAGTGAAACCGCGCTATCGGGGAGACGTGTTGTCGAGGGGCCGAGCTTGGTTTGCTTTCTGTTTTCTTCTAAACGAGGTTGGTGACCTATCTTTTTTGGAGCATAATTTTATTCTCTTACTCCTCCTCTTTGTGCTTAGTTACGGGGAAAAACGTATTCGTAGTCATCACTCGTGGACACAAAAATTGTCTCCCTCGAGATCACGCACCCGACGATTATTTGTAGTCAGTGCCTTTTCAAGACGTTTGCCTGAGCCATAAAACAAACATGAAATTATTCCTTTTGAACAATACATTACACCTGTTTTGTTATTTTAAGAATTACGTCAAAGCTGTGCTTCCTGATCCCGCAAAACTTAGCGTGAACCGATGGAACAAACTTGTCCTTGATAGATAAAGTCGCAATGATGTAAATGTCTAACTTGACGAAGTTATATCTCGCAAACGAGCTTGGTGCCCTACTTTTTTAATTGCACGGTCACCATAATGTAGGAAACAATCGAGAAAAGTTTAAGAAAATCTTACGACAACTTCTTTTCCTAAGGAATCACCTTTTGGACCATTATACGGAAACTCCCGAACCACTATATGACTGCCTACACCAAGTATTTACTCTAACGGTGTGGGGGGAAAAACTCCTTTGTGTACGCCGTATCATTTTGTCTGATGGTAGAAGGTGGATGAAAAAAAGAGATGATGTTCAAAGAGGTAACAGAAGGAGATCAAGTTCTTTTAATTTGGTCTGGAACTGCTTCCCCTGAAAAGATAGAAGAGATTGCTTACCAGCTAAAAGCGTTGACTGGCTCGAAAGGAAAAGTTGCCCTTGAGCACGAAGAAAGACTTTTGATGTGTAAGTCATATAAACGTTCATAACTGGTCGGTTAACACTTGCTAGTTTTATATTGCGTAGATGCTTGCTTCAAGCTTAATACCGACTCTTTCTACCAGATTATGTAATCTAAATAAGCTTCTAAGTCGCAATTAAAAGTTTTCATTACACCGGTAAAAAAAATCGCGTTCGGACACATGCGGCCAGTCTGATCATGTCTCGATCATTTTTAATTAATTATGAAATCCTCGGTATACGTAGTAAAGCCATTATGCCTAAATTTGAGTTGTATTCACATTTCACGTTGGCATCGGTCCATGCCAGTTTCCCTTTTGTGTAATATGCTTTAGGACTAGGTCTTGCAAATTTTACGTTGCCTTAATTGGAAATACACATGTATCTAAAATTCCCAATCTTATATATTTGTAGATGGATATTACATGGCCGCGCCGGGATACGAATTTTATCTTCGGGTGCTCTTCGCTGTTTATCTTTGCTGTTTATCAGCGCTATTTGAAATGGGTGCTCTGAATAAATACTGTTTATTGCACTATTTTTTGGGCAGTCTGCAGTCTGCTACCCTGCAAGCAACTGGTTTCTCCTATACTACGCTCCCCGAGAGAGAAACCACAGCGAGCAACCGTTTGAATTTCCATCGAGCATGTGTGAAATGCGTCACACCCCACGTGATGCATTTGACATCACTTCCTCTTATTTCACGGGAAATCAGTACACAGCAGGCTCACCCAAACGCAGCAGTTACATGTACGTAGTTGAACACACTTGCAAGCGCCAAAACAAGTTTACCAAATCGTTTTACTGGTTCAAATTTAATTTATTTTGTCCTTTGGGCTTTAACACTCAAAGAAATTAACAGTTGCTCGTAAACAGTGGTTTCTCTCTCAGGAAGCATAGAAGAAACCAACTGCTCCCAGGGTAGCAGTCTGCAGTTGTTAGACTACATGTATGTCATGCACCTCTGAAATACCTGGCCTGTGAATGGAAGTGAATTAAACAATAATTATATATTACAACATTTTCTCTAAGAGCAAAAAGAGCTCATCTAGAGAGCTTATGCTGTTTACAATGCATAACAGACAACGTGACGATCGAACAAAAACATGAACTTAGTTTATTTATTGCAAAAACATGATCTGCGTGTTTAAGAAAGCTGGTCTTTTATCAGATTTTCAAGACCCAACAAAACAACATCACCAAGTTTTGTACCTTAGAATGGCCTTGGTTCGGATACATAGAGATACAGTGTAATTATTTTACAGTATACTGTATGGTTCCCAAAATATACCTACAGGTTACGAGTTTGATGTTTAGAGGATGTCTACTGTCAGAACGCAGGGATGTCAGATAAACACAAGGATCTTTAATACCAAATGAACTTAGTCTTCACAGAGCTGTACAATTCCAATCTTCAGCTTTAAAATACGGCCTCCGCCAGCTATAACACAGACTTGACAACACTTGAAATACGACCTCCGTCACACTTGAATAATCACGCTTGATACTCCAGCTCTCAATATCGCCATGATGAAGGATTTTGGCTTTGAAGTGTCCTCAAATACATGTATGTTGTGTAGAAAAAGAATTTTCTTGCATAACCACGCGGTTTCAGTTGTTTGAAATTATGCTGATGCATCACAAAAACAATCTCATTAAATATTCAAGAATGTTCCAGACAACATGATCTAATTCAGTATTCATTGTAAAGAATGATCTGGAAAGTCTGGAAGGTAACACAACGATGTCAGCAATTTTAAAAACATAACAATCAGGGCTCGAGACTAACTTTTTAGCTCACTAGCCTAGTGACTAGTATCAGGTCTGATTTCACTAGCCAAATCTAAATTTGCACTAGCCAGTTTCGTCATTCATTATTTTGTTAAAACTATCACGAAAAAAAGTCCAGATTTCCAAACACAACTCGCGCTTTTAGTAAATATTCTCATATTCTTATACCCATCCTCGTAACAGTGGCGCAAATATGCTGGAGTGTTCTGCTTACCGTGTTTTTCTCACGAAGGTAAATTTTTTCGTGGCCTTGAGGCCAATTCTCACAGAACCATTGCCAAAACTATGCAACTCACAAATGCACTGGAGTGTGGAAAACGCGGAATAAAGTAAAGTAAAAAATAAACCGAACTACAATGTATAAATTAAACTGCTCATTTGGAAGTCTGTGGAAAGGCTGCTCTTTTGATTAGAGCCATTCGCGATTGAAATTTTAACCTGAAAGCTCCATTCTACGTATGAAGCACAAAAGCAGCAGAATGTGGGAAAATAATATCTTAAATTAGACATAAAGGAAATTCGAAACGACAGACTTGCCCTCATATAAGATTTTCTTTTTAATAGTTTCAAACAGCAATCCGAGCTTTTTATGCTTGAATGGTTTTCAGAGTCAATTAATATTTGGCAGCCACAGTGCTCGCAAGCAAGTTTTCTCTCTTTTTATGCGATATTCACCATTCCTAGTGAACGAGATAAGTCGCTCCATATTATCTCTTTCTTTTTTTTCGATTTGAAATAAATTACTGTATATTTGGAGCCAATTTCTAAACAAGTAAGTGACCTATTTCCATATACACGTAACAATGTCGCAAACAGTTGCAAACAGTTTGTTTTGGCTCGATCGCAAACACTGTCACTTTTTGTGTTTGTGTTTGTGATCCTGTTGTCCATATGCATGATTGCTATGTGTAACTTGATCTCGTGACATCGTAAGAAAAGTGCCCAAAAATAAAAGCAGAATTAGTTTTTGTGTCGTGGTCAACTTCTTGTGTTGGAATTGTTGCGAAGAAGAAGGCAGAGAGGAAGTGTCAAGAGATGTCACCGATTCTGGGTCCAATACATTTGCGAGGAGCATTAACGGGCTGCAGCAAAGCCAGTATCAAATTATACTGTAGGAGCTGGCTCTTTGTGATTAAGAACTTTACTAAAGGTATATTTGGCGGGGTATTCCCTTAAGATATTCATTAAATTCACACTGTTTTGAGGAGTATCCTCATTGCCACAATCGTACTCGGACGCCATTTTTATGACTTATACTTGCCTCTACGATTGTGTTTCCATATCATTGTTTCCTTGCTTTTGCATTGCTACTCATTGCCAACAAGACGTAACGATAGAAAATTTTCTATCTCTTGCTTCTTGTTTGCGATTATCGGTGATTGGTCAGGGATAAATGTAAAAGGTGTTTCCATTTACGCAAACTGTTTGTGATCAAGCTCTGGGAAGGTGCTTGCGATTGTTTGCGATAAAGTTACGCCCATATGGAAACACGCATATGGAAACAGCAGCCAAGAAGTTCTGCATGATTTCACACGTGATTAATCATTCGTAATGTGGGGTGGGGAAAGTGTAATCCACGTAACTTGGTTTCATTTTTAAGGAAGTAAATTCCATAGAATCCGCTCAAAGTTTCTGTTGTTAGTTTCTATTCTCTCCTTTTGCCTTATCCATAACAAATAACTTTCATTTTTGTTTTCGTCCAGAACTCCACTGCTTCACAATATTTACTAGCCCCAATGGCTAGTGGAAGCTCAAAATCTACTAGTCAAAACTGAAATTTCACTAGCCTGTGGCTAGTTGGCTACCGTTAGTCTCGAGCCCTGACAATACCCAAAAATGTTTTAGAGGTTTTGAGAAGCAAGTCCCAGGTAACAAAGCAAATGACTATTAATGGCTAATGAGTAAGTAATTAGACATGTTGAGGATAAAGTGGCAAATCTGGTCAATATTGAATTACATGTACTGTAACTGTTGCAGTACAAGTTTTAACCACGTGTGTTCAAGGTCATGTTGGGGCTTTAAGAACACTAATTGGTAAACGAGAGACTATCTAAAGGATGTGAAACTTGTCAGTTACACAGTGAAATTGGGTAATAAAATCGGAAGGTTGGTAGTGGATAATCAGTGAGAGGAGTAATGATTATCATAATGATGAAAGTTAATACATGTATAATTATATGAGCCATATATATTTGAACTGCGGGGATGCTGATCAATGATTGCAAAAAAAACGTTACTTGAGCAGTAAGTACTTAGGATGCTGATCATTGCAGTTATTAACATTACAGTAACTGTAAGGGACAGTTTGTTGTTCCATGTGCCCCCCACTGTACCACCCTTTGTGTGGGTCATATGATCTCAATGCCCTGTGCTCTTCGTTTTGTGTGCATTGAAAGTTTGTGCAGTGAAGGGTTGTTTGTTTGTTTGTTCGCCTTTTGATCTGTTTCATTGCCATTGATGCTGAGCATAAGATGAAAGGTGCCCAAAAATATGTAAGTCCCAGATTTTAATCGCTTGTTTGTATCACTGTACCACTGTTCGAATCGCAAGCCTATATTATTTTCTAATTTCAGGTGTACCGCCGGCTAGGACAAGTAACAGATTCAGCTTTCAGTGTTGGATATTTGTTTGTAGTTTGTTCAACGTTATTAACTGCGATGATCAGCATCTGAACTTGATTCATCTCTCGTAGTTCAAATACATGTGGCTTTCATATAATTTATGTATATTAACCCATTGACTCCCAGGGGTTCCCCATTGACGAGTAAAATCATGTGGTGTTAGACAGAGTAAAATACTAAGTCTGGCCGGTTTCGGCCAGCTTTGACGTCAAAGGCTTAAGTTTCGTCATATCCTCTACAGGATCAATATGAACTCACATAAATTTAATGCCCATCTCCCGCACTGGTATCACAGAGGTCAGAGTTCGAATCCCATTCAATCCTGAATTGTTCAGGCTTTCCTTTCGTTACTGCTTGATTAACGTTAATAACTGCAATGATCAGCATCTTAACTAAACTTGAAGAATAATGATGTTACACAGACTGTTTGATGGTGACCATTTATCCAGTGTAAAAAAAAAATCAAGCTTGAAGTAAGAAATCCCGGTCACTTCAGTGACAGCTTTAACTTACATGTACATTGTAAGGAGAAAAATGCATGGATGTTTGTTCAATAAGCTGGGTTGCTGTATCAATCTTAATGTTTAGATGGCTTTTAAACCCTAAAAAATATCATTTTTTGCAATAATTAATGGTGAGCAAATGGTCAGCTCACCTATGTAACTTTAAATGAGGTGTTCACATGAGTTAATTAAATTAAACTTTTGTAACAATACTGTATATTTGTAGCAGTGTGTGCAACGTTAGTTGCCTGCACTGCTACAGTGTACACTGCTGTTACAAAATGATTTATAGCAATGAAAACAGTCTGTTAAGGGAAAATAATATTATTTAAATCTTTGCTTTTGTTCACAGCCTCTCATCCTGACTCTTCATTTGATGTTGTGTTTTCCGGAGTTACCTTTCCATCTCTCCTTGTTCACAGTATTGACCTTCTGGCAGAAATTGCTAGGATCCTAAAACCAAATGGAATGTTGACTCTTACAGAGCTTATTGGTAAGCTTGCTTCATAAGCTAAAAACTACTGTAATTTTTGGAGTACCCTATTTTTAAATGCAGATACAGAAATTAATGCAAAATGCAAGTAGTGTAGATGAGTGCAGATTTAATTAATAAGTGTTACAAAGTGTCCCTTTACTCTTTTCCAAACTTCAACATTGCTCTTGTTTTGGAGCACAGGCAATTAATGTCACAAAGTGCCCCTCAATTGCTGCTTCTCAAGTAAGGGTAAACAACTGCATTTATCCTGAACTAAAAATATTGCTAACCTTTACCAAATCTTATTGTTAGAAATAGGTAGGAAAATGCTCCTTACACTGTAATAATTGCTTGCATTTCTGGACATGTTTTCATGGAACTAAAAGACATTTGACATTCCAGGATCCAATGTTTCATTGAATGCAATTGGTGGCATCTCCATTGTTACTATTGTTTTAATTCCTCAGTATTGCACTGCGCATCCTGTGCTGCACATACAGTGTGTCAATATTTATAAATTGGTCAAATTTGTACCATTGTAAATATGGCGTACATGTAAGTTGATCATACACACTGAAACAGTTCTCAAAACACGTGAGAGAAGTTGTGAATGACCATAACTCTTTGCGAATAAACGTGGGCATTCCGAGAACGTGGCAAATTTTGTTGTTTTGATCTACAATAATCGAGATAGACAGCTACATGTACAGTGTTACTCTTAGACAAGCACGGTGACCTATATTTTTTATTTCATAATTTTGGTGTACAAATTATCCCCTTTAAAACAAAAATTCATTGGAAGGAAAAAAAGATATAACTAAAAACGTACACAAAGTCCCTTAGCAATTGATGTAAATAATGATCTTGAAAACAACGACTCGAGAAACATTATTTTTGAGTCAACATCATTTTCAGTTGAGTGGTTTTTCCATAAACTATATATATATAGATAATTTAACCAACGCTAAAAGCGGAGCTCCCTGGTTATTTCTTCTTACTGCCTGTAGGGTTAGTGAAAATAAAAGGTTTCGAATTGTCTGCATTTTGGTGTTTCCGGTTGCTGCTGTTAATAATAAATCATTTTCTTTGCTTTGTAGAAAAAATTCAGTGCTTAACTAGTGAATTCCACGGTACATTTTACGCTAAAAACCCATATTGCATGAATCATGAAGCGATGAGTATGATATCGGTTTTTTCAAGTGAAATTTACTTTGGAATTCACCAGTTTGGCAATGAATTTTTCTTGAACCGCATGAGTTTTAAAAGAAAACAAGCACACCCTCAGTGAGCGAATGGAAAAGGAAAAAAGCCATTTGAGAGTCAACTGTCAATAGCCAGCAAATAGGAATCACACTAAAATTAGAAGCCATAAAAAAACTTTGTCAGTTCAAGGTCAAAAAAGACTTTTACTGATGTACTTTATTCCGCTGAAAACGAGATCATTCACATTTTGATGTATTTCATTGAAACACGCCAGGTTGGCTTGAAACAAGAATCGGCAAAATACAGCAATGCAACCAAGAAAGGATGAACTTCAAACAAGATCCGCTCCAACACTTAAATAGGGTGCTTTACTCAAATTTTCGAAAACACAAGCAATAACATAAGGGCAAAATTGTCTTGTCACTGTCGAGGCACATTGAAAACCAGTTGGGCAAATGGATTAAAAAGCACTTCAGTCAAAAACATTTGTTTCCTGCTCCAGAAGCATAATAAAAGTTAAAAAAGTTTTTACAAACTCGGAGCTAAAAGTTAAAACTTATGAAATATTTCGTCCGTTTTTTCAACCGGACTTCATCAGTCAATGATAAGAATGTTAAAAAGATGAATTTTTAAAAAAGGGGTTTCAACGCCTCTTGGGGGTTAGAATTGTGTCATAGATAGCTGCTAATTCGTAACCATTGTCTCTGTTTAACGCCGGTTTCGTAAGTTTAATTTGAATAGCTTCTTTTATCCTGTGTTTGAAGGTGTTAACTTCGGTTGATAGTACTTTTGTCTTATTTGGGTCCACCGAGTGGCCCTCTAAGCGACAATGCTCATGAATAGCTGATGAACTTCTTGATTGGTGTTCTTTCACTCTGATTTCCAGAGAGCGGGCCGTTTCGCCAACGTACTCCTTGTTACACTTGTCACAATGGATCTGGTACACAGTACCGCATTTCTTGAGATTGACAGTTGTGTCCTTGACACGTACCAATTGAGATCTTAGAGAATTGACGGGTTTATGAATAAGTGTAACCTCGTGTGACTTGAAAGCTCTTTGCAGGCGTTCCGAGATTCCTTTGATGTATGGCGTTGATGCATAGATTTTCTTCTCGTTTTGAGGCTCTTCGGTATCTTCTGTTGTAGATTTTGGATGTGGTATTGTTAGCATCCATTCTGGATAGTTATTCATTTTTAGAGCTTGCTTGATGTGCTGTGTTTCTCTAGTTCTGTCATCGTTTTCCGTAACCAAGGTCTGAGCTCTCAACATCAGGGTGTTAACCACAGCTCTTTTGTGTTGTAGATGATGGTTTGATTGGAAGTTTAGGTACTGGTCCGTGTGCGTAGGTTTGCGGTACACGGAGATCTTGGTAGAACCATCTTGGTTAATACTCACACAGGTATCAAGGAAAGGAATCCTGCCATCCTTTTCTTGTTCCGAAGTGAACTGGATATGTTGGTCAATGGAGTTTAGATGTTCTGAGAAGGAATCGACGGCGTTTTCGTGAATCTTGGCCATCGTGTCATCAACATATCGATACCACATAGTTGAAGGGGTGGGGACGGTGTCCAGAGCTCTGCTCTCGAACTGTTCCATATAGAGATTGGCCACTACAGGGGAAATTGGAGGCCCCATGGCAGCTCCTTTCTTTTGTTTGTAGAATTCACCCTGGAATGTGCAGTATGTGCTCGAGAGGCACATCTCTAGTAGAACAGACAATTGGGCGATATCTAACGGGCATCTATCCGGTAGGCTCTGGTCACTTTCCAGTTTGGCTCTGACAACTGGAATGGCTTCATTGATCGAAATGCTGGTAAACAGTGAGGAAACATCGTATGAAACGAGTTTTTGTCCAGGGGGTACTTCAAGTTCTGCAATCTTGTTGACAAAGTCTTCACTGTTGACGATGTGATGACTGTTGAGGCCAACAAGAGGTTTCATAATCTTAGCAAGGAACTTGACAGTATCATACATCACGCTACCAATGCTCGAAACTATTGGCCGTAGCGGTACGTCTTTCTTGTGAATCTTGGGTAGCCCGTAGAACTTTGGGACATTCTCTGCTGTGGGGTACAGTTGATTGTAAAGATAATTAGGGATTCTCTCTTCTTTGCGCCACTCCTTCAAGGTTTGAATGAGTTTGTTTTTGATGGCTCTGGTTGGGTCAGATGTCAGTTTTTCATACGTATTGGTATCGTCTAGAAGAGCCTTCACGTTGTTGTGATAATCTTGTTTGTTTAGGATTACCGTAGTGCGCCCTTTGTCCGCTGGTAAGATTACAATTGAATCGTCTTTCGCCAGAGCCTTAATGGCTTCCCTTTCAGCTCTGCTGATGTTTGATCTTGGGGGTTTGCTCTCGCTTACGATTTTAACTACTTCATTTCTCAGGCTCTCGGCTTGGCTTTTATCTTTTAGTTGATTACAGGCCAGTTCAGTGGCTGCCACGATCTCATCAACTGGGATCTTTGATGGAGTTACGCTAAAATTCAGACCTTTCATGAGAACCGAGCGTTCACTATCGGAAAGAGGGCGGTCAGAGAGATTCATAACCCACTTAACTTTGTCTGATCAATGTTGGTATCTCCAATGTTTGTCGTCGGTGATCGGATTTCTTCTTTACTCAGTAGGCGGTCAAACTTTTGCCTCTGGCGGCTCTTTGCCATCTCAAAGTGCAACGAATGTGCTTTCTCGAAGAGAGTTAGAATTTGGTTGTTTATCTCTGTTGACACCTTGGATTGTAAACTTGATTTCAGTTCTTTTACGCTCTCCTCGTACTTTCTGATCGTAAAGTTGCATTGTCTTATTCATTCCTGAAGAAGTTTCTTCTCGGCATTATGAATAATCTTCATGGTCTTAACACCTTTAATACAGGTTCGTAGTTTCAGGCTGTTTGGAGTAATGTTGTTGTATCTGCATCGGATGTTAAAGTGCTTGTTTTTTTTTTTCTTTTTTCATCACATCATCAACAGTGAAGACTTTGTCAACAAGATTGCAGAACTTGAAGTACCCCCTGGACAGAAACTTGTTTCATACGATGTTTCCTCACTGTTTACTAGCATTCCGATCAATGAAGCCATTCCAGTTGTCAGAGCCAAACTGGAAAGTGACCAGAGCTTACCGGATAGATGCCCGTTAGATATCGCCCAATTGTCTGTTCTACTAGAGATGTGCCTCTCGAGCACATACTTCACATTCCAGGGTGAATTCTACAAACAAAAGAAAGGAGCCGCCATGGGGTCTCCAATTTCCCCTGTAGTGGCCAATCTCTACATGGAACAGTTCGAGAGCAGAGCTCTGGACACCGCCCCCACCCCTCCAACTATGTGGTATCGATATGTTGATGACACGATGGCCAAGATTCACGAAAACGCCGTCGATTCCTTCTCAGAACATCTAAACTCCATTGACCAACATATCCAGTTCACTTCGGAACAAGAAAAGGGTGGCAGGATTCCTTTCCTTGATACCTGTGTGAGTATTAACCAAGATGGTTCTACCAAGATCTCCGTGTACCGCAAACCTACGCACACAGACCAGTACCTAAACTTCCAATCAAACCATCATCTACAACACAAAAGAGCTGTGGTTAACACCCTGATGTTGAGAGCTCAGACCTTGGTTACGGAAAACGATGACAGAACTAGAGAAACACAGCACATCAAGCAAGCTCTAAAAATGAATAACTATCCAGAATGGATGCTAACAATACCACATCCAAAATCTACAACAGAAGATACCGAAGAGCCTCAAAACGAGAAGAAAATCTATGCATCAACGCCATACATCAAAGGAATCTCGGAACGCCTGCAAAGAGCTTTCAAGTCACACGAGGTTACACTTATTCATAAACCCGTCAATTCTCTAAGATCTCAATTGGTACGTGTCAAGGACACAACTGTCAATCTCAAGAAATGCGGTACTGTGTACCAGATCCATTGTGACAAGTGTAACAAGGAGTACGTTGGCGAAACGGCCCGCTCTCTGGAAATCAGAGTGAAAGAACACCAATCAAGAAGTTCATCAGCTATTCATGAGCATTGTCGCTTGGAGGGCCACTCGGTGGACCCAAATAAGACAAAAGTACTATCAACCGAAGTTAACACCTTCAAACACAGGATAAAAGAAGCTATTCAAATTAAACTTACGAAACCGGCGTTAAACAGAGACAATGGTTACGAATTAGCAGCTATCTATGACACAATTCTAACCCCCAAGAGGCGTTGAAACCCCTTTTTTAAAAATTCATCTTTTTAACATTCTTATCATTGACTGATGAAGTCCGGTTGAAAAAACGGACGAAATATTTCATAAGTTTTAACTTTTAGCTCCGAGTTTGTAAAAACTTTTTTAACTTTTAAAAAGCACTTGTTCGCTCGCATTGTAGAGCAAAACAAACAATCAAATCAACTTTTTCTGTATGTCCAAAATTAAAGAGTATGTAGATAATGTTAACATTATTTAATTCCAGTTAACAATAAAAATTCGATTTTCATTCCAGAACAAAGGAAAAACCAATTAACCCATCGTCTGGTGTTATATAGAGTAAACTACTAAGTCTGGCCGGTTTAGGCCGGTTTGGGCGTCAAAGGGTTAAACCACTTTATGAAAATAACAAACGGTTTAGTGCCTAAGGAAAGAATCAGTGTGGATTAACTTTTTCCACTTAGAAGTATGAGCTAATACTAGTATTCTGTTTTGTCGTTGTCTTTCTCTTTCGCTCTCCTTTCGTTTCTGTTGTAGTCATAGCTCTTCCAGGTATCATGTAACCTTATCAGAGCTTCTAAAGATGTGCCAAAACAATTGCAATACAGAGCAAAAAGCAGCTCTAAACAAATTAAAAATAAACACCCAGCTTTAAGTTTACATGTATATCCCTCCGATGCTTGACTTGAATAACTGCGTAGCCGCCAGTGTAGACCACAGCTATCATGATATGTCAAACTGGATTGAAACCAGCGAAAAATGCAGAAAGAAAACATTTTCCAAACTGTTTTCCACCTGAACACGAAAAGCGTTGACTTTGTAAGAACTGTAGTTGACGTAGTATGGCCGTGTAGGTGCATGAAGCCACAGAAAGCGCACGAAAAATGAAGCCTTGCTTATGTTTAGGTGAGTTAACCTGGGTTGAGCCTGCAGTCCAATCGAAAACCAGTACCTGGTCAGCAATCAACTTAAAAAACACAGCTGACCTCGATGAGCTTTAAGCTTGAGCCTGCAATATGGTCATGTGATACTGGTCAGCGGATACCTTGTTTTGACAGGTGTCAATTGATGAAAACATTGATGTCCAGTATCAAAGATGTATGAAGGGGTGGAAGGACGTACGTATGTATGGATGGCCGATGACGTCATGGCTATAAAACCCAAATTTCTCGCATCGATTGGTTACCATATTTTCTAAACTATGGTGCTCCACATGCGCGTGCCTTTGGCTATAAGACGGTGTTCCATATGTTCTTATTAGACTTTCTACACCGATCAGGTGTTTTTTCAAATGTTACTTTTAAAACCCTCTCATTTAGCTACCGCAAAGTGTACCGAGCCGATAAAATAACGCGCATGATTAGTATCAGTACGGGCATCAATGCGGTAAGATTGACCCATTACAATGTTTATCTCTTAAGCAAGCATGGTGACATAAATTATCTTTTTTATTGTATTTCTCAAAACAGGGATTAGTAGGGAACATTTTAATGAAAGTTTTAAGAAAATCATGTGACAACTTTTTTTTCTGAGGAATCACCTTTTAAGGTATTTAAAAATACAATCCTCAACTTCTACTAGCAATGGAAGTAGGCAATAATGTAGTTTTAATTTAATGTAGTTAAAATGTACATGTATTTTGTTCTACAGATGGACCCTTAGCTGGTAAATAATTTTTTCCTCTCTCTTTCTCTTCCTCTCTGAAATCCCCTTTTTTGATTGTTGACTCGCACTGCGCTTGATAGCATTCGAATACTATTTCCATGCCTCTTGTCTTATAATTAACACTGTACTTCTGCATGTAAACAGATTCGGTGTCAAAAAATGGAAATTTAAGGTCATTACACAAACTCATGCAGCCAAGGCTAGGATTCCGCTGAGGTTGGCAGGCAAGATAGAAAAATTTTGCCCGCTCCCAGGGCCAATCAGATTGTAGGATTTGCAGAATTCCGCCTGTTTGCACATTGCGAAAAAAATAAAAGAAATTTTTCTTTAGGCAATCTTCTGCGCACTATCTTGTTTTGCAGTCAGTGGCTGTGTAGCAAAATTGTGACAGATTGTAAGGTTTCAAGCAAAAAGAGATTTTCTTAATGGGTTTATTGCGTTAGGATTGATGATTTTTTCATGGCACATGTATTATAGAGTCTGTTGTATTTTGGCACAACATTTACATTACATGTATATTATTTTTTGGTTTATTTGGCAAAATGTAAGTCAATAGGACAGATAAAGATAAGAATAATTATTACAATTATTGTTGTTGCGGTTGTTGTTATTAGGTATATCTGGAAATCTGAGGTCTCAAGAGAAAGTCACCTCAGCCCTAAAGCTTGCTGGATTTGTTAACATTTCTGAGGTCAGTGCTGTGTTGTGTGATAATCAATAATAGATATTATACATAAATTTCTGCAGTAATGATAGAGTCCAACCTTATTGGACATGTATGTGAAGGGACCAGGGACCTATTACCAGCGATAGAAAAGCTTGTTGTCATAAGTTGTTACATGTATTATAGTCCTCACTGGACATGTGTCTTTTTTATTTTTAGGCAAAGCAAGTCCACTTGAATCTAGATCAGAAAAATAAGCTGAAGGAGACGTTTAATGAATTACCCATTGTTATCGAGGCAAGGATGATCTTTCTGTGATGTCTTCAGTCAATCCTATCTTTCCTAAGAGTTAAACTGGATATAGACTTTACTCTGGCTTTATTACACAGATCACTGATATGTCTACAAAATATGAGACATTTGTTTACCGGTATATTAATTAACTCCAAGAAGCATTTAGCACCATTGATCTTGTGTTCATTATTTTCAGGTTTCAGCTTTTAAGCCCGTTTTTGAAGTTGGAACAAGTTCACAGCTTTCTATGACCTTTTTGTCAAAACCAGGTTGGTTCTTAAAAGAATAACTTTATTTGTACAGTAGTACCAGACAAGCAAGGCACAAGACGTACACAGTATATCAATGCATGTACAGTGGTCTCTTTATACGAGCCAGGAGGCCCATCAGGCTGGAACTTATCCTGGTTTACATGGCATGAAGCTACTAGGAGTGTTTCTACTCCCCCCTGGATGGGATGCCAGTCCATCGTAGGTTACCCCCCAGCATTAAATTCGCCGGTACCCATTTATACACCTGGGTGGAGAGAGGCACTGTGAGAGTAAAGTGTCCTTCCTAAGAACACAACACAATGTCGCCTGCCAGGACCCGAACCCAGACCACTTGCTCCAGAGTCGGGCACACTAACTATGAGACAACCGTACAGGTTGTACATGTACAGTGGCGATATACAAAAATTATTGTTTTTATAGATCAACAGTTTTCATTTTCGTTTGCATGCATATGTACGCGGCTAATGTCTTGTATAAAAGACTTTGAATCCAAGCTCTGTAGTTTAGAGCTCTTGCTCTTGGGTTAATAACCTTGAGACTTGAATAAAGTGATTATTGTTCTTATTATTAACTAAAGACATTGTCACTGCTATTATTTTTAAAATCTTACAGGTGAACCCAAGGATGAAAGTGTAGCTAAAATTTGGACATTATCAGCACAAGATATTGATGATGATGAAATTGTAAGTTTGTTTTACAAGTAAACAGGCTGTGGGTAAAAATGTGCTAGTTACTGATTCCCCTTGAAAGCCGTGTTTGATACAGAATAATTCACTCGTAATAAGCAAGAATTGCCTTGTTACATCAAGATAAAACTGTGGCCTGAGAAGTTGCCAAAGATTTAGTCATGATAATGACACTAATCAAGTCAGTGACTAAAGAACAGTGAGAGTGGGATCTGTATTTCCCATAATAATTATAGTATATAAAAGCTTTCTGATGACCAAAATTTTATCTGGAGCTAGATTTCAAAATCTGGTGAAGTGAATAATAAATTGTGATACAGTGAAGAAGTACAATTTATACGATTCAAAACAGAATTAGATGCATAGAGGATGGTGAGATTAACAACAGTACTGATGATGCTCAAGATGTGGAAACAGGTTGAAATGATTGAGAGGACATACCAAGACACAGTTCAGTTTGGTTGCCAACAAGGTTCCAGTCAAGATCAAGTAAACCTTAGATTAATACTGAAAGCTTAATATTATTGAAATTGATGTGAGCAGAGAATTTATGAGGAAAATGGATTCCTGGACCACGTGATCTTAAAGAAGAAATGTCAACTCAAAAAAGAGACAAGACTAATGGGGCAGAGAAGAGTTTATGATTCCACCATCCAGGAAACTGTCAAACAAAAAAAAGAAGGATGATAGGCCTGATAATGAAAACAAGATGATAGGTCCTAAACATTGATCATAAAATCAGAAATATGGAGTGTTTTGTCAGTTCCGAGTCACCCAGCACCTGAAGGCAGAGGTGGGTTTATTGGAGATGTCAGGGTTCTTGACCCTGAAATCACTGTTGGTGAACCAGATCGGAGCAGATGTTTGATTTTGTGGCCTGAACATTAAGTCTGAAAACATCTGGAGATACATGTACAGATACATATACATGTATGTGACTTTACCTCTTGCATAAGGTGTTCAGTGTGTTTTACATTTTGGAGCCAAGGGACAGATACAGGTAGAATGTCTGGCCTATTTGCCTTTTGGTGACCAGGGTGCGAGCCAAAACATTTCAAAAATGCCAGCTACATTGTACACGTAATGCACCTGAAGTGTTCCTTGGAGATCATTCTGTGGAACCAAAGGGTTTGATAAAGCCCAGGGCCGGTTGTTCCTTGTTTTCAACTTTTTGGTGAAAGTTGCTTTTGCTGTTTATAATAATTTTTGTTTTTCAAGATTGACTTTTTCTAATGTAAACTTTTGCCAAATATCAGCATTTAACAGCATTTTGGAATAGGGAAATAAACTTCTTGGTTAATTTTTAATCTGGGAGTAGTTTTAATCGGCTTGTGAACAACCAGGCCCAGATGTTTAACAAGTTTTTTACATCAGTCTTCTCAAGTTGCTCGGTCGTCCCTGCAAAGTGATAGTGAACCTTACGCAGACCAAGCTATATCCGATTTAACTTGCTCTAAATCAGACGTAGAAAAATTGCTTGTTGGCCTGAATGTTTCGAAAGCATAATGGTCCAGATGGAATATCCGCACCCATGTTGGGCGAGGCAGTGCCAGCAATATCAGGACCTCTTACTAGTCTTTTTAATTATTCATTACAATCTGGTACTTTACCTGCCGAGTGGAAGTCTGCCTATATTATTCCATTTTTCAAAAAAGGCAAAAAAGAACAAGTAAAAGTATCGACCTATTTCATTAACTTGCCTTCTGATTGAAATCCTTGAAAGACTAATGTTTACAACCACATTTCCGCTTTTACTGAATCAAATAACTTACTCAGTAGTCATCAATTTGGTTTTTGTCCTGACTATTTGTGCACAACTCAGCTTATTCATTTATTTCACCTATGTGCTAGGGCACTTGATGAACGTCATTTTTCCGATGCAATGTTTTTGGACTTTGAAAAGGCCTTCCATTCTGTTCCACACAACCTTCTTCTCTTTAAACTAGAGATATTTAGTATCACTGATCCTCTGTTGCGCTGGTGTTCAGACTTTCTCTTGGACCGATTTCAATGTGCTGTTAAGCTATGCACCAACTGTCCAATGGCAGATCACCTGGCACTGACTCTACAAGGAGGGTGGCGCTCTGTTAACGGAGGCACGTCATCAACGTTTTTTTCTCACCTGGCAACAAGAAGCGATCTCTTAGGAATTCAAAGATGCTTCCATCATTCACATGTTCAAGCAAAAAGGGACCCGGCAGGTCTGTGCCAACCACCACGATATTTCGTTGCTGTCAATTGCAGGCAATTAATACTCGCACGGATTCTGCTAAACCGACTTACTACTCATCTTGAACAGGGGCTGCTACCTGAGAGTCAGTGCGGCTTCTGCAAGCATCTGAGTACGATCGACGAGAGAAATGTCAAGAACGAAATGCTGACCTATTCTCCACTTACGTTGACCTTACCAAAGCCTTCGATAGGGTCAGCAGAGACGGCCTTTGGAAGTTAATGGCAAAGTATGGTTGTCCGGAAAAATTCATCACAATGGTACGGCTATTCCATGATGGAATGCAAGCACTTGTGAAGAACAATGGTATGTCATCTGAGCCCTTTCCTGTCTCAAGTGGGGGCAAGAAGATCGTGTCTTGGCGCCGGCACTATTCAGTATCATGTTTTGAGCTATACTGTCTGGTGCTTTTATAGAAGGCGATATTGGGATCAACTTTAGATATTGTACTGACGGAAAACTGTTCAACCTTCGGAGGCTTCAGTCAAAAACCAAGACCATGACCAACATAATTAGAGCTCAGGGCTGCAAATAACGGCCGGTCAACAGACAATGTCCGGTCAAAAATAGGTTTTGTCCGGTCAAATCCTTAGATGGCCGGACAATTTGTGCGGTCGTTTACGCTGGTAAGGAAAAAAATTAGAGTTTCAAGTTTTAAATATTTAAAGGTTCAATATTATTGGTGTTTGTGAAAAAGGAGGGGAAAAGACGGATACTTAACTACCAGACCAAGAACTTTTAATAAATGATTCGTAGTAGTCATAGAATTTCCGGCAGTCATTGCAAATTTTCGCGTTGTCATTCACCAAGTTGTCAACGCAAATTAGCAGGTCTGACGGATGTGTACCGGTCACGGGTGTGAATCACTTTATAGTCCATGTGGGTTTTCTAAACATGATGTGAGAAGGACAACAAAACCTCTCAGTGTTGGTACAAGGGTCATGGCACCCTTTGTCTTCACAATTTAAGTGTGAAAATAACAATAACAAGAAAGCAAGTTTAGATTCATGTGTCTACTTGTCGACATTTCCGCTATAAATACCGCGATTGACTAAACATTCTATTTTCCAGGGAAACAAACCTTTTCAGCAGTAAATTCACATATGACAACATGTAAACTTTACCTGGCCTATATACGCGATTCATCTCAAATGACTGACTGCACATTTCATTGTGTTACGTGTCACGCATGATGCGTGGGTCGTTTATATAAAATATTTGGAAGCTTCTCAAACTTTACTGAAGCAAAAATGCAGTAAGTTTAGATTAAAAAGGCTCAAAGGGAAGAAATCAATCATCACTTCCGGCACGCCCCTATCAAAAGCTTGGTTACCAAGAAGCTTTAGTGATGGTAATGTACATAAGAATTGGATTTACGGACGTCATACTTCGCAAGGATTAGGTATTGTTTCCCCCATGGAGTATAGACTTGAAATTGACGAAAAGTAGCAAAATTAAGCTGTCGTTCCAGTATTCTAATGGAAAAAGAGAGTTGTTTGTTATTATCATTTCCCCGGTCCCTTTTAATAAGATATAGCAGTGAAACATTTTAAGATTTACCCTTATTCATAAAATTCTGCGCTAAAATTGTGTCAAATCAGCAGACATGGATCCACTTGTCACTTGTTGTAAATGCACATCAGTTAGCTTGTATTATGATGAAAATCAATTAGATTGCAAGCCTCAGTCAATGTCATCAACTTCATAACTAACCGTATATAAAACGTAGAACTGACGCAATAGTAGTACGCACAAATGTGATACTGATTTTGCTGTACCGTGTGTTCCACTTTTCCTGCATTGAGATCGATGCTCATGTACAATAAATGCTTTGAAAATGTACTTGTTTCATATTTAAACATCATGTGAAGGGGAGAGGGGGCACTTTTATAGCGAAAAGACATACTCGATGTTTGTCCGGCCAAAAATGGAATATGTCCAAGCAAAAATAGGTTTGACCGGACAATTTGCAGAGCTAGTTTAAATGGAGCCCTGACACAACCCAAAAACAAAGGCATTAAAACATTTAACTAGACAAATAATTCAGTTTAGAGCCGCTATAATTAAGTTCGAGCTGTCATTCCTATGTCAGCTGCCCACTACATGTATTCCATACCCACACTGTTCTAGATTGTTCCGGGCACAGATTGGCCTAAGCAGCCAGCTACGTGCCCATCATCACCATCGCAGACAAGTTACATAGAAAATGACAAAAGTTTGTGGTCTTCATCGATTACGATGGACAAACAACAACATAGATGGATTTCAATCTGATTGGGCACCGGTTCTATCTGGGGTCCCACAGGAAAGTACATGTATGTTGGGCCCTCTTCTATTTATTTTATATGTGAATGACGTTCCTGGTTTTCTATCAAGCCCTACAGTCATGTTTGCAGATGGTACGTTGGTCTATCATAGCAGTTCACCCACTTCAACATCCAATTTAGTACAAGAAAGCTTGGTGCAAGTCTGTGAATGGTGCCACTTGTGGTGCCTAAGAACTAATGCAAAAAAATGTAAGAGCATGAACTTTACCAGGGCAAGGGATCCTGCTGCCTAAAATTACATAATGGCTAACAAGCAATTATAACAAATACAGGCACATTAAGCGCCTTGGAGTACTTCAATCAGAAGATCTATCATGGAAGTCACACATACATGTATGTGACCTCTCGCGCGAAAACGTTCCTATCGACTAGTTCTGAGGCGTGAAGCCGTGAAGTAGCGGTGAAGTTGCTGTGAGAACGGAAAGGGAAGTCGTTCTCACGAGTTAAGGAGTCGTTTTTAAGTAATAGTGACTTGTGAGAACAGAATTGGAAGTCGTTCACTTTCCTCAAGTAGTCGTTCAAAAATAACAGGTACCTGTGAGAACGGCTCTCGTCATTCACACAAGAAAGCAAAAATATTGCTTGCCTTTCGAACAAGTTTTGAGTTTTCGCTTGCAACCATTGTTTGTCAATCGAACACCTCAAGCAACAAGAGACTAATGGGAAGGTTGGCACTGCAAGGATAGAAAAGAAGCTGCTGGAGAACCGCGATAATAATAATAATTCTCGCGAATATGCGTAGCTTCAAAGTAACGCAACTATTTGTGATACGTTGATCAGAACTGTTGTTGTTGTCTTTATTCTTTCAACAACAACTGCTTTGTGAAATATTATTTACAATAAATAAGGGGTAGCTAAGGCCGATGAGATTTTGTTTTAAAGTTCTGAATAGCTTGTTGAAGGTGGATGTGTCATAATTTTCTTAATGTCACGGAGTACCATTCGGTATGCAAATTTCAAAAGTCAGCAGACAGGCCTGCCTGCCATGAATACCCATCATGGTTCTGGGAAAATCTTTGACTTGTTAGTGAATCTTGCATCCTTAAGTATACGTAAGTGGCTTAACGTCAGGGAAAACAACACACTACAAGCACGATTTACTCTTTTATTTCATTTAACTCGCTCCAGGCACGCTACTCGCAGGCCAAATTCTTCAGCAGAATAGGCTTAATTAAAGTGCCCCTAACCCCAAAATAATTTTTTTGCTAAAATGAATCTTTGCACCAGTTCGAGATGCGTTGCGGCCATTTTTTCCTTTTTCTAACAAATCCTGCCATTTTATAGGCTTCAAAAGTTGCGAAAATCCAAGCATCTTTTGTTCACGACTGAGTCAGGAGGGGAGTGGGTCTATTCCTGATTTGACGTCACAATCTACTTTGCATGCATTTTTACAAAGAATTAATGCAATGTAAATCAGTTTGTGATGCCAAATCAGGAATAGACCCACTCCCCTTCTGACTCGGTCGTTAACAAAAGATGCTTGGATGTTCGCAACTTTCAAAGCCTATAAAATGGCAGGATTTGTTAGAAAAATGAAAAAATGGGCGCAATGCGTTTCAGACAGGTGCAAAGATTCATATTTTGGGGTTAGGGGCACTTTAAGCCCACTGCACACAGTGAGGAAAGAGCTGAACAAACTGCCTCACGAGACGGTTTGCTCAGCCGTTTCCTCATGTGTGCGGAAGAATGGGAATTTTTAAAAAATGAACCGAGATTAATTTCTTGGGGTTTTCACACTGTCTTTCCAAAACACTGCAGACTCCCGTGATTTACACTCAAAACACGCTTTTTGCTGGCGTGAACCAAGTCACATGGTGGTGCCCTGTCTATTTCTAAGGCATCGGGAGATGAGAATTGGCAGTGAGAATCCGACGGAAACTTCAAAAGAAGACTGTGTGCAATTTGTTTAATGGAAACTGGTCGTTTTGCCTACCCTTGAGGAAATCGGAGTTTAGATGAGGTTGCTTTCATTATAAAAAGACTTTTCACTCTGTCAGTGTCATCTTCGCATTTGTTTGTTTTTGGCTGCCCCACATGTTAAAAATATGGTAACAAATCTACCCAATTGTGTATTTCAATTCTTTGAATAAATGTAGTGGAAGTATATTTGCCTTCTTCAAGCGTCAAGCGGCAGAATTTCATGAACTTATCGCGTTATGCAATTTTCAAAAAGTTGGGTGACAGTGTATTGTTTATGCACTGATGCAAGTGACGCACTGTTTTCTCTGGCGAAAATGTCTTGCTTTACTCACAATAACAACACAGTATTGGCACTTTTTATAAAGTTTTTGATTTTGATTTCAGATTAGATATTGCTGTTTTTTCCAAATTCCATTACGGTGGAGTTTTCGGTAGACTGTTTATGTTAGCCGTGTAAGCCGAGTTTATTAGAGCCTTGTTCACAAGATCAGTCAGTCATTCTTAAGCCGTTCAACTCTATCTGTTAAAAAAAGCTTTCATCCGTTCAGTCGTTGAACGTCACTCGTTTAAAGATTTCTTTACCCGTTCAGCTTGTGAGCTCACCCGTGAGTCACCTGTGAGTATGCCGCGCGTTCAGTTGTTCAAACCACTTTCCTAAGGAACGTTTTCGCATGTGAGGTCACATACTGGTATATATATTTGCTGTTGTTGCAAAATCAAACAGGTTGCTTGGATTACTTAAACAGACTTTTGGGAAGAGGTCAAAAGGTGTCGTCATCGTCGTCTGCATCCATCTGTCTGCAAGAGACAATGGTACAGCATCACGAGTGGCTGAAGAGGCTGACCCATAATCTACAGTCTCTCTTGCACTTTGTGCAAACATGGGGGGATGGCTGGTTTCTCCCCTCTTTTCTCTTTTGTCTTTTCTGGACTGCCGTTGCTCTCCTGTTCTCCTCTGCAACTTTCACGCCCTGCCTCACGGCCTGGCGCCAGGCTGGGTGGTCATTTGCCTGCTTCTCCCAAGTGTCAATGTCTTTGCCACACAGTTTGAGGTCTCTTTTGCAGGTGTCTTGTATCGGAGGAGAGCGCGGCCAGCTCTTCTTTTGCCCTCTGTCAGTTCACCATGCAAGATGTCTGCGAATGCGACCAGGTTCCATGCACTTGACATGGCCAAGCCAGTGCAGGCATCTCGTGCTTAACATGGCAAACATGCTGTTCATGTTGGCTCTTTCGCACACCTCCGTGTCTGGCACTCTCTCTTCCCAGTGGATGTGGAGAATGCGCCGCAGGCATCTCATGTGGAAGCTTTTTAGTTTCTTCTCCTGCTTTGCATAGGTGGTCCATGACTCGCTGCCATAGAGAAGAGTGTTGAGCACACAGGCCTGGTAGACACGCAGTCTGGTCTTCTCAGTCCGGCTGGATTTGTTCCAGACTCTCTTGGTTGGCCTGGCCATGACTGCTGCTGCTTTGGCAATACTGTTGTTCACCTCTACCTCGTTGATGAGTGTGCTGGAGATGGTGGACCCTAGGTAGGTGAAGTTCTCCACAGCTTCCAGCATGTCCGTCAATGCTGATGGTAGGAGGGTGGTCTGAATCTTGCTGAGGAGCGATATCCCTCAGTAGTTGTTGCAGTCGCTCCTGTCTGCTTTGATTTTATACAAGGTGACTACGTATGTTGGCATCGCGTATGTCCTGAGGGATGTGGCCTTCTTCCCAACATAGGCAGAACAGTTCATGGAGGTGTTCGAGGAGGGCGGGCCTCCCACTCTTCACAACTTCTGCAGGAATACCATCGCTGCCAGGCACCTTGCTGCAGGCGAGGTTGTCTGTGGCTTTGTCGAGCTCTCTGTGGTGGGTGATGGGTCAAGCTCGTCCATGACAAGCAAAACTGGGATGGCGTTGAGGGCAGTTTCTGTTACGACATTCTGGATGGAATACAGCTCGAGGTAATGTTCGACCCAGTGCTCCAACTGTTTGCCTTGGACTGTGATGGTATCGACAGACCTGGACTTGAGGGGGGCTGATTTGGAGGGGGTTGGGCCTGTGGCCTTCTTTATGCCCACGTACATGCCTCCTGCATCTCCGAAGTCAGCAGCTTGCTGTATGCTGTTGCAGAGGTTCAGCCTGTAGGTGTTGGTGCAGTGACAGGCGGTTTGCTGAGACTTCTTCCTGGCTCCCCTTAGGGCAGCGAGTGTGCTGGGACCTGGTGCAACCTTGTAGGCCAGGCCCAGTCACCGGCTCCATCTCCTCCCAGTGGGCCTCATACCAGTCAGTGTTCTTAAGCTCTTTCTTGCCGTAGGTGGTGATGGTTGATGTGTACATGGCATCACGGACCCACTTGAGGTCTGAGCTTTGATCAGTAGTATCGGCAAGTGTCTCTTCTAGCTGGCTGATGTACTGCTGCGTTCTCTCCTGGTTACTGACGCAGCAGGTGTTAATTCACGGGCATCCCTTCTTCTTGCCATGTTGGATCTTCTTGGTTGTTACGTGCACCTTGCAGGCGACTAGTGAGTGGTCAGTGTTGCAGTCTGCACTGTGGTAGGTTCGGGTAAGGAGGACACTGGAGAGTTCTGCATGCCTGGTGATGACGAGGTCAAGCTGATGCCAGTGGTGTGAGTGTGGGTGTCTCCAGGACACTTGATGGATGTCTTTGCATTTAAAGAATGTGTTCGTCAAACAGAGGCCATGGAAACAGCACAGTTTGAGCAGCCGCTGGCCATTGTCATTGGTTTTGCCTCTTCTGTGCATGCCGAGTCATGAAGGCCAGGCTCCATGATCTGCACCCACTCTGGCGTTGAGTCTCCAAGGAGGTAGATGGCTTCTAAGTTGGGGATCCCTGATATCATTTCATCAAGGGCCTCATAGAAAGCGTCTTTCTCTTCCGGCGGTGAACACAGGGTTGGGGCGTACACGCTGATGATGTTTGCCGGGCCTGACTCTGTCAACATGCAAAGTGCGAGGATCCTCTCTGTGCCTGCTACAGAGGGCTCTACAGAGGCGAGCAGTGTGTTCTTGATAGCGAAGCCAACACCATGTAACTGTGGCTCCTCAGGTGGCTTTCCCTGCCAAATGAAGGTATAGTTGGCCTCTCTAGAGGTGCCACCGCAAAGGAAGAAGACAGGATGGCAAATTATTGGCATATTATTGCCAAATTGTACGGTAGACCTTTCAAGAGGAACCTACTTCGAGCCACGAAGAACCCAGAGAAGAAACATTTGCTTAATGGAGTAAGACTAGTTGAGGACTTCACACCCGGCGATTTCGAACTCCGAAAAAAATCTTTACCTATGATGAAAAGAGCTTTCAAAGAAGGCAAGAAAGTGCGTTTTACTTAAGGGAAACTGTTAATTGACGGTAAGGCTTTTCTGGGGCTATAATGTAGATTAAAATGGAATAAAATAGTTTGAAGCAGCTACTATAAAAAATGTATTTTTTGTTTTAGTTACACTCATTTCGGAGCGAAGCTAAGATCAGTGTATAAACATCGCGCAATGATTTCACTTGTGGCCAAAATGCTAGTGTTGCTTGTGCATTGCTGCACTTCCGCAAATTTTTTGAGGGTGTATTTGCTGTTATTTAACTTCTCTTTCTTCGCTTTATTTTTTAAGGTACTCTTCGAATCCTATTATTTCTTTACCTCAAACACTTTAAATCTTAATAACATTAGATGTATAATTTACATTTTAGCAAGCTGCCGTTTGCTGAAACCCAGTCCCTCTTCAGAGTAAATCTCTTTATTTCTTCCTCCTTTTTCTTTTATTTGGTCAAAATTAATGATTACTGGTAAACTCAAATGGAACGGTTCATCCCGGTGGAATGTTTTCGGAAAAAAGGTAATACCTTTCGAGGTATTCCCTTTTTCTTGCTTTGACGGGAATGCCCGGAAATTTCTGTACGATTTGTCCACAATTACAAGTGGAACAACCCGTTTTTCCTGCAAATGATACGGCACATTCCCATTTTCTTTTTCTAAGTACAGAACGTGCAGTACCATTTGTCGAAACATTCTCACCGAAAATTTCATTCAAATGGTAAGCGCTCCAGTGGAAAAGGGAATGGGGTGCCCCATTCTTCTGTTCCCATGGGGCTAGAAACGCCCGTGGGGTTGCGATTTTGATTGTATTGTCGAACAAAACGTAGCTAAAGCACATGGCAGATTTCTCATACTCAAAGTACTACTCAATGGTGAACAAACCCTTCTGGTAAACATTTATGGCCGAACTATTGTGAAAAATGATTTTGATACCATTGAAAATATTATTATGGGTGGAGATTTTAATTGCCCATTAAACCCCACAGTTGACAAAAGGGGTGGAATCCTATCCCCAAGGCAATCTGTAATTAACATAATAGAAGAGCTACAATCAGAACTGGATTTACATGACATTTGGCACATTAAAAGCCCTACGACACGTATACATGGAGTCAATCGGAACCTCGGATCTTTTCTTGATTAGATTATTGGTTAATTGCAAATTCTTTAGCGGATAATGTTTGTACAGATGATATAATACCTTCTATCAAAACAGATCATTCCGCAATCCTAATAGAATTTCAAGGTGTGATTCAAAAGCTAAGGGTCCCGGAATTTGGAAACTAAATTGCTCCTTACTGAGTGACGAGACTTAACGGTGAAAAAATATATTTCCTAATACCTAAATGGGTACAGGAAGGAGAGAACTATCTTGAAGACCTGTGATCAGTGTGGGACTGGGTGAAATACAACATTAAGAAATATTCCAGGAAATATTCAATGAATAAATGTAAGGAAAAGAAAGCGGAAGAGCAGATGTTAAACAAGGAATTCCAAGAAGCATATTTAATTTTTGAAAACAATCCTTCTCAGGAAAATCAAGCAACTTTAAATGTGCTACGAGAGCGAATTGAAAAATTGTATGAGGAAAAGGTTGAAGGTATAATTGTGAGATCCCAGGCACGTTGGCATGAGCACGGTGAAAAGAACTCTTAAATATATTTTTAACTTCAGATGGAAAAACGAAATCATATGAAAAAGCATATTCAGAAACTTCGTCTGAGTAGAATGATTACATCTGATCCTTTTGAAGTTTTAGATGCTGGTAAGACCTTTTATGAGAATCTTTACAAATCCAAGCGGAACAGCTGGCAACAAAATGAACAATATGTCAAACTTGAAGGCTTGCCAATGCCAACTCTGTCACATGAACTCAGACAAAGTGGTGAGGGAGTGATTAGCTTGGAGGAATGTACTGAGGTGTTAATTTAACTCTTTCCCTCTAAATGATAAGGTTCCAGGTAACGATGGATTACCGATGGAATTTTACAAAATGTTTTGGGCTTCTATTGGTAAACGTCTAGTGGATTGTTTTAATGTATCATTCGAAAAAGGAGAATTGAGTTCATCACAAAGCAGGCTGTTATTACTCTAATTGAAAAAAAGGATCAAGATCGCTGCGACCTAAAAAACTGGAGGCTGATCTCTCTTTTAAACGTTGACGCAAAGATAGCTTCGAAAGTGATCTCTGAAAGAATGAAACAGCTACTGCCGGGAATCATGATCAATCTGGATATATTCCTGGAAGAAATATTGGGGAGAATATTCGCTCAGTTCTTGACATAATGAGTTTCACGCGAGCAAAAAATTTGCCAGGCCTTTTGTTATTTATTGAAGCTTTTGATAGCTTAAAATGGTATTTTCTGAAAACGTGTTTGGAGCTATTTAATTTTGGACCTGACCTTGTAAGATGGGTTAATACTTTTTACAAAAATTTTAAAAGCTGTATAATCAATAATGGATAATGCTCCCATTCATTACTTCAATGAGACCCGCTCTCTCCATCTGTTTTTGTCATTTGTTTTGAAATATTGGCTATTGCTGTACGAAATGACGTAAATATTAAAGGGATTAAAATAAGTGATTCGGAAACTAAATTACTCCAGTTTGCTGATGATACAACTGCCATTTTAGCGGATTTGAACTCTGCTCAAGCCTTGCTTAAATTACTTAACGATTTTGAGAAAGTCTGAGGTTTAAAGCTGAACGTTGTGAAAACAGAAGCCATGTGGATTGGATCTCTTCAGAGTTGTGACGACGAACCTCTGGGATTCAAGTGGAAAACATGTATCTAATTTTTAGGCATCTTCATTACATATGATATGAAGATACTTGTTGAGAAAAACTTTAAACAAAGGTTGAAGAAAATCGCAAATTTAATTAATCTTTGGAGGTCTAGAGGTCTATGCATTCATTGCAAAGTAAACATTATTAAAGCAATCCTTTTCCCCAAAATGATTTATCCCATCTCTTTCTTAAGTACGCCAGCCACAGTTATAAAATAATTCAATTCTTTGGTGTTTAATTTTGTGGAAGGGGAAAGAAAGTCACCCGACGTTCAACGTATGCGCCCTATGACTCTGGTGGTCTGAAAATGATTGACTATGAAACTATTGTAAGGGCATTAAGATTAAGTTGGTTGAAACGAATAGTGGAAGTGGAGTGTTATGGTTTTGGAAGCATTATCTTAATTATCTTTTGAGCAACAAGGGAGGGTTATTCTTCCTTGAATGCAATTACGACGTAAAGCAGACGAATATCTTGCCAACCTTTTACCATGAACTTCTATCTTGGTGGGCTGAATTAAGAGACATTGTTGACTCAGATAGGGGTCACGAATACCGTATCTTATGGAACAATAAAGAAATTATGATCGAGGGTAAAACTGTTTTCTACAGACATTACTTTGATAATGTGGTAATTTTTACAAAGGACCTGCTTTATGAAAAGACAAATACTCCGTCATTTAGAGAATGAAAGAGCAAGGTTTAACTCAAATTTTTTGGTATGGACTGGTCTAAGACAGTCTGTCATCGAAATTACGTGTTAATATATATAACTTCAAGACTGTCATTGACTTGGAAAATTATAAATGTAAAAAATACTACTATCACCTGATAAAATTTAAATATGAAAAACCTAGGAAATGGGGTGAGCTTGGCCAAGCATTTAACTTAAGAGAAGACCAACTTGCAGAAGCATATCTCTTACCTCTCAGGGTTGCAAACGAACCGTATGTACGCTCTTTTCATTATGAAGTGCTAAACTACATCCTTTTTACAAATGACCGTCTTTTTAAAACAGGATACATCAAATCCAAACTGCCCCTTTGTCAAGAGAGTCGAGAAACTACTCATCATATTCTATTTCAATGCTCTTTTTCCAAGTGTTTTTAGAATATGGTATCCTCTTGCATATTAAATAGACTTGGAAGTTGCAAGTGCCTCTCGATATGCGACATTTTGATAGGTATTCTGAAGGAGGGAATGGATTTGATTAACTTCATAGTAATTCTAGGAAGAACATATCTGTGGACCTGTCGGTGTAAAGGAATTAATCCTAACTTTAATCATTTCAAAAGAATTTTGGAAATCAAATATGAAACAGAAGATTACATAGCTTTTAAAACAAATAAGATCAGCCAGTTTAAAAGGAAATGATAAGTGTTTGAGGTATTTAATTTAATTTTTCCTTTTAAAATCTGTATTAACTCAGACTTAAGAAAATTGTAAGTGCAATATTAGCTTTGAGTCATGTCATGTACATTGTAATATAAAAAAACTTTGTAAATCGTATTAGTTAATAATAATATTGCAATGAGTATTTGTAAAAAGAGAATGTGAATTATGTTGTTGGAGACCTTGGTACAATTCAAGTAATTACACTGTAGGTCCCTTGAACTGAGTAAAAATTGGGTTTGTTCTCACTATTTCCTGAAGGTAGAGAGGTAACAAACCCCGTTGAAGTCCTGAATTTTTCAGGCTTCTCTACGCAATTGTAAAAATTGCGTTCATAACTGCGAAGATCATAGCTTCACTTGATTTCATATCCGCAGTTCATATGATTTATTTCATATACCATTTCATCACAAAGAAAAAAGCTGGGAAAAACCAACTTTGTTGTGGAAGCCTCACTGTCCCAAT
>OX421447.1:27522053-27557053 GCA_949126865.1 Montipora capitata
AAAATCGTTTTAAACAATATTCTTCAAGTTACAGTGTAATTCTTTGCGCTTATGAAGTTTTGATTTGACAAAAGGGTTTGGATACTCAAACAAGTGTAGAAGTGTGTTCAAGGCCAATGTGTCTCTTCAGGGGTTTATAAAGGGACAAAAAAAAAGAGAAAAAAGCTGCAAAGGAGCTTCATTTTTCCGCATCTTTTCCCTTAAAGGGAACCTCCACTAAAACAGGAATATATCTTTAAAATAGTTAACATAATGCTCACAATCAAAATTGTTCGAACGTTTTCCAATGGGAGCGTTTGTATCCGAAATAAATAAATTTTAAAAACGGTTGTTTTGCTTTTCAAATTTCCCGGGCGCCGCCATCTTGAATAATTGTGACGTGTCATGGTTGCCCTATTGTTTTAAAACAAAAGCTCTTTGTGCAAATACAAAAGAGCAACCATAACACGTCACAATTATTCAAGATGGCGGCGCCCTGGAAATTTGAAAACCAAAACAAGCGTTTTTGAAATTCATTTATTTCGGATACAAACGATTCCATTGGAAAACGTTTGAACAATTTTGATTGTAAACATTATGTTAAATATTTTGAAGCTGTAATCTTGTTTTAGTGGAGGTTTCCTTTAAGACCAGCAAACACAGCAACAGGTGAATTAGGGTACAGTTGCAGAATGTTTTTCCATTATTAGGGACGGTGCCTACAATCTGCGCATTTCGAGATACTCTGATTTCCTATTGCTGGTGCTTTTTAATACAGGGATATTTTTGCGAAGAAAGCAGAACTTAGGAACTGATCTTGGTATCCAAAAAGAAAATTGGGGGTGATCACGCATTTTTCAGAGATAGTTGAGCTTCAATTTGGAAAAGAACGCAATACATTGCTTGGTATTTTAAAACTTTTTACAAACATTGTTGATAATTATCTTCGAAAAATGCGTGGTTACCCCCAACTTTCTTTTTGGATTTCAATAACACTTGTTACGATCTTCTTTTCCCGCATATTCAGTAAACCGCGCAAAAATACCTTTGAATTAGTAGGCACCGTCTTTAAAGGATTGTATGCATTTACAGCCATTCAAGGTTACCACAGTGACCACTAGTATTTGGTAGCCAACCTCAAAGACCATGATCATGCATAACTTCTACAAATAATGTACAAGATGTACTAAAGAATTATAAAAAATTGAATCAATAAATTATGGTCAGCACAGCAACATAAAAGTGCATGAGGATTAGAACAGAGGAAAAAAGGCTGTTTTGGCAACTTTTCGTTGTCTCATTTTTATGATTAATGATTTGCCAAGTATTATCAGCAGTCATCAAATATTCACATACTTTTCTTGAAAAAGGCCATTTGCATGATGGCACAACACTATCAAGACTATTTTGCTTTAAATGAACTCTATTATCCAAGTGGCTCTTTATGCCTAGGGGAGTTGATAAATCTGAATAAGAAAGCATTCTGATTTTGGTCATTACAGAATGAAACTAGCATGCAAAGGGTCTGTTTGAGAAATGTTTACAGTCTGTCAGATAGGTAGGTTCAGTCAATTTAATTTGATTTATATACATTCTCCCCTTTTTGTAGTGCTACTTAGGAGATGCATTCCGATGTGCAAGTTGTCCATACTTGGGAATGCCTGCATTTAAACCAGGAGAGAAAGTTGCGCTTACAAGTCGGCAACTGAAAGGAGATTTGTAGCACTGATCAACTTTTGTTTTTGTGGCATGATGTCAATTAATTTATACCGCAATACACAATGAAAAAGCAACAGCAATGTCACTCTGTAAATGTATGTAGTCTCTTGTGATATTCCTTGTTCCATCTTGTAAAGAAATGCAATAAATGCAATCATTAGGAATTTGTTCTTAGTAATGAGGGTGAAGGCTACAGTAAAATTAATAGTCTGGTTGGTCATATTTATATAATTATTATTTCAAGATAACTTAACGTGTCTGGTTCGTCAGTCAAAATAGTCTTCAATGTCAATATCAGGATTTAATAAATGTTCTTTCACTGGGGTCAAATCCATTTGGTTTAGAATTAAATTCTCAAAGGTCTCTTCCAAATCTGTTTCACCTATTAACACTGCCCCACACATCCTCCCATCACGAAGAACAACTTTGATATATTCTTTTCCTTTGGTACATCTAACTAACAGTTCATGGTCGTTACCACATCCTTGTGCATTAAATTTTCCCAACAACACAACTTTATATCCAAAGAACTGGGTCATATGTGTAAGCAGCTCAAAACAAAAGTCCATGCTAATTTGCTCATTACTCAAATGGGAGGCCATGCACTTCGCAGCAAACACGCCCATCTGTCTAGCTTGGCTCCATAATCTCATCTGAAACCAGCAAGGAGCTGGATTCCAGCCAGCACTACAAACATCACCAGCAGCATAAACATCAGGTATGTTAGTTAGCATGTTAGAGTCAACAATAAGGCCACCATCCTCTGCAACA
The DNA here is from genome assembly GCA_949126865.1 of Montipora capitata. Taxonomy (NCBI): domain Eukaryota; kingdom Metazoa; phylum Cnidaria; class Anthozoa; order Scleractinia; family Acroporidae; genus Montipora; species Montipora capitata. The sequence continues at coordinate 27,524,523 of OX421447.1, forward strand.
TTGAATGATGCACATGATATGAAAGGTTGAGTATTTGGAACAACACCAGTGGCTGAAACTATAAGATCACATCCATAAATTCTACCATTGGTAAACTGTACATATACAGGCCAATCAGATGAATTGGTGGAATCCATGCAAGCCCAAGACACAGGTGACTCTTTTTGATTAGATTGTTCAAATTCTTGTGGGTCTAACAACTGTTTAACTTCAGAGTTATATTGCACATACACTTGTCTTTGAGCTTGTTCTTGACTGCCAGCTCCATAAAGAGTAAGGCCAGAGTTCCAATCTGGGCCCAATGCACCTCCAAACACGGCCTCAGTTGTATCATAAGGACAGCAATAGACTGCATCTTTATAAGGAAGAAAAGACATAACACTAACACAAGATAAGCCACAGTGTAAACTCCTTTAATCATAACCATTACAATTTTCTCAAATTTGATTGGTGCATTAACTGCTTTATTTTTCACTAATTGTTATGTAGCGTTGCAATCGGACAGTTGGCTGTCATCGGATACCTGAAATCGGACAGTTACATCAGCCAATCAAAATCATAAGTGCACTCAGCTTAATCCACCAATCACAGAATTTATCACAATTATAACCACAGCAACCACTTACCCTACCAAACGCGAGATTTTCAAAAGTGGACGAATTTGTAACATTAGACAGTGAAAAAGGAGTGCATTCATTTTGTTTTCTTTGAAATTGTAATGGTTACGATTAATTTGCAACAGGACGTCGTGTCATCCAATTCAGTCAGTAATCATACTTTGGCTATGCAGTTGTCTGATTTTGTCAATCACTCATAGGATTACAGACCAAATTGGACTCCACTCAGTCCTACTACCATTATTAATAACATCCTTCCTCTTTAGAGGGGGTTCATTGCCTACAATTGCAAGGGGGATTGTGTCATTTTCCCTCTTGCTATGCCAAAGGACAGCACCTAATTACCCATTGACTCCTAGGAGTGGGACTAAATAGATTTTACTTGTCAAAGGGGGTGGTTCAGGTGTCAATCAGTTATCATCCACTCTAAAACCTATTTGAAAATACTGGTAATTGTATTATATATGCTCCAACATAACAACATGCAGGTAAACAAGATTTCTGAATAGCTTTTTGACTTTTTTTATTTTACAAAACTGTATCTTCTTAAAGAGATAAAAGTAGCAAAGTCACATGAGTTTTCAATCAATGATTCATGCGGTACACTGTTCAGAAATAGATTAAAAAAGGAAACATGGCCCTTGGGAATGGTTACATTGCAGAATTCAGTGTCATCTATTGTGCAGAAATTTTGGGCATCAATTTTACAAAAGGTCATGTGCCACGTAAGTCTTAATGTTTTTTGATTAAAGATTACATTTAAATTTTTTTTCCAGAGAATATTAAATAATGATCTTTGTTTGTTTTAGTGAAAAATCTAACACAGAATACTGAAATATGCTTTGACCAAAATGCAACAAGATCTCAAGGCAGTGGACTAAAGTTGATTGTCCCTGCTTAAACACATCAAACTTCAAACTCGTAACGCAAACTACTTACTGACCTTCTTGGTAATTTTTTGTAGCGGTGCCATACTTTGTTCTTTTCATGTTATTTTCCAAAGACATGTGTTTTTCTTCAGCAACAGGTACACTGGACTCAAGGTGAGGGAGAAAAAAGGTAGCAGCTCCCCTATCAAAGAAAGTACTCCCAATGGCTTCATCTTTTATGGCCCAAAGCACTTGACAAGAATGTAATTCAAAGCTATATGAGAAAATTAGTGTTAGCTTTCACAAATGTACAAGTGTTTTACTGAATATTCATCAAAATAATTTCTGTGTACATGTTGTGGTTCACGGTTTTGTTGAAACAACAGAAAATACAATTTAAACCAAGGAAAAATGGACAAAAACATACATATGGTCTAACTATGCTGACACCATATTGGTTGGGGGACCCAACACATACAGTGAATGTATGGGATTTTGGCTGAATTCAAACCTTTAAAACCCTTTTACAAAGGGGCCAACTTAAAACATTTTTAGTTCTAATTTTATAAATAATTTTTATCATTCTCTTAACGGAAAATTACCTCATTGCCCAAGGCGCAACGTCTTAAGTTGGATATTAGCAATTACCTCACGTCACTTCAAATCTTGCAGGAATTTATATGAAGTTTACAGTCGTTTATTAAAGTTTAATTCTAAACACTATACTTTACGAAAAGAATCCGAATAGTGCTTTTTGAGAGATATTCTCGCTATCCACAACCATCAGACCATAAAGGATTTATAATAGTTCAAAGTCGGCAGAAGTCTTCCCACACGCTTGCCGTGCCGTTGCCAACCCATCTTACCACAATGGTGTGTGGAGCTGCCACTCAAATAGCTAGGGTGCCTAAAACAATAGGAAAACTATGCTAATTAGGCCAGCAGCTGAAATGGTTGTGTACATGCCTGACTTGATGGCCATAATGGTGTGTTCACCTTGCTTTTAAGGATGCTCGAATGATTCAAATGGATCACCAGAAATAAACAAATACCACTAATTTCGCTCACCTTTCTTCTAATTCCTTTATACATGGAACATCCTATTCACGAAAATTCTACACAAACGGTTTTGTGTTGGCCTGTAGCTCCACTTGCGAGCGGGTGGACTCGAATGAGCGGGTGATGCATGCTGATCTTGTAACCCCCCGCCCCCCCCCCCCCCCCCATTTTTCCTGATTTTTGCAACTTTACTCGTTTATATATCTGCTTCCGGACAGTAAATTTTTTTCATTTTTTGCATGTTAGCTTATATTAATTTTCAACATTTGTCTTTCCAATTTAAAAAAATTCTGTGGGTGAAAGAAATATAACACATGCTTCAAAAAATGATTTTAAAATATTTTAGCGATTATTTCTAACATTATCTGGTAATGCTGAATGGGAAGATTTTACTGTCCCATTTCTTCAAAAAAGATGATATATGTTGATTTTAAGGCTCAAAGAAATGCCTAATATCGTTGCCATGGTAACGTTATTTTGGAGGAAACTGAGAAAAATCTACGATGGGTACTTTAATAATACCCTGGAAGATTTTGTCCTGATATGATTACGCTAACTGTATCTTAGGACAGAATATGTTTATTTGTTTGAAAAAAAGGAGAAACTATTTCAAGCCTCCTTTAAGCTGTTTGAACTCCAACCAATATGGCCTCAAAAGTTGTATGTTATAATACAACTTTCCTACTGATCAAAAAGTAATTCTTGTACAAGGATGATTCCACAAAGCAGCTAATGCAGCTGATCCTACTTATTGCATCTTCTCAAAATCATCTCCGATCAACCAACGAAAAAAAAATCAAGAATAAAGAGCCCAGGCCTCACACGGTCACAAATAGTGTTGCTAAATTATGCTGTATTGAGTTAGCCTTTTTTTGGCCCGTCACAAGGGAAGATTGCATGACAAGCCAAAAGCAGGTCTGCTTAGGAGGCTAGTACTGAGTCAACATTAAATTTGTTATATTCCAGTCATACAGTACAACCTGGCACTGACAACCAACCCATCCCACATTAACTCCGCCGAGCGTCTCACCTTCATTGTAAATCTAGATACCAATAGAAACTTTAAAATGAACATCAAAGGAGTATCAAAACTTAGTTTAGATTAGAAGGATTTAACCATTTCACTCTTAATTCCGTTTACCTTTGATAAGGGTGAGGTGTAAATATTAACGAAAAAATACAATTTTCTTCACATGACATTATTAAAATACCGGTAGATCATTGACGTTAAATAGATAATTGTTTGATGTTCATTTGTGAATTTTTCCGCTGTGAAAACAATGCCAACATTAATAGGAACAAGAAGTTCAACTGCATTAAAATCACCAAAACGATAATTATCAAGAAAAGGTGAGCTTACACAAGTTCTAATGCTATCCCTCCATTGCCTATTATCACAACCCTACGAGCTTTTGAAAGTTTCAGCTTAAATTGCTGCACACTTTCAGTATCTCTGATACCAATGACGCGGGGATGCTTGCTTATAATATTAGGTCTCCCTCCTGAGCAAATACACAGCTTCTTATAATGCAGCTTGTCCCCACTGTCTGTTACAACATAATGTTCTGAAACAAAAAAATGGGTATGACTCACATCCATGTGGGTAGTGCTGATGAAAGTCTGATCCATTACAAATTGCAAGCAGTAACAAACTAGAAAGTTTGAAAGACTTTTTTTCTTTTAATTACACGTTTAGCAGCTAAAGTAATGGCAAAATGCATTGCGCAATATTGTGTTATTTTGTCATAACCGAGAAGCGGAAAAACTGTCATAACTGAAAAACAGATCACAGACCGGATTGCAGATTGGACCACGGATCGGATCACGGAAAAAAATCAAGTCGTTTGTAAAATCATCAATCCAATTTTGATCTGGGTTTGTCCCCGTAAACGGGGTGGCCGGATTTACCCGGTCACACCAAAACACAGACTGCAGACTGTGCAGACTAGGGGTAAAATATGGCGTTACCCTCACTATTATTGAGAGCTAACCGTAAACAGGCTAAACCTGAATGTTACTTAGGCCTAATTCAGGCTAACCGACAGACGGTCTGCACAGTATGCAGTCTGCGTTTTTCAGTGTCCCGGATTTACCCTACTTTGTCAGCAATCTTTCTAACTCCCACTGCCCATCTCGCTCGATTCATGGCATCCTTTTTCTCCAAACCAACGCTCTTGCTCTCCTTCTCCAAATAACAAATAACAAATAAAAAATAAAAGTGATAAACTAAAATAAAATTATGTTGAACTAGACCCTCCGTGAGGGTACACTGGGTTGCCTGTGGTACGTGCACTGTTCCAGACAATTTTTTTCAAGTTGGGGGGTCATTAAGACCATTTAAGGGGTCACCCAGAAGTCATACCAGCAGAGGCCATTTGGCTCACAGGTCCTCACACGTTCGTACGACAAACAGATCTGTCCTTGCGTAATATGTAGCCCTAACAGTGCACGATATTGTTTTGGTATTGTCTATCATTGTAGTGCCATGGTAGAAGTCTAGAGTAAATAGCCTGAGAAGACATGTGGTTACTAGCAAAGTACTGAACCCAAAAAGATTGAAGAAAATAAATGGGAAGTGAAAAACATTGGCTTCTGGGCTGACATGTTGATAAGCTTCTTTTTACCACAAGTTTAAGCGTGCCCTCTGAGCCATCTGACAGCCTAAAATACTATTAACGCTAACAAATGCGAACAGATTTTGTTAGCTTGCTTTATGCAAAAACAAATATTGATGCAAAAGTAAATAAATATTGATACACAGTTTTTAGAAAGAGCAGAAGGAAGTTTCCAGGACGGTCGCTCGAGAATAACATATTTACGACGTGAAAACAACATTAATTTTGAACCGTGAATATTGAATATAAAAAGTTACGATCAGCGACAAACATTTTGGGAGATTTTTGCTAGGTTCAATTTTGTTATTGTACGTTTTGGATGCACAAATAAATCGCAAAATCGAAAGTGACATCGCCGGAATTCAGCGGGCGCCGTGATTAAGTTACCGCGGCATGTTTACTTGCCAAACAGTGAAGCATCTGTGTCAAATGATGGCAAGATACCGGGTTTTCGTAAGTTTCTTTTTCTGTCAAGAGTTATAAAGTTTGACAATAAATGAGCGAATTCAAAACAAAGATCACAATCGCCCACCATTGTTTCTGCAAAGTCAAAATTTACTCTCCAAGACGAGGTTATTTATCACCAGGTAATTCCATCATTTTGGAAATAGCAGCTACTTTATTATTCACCGGCGTCACAATTTTTTGCTGATTTTGGGGCTCACTTTGTTGAAACTCAAGCACGCTTCCAACAGACCTGTTTATTTTCATGAAACCTTTCCTGTTTACAGAGCAATACTAAAAATATCCTCCCGTATCACGTTTCAACCTTAAGCTCGAAAATTCAATACACAACATGATATTATAATTCACAAAGGCAGAAAATATCACAGAATCCTTTTCCAGCAAAACATTTTATTGAAACAAACAACATAGGATACACTAAAACGCCATTCGCGTTGAAATGACTTTCGACACCATTGCTGGTTAACGAGAATAACAAACTCACGAGGCAGCATGTATATTTATATTTAAGTTAGCACAACAGGAAAACGCTAACCTCATTTTGACACGAAAATGCTTTACTATTGCCATAAAAACTATCCAGTTAAGCTCGCATATTATAAAACACGATGAATTCATAAAGACCACCTTTTCCAGCGAACAATTTTTGGAAACAAACAACATATTTGCTATTAGAGCAAAAACCCCTTCCTATTTCATTGCGTGCGTGAAGACAAGAAACTCAATCGTGTCAAATTACCATGTACTTCAGGTTCAAACCCTTTCCTGAAGAACCTTTTCCTTGAATAACAAGAAAATGCTTTACTATTGCCATAAAAACTATCCAGCACACATATCATAAAACATGATGAATTCATAAAGGCCACCTTTTCCAGTGAACAATTTTTGGAAACAAACAACATATTTGCTATTAGAGGCAAAAACCCTTTCCTATTTCATTACGTGAAGAGAAAAAACTAAATCGTGTCAAATATGCGCAATATTACAACAAACTAAAATTTCAGGATCAAACCGTTTCCATGAAGAACCTTTTCCTTGAATAATGAAGCACAAAATAGACAACAAGCTTTCTTTCAAATAATTCTTGGCTGTCACATTTCCAATTTTTTTTTTACCTGAAGACTGTGCAGAGTTGATCACAGATCCACTTAAGGTGTTCGATTCGTTCTCTGTCTTTGTTGAACCCATAAGTTACCAGAGAATTTTCCATTTGGTTTCAGTGTTCTACATAACAGCACACTTGGCAAAATCGTAGAAATGCAGCTCACTTTGATTTCGGCTCGACGGGCGACAGATTGTTGTCGAAGTCCATTACTCGTCGCTTTTAAGATTCCACCGCCTGTCTTGTTCAGTATCCAAATGACTTGCCATTATTGAGCTTCATAAGGGTATATATTTTGTTCAAAGATCCACTAAAACGCCATTCGCGTTACATGACTTTCGACGCCATTGCCGGTTAAGTTTATCATTCTACTGTGTCCACCAGAGAAATCTACTACCCTCTCTATCCTAAGAAAATACGAGCAGAAGGCTCTATGCACAAAGATACCACTTAGCAGGGCAGTGACAGGCAAGACTTTTACCGACACGGAAAAAAAAAAAAGAAAACAAAGAAAACAAAGAAATCCCACCCACTTTCCGACTGGGATTGCCATACTGGCAACCCAGTAATGAAAATTAAGAGATGCTGCATGACAATACTCAAAATAAAGTCTGTGTGACAAAATTGAGCACAGGTCCCGCTGGAAGTTATTTTTCCCCAAAACACCCTGTAGTCACTTTCATGACTGTGTCGGAAAGCGACTAGAGACAGCCCGTCACCCAAAACAAAATCAATGGAGCAAAACGCTCCAATGCATGCAAAGTTGACCATTTGTGGGTTTGTAGCACTGATATACACTGTTTAAGCCCAAGCACTTGTTCAAGAATGGTTAGCTTTTATAAAATGTTTGTTTTTCTTCATTTTTCTTAAGTGTGATGTAAGCCACCCATCATGTAATTTTCATGAAATTTTGAGGGAACAAGTTGTGGGTGACGCGCTGTCTCTAGTCGCATGTGCTGTGTCGAGGAGTGTTGTACAGTGCCGCCATGGACATTGTGACAAAGTTCCCAGAACTTAATGGAAGATAGGCATGCATTGGGTATGACTGTGGTACTGCAGTAACATAACGCTTTAATCCATGACTGTCAACTGAGCTGTGTTTTGTTTTCCAGGAGATTCAAGTTGTCTTTGCGTAATTTGTAGCCCTAACAGTGCACGATATTGTTTTGCTACCGCATATCATTGTAGTGCCATGGTAGATGTCTTAGGTAAATAGCCCCCTGAGAAGACACGTGGCTACAAGTAAAATACCACACCACACCACACCAGCCTTCAGGTTGCCGCAAACTGACCTGCCTTAACAAATAGTATATGTATGTACCGTATGTATGTATGTACCAAAAGTATTACAGAAAATAAAAGGGAATATGGAGAAACATTCGCTTCAAGGCTGACATGTTGATCATTTTCAAGTTCCCTTGGAACTACTTTATCACCATAAGCTTCTCATAGCTTTCCAAGACAAAATTTCACTGAAGTTAAGCCCTGTCCCATGGGGTTAGTATTTCGATGGGAAACCTCAAAAAATATACAACTTGCTGTCAAAAAAAGTACTGAAAATTATATTTTAACGCTCAAAAAATGTGAACTAAGCAAGGTGCAGATTTTGCTAGCCTGCTTTACGTAAAACAACATCAATATTTAATGTTGATGCAAAAGTAAATAAATATTGATATACAGTTTTAGGAAGAGCAGAAGGAAGTTTCGGGAAGTGTTGATCGACAGTAAAATATTTTGCCATCAGCAACAAAATTTGCGTCATGAAAACATTTTAAATTTTGAACCCCGGATATAAAAAGTTACCATCAGCGAAAAACATTTGGGAGATTTTTGCTACGTTCAATTTTTCTACTGTACTTTTGGCTGCACATTCAAGCAAATCGCAAAATCGAAAGTGACGTCAATTTCAGTGGCCACCATGATCAAGTTATCTTGCGTGTTTACTAACAACTTGTGAAAAATGAATACATCTGTCTCAATTGAAAATGATGGCAAGACCCCGGGTTTTTGTTTTTGTTAGTTTGCTTTTTTTTTTTGAGTGTTATAAAGTTTGACAAGAAATGTGCAAATTCAACAGAAAGATCATAATCGCTTAACTCATTGACCATTGTTTCTACAAAGTCAAACATTCACTCTCCTAGATAGCGCAGCGGTATTGCGAGGTCACAGGTTCAAACCCCATTGAAGTCCTGAATTTTTCAGGCTTCTCCATGCAATTGCTAAAATTGCTTTCAAACCTGCAAGGATCATAGCTTCCCTTGATTTCATATCTGCAGTTCAATTTATGATTCATTTCATACATATAATTTACAGATGCAGTTCTTTGACAGTCAAACAAACTATCTTTGGAAGTATCTTCGATTGACTCTGTGACAACATCAGTTAGTTATTATTTCTTTTTTAAGATCCTTAAAAGGATTGTTTCCTTTATTCAATGTTAGTCCATGTCATACACATTAACATTAGTTTCTTACAAGCTCAGAGATTTAAATTCCATGAGCATATTGAGCTAATGATCGAAGAGATCACAGAGGATTTTTGTCGATTACTCTAGTTCTGAAATAATCATGAATCTGGTCACAAATGGTAAAAATTTTTAACCGTTTTTCAAGAAAAAGACCAAGAAAAAGTGTGAAAGTGTGAAACTGAAACCGGACGAGAAAACTTTTTATTCAAACGAGCAAAATAAGAAACATTGATCTGATCCATGATCCGATCTACGATCCGATGCAATCCGATCCGCGATCCGATCCGTGATCTGGTCCATGATCCGGTCTGTGATCCAGTCCGTGATCCAATCCTGGTTTTTGTTGACACCGGTAGGATTAGGGTGGTTCCAGTGACTGAGGAGGCCCACATTCCTCCCAGCACATCCGGAATCAACCAACCACGAGTGGCAAAATCTTTGTTGACACCCCCGACCACACAGCTACATGTAACTGACTCCACCTCCTAGCCCTTCACTCTACACTTTGGATCTACATAGCACATCCTCCTTCTCAATCGTGGTCTGAGAAAACCTTGTTCGCAAAACCTGCTCTAAGCCACAGCCACAACCTCTCATCAGCCCCTTCACTGACATCCCTCATAAACTCCCATACAACCTCTTTTCCTGAAACGTCTCCACCCCTTCAACATGAACACAGCACACTTGTTCAGCCCAAACTCCATCCCTATGTCCCATGAAAAAAACCCAAACAAGATTGATTAAACTCTCCAGCTATTCTTCAGAGCTTCCATACAGCTTGAAATCGTCCAAATTAACAACATCCTTCGATCCTTCTCAAGCTAGAAGTGAATTGCAGTTATCTAGTTTGGATGTAATAAATGCATGAACTAATGCTTTGGTGTCCTTCAGAGTAAGGCAATTCCTAGCTTCAGATAAATTACGTAAAATGAAAGAAAGCAGTTTTACAACATAATACTATTAAAGTGCACCTAACCCCAAAATGTTTTTTTCGCTAAAATGAATCTTTGCAACTGTTCGAAACGCATTGCGGCCATTTTTTCATTTTTATTACAAATCCTGCCATTTTATAAAGTAATAGCTATAGGCTTAGTACTTAGGCTTCGAAAGTTGCGAAAATCCAAGCATCTTTTGTTCACAACCGAGTCAGACGGGGAGTGGATCTATTCCTGATTTGACGTCACAAACTGATTTACATTGCATTAACAAAAATGCATGCAAAGTAGATTGTGACGTCAAATCAGGAATAGACCCACTCCCCTTCTGAGTCGGTTGTGAACAAAAGATGCTTGGATTTTCGCAACTTTCGAAGCCTATAGAATGGCAGCATTTGTTAGAAAAATGAAAAAATGGCCGCAATGCGTTTCGAACAGTTGCAAAGATTCATTTTCGCGAAAAAAAATATTTTGGGGTTAGGTGCACTTTAACATGCTGTTCAAGATCCATAACATCGTTGAAGGTTACACCTACGTTTCTAGCTGACTTTTAACGCTGAAGTTATTCTAACATCAACGATTGTAATGCTATGTATCGATGTTTGGCATGTATTACTAAGAACTCAGTTATCACGATTGAGTTTTAGTTTATTACGTGCCACCCACGCATGGATTCAAAGCATTTCTGATAGAAATTGGCTGAGATATCTTTTTCCATCATATTTGATCATAATTTGGTTGAGTTTATGATGTCATCACTAATTTGGCTAATTTGCATATTGTGAAAACTTGAATATCTCTGGAACAAAAAGAGACATTTGAAAATAGTTTTAAATGGCTGAGATAGGAAAGATGTGAATTTTGTCATAGTAGCACTTTTTTAATCAGTCTCTCTTTTTTCATTCTTTCCTTTTTTATCCCCCCTAAAAATCCAGGCCCCATTTTTCATAATAGTCAGTTTATAATAACCTAGGTTGAAAACATTTTAACCTAGGTTGAAACAAATTGACCTGAAGGTACAATTTGACCTGCAACAGCTACATTAATTGTATCCCCTGTCTCTTTTACCCATGTGACGAGGCGGCCATGTTGGTTGTCAATACAATACAATTTCTTTTTGCTGAATTTGCATAATAATAAACTTTAGTTCCCAGCAGGGAAACAGATTATGTAAATCACTAGTTTTCCTGTGGTATAATTATTATTATTGATACATTCACGACATAATGTCTGCCGAAAGCTTAGTGCAAAACAACCCGAAGTATGTCCCTTGTGTGGAAAGCAGGAGAATAGGCATAGCTAACCTGTTTATTATTGTAGTACAGCTGTACACTGTATCTGCAGTTGTGTAACGCATGTTAAGTGTCTAAGTACAAACAATTCTTGGAATGACGAGACGCAAGTGGGTTTGAACTGGAAGTACCCGATTTCTGAATCAATTAAGTTGTGGTTTACTCAGTAATGACTCTTCTGTCAACAAAGAGGGGTAATAGGATTAACATGTCAGATATCTAATTTAGCCTTGACGAATAACATGCGTTTCTGTCATTTGAGAATAAGCCATTTTGTTCGTTTCAATCACATGAGCACGGCACGGCCACGTTGATCATTGCGATTTTCTTGCGCGCGCTAAAACACCGCGCAAGGTTATTCACGGTTTTCTCGGGTACAGAGCCCATAGTTGTTAGATCCAAGGAAAAAGGTGGTATGTGTTAAGCAACATAGGTTATGGAGACCGTCTGAGCTGCTGGTGCGCTTTCCAGAGGAATTTGCTTGGTAGATGGAGCTCCGTTTGAAGGAAAAGCTTCTTCAGCAGATAAAATCGTCGCTTCATCGTTTGGATTAATCGATGTATTCCTTCGTCATACACCGGATTCGCCGCTGTATCAAGATGAGATATTTGAACGGCTAAGAAAATTTTTAAACAGCCTTGACCTTAGCCTTTGCGGAGATCAAGTTATCGGTGCTGGCTGGCTGACTCCACTGAATTGCCGTTTGCAAATGCCATTGTCATCTCACATCAAATGGACAATGATACTGGCTGCGTCTTACTAACCCCGCTGGACAGCTGTTCAAGTAAGGTAAGTTGCAATCAAGCCATTTGTGGTCACGTAAAACTGGGGCAAAATGAAAGGAAAATTCGAAAACAAGTGTCTGATGTTTATTTTTTGCTGAAAATGTTTGTTCGCGATAGATTTTCAGGATCCAGAAAGCTTATTTCACATTAGGAGCCTTGTAAACGTTCTTTTCAAGTCTTGCGACCATTGTTATTTTGATGAAAGCAACAGACTTCCGTATTTTATTTCCTAAGCTTACCTACTCAATGTACTACGTCTCCGAACATGAAGGGTTGCCAAAGTAAAGGTATCAACACCCCTGGACAAAAAAACATGGTTAAGACTTGCTTATTGCCTTTTTTTCTAGATCAACTGGAATTCGTGATGATGTGGAGTTTTTACTCGAAGAAGAACTGAGCAGTCCAGCTTTATGAATTGCACATGGTTTATGCGAAATACTACTTCTGGGTTACATTGTACTTTTGTCATATAAATTGACTCTCTTAAAGATGTAAATAATATTAATGCATTAAGAAGTTATGGCCCTGAATCCTTCAATTGTGATAGGCTCACAGAAACGAAGAACAAACAGAAATTGGAAAATACAATGTCGATGTCATGTATGTAAAAGTAAAATTGAAGCTTTCTTTCTAATACTTATTGCTATGTGACTCTCCAGAATGTAATTATTCATAGATATGTGGCTTCCTAGGATTTAATTCATTATCAATGACATTTTGGAACACATTACTTGTAGCTTGAGCCTAAGACTTGTGACTTTCTTTCGACAATAATATAAACGTCTGTCAAATTTCCATCATTTGAGGGTTTAGTATATCAAGTAGGAAGTAAATACAAGTAGACTGTAGTCAGTCAATATTTTACTACAAAGGTATCAACATTATTATTGCTTTTAGGTCACACAAAACGTGGCGTTCTGGCCAATCTTGATGAAATTGGGGAATATTCTCTTCCAATATTTTAAATCTCTTCTCCATAACTTAATTGATCAGTTTTTAGCTAGAACTGGTGATGTTAAGAGTAGGATCCATATAGACCATCGTAGTGTGCAACTGTTGCTTTTAAAAAATCCTTTCCTATTGTGAAAGCTTGGTTACTGATGAGGTTGACAGTAGCATACAGACATATCCTTGGAGTGTGCAACTATTGACTTTTAACATTCTTGTCCTATTGTAAAAGCTTGGTTACTAATGAGGTTGATAGTGGCATCCAGATGTGTCGTCGCAGTGTGCAACTATTGACTATTAACATTCTTGTCTTATTGTAAAAGCTTGGTTACTAATGAGGTTGACAGTGGCATCCAGATGTGTCGTCGGAGTGTGCAACTATTGACTATTAACATTCTTGTCTTATTGTAAAAGCTTGGTTACTAATGAGGTTGACAGTGGCATCCAGATGTGTCGTCGGAGTGTGCAACTATTGACTATTAACATTCTTGTCTTATTGTAAAAGCTTGGTTACTAATGAGGTTGATATTGGCATCCAGATGTGTCGTTGGAGTGTGCAACTATTGACTTTTAACATTCTTGTCTCATGGTAAAAGCTTGGTTACTAATGAGGTTGATAGTGGCATCCAGATGTGTCGTAGGAGTGTGCAACTATTGACTTTTAACATTCTTGTCTTATTGTAAAAGCTTGGTTACTAATGAGGTTGACAGTGGCATCCAGATGTGTCGTCGGAGTGTGCAACTATTGACTATTAACATTCTTGTCTTATTGTAAAAGCTTGGTTACTAATGAGGTTGACAGTGGCATCCAGATGTGTCGTCGGAGTGTGCAACTATTGACTATTAACATTCTTGTCTTATTGTAAAAGCTTGGTTACTAATGAGGTTGATAGTGGCATCCAGATGTGTCGTCGGAGTGTGCAACTATTGACTATTAACATTCTTGTCTTATTGTAAAAGCTTGGTTACTAATGAGGTTCACAGTGGCATCCAGATGAGCTGTCGGAGTGTGCAACTATTGACTATTAACATTCTTGTCTTATTGTAAAAGCTTGGTTACTAACGAGGTTGATAGTGGCATCCAGATGTGTCGTCGCAGTGTGCAACTATTGACTATTAACATTCTTGTCCTATTGTAAAAGCTTGGTTTACGAATGCGGCTGACAATGGCATCCAGACATATCATCGGAGTGTGCAACTGTTGACTTTAAACAGCCCTATCCTGATGTAACAGCTCGGTTACTAATGATGATGTCTGAAATATTGGTTAAAGTTACTAATATTCATTAAGGCTTTTTGCCCACCTGTACTGCATCAAATGGAGAATAGCTTTTGGTAGCACTAATTTTGAATTGGAGTTATCTGTTTGTTTTTGTCTGCAATTTACAACATTTCTATAAGCAAATCATGTTAATCTGAGTAAAAACTAGGTGTGTTTTTAGGCAGTGATAAAATACAACCACACCTGCCCGGATATGTTATTCTAGGAAGAATGTACTGAGTACATACATGTATTAGGATGATAATTATTGTCTCCTGATTATTACTTTTTTATTTCTTTTATAGCGGCTATTTTAATTATTTATGACTGAGTTAAGGAAATGAAGAATCAAACTGGGTTAAAATTATTTTAACCTAAATTTCATTTTGAACTACATGACAATGATGAGTTTAATCGAATGCAAACTGATGAGCAATTTGCAGACAAGCAATACAAAATTTGTCAATGAAAACAAAATGGGGTGTCCCAAAAAAGAAGACCCAAAGACCCCGAAAACTCGAAAAAGTAACCCAAAACCCTCAATTTGGCAAACCGTAGGCCTAAAGTTGGTTTTTTGAGTTACCTCAAGCGAAGTTCAAGTCCTTCATTCCCTACAACCTGTTTCAAAGTGAAAGCTGGGCGATCTGCCATATTTAGCAGGGTAACCACTCTCCACATATGGCTGGACATCTTCATTTCCCGTCGGATGTACATGGCCCTGTTACACTCTAGGTCTAAAAACCAACTTTAGGCCTAGGGTTGAAGGTTTTGAGTTACTTTTTTTCGAGTTTTCAGGGTCTTAGGGTCTTCGTTTTCAAGACACCCAACGAAATGCCTTTTTTATAATGTACTTTTTGAAGCAGTATTACGAAATAGCGAGAAATTTAAAAAAAAACCAACAACAAATACCAGTAATCTCGCAATCTGATTGACTAATTAAGAGTCTTGACAACGCTGTTCGCGTCATTTTGGGAAATAAACCAATCATATTGCTAGCAAGTTTTTGACAACGTTTGCTCTTTCTTTTTCTGATCTTGGGCACGCTCTGAAACAAACATTTACTTTGACTTTGAATGAATAAACTTGAATTCCAAACTTGAACATGCCTTCCTCCTTGAGTATTGTGGTAAAAAAGAAATAGAATGTAGTTCAGAGGTGTCTGTACTCTTATCGACAACGATATTCGTCATCACAGGTCAACATTGTGACCACTGTGATGAATATCGTTGTCGATAGGGGTACAGACAACGCTGAACCACAATATTCGATTTATTATGTTACCGAGCAAAATTAAAGACGAAGACGTGGTTTAGCTGCATATAATTTGGCAAGTGTTTAAATTAATTTACGCATTGGTGTAGTTCCTTGAGTTTACATCTAAAAAGCGAGATTTTTTTGCGTATTGTACTTCCTAATGTCATTTAGGTTCTGCAAGTTTTTAATACGTGGCATTTAGACCCACCAAGTAATTAAAAATGAAACCGTGGTTTAGCTGCGTCGAAATATATAATTGACGGGAAAAGTAATGATTGTATGTACCGGCGTATTAAAACTACAAAGGTAACGAAGAGCATTAAGAAAATGTTGCTTCTCGATTTGCTTTATCTCCTCAAGTCGAGATCCACAGTTGAGAATTTCACTGAAGTCAAATCAGGACATTTGTCTGATGGCATGAGAGACTTGTTAAGAGTGGTGACAGAGATTAGATACTCCATTACTTTTAGATAGAAGCATGAAATTGTCTTAGATTCCTTTTGGAAGAGAGAGACCCTTCAAAGTTCCCGTCAGTTTGGCACCCGAGTTAAACAAAGGCGAAAGGCAGAGAACAAAAAGTGACATTTTTCCCTTTGGATACACGCTTACGCGTGTAAGTGTAAGTGTATTAGTATTCGCATAATTTTTATTATCTCGCAGCTTTTCTCAACTGTCAACCCTTTGGCGTTGCTATGTAAATTCCTTTCTTTGGACAAAATATAAAACCCGAAAACCAACAACCAGATGAGTCTCTAATATAAAGATCCTGAGTCACGTCCGAACGTGGTACGAACGTCACTTAACAATTAACATGTAATAGCCACGTACACCGTATAGAATAGCTCTGTTGTCTTCCATCGTTAAAGTTCTAATTCTCATGTGTCTGCTGAGTGAAATAAACATCAACCAATTTTGTTAACAAGACATTTGCTGACCGCGCATTCCATCAGGATACTTCCAGATAGACCCCGCTGCGTCTCGTCATGTCATGTAACGTCATCAAAACTAAAAAATAAGGAATTATCAATCCTTTTGAGACTTTAGTTTAGTTAGTTATTAGAACAGCTGAAGCCTTGTATTTTCACAAATGTTCAGTTTACAAGATCTTGGATCATGTTTTATGTAACCTTGGATCATGTTTTACGTACCCTTGTAATGAATCAACCTTTGGGACATTTCTAAAACCGGTTTCCGTCAGTAAAGTTTGAGTGTGTAGTACATTTCTTTTTTCACAAATTATAAAATTGAGGATGAATCCCAAAAACTCAAATTACTTGATCACCCGGAAATTTATTCGGCTGCCAGCTTCTATCTACATCCCTGTCACATAGTCTATCATGTCTGTCTGCCATTTAAAATTAAATATTAATAGAAATATCTTGCATTAAATGCTAGATTGGGTGTGCAAACACTATTAACCCTGTGGGTTTTAGCTCGCAAACCTCTGGACATGTCTGTAAAATGTATTATTACTTTGTATTGTATGTGAGGAAATAAAGAAGACTATTATGAAACCTTGCCAACCAACATGGCCACCATGACGTCACATACAAACCGGATTCACTTCACTCGAATATTAAAGCAAAACAAGCTTACAGATCATTACCTTGAGGATGAAAGGCCACGACTTGCGACTGTGACACAACAACATTAGCACGGTCCCTAAAAAGGTTCCTAGCTGACCGTTCCTCCACATCGAATTCCTGCAGAGTTTTTCCAAACTGTCTGAAGTTCAATGTAGCCTTGACCACGTCACTTGCCGTGATGAGAGTAATGTTTTCCCTTGGACACAGTTCTGACAACTGTTCTACACAAGAAACACCAGCAATTCCACCTCCTATAACTACCAATGTCCTGCTCATCGTTTAATACAAAAGGATAAACACTAAATCCGGTGGAGGAGGTGCACCGTAGCAAGATTTTACTTTGAGGTGTCATACAAGGAGGTATTACTTGGGCCAAATTACGCAAAGTAAACCATGGACTACGCATGTCCACTCTGCCGTCACACCAATCTCGTTCCCAGAGTCTTCGTTCCCCTTGACCAGCGGGTTGGTTACGAGAGACTCTGGGATAATCGATAATCAAGGGGATAATCAACCTCGTTCCCAGGGTCCTCGAAGGAAGAGAGAGGACCCTGGGAACGAGGTTGGGGGATAATCCGTTTGGAGAAAGTTTTTGATTGGTTGAAAGTCTGAGCATGAGCAATCGATTTCGGCCACGACTGCCGCGAGACGCGAGCTGTTTCACAGAGCACCGTATGATCGTTAATGCTTGTTTGGATTGGTTCGTTGATTAGTTTGGAGCCAAAGCAAAGAGTGAAAATCTATTAAATCTAATGGAATGGAAGCGTCTCTCACTGAGTAATTATGTCTTTAAAATGTAGTCATACCGAGTCTTCAAATTGCCGCTGTATATTGGGTATTATATGAATCCATAAGATCTTCTCGTACAGTTACTTACGTACATGTGAGTGTCCTGGAAAGGTGCGAGAACCTTTAGCAGATGAGTTTTTGGGTAGAGAAAGAGTTACTGATAAAAAGAGAACTCGTTTGGCTTGTGACAGTGCTGTTGAACGCTTTGAAAATATCGTGGAAGGTCCGTCTCTCTGGCATGCAAAGCAATCCTTTCGGTAGGTTGAAAATTTTATTCGCGTTTCATTTGGGTTCATTACACTGCAGTGTTCTCAACCTCCATTGGAAGAAGAGGCCAGATTAGAGAATGAGAGAGAAATGAGATGTACATCTCGCATCCAATGGAACTTGTCTTACATTTTAGGTTCTTAGAAAAAATGGAAACTTCAGTTGTTGACTTTGTTATACAAATACTTAGCTTAACGTTTATGATGAAATAAAAAAAGTGGTGTGATATAAAGCTTGACCATCCTCTAGAGCCTATTACTTGTAGCACTTAAAAGTCAGTTACAAAAATGACACCTTTCTCTTGAGTAATTAAGTACTTTCTTCGGAAGTACAAGTACCTTAACATTCCACTACATAAGGAGTTTTTTTTCCGTAATTGCTCAGCCCATAGTATTAATTACAGTGGCGATTATTATTTGCGTATTGAAGCCACAGTGATCAAGTGTTTGAGACTTCAAAGGTTGGTTGACTATATGAGTTCTGGCCCCAGTTGTTTGAAGGGTGGATAGTGCTATCCACTGGATAAATCACTATCCATTGGATAACTCAATTAGCTTTGGTAGTGTTTATCTGCTGGATAGTGATTTATCTGGCCCCAGTTGTTCTAAAGGTGGATAACGCTATCTACTGGACAGATCACTATACACTGGAAAGTGCAGTCAGTTCCACTATTACTTATCCACTGGATAGTGATTTATCTGGCTGATAGCACTATCCATGATTTGAACAACTAGGGCCTGGTGGGTAGCACTATCCACTTTTTGAACAACTGAGGCCAGGTCTTTATCCAACCTCTCTTCTCTGCCTCCTTTGTTTTTGAGGACAAAGGAGGCAGAGAAAAGAGACCCTGGGAACGAGGTTGGTCTTGATCATCTCTCAGCTTTCTCTAACTTTAATCCATGTTGCCTCTCCCAGTCTACATGTACCCGCATACAACTTAATACTGACAAATGTTTGATAGACTTTGTAACAAATTCTGTGATAATTTGGTTAGCATCCCATTTAATGGAAGGGACAAAGTTTTTGACTGCTTAACCCATTGACACCTCAAATGCCCTAGGATGACCCCAGATGACGACTAGAATCTCCCTGGCATTAGACAGAGTAAAATCTGTCAGGTCTCATGCCCTGGGGTCAATGGGTTAAAGGGGATCAGTGATACCCCTTGTTACTCTACAGAAAACAGAGCTAAGTGCTGCCATCAGTGAACTACCTGGCTCATTTAGTTTCATTATCTAGACACAGACTTTATGCTTTTACAGTGTGTTTAGGAGCAACTTTACAGCAGGCTATATTTCCGATAAATTTTACCTATTTTGTGAAACAAAAGGAGAAGGTAGGATTGCACACTGTGCAATATTTCTGGTCACTTGAGAACATATTCCACACATCCCCTCAATTAAAATTTTGTCAGTTGACGGTTAAGTTGTCAGTAAATTGTACTGTCTATTTTGAAGTCAGACTGACTTCTTCATGTTGGTATGTACAGTTGTCAACAATTTCTGATGTAATTTATTTTTTATGCCAACAAAAGAAATGTTTAGGTTCAAGGTTTGTAGACAAGTATCGGTTCCTGTTTGGAGTGTTAAAATCAACAGTCTTAGGCTTTTTTGCATTGCTAGTCAGAGAGTTGAAGAGAAAAGTACCATGGTTCAAAATAAGTACTGACCTCCGCTTATCTGCAAAAATGGAATATAAAGTGCATTAAGGATGACTAGTCTCAACCTCATGAAGAACTTTTGGCTTTTGCAGTTTTTATTTTGCTTGATACATATTTTCATTGACCTTTCGGTGTGCATCTCTCTGCTCTCCCAAAGGAATTTGACAACGTTACTTAAACGATTATGTGAATTAAACAGTTTTAAGTGGGGATGTTCATATGCTGTGCCCAGAGACCAACAATTATGAACAACAGCTTTTCATTATTGTTGACAATCAGGTTCTTCTGGAAGTAAGTTCATACAAACAGTCTTTCTGCTCTGTCTGGGGTACATTACATGGTTAACCTAGAGTATCTAAGAAAGCCAACATGTCTGCACTGAGTTTCTTGAGAGTATGTATTTAGCATTCTTCAAAAAAAAAAATGCCTTGTATAGAAAAGGTGTCTCTACTCTTTTAGCTTAAAGTTAACAGCCTCTTATTGCATGTATTAACAGTTGCACCACCACAGGAGCTTGAACTAACCTACATGCAGGGGTTTTATTAGATGCTGAGACCTGGGTACTAGCACCTGTCTACACTGAGTACAGTACCCACCATTGCTCAAAGGAGGTCTCAAGATCAAAAGCCAGACTATATATAGGGGTGCCCTCTCACTCTGTCACAAGGTCCCTTCTATTTTAAAACTTAATGGAAACCCTGACACGTAAACACACCTGAGTCCATTTCTTGATTTGTCACACAACAGGTGAGGAAACAGAACAGAACATGACCATGTCAGGCAATTAACTCATACCATGTCAAACCATGTTATGTTATGTAGTCATTTGTACTATTACTAATGTGGTCAATTAAATTGTCACACTGGAAAGTTTTCACAGGGCTTCCATAAAGGACATTCACCTGTACCAGCTGTTAACCCTGAGCTCACATTGTGAAGGAAATGAAAACTAGAATCAGTTTTTGATATATTGCAGGTGAAAATTTAATGACAGCCCTGTTTAATGCTGGTTTTTTGGGTGTGTGCTTTGAATTAGTTCCAGATCAGCTAATATTTTTTTTTGTTGGGTTGTTGAGATGTAAGGAAAATGGACAGTGATATATTTTAATTACAAAAATTGCTTTTGTGTAACACTTCTCATTTATTTAATTTCACTCACTTTAAGATCTACACCATCCCCTCAAGAGAATTTCTTTTGCATGTTAGTTTTGTACTTACAAGCTGTTTTCATTTCTCGGGATTTGTCTCATTTGCTAAATAGTTTGGCTGATTTTTTCATGCCGCATAGATTTTTCGAAATCATTCGTGTTTTTAGGCATCTAAGTTTCAGAAATTTGTATTTGTTCTGCAACATTAATTATATGCATTAATTATCTTAGTGAAATTTAACAGAGTTGTTTTTGTGATTATGGCTTGTATGTATTGTGTATGTATGTATAATGTATATATATTTCCTAAATTTGGAAAGCACATTATATGTTCATGGAAGAATAATTTTCAAAAAATCAACATGTTTATCCAACTAGAAGTATACATCTCTATTCAAGAATTCTGATTATTTGGTGGAGAACAGTCTTTCTGTTTATACAAAACAATGAAAAGCAGCAAAATGATACTTCCCTCAAGACCTCTACTTCTTTAGAACAGCAAGGAAACTCTTACCCAAAGAACTCATCTTCTTTTGAAAAGAATTCTAAACCTTCTTTGGTGACGAAGAATCTAACGTGAAAGATCCTTCAACGAAGGATTAAAAGAATGATTTATTCTTTTGAAAAGAATCTCGTGTAGAGTCTGGTGCTTCGCTCTGTTTCATCTTCCACGATACAAAACAAAGACAGTCTTTTAACATTTGAAACTAATCCCGGATCAATGCATTCAGCAGCGACACAATCTGCTTTACATTTCCACGTTACACAAATTCTAATCGAAAATCCCAGGCAACACTTGACAACACAGCCCGTTGGTAACATATTCAGCACAGATTTTTGTCCAGGCATATCGCTCCAACGCGTCATATTGTTCCTTTTTCAGTTCTAGGTTGAGATATCCTAATTTTGCTAAAGAAAATTGCATGCCATCGTGAAACAAATCCTCCACTCTCTCCGCCATTTTGGCGTTACGCCTACGCCTGCGCAATGGTGTTCATAACAAGAATCTTGTTAATTCGAAAACGGATTATCCCGATCCAACTAGTGGTCTATTATCAATGCTGCGTTCTGATTGGTTGAGCTACTAGTAGGCTATTTGTTATAGCCCACTAGTAGCGAAAAGCGCCGGCTTTGAAAACCAAAACAACAATTAAAGTCTAGCTTTAACTAGCGAAAGATGTTTTGTCTCGATATTTTTTGGACCAACTAGTTGGATTTTACTAAAACAATTATTCCTCTTGCCCTCATGGCCTCTGAATCAATAGCCCATTCGGCCTTCGGCCTCATGTGCTATTGACTCAGAGCACATTCAGGCTCGAGGAATAATTGTTAATTATCCCAGAGTCTCTCGTAACCCGACCCGTTGGTCAAGGGGAACGAAGACTCTGGGAACAAGATTGACACGCACGGCGAGGATTTCAGGCTCGCAAGGCTCGCCAGGGCGGAATAGAAAGAGACCGGGCGGTGAAACGAACGGGACCGAGCAAAAAGGTGTGATGCAGTACACTGGAGTCTACTAAAAAAGCCCTTTCAAAATAGTGGCAATTCCTGTATTTAGCTGCAAGTTTGTGATCGAACCCCCGACTTGCAGCTAAATACAGGAATTGCACACAACACCTAGCTTTAGTAATCTTTTTATTATTCAAGGTAGGTAATTTAGGGTCTGCCATTTTGGTAGTCCATTTAGCAGTCCATTTAGGTAGTCCATTTCGGTAGTCCATCGGTAGTCCAGACTGTCCATGGACTGGGGGTCAGCGAAATGTACCAACCCATTTTTTTCTGAAATTCTCGAGAGTTTCTTAAATTCTTCTTGATGTCTAAAATTCCCAAAAAAATTTCGGAATTTATGTAGTTAAGCCTATCTCTAAGCAAATGGTAAAATTGTGTTCATAACAGCGAGGATCATAGCTGTACTTGATTTCATATCCACAGTTCAATTGACCGAATGCAAAAATGGCCGCCAACAAATTATTCTTTTGTCTTTGTGTTAATTAGCCTAACTAGCCTCGTTGTTCACACGCGTAAAATTGAAAGAATTTCGGCTGTAAAACGAGGCTAGTTAGGCTACATAACACAAAGACAGAATAATTTGTTGGCGGCCATTTTTGCATTCGGTCAATACTTTGCCTGGTTACATCTCTAATTTGTCCCAAATAATACCTCATGTAAGAGGATGTTTATTGTCCCTCTGCTTTCCAGGAGAAAAGAAAAACATGATCGTGGACACGGACTATAGACTATAGACTGCGGACTGGTATATGAAAAACGGATAGAATGCTACTAGCCTCCCACGCAGACACTCCCTGCGAAAAGATTTCTTTCTAGGTCATCAACCTCCTATAGATAAAATTCAAAACACCTTGGGATTTTAATTTTAAAATTTGATGATGTCACTGTTAAATCCATATTTACAAGTAGCCGTGATACATCAAGGGAATGCAGTTTTTGCACCATAAATATCCTGTGGCAAAGTTCATCTTCTGATGGCTGACAAATAAGGTTACAAGCTGCCTTTTCTTGTAGACTTCCTTTACCCCTCGTTTCAAGTAGGTTGAATGTTTTTAACATGATTCGCGTAGGGGATGAAATTCCCAGCGCAAACAAATAAATAAACAAACAAACGGTTTTGTTGATTTGTATCATTGATATGTTGGCTGCAAATTTACCATATCGACTGTGAAAACACACTGAAAACAGCAGTGGGTGACTGAGCAGTTGAATTGGACCATGATAACTGACGATGGCAACTTGCAGATATCCGAATGAAGACCTCTGAGACCTGAGCCACCGAAGTCAGTTCAGGATCACTAGAGTTTGATAATTATTGATAAACAGTTTCCATTTGCTGAAACAATAACATTTGTCCTCTTAGAACTTTCTGGAAGAATATTTTTGGAAGTTGTTCTTGATCTTATATCATACAACCCATAGACCTCTTTCATAATGGCAGCCAAATAAAATATATTTTTGTTTTAATGCTAATAAGCCTTTCTAGCCTCGCTACGACGAGTAATGCAAAATAATTTCAAAAGAATATTTGTTTCAAAATGAGGGCAGTAGGTCTAATTAACATAAATACAAAAGAATGTAAAGGAGGTCGCCATTTATAAAAGTGGTCTATGGTTGAAATGCCACATGACGTTTGAAAGTTCACTTCAAGTGACACATATCAATACACATACACAATGCACCAATTCAAAACATTAAAACAGCGTTTAATGTCACTTTTGACAGTGATTTACTTTCCAGAACAGAAAGCACATGAAATAAACTAATACAGGTACACAGGCTTCCTCCTGGCATCCTGTATGCATGTTTATGAGTCGAGACAATGGCAGCATCACAAAAACAAACAATAACATTTCTTTTTTACTCTTCCAAACACTCTTGATTTCTTGACCTTGTTTATATAATGGTTATAGCCACTTATGTTTTCTTGGCAATTGTCTTATATAAAAACTAAGAATTAACAGTACTACAGCACAATGTGTTAGATAAGGTTACAAACATGGAACAAGGTAACTTTGCAAACAGGTTCTTGGTTACTTTAACCATTACTGATTTCTAATTTATCATTTACTGATTATTGACCACACTGATGAAGTAACACTACACACAAACATTATTTTAGGAGAAAGACTTTTGTTGCTCTTTACTTTCAGCACTTTTTTCATGTTTTTGCAATATTAACACAAAAAATGCAAAATGCTGGAAATCCTTCCAAACAAAACTTGGCTAAAAGAACCTGCACCACTTAATGGAATCCCATCCCCCACCCCAGAATGCCCAACAGTGTCATTTCACCTCCTGTGCATGGGGATGAAAACTGCACCAAGCACAAAGTGGCTCTGTGACATTTGCAGAGACAGTCTGTAGGTAACACAAGTTCCCTTTAAAAGTTCCACTTGTCGTTTTCTGGCTTAAAAAACAGCATTATCAAGTACATCTCTCTTATTTTCTGTACTTGAGCCTCTCTGCTTGGAATGACTTTGAACATTGGAGTCCTTGAAGTTGGGGACTTTCATTCCAATTTCTGCCAGGGAGGGGAAATTGACACTTTTTGCCTTTCCCGGGACCAAGGGATGGGGGTTTCCCTTGACTTGTGCACAAGTCATGAAAAGTCATTTAAGCAGGAAGTCGTTCCATTAGCGACTTATTTATTATGATTCAAGAGCCACTGAACCTCCTAAATTGCACAAAATGTCTTTCCTTCTGTAATTCACACCAACGATGATCACAGTCCTTCCATCAAGCGCTGTGCTTGCTTAAGTTCACTAAGCAGTACGCTGAACTTGCGAGCTGTCACTGAAAAAGACACTGGTCGAATTGCACCGCTGCCATCCATTTCATTAAACCTAAGCTGCACTTCTGGTTCTTTAATTTCATGGAGCTCGCTGGATCCTAATACGTAATCTACACGCCACTGGAGCTCTGACAGCCGATTTAGCTTCAAGCTTCTTTGTAAAAAGGCTTCTTCCAGTTTGATTAAATTATCAGCATAAGTTTTGCAGAGAGCCACGGAGTGTTCTTTTGGTAAGCCAAGCTGCTGAAGCTCATTAGACAGTGAATCACCATCGACTCTGTACTTAGCAGCACTGGAAAGTATAAAAGATAGTGCTGCTATTGAAGCTTTTACGTCAGACAGATCGTATTTGGCGTCCGAAGTGATCTTCTCTACTTTGGCGTAATCGATATTTTCTCCCAACAAATCTTTGATTACTTGACTGCAAAGAAGCCTCATCTTTACAGAAGTTATTTTGGATAGTGTACTTATTTCTGCAAGTACCCAGTCGGGGCAATCCAACTCGCCACAAAAGCGAAACTTCATCCCTCCGTCAGTGGAAGACCTTCCTCCTTCTCATGTGACTGGATTCTTAAGATACCATATATGGAATAATAAAGCGTCCTCAGTTGGCGTCCCTTCACCCCTTAGATACGTTAATTCCATTGATCACAGATCAAAGGATCTGTTAAACCTCGAAATATGTCCAGTCAGGTTTTACCAGCAGTTCTAGCCGTCTTAGGTGCTATTGCAGCTGTTATTTCTGTTATTTTGTTCGGTAAGTTCGATCTGATTGTGTGCACCTATATTTAAGCTGTAAATGTATAATAAGCTTACCTTTTCTCCTTCTCTACAAAATCAAAAGGCGCTGATTACAATGAATAGGACCCAATGAATGTATAAAATGT
The DNA here is from genome assembly GCA_949126865.1 of Montipora capitata. Lineage (NCBI taxonomy): Eukaryota > Metazoa > Cnidaria > Anthozoa > Scleractinia > Acroporidae > Montipora > Montipora capitata. The sequence continues at coordinate 27,550,832 of OX421447.1, forward strand.
AGTTTAATACTGCCAGGAAAACTTAAAGCAATTACATTTTATTGAGTGTTACATGGTAGAATGAAATAAAGTGATTTAAGCTTTGAAATTTTAGTGGAGCTTCCAGATTTTATGCATGTCCACAGGCAATTTGTTGCAGAATTCAGGAACAGAAACAGAAAAGACACGTTTACCGTAAGCTTAAGATTAAATGAGAGTTGGCCTGCTTTCACATGAGAGTTCAAACTAAGGCACTGATAACAGAGAACATTGATTGCTTGGGTTGACGGAGTGAGATAAGCTTAATGCTACAACTTAAGATTTATCTTTATTTCACTTCAACTTGTTTGAAAGTTACTGTATCTCTATGTCAATGTCTCTTGCAACAAGTTTGGTTTCAGAAATAGATGATGTCATTAATGTTATACATAATGACTTGTAATATTATAAATAATATACAGCACTGTGTATCGTTAGCCTTAAAGTGATCTGATGCCATCAAACAATCTCACCAAGAGGGGAAGTTTATGACAGCAGCCTGGGGTACACCAGATTCAAGGCCTTGAACAGGTCATACATCATCATCCTTCACAAAATGAGTATAATAATTAGAAAGAAAAAGAAAAAGACAATTTCCGAACGGGGCTTGGGACCAGATCAAGATCACAAAACAGAGGACACTCAAAAATTCTCCAGATAAGACAGCTAAAGAAGTACTTAGTTGACAGTCATTAGAGCAGTTATCAGATTTTTGTAACCAAAGAAAGGATGAGAACAGTATCCAAACATGCTGATTAATCATGCTTTGGTTGACAGTGCCAGTGGAGTAATTTGCTTGAAGCTGTGAAAAGGGATGTCATATTGGACTGATTTTGAGCAACAAAATTACTTTGAATAACAGTTACCAATACTTTTTGATAAAGACAGCAGGATCTTGAGGATTCAAATCTCTTCATAGTTAAATTTGCTAACCACCAGTCATAAAAAGTCATTATTATAACAGCTAATAAATTTCTGGTTGGCACATCTATAACAATGGTTGACACCAAAAGAAATATCACTATCTGGCAGTTCACCTGATCTCTGATCTCCTGTATGATCTTTGCAATATAAGCCCCTGGCTATGGCAGTTGACTATGTAAAACTTCTTTGGAATAAATAATAAATGAATAAAAAAAAACCCATTGCCTTTCTGTTATTTTTTTAGGTTGGTTTGTCATTTGGAAGATGTTCCTAATTAGATTTTCATTCATTCGGGAATTATTCTATGGAGGCAGTAATGGAAGTAGCAATAAAACAAAAGAAAAGATTGCACCAACACCACTGAGGAGATCATCACGAATTAGAGATATGAAGTCAAGGAAATCTCTAAGTTAAAGATTCAGCCAGATCAACAAAACAGTTCCTTAGCCATCTGTCCCTCAAACAAGCAAGAAAGAGCTGCTTCATTCTCAACAAATTGCAGTGGATTTGTAATCCAACTTGTATTTATGGGGAAAATGTTGCTCCAATTCTCACTCTTTGCATGCTACCCTCTTACTTGAAGACTAGCATTTCATTCGCTTGGGATGTTTTGGAACACCAGAAGTTGCTTTGAATCACTCAAGGAAAAAAATGTATTATCAAGGTTGTAAATATGACACCTGTAGTAATCACTTAATAGTCATTTTTCTATTTATTTTATTTATATACTTTGTAAATTGTTTGAATCAAGAAGGAAATGTACTACCAGTATGTGTCTTGATAAAGTTGAACTGTACAGGTCAGTTCAACCAGAGAAGTACTGTTGTTGATGTCCAACGCTTCAACGAGTGCTCGTATGATGCATGAACTGACAAAATACTGTAAGGGCCACTCAACTGTAAAGACGACTTTTGCACATAATGTTGAAATGTCCCTTAACAACAGCAGTCCTCTAGGGACTGTTTATCCTACTTCACTGAAGATGTTTTATTCTAAAATGAGAATCCCAATAAGATAATAATATTACAACATTTTATATGATGCTTTATATAATAACCCAAGTTATTCACGGATTTTGATTGGTTCTTGCCTATAATCTATTAGAGGACAGACGCACGATTGACGTCACCATCAGCTTTTATGCGAATAAAGTTTAATTCTTTATTATATAAAACAAATAGATTCCATGTTGCCGTGGGTCTGTTCAGTAATAGATCACAGAAGACGTCAAAATGTGGTAAGAACATCAGTGACACACTGATGTTCATACCACACTTTGAAGTCATCTGTGATCTATTACTGAACAGACGCACGGCAACATGGAATCTATTTGTTAAATAGCATTTATTTGTCCCACCACATGTGAGGGATGGGAAAGGGAAGAGTTTTTGGGCCTTACATCCCTATGCCAGGGTACTACATCCCAAGCAAACAACACAGACAACTCCAACTTCAGGAAATAACTAGGGAAAATGCATTTGAAAGTTGTAATTATTTAGAACTTGAGTATCAAAACAATGACAATAAATGAACTGATGAAATTTTTTGAACATTTTGGTGCTGACATGCTTAAACAAAATCACAGTGCATCCACCACAAATGGATCTGGATATCAAGTTAGTACTTAACATGTTAGACTTGGAAGCAAACCCAATAAACTATCACCATGCAAACTACTAGATTTTGAAAAAATTACCAGTATTTTTTATTATTGTCCTAACCCATCTAGTTTACTAACTGCTACCCACAAATACTATGTATGTCAAATGTAAATCATTGAAAGTTCTTATCAGGGTCTGCAAGTTGGGCAGATTGCCACATTTTCAGTTCAACTCAGATCTCTTGTAGACCAATTCACAGAGGGTTAGTTGTCCAATCAGAATTCTGTGAGACCTTGCCTTTGTCTTTGTCTACAAGAGATCTGGGTACAATATTATGTTGCAAGAACAATGAAAAGGGAAAAGAAAATTAATATACTCAACCATGTCTGGCCTCTCAAGGCAAAGATTTTTAATTGATATTTTTTGACAGTGAAATTAATGTATCAACAACTTACAATGTTGAAAATAGTTATGTATCATTGCAATATAAAATTATATTAAAACAAATAATAATAACAGTAACTTTGATCAACATTGTTCAATACTCGGTTTAAATTTCTCTTGCTCTTGGAACTGCTCTTTTCAGCAGCAACTTGTAATACTTAGAGACTAACAGTACTAATAATAAATTAGTAATTATTAGAATCCCACCATGGAAAGAGAAAAAAGAGTGCTTCCTTATCACGTAACATACACTACACTTAAGTCAAGGAAAGCGGCAACAAAAAGTCCTATACTGAGACTACTGGTCACTGAAAAACTTGTACTAAGAAGTACAAAGGAATGCCATGATATTGCCCCTGTTCACTTAACCACTCCTGAATCATTTCTGCAGCCAATCTGGCACTACAAGCTGAATCACAAAAACAGAATTATGTGAAAAATCTTATGCTAAGAACACATTTTCTTACTACATCTGTCTCCCTTTCCATATTGTCTGCCTATATAAAATCACATACTTAAAAAAAATCTGTGCAAAAAAGCCTGAAATGCCTTTTGCAAATTTTGGAAAGATACACTTAAGTTAAAAATTAATGCAGAGTGAGAAAAAAACAACAATCTGGTTACAAGAGGATTAAAATACTAAGAAAAATAACCTTTTCCATATTTTTGTGCACATTTTCGGAAGTATTAGTAACTTGGGGTAGGTCATGCATTAATTTAAGTGTAGATGATTTAGCCAAAATTGTACACCATTTTGCTATAAAACCCAGAAAAGTAGGACACTTTTATTACAAACATCCTCAAAAATTTAATGACAGTATTATTGTTATTAGAGAAAACATACCCCTCGCTCTCAAAACAGTACACCAGCTGCTCCCTTTTGTAAATATGTTGGCCATGAGATTTCCTGTGTTATTTCCTAAATTATCATTATTTTGATCCAACCAAATTTGTAGAACACTATGGTACCCACTATTACACTGAATCCTAAGAATTTATGGCCTTAAATTACAAACCAAGTTATGTAGGGTGCATTTTATGTAACAATCTCTGGATCAAGTTTTTAGAGTTATTATAAAATACCAGTACCGATGTCTCAATGTGAAATTAAGACATTAGGCACCTTAAGATCTACAACTTTTTTATCATTAGTCCAGTTCGTGGAACTTCTATAAACTACCAGAATTATTCAGGAACTGAAGTGGGAGGAACGGTGTTTGTCGCCATGTGCTCATGTTGTCCTCAGAGCTTGAGATTTGGTCATTTCCCATTGTAGTTTTGCGGAGAACTAAACGAAATGTACAATTTTCACACTGCACATGCAGAGCGATTGCTTTGCTCGTTAAAAGCTATTGTTAGATGGTGTTCTTGTTGACGTCGCTGTCATAGAATCTTAAGATTTACAATTCCGTGCACTGCTGACTTAACAAGACATGCAAAACACAAAGGATGTTTTTGTTTTGCCATAATTCCATTATTGGAAGTTAGGTCCTCAAATTCCTGCCTGAGATATTTCAGTCATACAATATTATTATTAAATTCATGCCCTTGTTTTATAATTATTTTTGTCCATTCTTGATAAGGCCCTTGTCATGACACCACAACAGCAATAAGAAAATAATGTTACCAAAACTACAACAAAAAGTGTGACTTTGAGCAACCTAGAATTTACAAAACCACTTTAATTTGCTTGGCCAAAACATGTTTTAATGGAAAAGTCATTAACCTGACCACCTAGAAAGGCTCCACAGTACCAACACATCTCGCTTCCTCCAAGTTTTCTCATGCCTTTGTGGTTTTCTTTACAATTTGGTACAGTTCAACAGCAACATTGTTAACTAAAACTGCTGCATCACTCATCTCTCGCAAGGCATTGGATGATGGATACTGCAATGCTGCAGACTTTGTTGCACTCACTAAACTCTTGATACAGTTCGACAGTTTGGAGGTCACAGCTGTAACTTGACATCTTAGATCACAATGTTTAATTCTCTTACTCAAAGTATCACCAATGTATACAAACTTGTGTGCACTCAACACAATGAACTTGCTATTGGAGACAAAGACCTTTGGACTTTCACTTTTGTCAATAACAGCAAAGAAACCTTTGATGGCCTCACTTAGCACAAACAACTGGGCATCAATTTCATATTTGTAGAACTCTAGAAGTTCACGATCATTTAAAGACACCATTACTCCATTTGAGGTACCATCAGCTTTAATAAAGTTTGAAAGAGGACGATGTTGAAGTTCTTTGTCAACCAAAGTGATGCGAGTGAGACCAGATGACTTCACGTCCTTTGACTGTCTCAAGCTCTGGGGTAAATCTGAATCAGAGATGTGCACAGAACTTTGCTTTGTTAATGATACTTTTTTCTGTTTCCCTGGTGACTGGATCAGTTTCTGCTCTTCTTCCCCCTTTTCCTCACGATCATGTAACTGTGTTGGATCTGAATTACATTTCCGACGAGACGTTGGAGTGTCTGATTCAGATCTTTTGTGCTCCCTCCTTATAGTCTCTCCTTTCTCATGGCTGTAGTCAGAGAACAAAGGAGTCTTGTAACTTTTTCTTGAAGTGTTTTTTCTGTCCAGCTTTGGTTTAGGAGGAGGCCCCAATGTTTCAACAGGAAACTTGTCCAGGCTTTTCTGCCTTAAATGGTTGCACTTTTCATTGCTATCTCTCCTCTCAGGAGGAGCTGGTGGTGATCTGGACTCTTCCCTTGAGGTGGGACTCTTTGGCTTGTCTTTCCGCGAAGGAAGGTTAGGTATTGTTGTGTCATCAAACTCACTACTCCGGCTTGAGCTATTCCTTTTGGGGGAGTCCATTCCACAAACACGACGCACAGTTGAGGGACTCCACTTGCTTCCATTTGATCTGGATTTAAAGTTTGCATCAACAGCATCTTTCACTGCTGCCTTGATCATTTTTCCTGATTCCTCATCTGAAGGCCCACACACCTGAGTGCCATTCTCACTTGTTTTACAAGTTTTGGACATGACTTCTTTAGACGATGATTCCGATTTTCTTAAGGCTGGGTACAATGTTCCTGCTGCAGAACGAACAACTGTGGCTAATTTGTGTGTGTTTTCAGGCACAGGCCGGATGTGTACCATAATGAGATCAAGATCATCATGGTTGCTTTTTTCCAAAGGCACCTTCCATTCCTTCTCATCAAGTCTTTGAAGAGCCAGTTTTACTGAATAGTATGTCTCAAGCAATGGTTCTATTGCCCTA
>OX421447.1:27559553-27599553 GCA_949126865.1 Montipora capitata
TTATTATATAAGCTGCACTCTGGATTAATTTCATATCGTTACCTTTAATTGATCTGTGCGTAGTGTAATAATATTGAAACTTTACCCAGCTGAATTATTTTCCCTGTGTTGCTTTTACACTGCACTTTGCATAACAACCGGAAGCAGAGGTTAGCGTGGAGCATGATGCTCGGTTCATAAATCGATTTATATTTTGAAATTCCAATTTCTAATGCCAATGTTGTGATCACTTCTGGAAAAGTTGAGAAATACTTTCTGATTTCATTCACGTTACCGTGATTAATGCGTCAAATATCAGAGAAACATACCGGTAGCTCATGTTCAGTTCAAGCTAAGACCCCTTGTGATCAAAATCTTAAGACAGTAAGTTACGTAAATTTGTCATTCTTAATTTCTAGCAAGAGCTATAGTTAGATTTTCACTGCTCAAGTGTCTCTATTAGCACCAGAACATGGCATAACAATTTGTAATTACTTTGTAAGCTATAAACGCAACGATATTTCACTGATTTCTTAATGTAATTTTCTTCAGTTGACCACTTTGCTTCGATTGATATGAAAACGCTCTGAGACCAAATAAAGTAAAGAATGTTCCACTATACTGGCTTGGTGTCAAGACAAAAACATCTCTTCCTCTGCAAAAGTTATGTTTAATTGCATTGTAATTCCTGTGGTCAGATACTGGGCAGCAATGGACATCGATTCTGTAGAAATGCAATTCTCACCACGGAAACAAAGGTAAAAACATAAAACTTGTTTTCATGATATTAAAGACAAAATACATTGCTTCAGGGCCAAATTTCACACCTCTTGCAGCTAAGGAAAACAGTTATAGCACTTTTAAACTAGCCTGCATAGCAAGTGTTCCTGTTCAACAGAGGAGATCATAATTCACTAAAAGCAAAAGATTCGTTATTTAACAAAACTTTGGCAGCACTTATTCTTGACAAAAAGTTTGGACTGGACTGAAGTAAGCTTATCGTTCGCTTGCAAAAGATACTTTATATTTCCGCAGGACGAATAATTTAATAAAATGCCTGCGAACTATCAGAATCCATATGTTTCAGGATCAAGGAAATAAACTGTATTCGTCAAATTCTCTGCTTACCTTGCCTAATGTAAGCTTGAGTCCTATGTCATGGATTGAGACAAGATGAAGACAATTATGCAGTTCTCCTGTTAAATCTTCTCTTATTGTGAGAAGAAAGTGGCCCCTTTGCACAGTTATGCAATTTTTTAAAGCACTTTTACTTGCTAATTCATCTACGATTTCGTGACGATTTGACCAAAAACATACTGTGGAATATCAAACTAGCGAGGAAGTTTTCCTGTAATTTCCAGGAGATTTAGTACGATTCATTTTGTCAACCACTCTTCACCAAGAAATATCCAGCAAGTCACACTGAAATCGTCGCTAGTTTTACACTAAAACCTCTTAAATGGTTTCATGGTCAGCTTTTGTGGAGTTTTGCATTTAACGGTCTTACTACCTATCGAACTCTGTATGAGTTATGTTCCTAAATTTCGTAGTTTACGAGTGCACGGGTTGCTTACACTTTCTGAAAATTGGCTGTTTGTTTTGACAGCTTCTTTCCAACTGCTCTGCAAATATCAGCTAGAATTTGTCAGTAAGTTTCTTTTGTTTTCGATGGTTTAAACAAATTCTCAGAAGAAACATAACCAGTCGTACCCGGCTGAGAAGCTGCCATTACAAATTTATTTTTAAAATCACACTGGCAAATTCTGCATTGATTGCTTGGGTGTTTCGATTCCTCAGTGCCTCAGTTTGTTTTGACGGAAGTCAACTTGTGTTAACATGGTTATCTGTTATTGGCTAATTTGTTAATAAGAAGTCAATCAGCATATGTCAAGTCAACCATTAAAAGGTGGGCGTTTTTCAAAAAATAGGGGGTATTCTCGCAAGCATTCCCTTAGTCTCTTGCCCCAACTTTTGCGTGGCCAGTTTCTGGAAAATCATTTTGCTACGCAGGCTACTTTTAAACTGAAGTGGTCGGATACTGGGCAACATACTGTAATCATCTTTGAGTGAAGAATGAGTGGGTAATCTTCTACCAAGTTTGTCAACTCATATGGAGTTCATACATGTAGATACCTACCCTAACAGGCACATCATACACATTGATGTCTCTCTGCTTTCCATCACCATAGATGTCTTGATAGTCTACATAGTCATCATCGTCCGAATTCCCTCGTGCACTGTCTGTACTACTTGACGACTGACGTTTGCTATCATGACATGCAGCGGCAAACCCGTTCATGTGTTTTCTTGTTTTATTAAACTCAGTACTGGTTCTCTTTTCTTGTGGTATGTCTGATGCCACAGTTGAGTTCAAATTTTGGGTTGTTTCAAGGTTCTCTCTTTTTATTTCCTCATCACCTGATGCAGGAGGGATATCATATATTTCTGAATAGATATCAGGTTGATTAGTAGCCCATGAAGGCTGATTGTCACTTTCTATTTTGACCCCTAACGGGCCGTGAGAAGAAACAGGAGGCATACAAGAAGCACCCATCTCTAAAGTTTGATTACCAACACTACAATCCACATCACTTTGATCCTTTGAAGGAATGTCATAAATGTCATCAAAAGAGTTGGGCTCAACAAGTGCAGCAGGGACATCATACACTTCAGCAGCTTGGTTACAGTTACCTGCAACATTGTCAACTCCAACTTGCTGTGCATTGATTTCACCTTTCAGTAAAGAATTATCAGGAAGAAGATCATAAACTTCCCCAAGATATTCAGTGCCATCTGGTTTGCTTGCATTGGGTACATCATAATCAGGACTCATTACTCCTTTTGGCACAGCATAATCTTCAACTGTCTGTGGTTTGGGAACATCATAGTCAATATCCTCAAAGGTAAATACATCAGTGGATTGTGATAGTGCTTCAGGAGAGCTCTGTCCATCAGATCTTCTTTTTATCTGCTGCAAACGATTACCAGGGGCAATTCCTTGCCTGCCGTGCAATGAACACAGCCACCAACCAATAAGCCCATCCACATCTTGCTCAAGGACAGTGATCACATCACCCTTTCTGAAGCTTAATTCATCAGGAGCATCAGCAAAGTTATCAAACAGAGCTTTAGCAAGAACAGCCTGAAACAAATTAAATTTTACAACTTTTAATACTGATTAAGAGGGGTGGCTCTTCACTGCCTTGAACTGTTGCTATGGACCCCTTCAAATAATAAGTAAGTCCCTTTAGCTCTACAGTTAACTTTTTTTGCCAAGTGTTTCTCATGCGTCTGTCCTGTTGCATAATATGTAGCTCTAATAGTAAACAATATTGTTTTGGTATCGTAAATCATTATAGTGCCATGGTAGATGGCAGGTGGTTTTTAGAGCATGTTTAGCATGTACTCTGAGCGTCTGACAGCTTTTCGTGACATAAGTTCACTAAAGTTAAGCCTTTATCCAGTGGGGTTAGTATCTGGATGGGAGACCTCAAAATATAACGATTTAAGGAATGAAACAACGATTTAAGGAACATAGAACCGAAAATTCTATTTTAACAGTCAAAAAAGCGAACTAAGCATGGTACAGATTTTGTTAGCCTGCTTTATGTAAACAAATGTTGATGCAGAAGTACATGTATATAAATATTGATATACAGTTTTTAAGAAGAGCAGAAGGAAGCTTTTAAGAAGTGTTGATCGAGAATATAAAAATCTGTCATCAGCAACAAAATTTGTGACATGAAAACATCATAAATTTTGTGCCGCAAATGTAAAAAAGTTATCATCAGTGAAAAACATTTTAGGAGATTTTTGCTACATTCAATTTTTCTATTGTACTTTTGGCTGCACAAGTAAAATCGCAAAATCGAAACTGACATCAATTTCAGGGCCCTCCTGTGATCATTTTGCCTTGCACGTTAGTAACAAAGGATACATCTGTGACAAAATGACAGCAAGGACCCGGGTTTCTGTTAGTTTGTTCTTTTTTCTTTTAAGCGCTACAAAGTTTGACTAGAAATGTGTGAATTTAACACAAAGATCACAATCGTCCAACTCTTGAGGTTGACCATTGATTCTGCAAAGTCAAAAATTCACTCTCCTACATGAGGTTATTCATCACCAGGTAATTCCATCAATTTGGAAATAGAAGCTGCTTTCTTACATGTATTCATCAGTGTCACAAATTCTTGCCGATTTTGGGGCTCATTTGTTGAAATTCAAGTACGCTTCCAATAAACCCTTTAGTTTTGTGATTTATGCACAAACTGCAGGCCTATTTACCACCACAGACTTACACTCTTACCCCAGGGTTGTCAAAATGATTTGAAGTAGCCGGAGAATGAACGTAAGTAGACCCAAACCCAGACAGAAGGCGAGGGGTGTGGGGGCCGCCTAGGCCCCCAGCGGGGTACAGGGGCAGCGCCCCGTTGGGGGTCCAGGAGGCGAAGACCCCGGAAGCAAAACGGTGAAAACAACAGATTGTCTCAGGCCTGCACGGACTCCCCTAGTGAGTTGTGAGAGCAATGCATTTTAGCCTTAAATTATATTTTTGCTCTAACGAGCGTGTCTTTTAGGGATTTGCCTTTCTTATATGATATAATCGGAGGTTTAGTATAGATGCTTTTCAGTAACGGCTGGTTTTGTATTATAACCCAGTAATTCATTAAAATGTCTTTTAGGCCACGTACTGCCGGGTGATATGTCGTGACAAATGGCAAAATTTTCGTTTGAGCCTTTTTTTTTAGGCCACGTACTGCCGGGTGTGTCACGTTTGTCAGCCAATTTCATGTACATTGTAAGATAGGTACTTTAACACATCGCATTACATTTGATTCAATTTCAAACGCAAACTCAAACCAGATGACTGCGAAAACCACTCGAAAGCTTTCGCGGTTAAGAAAGATGAAAATGATGTTCCAGATGTTCTACACGTCTGACAAATTAACCAATGTTTTCGAATGCATCATGTTTGTCAGCCAATTTCATGTACATTATAAGATTGGCACTTTAACACATCGCATTACATTTGATTCGATTTCAAACGCAAACTCATACCAGATGATTGCGAAAACCACTCAAAAGCTTTCGCGTGTCTTTTATTCTTCATTGTCAACGGAAGGATTATCTAAAGATTATGTAAACATACCCGTCGCATGCATCAACGCTATTTGTATTCGCTTCGTGGTATCATATTACGGCTACAGAAAAAAGTAATGGGGAGCGGATTACAAAACACGTTTAAAAATCACGTAAAAGAACATTCAGGGCATGGAAACAATTTCTTTTTCTATTCTATTTCCTACTTTACAGCTTTCTTTTTTAATCCTCTATTTTTCGCTTTTGTCCAACAATTTACAGCTGGCGAAAACCTCAAAGTAGCCGGCGATAGCGCCGGTTGCCGGCGCATTTTGACAACCCTGTTACCCTCTTATACTCTTACAGTCATACAACCCAGTGACATACTGTGTAGTGCACTTACAGTGCACTACCACAAAAGGTTATTTCTCCAAATAATTATGATATCATAAGGCCCTCCTTTGATACACTTTTCAAAATATCAGCTCCATTTTTTGTCCAAATAGAAATCCACGCGACAGTTTATGAAAAAACCACCTCTTCCTCTTGAGCAGTATGGGATCCGTGGACTGGCCCTTGAATGGGTCAAGAGCTATCTTTGAAACAGGTTACAGTATGTTGAATTCAATGGCATTTCATCCTCTTATAAGGAAATCTTGTGTGGTGTACCTCTGGGGTCAGTCCTTGGTCCCTTATTCTTTTTAATCTATATAAATGATATATGTTATCTTTCCAATCTTTATGACCTTGTCTTATTTGCTGATGATCACAAGATGACCCACGTTAAGGAAGTTACTTTTCTTGGTGTTATTTTGGATGAAAACCTTTCATGGAAACCATATCTCACACATTGCTTGCAAAATTTCTAAATCTATTGGTATTATTGTCTTACTAAGCTTGCCTTGAAAACGTTGTATTATTCGTTAGTTTACCCTTATTTTCAATATTGTATTATAGTTTGGGGTTCAACATACCCTACTAACCTTAATCGTCTTATTTTGCTACAAAACGGTATTGTTAGAATTGTTAATAAGAAGCCTTTTGATGCACATACTGATCCATTATTTAGAGATTTAAAATTCCTTAAGTTTGTAGATATTTATTCTTTGTACCTAGGTAAACTTATGTATTCTTATAATAATAACAACTTACTTCCTCCCTCTTTTAGCAATTTTTTTTTTACGTACGAATCAGGTTCACAACTATAATACTCATGGTTCTAACCGATTCTATATCCCATTTTGCCGTACATGTGCCTTCTGTTTGAAGATACATCAGATTTCCCTTGAAAAAGTTACTTTAAAGAACTATCCATGCAACCTCTTTGTAGGGCTCTTTACTAAACCCTTTCCTTAGAAACCATTGTCTTTCTGCAGTTAAGTGACATCCCACTTAAGGGAGAATTTAAAATACTATAAAGTTTTTGTACCATCATTTCACTCATTTTCTTACAAGGATTTTGTCCCATATTGTTTTTGCCTTTGTGTTCCACTAATAACAGTGTGCCAGTCCCACCACATCATTAGCACCATTGCTTGTTGACCCCTGCTTTTCTTTATGTTACTGTTATCCTTCAGGGATGTCTTTTGGAAAATTGCTCTTGTTTGTGTCGTTTTTTAAGAAAACCAAGGAAACTATATACCACTAGAGAGCTAATAAATGTTGTATTTGAAAATGCCTTTTTAAATGAAAAACATAAAAGTTAAAACTTTCACATTTTTCATTTAAGAAAGCCTCACAAGCTCTCAAACAGGAAATTAACCTTGTCTGCTCTGCTAAATCGATAAACCTTGCGTTAACAAGGACATCCAAACAAACTGCACTATATATCACTCAGGAGATAATAAGCTAACAAACTATGTGAGGCTTTTTCAAAATTCTGAACAGGTTTCCTGTGGCATCCAAGTGTGTGGCGTGCATGCATACATACAAAAAATTATATTGGCCACCTTTACAATGGATTTTCTCAAGAACCAATTAGAATATGTCAATGCAAGGGTTATTATTTAAACAACAATGCTAGCACTAGCAATTTTCCAAAAGACACCCATGAAGGTTGACAGTAACCTTAAGACTAGGAGTTTCAGTGTGAAAGTGAGTGCTGGCATGGAAACTGGGAGCAGTGACTGGTCTTTTTTTTAAACAGATGCAAGTTTTTGAAGCAAGAGGGTGCTGGAAATGTGTGTGAAAGTATTAAAAGAGCGAAGAAAGGTGTGCATATCTTTAGCCTGTGTGGCAGGCGTTACTATTTTATAAGCAAAAGGATAATTTCAAAACATGTCAGTTCAAGGCAATATTACCAATGTTGTACCTTTCTCGGCAAAAAACGAAACTTCTGATCAGTACAGAGAACTTTAATATAAGGATTCGTGTTCTGCTTAATTGAAATCGAATTGACGCCACCAAGACATTTTCAAACTTTTGAATTAAAAACGCGCATCCAAATAACTTGTATCGAATCTCACCTGTTTCATGCCTTTGACTCTCTTCTCTACAAATACCTTACATAAAAATAACTCACTAGTATGACATAATATTTATCTGTCTCGATAGGTATGGATATGCACCAACTGCAAATTTCTCGTCCCACCACTCAATAACCCATGCAAAACTCTTCGATGAAAGAAATAAGTTGGATTGTTATTTCAGTATATTAAGAGGTATTATGTTCTTAAAGCAGTTGACAGTCGCTACTCTGCCCTTACCGGAGCGGACATGTCAAATTTATGACAACCACGCAATTTCAGATCTTGAGGAGGGCTTGTTGGTCCATTTCACCACCTCACCAAGTAGATTATCCACACTAAAACAAGAGGCAATAAGAAATATCAGGATAAATTTCAACACGAACGCTTACGACGCCCTCTGTGGGATTCACTGAGCGAACTGAAAATGTTTTCAATGACAAAGGCCTCTGCGGTCAAATGTTTACGCTCTTTAGGTGGCTGAAACGTGCATTTGGGTTTATGACGTACAGCTGACAAACTAATCACCTTTCCTGGAATGCAACTGAGCAATAAACGCTCTAAAACCACAGTTTCCCAACTTTGAAAGACTAACCGTGCGATGCTTCAACGATCCTGCGCTCAAATTAGGAGATGTCACATACCATAGGACACTCCAAACCACTACCGCGAAAGCAAGTGACGTATGCAACATGGCCGCACCTCATTAAAATTTGTCCCATACCAGAAATAATTTGCCGCTGATATCCGGTTTCTGTCTATTGCCTGAACGGATCGTACTGTCAAATATTTATTCAGTAAAAAGGCAAAGATGTCTAAGCAAAATTATGCCTTCGTTTGTGTGCATTCCTAGAGTTGCCCAACCATCATTTGAACTGTAGGTATGAACGCAACGGGGTCATATAGCTTCCGAGAAGTGACAAGGGCGTTGAAACAAAGCTAACATGTTTAAAGGGCGATATCAAAATTATGGTTCCGTAAAGACCGGGCGTAAAGACACGTTTTTTTTCTCAAAACAAGCTAATGGTTCTTTGTTACGTTTGCATTCTATCGAGCGCGAACTGCGACTTTATATAAATTAAGCAGTACTTTAAGAATGAAGGGGTAGTTTCTAAAGAAACTGTGGTGCTGCGTCGGTGGGGAAGTAGTATACAAAAATTTGGTTTTATCAACGGAGTTGATAATGTAAATTGGCCACCGTACAGAGATTCTAAAAGCTGACGTTTCGAGCGTTAGCCCTTCGTCAGAGCGAATTCGCTCTGACGAAGGGCTAACGCTCGAAACGTCAGCTTTTAGAATCTCTGTACGGTGGCCAATTTACATTATCAACTCCGTTGATAAAACCAAATTTTTGTATAGTACTTTAAGAATGTCGCGATGGTTAACCGGGGCCAACATAAAACACCAAAGAAATGTGCAACGGAAGGCAGAAGCATTTTGACGTGCTGTTGTGAAAACGCCTACTGAATGATAAGGATAAAAAATAATGATAATAACCTTGAAGGAAACACTGTCCCTTGACAAATTCTAAGCACGAAGTAAGGAAAAGAACGATCTTGCAAAGCACAATCTGTCGATGGGAAATTTCTACACTATCAAGCACAGTTAAATGGTCCAACTATCCAAAAATGTTCAATCGTTGTGGAAAGTTGTGGAAAATAACGTACCTACCGGAAAACTGCTTTCTTCCGCTGACCGGATGGATATCTTGCGGTCCCTTGCGTCTGTCGTAGATTCGAACAACGTGGAGAATATCTTTGGACTAAGGCTGTAGACCACGTGTCAGAGCCCTCACCAATAAATAAACTGTGTGGTACGTTAAAAGAAAAACGTCCACTGCTTGAAAAGAGAAAGAGACGAAGTTCACAGTGTTGTGAGCTGGGCTTGTTATGGATGTTGCTCAGTCCACCGGTACCGATTTGTCCTGAAAAGGGGAGGGGCTAAATGTCTCTTGTCACTTTCTGACGGATCGAAATCATAGTCGGTTTTATCTTCCCAACATTTTATCCACTTGGCACTAAATGAGGGTAGTAGCCAAAACGCGGGGCCGGGGCCGGGGTCGGTGTCGGGGTCGGGGTGCCTTTTTTTTCCAAATTTTTTTGTTTCAATTTTTCTCGTTATTCTCCTGTACTGATTGTTTTCGAATACTCGGCATCTTTCCTTCATTTATGGTGGAAATATAAAATCAAAAAAATATGGAACATACGGAAGCTACGAAAGGACATCTTTGTTTGTTTTTCGAAATTAAGAGAATTTCTGACCCTTGGAGTTTTGTGGGGAATATACGCTAACTCCTAGAGACACTGAAGACTCGCTGAGCTCCACATTTTAAAACCACATTGTTAAAAAAACCTTCTGCGCAATACAATTAAAACGAAGCAGAACATAGCCACAGTTCCACGGTAGTCGTCACACAACGTTCTCACTTGCTTGTTTTCGCAAAATTCTTTTCAATGTTGTTGTGTTTTCAGTTATCGTGATATTGGATTCCATCCCTTGACGCGCGAATAGAATTGACTAGCAAGTTCCCGTGCGACTCTGGCTTTACTACAAACCGTTTGTAGTAAAGATTACAACAACATGGCATCAACAAGAAGAAACAAGCAAATGAGAACGTTGCATGACTGCGTGACGATCATCATGGAACTGCGATTCTCGAGAAGTAAACATTACAATGCTATTTTAAAGTGTGGAGCTCAGTGAGTCTTCAGTGTTTCTGGCAGTTGGTGTATATTTCATAAACTCCAATTTCAGCATTTTCGGAAATTATCTTAATTTCGAAAAACAAACTCTGATTTTTAATCATAATAATAATAATAATAATAATAATAATAATAATAATCCACATATCTCGTTCTCCACATAGTATGTGGAGAACGAGAAGAGACCGTAAGTCATATCGTAGCGGAATGTAAGAAATTGGCGCAAAGAGAGTATAAAATGTGGCGACATGATAAGGTAGGCCAAGTTATCCATTGGAAACTCTGTCAGAAATTCAACATCCCATGCAAAGACAAGTGGTATGATCATGAGCCTGAAGGGGTTATAGAAAACGATCAAGTAAAGGTGTTATGGGACTTCCGAATTCAAACAGACCATCAAATTGAGCATAATAGACCTGATGTAGTTGTTCTTGATAAGATAGAAAGATCATGTTATGTGATAGATATCGCGTGCCCTTTTGATACAAGAGTAAGGTTAGGGTTAAAAACAAAGTCCGATTTCGAGAAAAAACGTAAGATGTCCCTTAAGAACTTTCATAACCTCCGTAAGTTCCTTAATATTTTTCACAAATTTCCACTATAAATGAAGGACAGATGCCGGTCATTCAAAAACAACAGTACAGGAGAATAACGACAAAAATTGAAACAAAAAAAGAAAATGGGAAAAAAGAGGCGACCCCGAGCCGCGAGAGGCCAAACCTCTCGCAGCTCGCTTCGCTATCCGCAGGCCATCGCTTGCGCCCGGAAGTCTCGCGCGAGACCCCAACGGAGAGCTTGCTCGCAGGCTACCTCTCTTTCATCGACAATACAAGTAAAACGAAACAGAACATAGCCACAGTTCCACGATAGTCGTCACACAACGTGCTCATTTGCTTGTTTTCGCAAAATTGTTTTCAATGTTGTTCTGTTTTTTATAGTGATATTGGATTGGATCCCGTGACGTCCGAATAGAATTGACTAGCAAGTTAACGTGCGACTCTGGCTTTCCTACAAACCGTTTCTAGTAAAGAGAGACAACAACATGACATCAACACGAGCAAACGAGCAAATGAAAACGTTGCGTGACTGCGTGACGATCATCCTTTTTTTTTCTCAAGAAGTAAACATTGCAATGCTGTTTTAAAGTGTGGAGATCAGCGAGTCTTCCGTGTTTCTGGCAGTTGGGGTATATTTCATAAACTCCAATTTCAGCATTTTCGGAAATTATCTTAATTTCGAAAAACAAACTCCCATTTTCGGAAAGACTAAGTCAGATGCTCGCAAAAACCAACTTCGATTTTAAAAAAACCACAAAAAACCAAAGTCCGATTTCGAGAAAAAAAGTAAGATGTCCCTTAAGAACTTTCGTAGCATCCGAAAGTTCCTTACTGTTTATGACTGATTTCCACCAAAAAAGAAGGACATATGCCGGAAATTCGAAAACAACAGTACAGGAGAATAACGACAAAAATTGAAACAAAAATAATGGGAAAAAGTAAAGGCACCCCGACCCCGACCCCGGTCCCGGCCCCCGCGTTTTGGCTACTTCCTTATACTATGGGCCACTTGCATTAAAGAGGTCATGTGACATCGTTTTTATGAAAATGAAAGTTACATGATTTTGCCATCGAAACACTATTAGTGGGTCATCTCTTAAACAAAATAATAGTGATTTGGTTTTTCAAACCCGCACCATTTGCTTAAAATGAGAAAAACCGTAACTGGTCACGTGACCAAACTATTTTTAAAAATTATGAATTACCTCTTTCTGACACAAATTTCGCACTTGAACTTCAAGAAAAATGTTGAAAAGATGATGTGGTAACGTTTATGGCACATCTGAACTCAACTATCAAACATTTAACAAAATATAAGCAAAAAGTAGTTTTGGCCGCCATGTTGGAGGGCAAGAGTATGCCCTCCAACATGGCGGCCAAGACAAATCATGCTACTTTGTTGAAAAATCAAAGTACCATAAAATATCTCCCTTAAATGCGTTTCCTCTCAAATTTCGCGTGTAAGATAATTTTTATGTGTTTTGTCAATTTTTGGCAACAGCAAGATTACAACTCACTGTTTAAGGGAAGCATTGGTCACGTGACCTCTTAGTGCAAGTGGCCTATTAGTCTGCAAAAAACTAACTGCAAATTGCTCTAACGGACGTTTTCCAGCATGTCATACATGTCTTGCAGTTGCACTAAGCAAACGTTTATTGCACACACTAAGAAAGGACTGAAAATGTTGTTTCCGCTTCATAATTCCTCTTCTTGTTAGTCGAATCTGATGCCAGGTCAAAACATTGTTTGGCTTTACGTTTGCACCAAAAAGTACCGTAAAAGCCAAGAGTTAACAGAAAAGACGAGAAAAAAAAAACATAGTTTTATATATAACTCTGAATCAAATTCTCATCGAAAGATTAATGACAATCGATCGAAAAAACACGAAAATTTCTGCAGTCTCCGACTTTTATGAACGAATGGAAAGGTCATGATGTTTTGTCAAAAGGAAGAAATTGATCACGTGCTAGGCAACCATAAAGGTGAACGTGATCCGCCTTGTGTCAACTGAATGAACTACGGGAAAGAATGGTAATCGTTCATCGTTTTCAGAGTTGAACAACGTACTTTTTAGCCAAGAAACTTCCGTCTCTGGTTTTTTAATTTTGTTGTAATATTTAACTGAATATTTACATTTCATCTGTCGGGTCAGGAAGTCTTCTTTGTCGGGTTCCTGAGAAACTTATCTATTTTGACTTCAGGGTGAACTATTTACACAATCGCGAGGTTGAGCGGCCATGTAATTGAAAATCTGAACATCTATGAGATAAAAAAACAGACTTGCGAATTATCGCAAATCACAATGCTGACAAGCACAAAAGCAGAAAAAATGGTGAATAAATATGAAGTTTGTTACTATTTGAATGTTTTTGTGTTAGAGTAAAGGGATATATTGTCACGCAAATGATGTAATTTCGAAAATTTGCGAATTTCAAAATTCGCAAAAAGCGGGAGTTTCATGTAAACAATCTTCGCACTAGTAAGTCGTAGCAATAAATTGGATTAACCAGGAAGTTAAAGAAATATTGTTGCCTTCCCAAATAAACGTACTTCATTTTACAATACAATGACAAAATGATTTGTCAGGGAAATAAAATTCCTGTCTCCTCGCGTATCACATTTCAACTGACGTATGCAAAATTGTTAACTCATTTTCACCACGTCCCGATTTTCGCGAAATTTTTCTTCTTTCAAATATTAACAAAAATATTATTTCTCGTCTAGCGTTGCATCTTTTTTGTTCAAATAACTGCTAAAAAGAAAGATTTTTTAGCTATCTATCCGTAGATATTTTTTCATAATTTAATATTCTCTGTCAAAATTTGCACAACAATCAAAACACAAAAATAGAACGCACGCAACAAATTTAGTCGTATTTACCTCTTCGTCGAATTCTCATGCTTAACACAGGGATTTTTAGTTATTGTGAAAATCTTTCTCTATTCGTTAGCAATCACCCTTTCAAATTTCAGAGAAATCGACCGGTCCGCGAAAAGTTTTTTTCAAGGGGATGTCAAAAGGCCAAGTGGATGCTATGCATAATAGGGCAAGTTCGGGCGATCAAGTTGCGCATGTGACCCGTTATAAATATTTTTTCACAAAATGTTCCCGAATCGTCAACTATCACCACAGAAGACAAGAACATCATTCTAAAAGCTTATTCTACTCTAAAAGTAGGTTCTGGAGGTAATTTTGAGAGTGGAAATCAAGAATACGGCAGACGATAAATACAAACTCACGAGGCATGGCATATTTAATTAAGTTAACACAACAGAAAGAAGCTACCCTCATTTTGACACGAAAATGCTTTACTATTACCATAAAAACTATCCAGTTAAGCTCGCACACTACACAACATGATGAATTCATAAAGGCCACCTTTATGAAATATTTTTTGAAACAAACAACATATTTGCTATTAGAGGCGAAAACCCCTTCCTATTTCATTACGTGCGTGAAGACAAGAAACTCAATCGTGTCAAATTACCATAGGCAATTGCAACAGAATGTAAAAAAAAATGTAAATGCTTTCTTTATAGTGGAAGTACACTTAGCTATCAAGCTAGTTTACAGGTACTCCACTGTTAACAAGGTGAAAGTAACAATTGGCAAACTTAACAGAAACATATTAAGAACCCCAACTGGCGGGAGGCAACCAGTTGGCTATTTACAAAGCATGGTAGAGTTGAATCCGGGACAACCGGAAACAAATCCAAAACAGAGGTTATAACGGGATTTGAACCCGGAGCAGCCGCATGCAAACCCAACGCCCTAACCACTGGACCACACTGCCTCCTGCTACAAAATAAATTAACAAAATAATTTTCAGGATGAAACTCTTTCCACGAAGAACCTTTTCCTTGAATAATGAAGCAAAAAATAGACGACAAGCTTTCTTTCATCTTTCAAATAATTATTGGCTGTCACATTTTCAATTATTTTTTTTCCTGAAGACTGTGCAGAGTTGAGTACAAATCATACAAATAACCAGACAAGAGAGATCACAGATCCACTTAAGGTGTTCGATTCCTTCTTTGTCTTTGTTGAACCCATAAGTTACCAGAGAATTTTCCATTTGATTTCAGTGTTCTTGGTAAAATATTAGAAATACAGCTCACTTTGATTTCGGCTCGACTGGCGATAGTTGTTGTCGAAGTCCATTACAGTATGGTGTCCTTGGTCCTCGACTTTTCCGTATATGATGTTATACTTCCTCTTAAACTAAAAAAACACCAAAAACAAATGTTTCCGATGATTTCTTGATTACTCTTCTTTCACGTGAAGAAATTTTGGCTTTCCTGCTATCAGTGATTGTGCGGAATTCAAGTTTGTTGACAGGCGTGGTAATTTGTCTTTTTAGAAAGTCTCTACTTTTACAACAATAAAAGCAAGGTGACACACGCTAACACCAACCCGGTGTGGCCAACACATCACGCATGCGTACAACCATTTCACCCCGTCAATTAGCAGCCATGGACAGCTGTTTCGGCCTTTCGGGCCTCATCAGCATGGCGTAGCTAAGGTGTTAGCGTGTGTCACATTGCTTTTATTGTTGTTTTTAATTACGTGACACACTTAACGTGATCCACTTTCCCACACGCTTGTCGTGGGAGAACAGTTTTGCTGTTCCCAACCCAGCTTGGCATGTGAAGCTGCCACTTAAAGGGTTGCTAAAAACACCTGCCTGGTATGTTAGCTACACCATGCTGATGAGGCCCAAAAGGCCGAAATAGCTGTCCATGGCTGCTAATTGACCGGGTGAAATGGTTGTGCGCATGCGTGATGTGTTGGCCACACCGGGTTGGTGTTAGCGTGTGTCACCTTGCTTTTATCGTTGTTCTACTTTTGCGGCTCCGTGACTTACATGGTCATGTTTACTTGCCTTGTATAAAGATAAAACGTAACGGGAACACGTGTCTTTTTGCAGAACAGATTTCCAGATAAACTAATTTTTGCAGTTGGGAACGAATTTGCTGCAGATTTTTAAACTTTTGTTTTATCGACTCTTAAAAAATATCAACTATTTTCGTATAGGGGTCCTTGGTCCGCGACTTGTAATACTTATGACCCCAAAGCAAAGCAGATAAAGAAAATCATTCAATAAATGGAAAAGGTCTCTGCTTTAACTGAATACTTTCAAAATCTTCTTTATACACGTTTACGAACGGGTTAACTTCTTTTGCATACCTAGAATACCTATACGGTCTTGTAATGAAATGGAGCTTGTATTGGAAGACGGTCAACTGAAAATAAAAGCAGATTCTATACTCACAACGACATCCAATACGACTGTAGCTGAGATATATCAAGGATAATAAAGAATGAAGAAATTTTCATGTTCGTACAGAAATTATCGGGATTCACAGGTTTTTTTTTTGGGCTGCTTACATGATTCGCGGACCAAGGACCAAATTCACGGACGAAGGGCTCGCGATTACGGTCACCTTTTCTCGAATTACAAGAGAAATATTTCAGTTTGGAACTTGCCAATTTAATATTAACGAAAAAGCTATCTTCAGGGAAATTTTCAGTTCGTGACGTTTTGATTCAGGTAAGATATTCAAGATTATCCTTTTTTCTCGCGAACCACGGACACCATACTGTACTCGTCGCTTTTAAGATTCCATATATTTATTTTTCACCGCCTGTCTTGTTTATCCAATTGACGTTCCATTCTTGAGCTCCATAAGGGTACATTTTGTTTAAAGATGCACTAAAACGCCATGCAATGACTTTCGATGCCATTGCAGGTTAATTAAATGTTCTCCTGTGTGCAAAGAGAAATATACGCATTACCCCAGCCCCTTCAAACCTAACAATATACGCAAAGAAGACTCTATGCACAAAGACACAACCCAGTAATTATAGAGGGAAAAGGTATTAGAGTAAAGAATAAGTACAATACAGTAAGTGATCAAAGTAATATGGTGTTCAGGACCATTACAAAGTTTAAAATCTATTTAAAAAAGGCTTGTTTGTTAATTTAACCTCTAGTAATGTGCAAATTGAAGTATTTGTGAAACCAATTGTAAGAACATTTTAAGAACACTTTCAGGCTGATTTCTTACTAAGCACCCCTTAAATAAGAACACGATCAGCCCGAAACCTGAAAACAGTGTTCTTACATGTGGGTGTTTACTGTATTGTGCTTGGTAGTAAAAAATATTGGTGTGTCCCCTTTAAACTCTAGATCGCGTGAAAAATATGACTTTGGGGCAGAAAGATGTACTGGCTGACCCTCGAGCTGATTTGGGGGTTCCATCAAAATTCCTTTAAAAAAAAAAAGACCTCTGCCTTTTCAGCTCCCACCAACGCGAAATTAGATGTTGTGGGATTACAAAAAAAACCTCTAAACAATGTTAAATGGGTTAAGAAGAAACGTTATGCCAGTGTTTGAAGGCCGAATCGCGTGTAACTTTCAAGTGAGCGTTCGACCGCGCGTTTCATCTCATGATTACCCAAAATAACGCTACTAGTAACACCGAGGGGCTCATACAATCTTGGACAGAATAAAATGGAACAAAAATGCCCCCTAAATCAAAGACGTAGCCGCGTGAAGGCCCATCATTGAGTTTGGGGGAGGGGTGGTCTCAATTTTCCATTTAATCTGTCCAAGATTGTAGCTCTGGTTCGACCAATACCGCTAGCCTCGACTTTATTATCCCGGATATTGCAAAAAATTCGTTCAATAATTGCGCTGTCAAATATTTAAAAACACACCGTAGGAGCAAGTGGTTCATTTGGCAAATACAGATCAGCGCTGTGGTCTAAAGCTACCAAAAAATACAACCTTACACTGAATTTTTGTCATTCATGGGGTAACGTTATTTATACACGCGTGTTTTTGGAAAAAAAATCTGGATATTTCCCAGAACTGTTACTTGTATGTTCGTCAGTGTGCCTTGTTTACTAAGCAAACCTAAGGGCAGTTCTAAAAAGATGTGTACTGATTAACATTTAATATCCTGCGAGCAAGCTCTCCCGCCTCGCTGTGGAGAGCTTGCTCACAGGCTAGACATTTCTTTGTCAAGGATTTTGTTACATTTGTGCCGAAATCGCTGCCGCACATCAAATATTTTCAAACGGTCACTTGCAGGGCATGCGATACCTGTGGTTCAACAAAGTGTTGAATGCATGATGAAGCAAATAAATGTAAAATGTTGAAACCATTTACAGTGCAACGCGCCTTACCGTGGCCACCCAACAAACTTCCACATTTGACAATTACGTACGTGTAAATACGTCAACTCAACAACCCATGCAACCGTGTTCAACTTACAACTGTGTGAACTTTGCAAGGAGGAGTGACGGTCAATCAAATTCACACATCCTGATTGGCGGACAATTTGTAAAAAACTTTGTTAGGTGGCCATGGCAGGGCGCGTCGCACTGTAAACGGACCTCAATTCAAGAATTGCTGTTCCGATCTATACAATGTTTCGTAGAAACCAAGGGTCAAAAGGACTGTTTCTTCTTTCCAAACAGGGAAAAATGTAGTAAGTGTAATATAAATCAACTTTGGCGGCACCTTTCGCCAGTCTTGTATTACGCAGATAGCTTGCACATTAGTGAATAATTGTCTCATCTGCAGACGGCAAGTTGCCCAGATTCCCACCACTTATGCGCCGATCAACTCGAAACTTCAAAATCCCCTGCCGGGGCAAACCCCGGGCATTTGAACTTTGGAAGATTGGATCGTTCAAATTCCCGTCCCCTCGGGCCAAAATGGTGTTCAAATGCCCTACCATATCGTCGGATTTGTCTGTGAAACCCTACTAAAGATCAATCGTCGTCGGCTCCTGTCGTCTTTAAGAAAGCTTGTGTTTCAACATACCAACACATGTTTCGTGACCCTTTATATGATGATGCCGTTTTTACCAGACTTGAGCTACTACAAAAACACAACTTTAATATTGAAAGTGGCTTGAAATGTAATTAATTAAGCCCGACAATGTCAATATGCAAGTGTAAGCTGCTCTAACTCCGAAACACGGCAAGCGTTGTTTAACGAGGGTACTGTATACATGTACTTATCAACAACAGAGCCTAGAGCGTTTACGACTGCATGTATTTTAAATCGTTCAGTGACGGTTGTGCCGTACAGCTTTAACAATGAAATAGGGGTGTGAAAACCTACCATACTACATTCACTCTATAGTATGACAAAGACGAATTACGCAGAAGAAACGCAGCCCGTATTATCTTAGATCGTGAATCACTTGACCAGTTAAACGAGTACTTCGGCAATCTATGCAGCGACACTAACTACATCCGACCAGTTGATATTCACATTGATCCAGATGTCAAGGCTCCAACAATCCCTCTGGGACTCGTTTGGAACACTCTGTATAATCTGAAGAAAACGGCAACCGGCCCGGACGAAATTCCTTTTTGGTTTTTAAAAGAACACGCGGAACTACTAACCCCGGTTATCTCTTATGTGTGGAATCTTTCCCTGTCAACTCATTCCTGGCCTGAATCTTGGAAAAGAGCGAACATCAGTCCATTAGCTAAGGTTGATGTACCTAAGGAGAACGGTGATTTCCGCGGAATCAGTGTAACACCGGTGATCGCTAGAGCTCTTGAAAGGGTTGTATACAACACACATGTCAGACGCGTCATGGAGGATCACCTGAGCAGCAGTCAATTCGCGTACAGAGAGGGTGGGAACTGCACATCTGCGCTCTTAACTATTCAGCACCAGATTTGCAAATACCTGGATGACAATAACTGTAAAGCTGTGCGACTCTTTACCATGGACTTTTCCAAAGCATTTGACTCGGTGAAACACAATCTTTTGTCCACCAAGCTTAAACAATTACATGTATCGCCATATCTTGTTAATTGGTATCAGTTTTTTATCCGCTAGACAGCAACGCATTTTGTCTGGTCACTATCACTGTAGGTGGAAAGCCGTCGATAAGGGTACCACACAAGGTAGCGTTAGTGGCCCCCACCTCTTTAATATATTTCTTAACGATCTTGAAATTACATATGATGGCTTCCCTGCGTTATTCAAATATGCTGATGATTCGACAATTGTTGCACCGGTACTAGGCAATACTGACACCTCTGTAGCCTTAGTAAACGAGTTTTTAAATTGGTCGCGAGATAACTGTATGTCGTGTAATCCTAGTAAATGCAAAGAGCTCGTAATTAGAAAGAAATCGAACAAGGACACTTACAATCCAGTCAATTGCATCCCACAACATAGTGAATTGTGCTTACTTGGAGTCACACTTCAGAGTGATTGTAAGTTTAGTTCTCATGTTAAGCTCAAACTAGCTAAGGCTAACAAGGGCCTCCATATATTAAGAACTTTGAGAAAGGAACAATATGACCAGAATGAAATAGACCTCCTTTTTAAGACAATTGTACTGTCTAATTTAACTTATTGCCTTTCAGTGTATGGTGCGCATGAACGCGATCTAAACACAGTACAGAACTTTTTAAACAGATGTTACAAGCGGCGTTACATTTCAGTTCCATTGAATGTCAAGGATATCATGTATACGCAGGACAAGAAATTATTTAGTAAAGCTAGGGCTCTAACCTATCATCCGTTAAATGAAATTCTGCCGAAGCCTAAACCCCAGCAATGTAATTTACGTCGCATGGTTTGCCTCCGCCCAAAGATTAACACCGAACGTTTCAAGAACACATTTGTAAATAGACTCATTTTTGAACACAACCTGTTATAATTACTTAATTCACTTTTAGCTACAGAATATTATTGTAAATTCATTACAAAGTTCTCGTTTATGTAACACAGGATATGTATTTTTTATCTTATGGTTTATTAAAGACATCATCATCATCATCATCATCATCATCAAAATTCCTTTGAAGACAACTTTTGAAGGCCTTTTTTTGTCGGCCAATCGCTCACATTAAACTCTTCCATCTCGTCCAACACGTGTTTAAGGCTGCTAGCGACTTCGGCGCCCGAAAAAAAAATGATTTGAGACCTGACACTTCCGGTTTAATTTTCTCCACACCACCAAGGCAAAGGTCAAATTCCCCACCCCAGGGAAGGCCTTACCCGTCAAACGCCCGGGGTTTGCCTGGGGGGAGGGGGGATGTTAAAGTTTCGATTTGATCGGCACATAAAGCAATGAAAATATGGATTGTGACTGCGATATATAAAAATACTCGCTAAAGGTACATTCTTTTATTCGCTTCGAAATTACAACCGAGGCAATATAAGTTAAATATGATAAACTGAACAGGCTTTCAAGATATATTATAAAATTAATATTAAAATTAATCGATTTGCTTGGCTATCACTTCAGCTTCAAAGCTCATCATGAACCTAAAAGGCGAAAACAAAAGAAAGGCGGTTGGAACCTGAATTTTTTGACTCTGTCTTGGCCGGGAAGCAAAAATACTGTTTCATCTATTCAGCAGAAACGGAACGATTTAATTTCTCATATATGTTCTGTGCTCGCTGCCCAAACACATTGCAAACAACGGAGCAACAATCGATTTCCTCGCACGTGTTTAAATCCCGCGATATCTCGTAACTCATACATCTCGTAACTCATCTCATGAACTCAAACATTCAAATCAGGGTTGCAAGATTTCCCACCAGTTGAAATACACAATGACTGAAATTTGTTGCGAGGTGTGCGTAAATGTTGATGTCTTCCGGAATACAATACACTATATTTGCCAGTATTTAGATTTAAAGCAGATAGATGCGAATGACGAATGCTGTAGGGCCATTCAGTATTGACCTACCCAGATCACGAACGAATCGTAAGGAACATCAATCAAGATTCGCACGAACATTCCACGCCTAATTCAAATGATTTGGTTTCACAAGAGGTGTCTTTTAGAGTATCATTCAAAAGAAAAAGTTTAGCTTAAATTTTCGTTCACTTCCTTTGTGACCAATACTTTTGTAGATATGACGCATGTCACCGGCTGTATTTGAATATATCCCAGAGTTCATTCATGTATGAACCATTCTTTCATGATGCAAATAGCATGAAACTGTTTTTATTGTGTTTGATTTTGTTTCTTGACTCTCAAACTGAAAATAACTTTGTCAATTCTCTTTCACTGATTTTTTTTACTTACTCTGTGTAATACGTTGTGAATTAGGTTTGAGTAAAATAAGAGAGTCTATTAACGTAACACGGATAAAAGAATCAAACGTGTAACAATGCAATCTTAACGATGGAATTAGTATGGGTAATCAAATGGTGACGAGTAAAATTAGGGAATAATTTCACACGGGTTTTGTCCAAAATGAAATCATTTCCCGAGCCTCTGCAATATGCAGTCGTGTCCAAGTAAAGCGTAGCCTGCGAGCAGGCTCTTTTGTAAGTGTCATGCGAGCGGCGCAGCCGCGAGAGGATTGGGCCCAACCCAATTCTCTCGCGGCTTCGCCGCTCGCACGAATACCAACAAAACAGCCTGCTGGCAGGCTAAGTAAAGCGATATGTTACCTTTTTTAAACAGTTGCATTTCGAATCTCTGTCATCGGGTTGTTTTATATGTTCCATATCTTGGTGCTTTTTAGGTTTGGTAACCTGTCTTTTGGCATATTCCTGCAAAAAACAAAACAAAAAACAGTATTGAAATTTCCAGAGACAGTGCAATTTATTCATTTATGATCATCTTCTTTTTATCTTATGGCTGTTTCTGCTTAGGTGGCCTCATACACCACAAGCCTTTTTAGAGACATCACCGCAAGCCAGCCACATCCGCTGGAGAGAACAGGACAGCCACAACACCGGGGATTTCGTCCCCTACTCTTTTCGAATAGTGTGGGTTATTTAACGTCCCATAGGGAATGAACATATAGGAGATATTTGCGAGACGGGGCCTACGGTTTATAGTCCTTATCCCAGAAGACTTGAAAGTGTAACCATTTGCAGATGAAATGTCAAAGGCAGCACTTTCTCCTCAGCTGGTCGGGGTTCGAACCCGCGACCTCCAGCATGATAGCCCAAAATGTTCCCACGTACAGATTTTTTTTAAACTTGCCACGCAGAAAGGTAATGATCTACTCTTGCCAAAAAGGCAGAAAAAAAAAAAAAAAATGGGGGGTCACCGTGCTCGTTTTCGAGATCATCATGAGGTGCACTTTTAGAAGCTTGCGTTACTTTAAGATGATCTTAGCTTACAACTGTCAGCAATAAAAAAGCTACATTAGTGAAATTTAGATCAGATAAACGTACTCAATTCAACATAACTAATATAAGTAAATTAACCTTTGCAGTTGATGTCTTTTTCTCTGGTGAAATAGACCTTAAAAAACGATACATATTAATCTAGCAAAGAAAAATTCGGTCGCAGGAGAGCATAAAAGGCGAAATATTTGTAACTTCTCCCGCACAGATTTTTTAAAATTTTGTTAAAATGGGCAAAATCAGAAAAGAAAGTGATCTACGGAAAGAGAAATAGGGGTCACCAAGCATTCAAGAGAGTAAAATCGCTGCGAAGTTCTGAAGGCGATGGTATATTCGCACTGTCACGTCATTGCACGTGACATTTCCGAGAAGACCTGGGTCCACAGCTATCCCATGATGCCACACGCTTTCACGTTCCATTCTTGTGGAAAATATTTGCGCCTTTAGCATCGTGTTTACCTTCGTGGTCTGCGATGCATGACGTGTGCGTGACATGCGCGAAAAAATGCGCAGTAGCAATGGGCGCGAACGTCCTTAAGGAAGACGACATTCTCGACCCCAGTGCTTACGCTGCTTCATGGCAGTAATGCGCAAAAGAGCTCTGGGGTCGAGATTGGCAAGACGATAGCAAACGAACCGGTTAACGGTGTTGCAAGCAAAGCCCGCCTGCCGTCCTTACTATGCGCTGCTTCTTATCCATTTCATTAGCATCGGGCTGTGTGCAATGTTTGAATCTTTTGAAGTTTTGCCCATCATTTTCCATTGTTCTTTTATTTAGACTCGCTAGAAAACTGATCGTATTGCAAAAAGGCGCCGGATTCTGGAAGTGACGACGGAAGGAAACGAGGACAGGAAGGCTTTCCGTTGCTATTTGGTTCATCATCAGACATCTGCGGCCTTCAAAGACGGATATTTTCATATCGCGAATCTCTTTCTCCTGTAGCTACAAGCAAATGCAAAAAGTGTTGAGACACTCACTGTTAATAACCGTACAATGCGTGTAATTCAAGTCAGCGCATCCTCTACCCTTCTTCCCCCCCCCCCCACCCACCCACAAGCAAAGTTGTTTCTATTTCCATTTTTTGGCACTCAAACGAAAGGGTATCAACATTGAAAAAGGGGGGAGGGGAGGGAGGGGCGTTGGAACGTTATGGACTGGAAGAGGGCTTTTAGGAAGAAGAGGTGAATTTTCGATTCAGCGTCTCATCCTTTTTGCTTGTAGTATCTAAAATGGTCAAGCCGTCACGTCATCGGGCGCAAATTGTACCCAGACAAGAATGAAGGCCCGGGCAAACGGCTTCAACATCCGTTCGCTTTTGTTGAACGATGTTGACTGCAGGGGGGGGGGGGGGGGGGGCAAACAATTTCAACACATGATCAACAATTGATTCAACAAAGCTAATCGCTATGTACATGTTCCAGCAGAAGTGGCCGGTGCGGTGGCAATCAAAGAGTCATCAAAGCTAACTTTGATCGAAAATGCTGTACCTTTTGTAATCAGGTCCAATTAATCACTAGTTTTTTTAATCATAGTGGTCACAACGTACATAATAACTAGCTTGTTTAAAGGTTGAATTAAATTTGTACATTATAATTATAATTATTCTTATTAGTATTATTATTATTATTATTATTATCAGTATTACTATATATTATTATCATTATTTGCCTTTGAAGATATTAGCTTATGTTTATGCAAAGTGTAGCCTGCGAACACACACGTATTTCCGGCGGTCGTTTCTCTCCCCCGAAAAGTGAAACGACCGCTGGAAATACGTCTGCGTTCGCAGGCTATGCCCAGTGGGGTACTCCGGATTTCAAGTGACAGGGATGATTGAAGGAATTTTTTGGGCTTGATTTTTCGATTTTGGATTTTTTGGGGTAGGACAATTTTGGCAGGAATGTTTCTTTTTAGGATACTGAGCTTGATTTAAATAGGGTTTTTTTTTGGGGGGGGGGGGGGAAGGGAGGCGGGTTTCAAAACAATCTGAAGTCGTGATAGTTCCGCGTATTCCGAAAGGAATGGAAAGGAAAGGAAAGGAAAGGAAAGGAACTTTAATTAACTTTTAAGTGTCTAGTCGTCCTGGCGCTAGAGCACTAATTGGGGACACTGTAAACTGAAATCAACAATTAACGCAGATCAAGTTAAATGGTAGTTTTTGAAGAGGGAAAAACCGGAGTACTTGGAGAAAATCCTCTCGGTACAAACCAAACTTGTTTTGCGACTGTTTTAATATTTAAAGCACTACATTGGATTCCACGTGTTCCTGATGAGCGAGTAGCTCCATGGAAATTATATTTTGCATTTCATTTGAAAAGGATCTTAATTTTTACAATCAATCATGTCAATAGTCTGTAAAGTGTCCCGGGATGTAAACCAACGCTTCAATTCATTTTTTGTTGTCTCCGTTTATCGCCCGGCTTTAATATTATCCCTAGATTAATCCTGCTATTACCATTACAATATCAAACTAAAATTTCTTCAGATCGCATAAACGTACCACGTAAGTTCAGATGTTCACTAAAGGCTAGAGCACTGAAACGACCTTTCTTTGAAGATGTCCAAGTTGACCTCGCACGTAGTCAACAACCTTGAAGGAGCCGAAGATATACCCCCATGGTTTAAGACGCCATTAGAAGATGTAGTTTATAAGAGGAAATGCCCAGTGGCCAGTCTGAAGAATTAGAAGTTTATTCGGAGTGGGGAGAGCTGGAAGAGCAAGATGGGGCAATCTTCGAAGACTGCCAGAGCTTAATAAATGAAGCCTTGATTCAGGAGGTTGGAATGCCAATGGAAGAAAGGCAGGAAAGTGTAAGTGGCTGTCGAAAGCATGATTCCAAAATATTGTTTCCGAGGCGAACGGCGTGATGCCCAAGTCTACCAAGCAACTGGCGAAACACAAGAAAGTGTCTGCTGACTGCTTAACGAGAGTTCGCCAAGCTTCCGAACAACAGCAGCTAGACGTTAGTCGAGATCACAGGAGGACGAACACCATTGTGTTTGGGGTATGGGATGATATTGCTTTTGAATGTGATTCGAACCACGCAGAATGCCTTACCGATTAGGTCAGGCTGGAATATGTAAGACCGGATAGCTTAAAGGCCCGGTGGGGGGGGGGTACTTTAGGAATTTCTGGGTGGGGATGTGCCGCTGGGACCCTAGAACCCTTAGCCTATACCAGAGCTAGTTCAGCTGAATTTTGCTACCCTATACTAGAGTAAACTCCCACCGATTTCCGTCTAAATACCGATACTTGACAGTTAATAGTATCCAGAAGTGTTTCATGATAGCCATTTATCGACACTGTTGAGGCTGAGTTGCGTAAGTTTAAACTTTGCCGACTCGACTTTTTAATATTTTTGAGCGGGAATTTCTGGTTTCCTTAGTCTTGATAAAATCTTCAAGCGACTGGTCAGTTTCGTGAAAAATGATACCCTATTCTTGAACCAAACGCTCTGATTTATATACCCTATGCTAGAGTAAACTGCTTGAAAACCATACCCTTTACAGCGGCACATACCTATATAGCCCATATATGACAGTACCCACCGGGCTTAAAGAAGGACAGTGAAAAGAACATTGAACTCCTTACATTGCCCTACAAAAAGCAATCAGACGGCTTGTATGCACGCATTGGTGAACATTTCACACGTCAATACAACTGTTAACTTTGTTAAAGAAAGGGAAGGGTTTTGACTGTCGTTTGCAGATTCTGCTTTCCTAGAGGCATACTTTCCACACGAATACTCAGTTGGAGCGGATAATGCTGCCCAGTACCTAGCTGATGATGGCCACAGAGTACAACTTCGACGTTCAAGAAACGGAAGAGTACGTCGAGCTATAGTGTATCCTAGATAGATACAGGATACTAGATATCACAATCCCCATAGTGTTACCTCAGTGTGTTTAGACTACGCCGAAACAAGTTTATTCAGATCTTAGACGTTCTACAATCAGTGAAACTTGTTCACATCTGTCAGTGCAATGTGCGAATTACGAACGAACTGTTTTAATTTTGAGCGTGATTCCCTCAACTTTGAGCTCAATTGTTTAACTGTAATTATGATGATTTTATGGCAATCATGTGCGCCATTTACGCATTCGGTCTATGTGAACAATACAGTTACAAGCATGACTACGGGAAATGTGTTGTTTGTATTCTTTACATTCTCGGTGCTAGTATGGACACAGCATTACGGTGGTGCTCCTCAAATTTAAGCCTCATTAAAAAGAGAAAGCCATTACTGCAAAGACGTTGCTCACAGGTAAGACATTATTGCGTCCGCACTGGATTTTGCATCCACGAATCGCGAAAATGTTCTGGAGTCAGTCAAGTTATTGACTATAGTAACTTTGGACGGCACACAAACGCCTTCC
Organism: Montipora capitata; assembly: GCA_949126865.1. NCBI lineage: Eukaryota > Metazoa > Cnidaria > Anthozoa > Scleractinia > Acroporidae > Montipora > Montipora capitata. The sequence continues at coordinate 27,586,854 of OX421447.1, forward strand.
CTCAGGCCATCTTGCGTCACTCTTAATGAGCGGAAGAATTCATGAATTTTGTTTTTAGTTACTGTTTACCTGTACAGTCATACGTACAGACATTTTTTTTATCAATTCGCCCTGGGTAATTACCCAAGAATGATATTAGAATATATTTTATGCTGTGAACAAAGCCATGACGTATGCAACATAGTTCATAAAGCATGACTATTATTTATCTAATAATTTGTAAATAACTTTGTAGGGTTGTTCGTAATGATCTTGCCCAGGGTGGTCTTGTTTAGAGTTGTCATTCTGCGTAATGTTATTGTTGTAACAGAATATGTTCTTGGGTGTCTCGAGTGTTATTACAATGACCACAAAATGCGGAAAAGGTTCTTACTCCAGAAGGTGTGATGAATAAACACATAAAAACATTCCATTACTAATGTTTCTGTTTTTCGTGTTATATCATTTAATGCTTTATGTAATTTTCTATGGGTTGGAAATTCGGCATTGGGTTTTTTGGGGGTTCGATCATTCCTGACACTTGGAAACCGGAGTACCCCACCCCCTGGGAATTTAAGCTATTTGTAAAATTCGCATAGAAATAAAATTTTTGATTGATTGATTGAAAGCTTCACGAGAGGCCTGTTATTCAGCCCCAGGCTGCGGTTGCGGCTGTTACTATGGATACGATTAGTGCGTGTTTATGAACCTCGACTTCGTCTCGGTCCATAAACACGCAAAAAAAAAACTTGGCCAATATCCAGCCATCTTGACCTCACGCTTGGTCAATAACCCATAGTTATTATCGCGACTTGCGTGCGTAGTGCGCGTGCAGTTTCTTTCGAAGGTTTGGTTTGTCCTTATCTCGAATTCCTCTGAGAACGATTCAACAAAATGAAAGTGACATGATATCAACTAACCTTGAAGAGAATCCAGTGATAGCAAAAGATGTGTTCAGATAAAAGATTATTTCTCGTGTATTCCTGTGCAGCTTTCGTTATCTGTTGAGCCTTGAATAATAAAAGATAACATATTTTCAAGAACAATTTTCGTAGCCTCTTGATTTGCAGCAGTTACCATTGTTTGGGCGGGCGGTTGCAGCCCCACTATGCGCGTGCGCCAGCTTTTCCAATCTGGTTTTACGTTAAGGCTTTACGGTGCTAAATATGCTTTTAGGAATTACTTATTCCACGGATAAAACCAGATTGTCATGTTTCACTCACCCACTACAGACACAGCAACTGGGTTTCTTTAGAAATCAAGCCCTTCCATTCAGTGACTTGATTGCTCGAGGATGGATAGAGTCCTGGCAGAAATATATTTTTTTTACCTTTTCATCATTGTCTATGGCCCATTTCAACTTTTCCTCCAAATCACTGAGATCTCTACTGAAAGGTACATAATGGTACCATTCCTGTAGGTCCTTGTAGAAATGTTCATAATATGGCGACTTTTGTTTTAAAACCAAAGCATCACCAGCTAGCAAGTACGGTAATCGATAGGCAGCCACTGTTCCGTCAATGTTGATCTGGTATTTCCACTGAAGATGGCAATAAAAAAAAATGAAGATTAGTTTAAAGTCATGTTGCTTGGCAAGGTCGACAGGGGTTCCTTGAGTCTAATAGGGTGCCAGTTCACAGTTTAAAATTGGAAATATGGTAATTTGGAGGAAATGGTCTCTTGATACTTTTGTTGTGGGCCAAGGATTCCATGTTCCGCATGTTGTGCCCGCATTTTTAAAAAGAGAGCTTCTTATACAAAAGGGGACGATGCCTACAAAAAACAATAAGTACCTTGAAGAACTCAAAAAACGACATGTGTTTGGCCTTGGGACCATACTTGCTTTCATCGTATTCAAAGAAGAAAAAGTTTGTGAGGGCTGCATCATAGAGCTGTGGATTTTTTCGCGCCATCATCACAAGATTAAGTCTTTCCTCTCGACTATCGCGACCACGCCACAGAGCTTTGCTTATCTTGTCCCGCCACTTTGGACCTGTATTGGACTGCACAGATAGCATGTCCAAAGACACTCTAAAACGAAAAAAGGTAGAATACGTGTGTACCATAGTATTAGAGTTAAAAAATTACTGACGATCGCGCCATCATAATTATGTCAAAGGAGACAGCACCTCTCGCGAGGTAACTCCATTTCTGTCCCACCTCACATTCTGATAATAGGATGGATGTGAGGAAAGTCCCCAAACCTTTTTATATTAGTCTTGGCAGGGTTTGGGAACTCTGATCTGGGTTACTGAATTGCTATAAAAATAAACCCATACCAAAAACACAGAAAAAAAAATATCATCGATTGTGGTTCACCCTTCCAAATACAGCAATACAATACAATAAAAAGGAGAAATAATTTGTCCTGATTCCCATCCAGGGCCCAGTTTTTCAAAGCCTGATTAGTCTAATCCTGGATTACCGGAAACTTAACTGACGGTTACCGTGTTCATCCATTCGCACTCTAAGGGCCGATTTACACGATACGATTTTGTCGCATGCGACAAGCTCACGACAGGCCTACGACATGACTTACGATTGTCGTAGCGTTTTAAAACATGTTTTAAAATGCTGCGACATTTTTTCTGACGTACACAACAATCGTAAATCATGTCGTGGGCCTGTCGTAAGCCGTTGTCGCATGCGACAAAGTCGTACCGTGTAAATCGGCCCTAAGACATCTATCAGTGTTGTCTAAGTATTAAGCATTAAATATGAAGCGGTTGGGCCGCATGTCAATTTGTAAATCACATGAGATTTGAAATACATGGGAGTGGGATCTTAGTTTGAACAAAACGATGGATGAACACGGTTTTGATCATAATTTTGCCATATTCAACACTTGCATGGTTGCGAGGCATTTAAGTTTTTGTTTTCTTTGAATAATCTACCGTTTTCACAACCACGCCAATGTAGCTAATTTTATGTCACATGTTCACCAAACTATTTTAAATGAGGTAGTAATTATTACCAGTACTTGACAGAACAATTCTAACCAGGCCTCGGTTGTTCAAAAGGTGGATAACCTTATCCACCGGATAAATCACAACCCAGAAGATAAACACTGGTAAACAACTCATATTGTTTTAGCTTTAAGTTTAATTCTAGCTTTGGCAGTTACATTTTTTGGTATACTCTCTTTGCATCCTTGTTCTGCATTTTTGTTGTTGTTGCAATAATAATTGGTGTATTTCACACCATCCTAGCTGGTTCTCATTATTAGTTCACCATTGTACAATCTTTGTTAAATTTGATAATGGTCTTGTAAGAAGTGTCTCCCACTTGCATTTCATTCTACTTCCAATGAGTCTCTGGCCTCAGTGCACATGACCGGTGCTATTGTGGGGGGCTCGTGGCTGGGTTCTGGGTTGGTAGCCCAGTGGGTGTTCTTCTACCTTTGGATGTGATTGTGGTTGCAGCCCCCTTGCCTCTGGGCACCCAACTTCCACTTGCGACATGGGCGTTACCTTTTTAAACTGCACTTAACTGAATTGAAATACATCAAAGTGCATATATCTCAGTTTTTTCAAACTACATGTACGTGTATGTGTGTTTTAACGACAATTGCCTTATTCTGTCAAGCTACTCTTTTAACTTGCTTTCAAGAAATGAAAACTGTCGTATAAATCATGCCTTGAAGTATCTCTCTTTAAAGAAATAAAGAGATTTACAGCACATGAAATAAATCAAAGAAGTTTCATGCATTTTGAGAAATGCATGCCTGATCTGTTTGTCCTCTGAGTAAAGACGCTTGTTTCACAGGAAATGAAGTACACATGGGTCCTATGGGTTCCACCTTCAAACCTTTCACTTGGACCAGCAATATCTTATTTCTTTCAGAGGAGATAATGCTACAACCCATACCAAGAGAACTAAAAATCAACTTTTACCTGCCCATGGTTTCCAGAGTGGACTCTGTAAGGTCATATGTTGGCATGACAATATCGAAAGTGTCACCAGAGCCGCACCATGACAGAATGGGAATAGGCTTGCTGTTGGCTTTAACAAGTGGCCAGTCACCGAGATTAACAAAAAACTCCATATCTGGAAGGACAACCTAAGGACCAAAAACATTTCATACTATTTAAGGTTATTAAGCCATTGACCCCTCAGGGCTCCCCTCAGGTGTCTTGTGATGCCCCCAGTTGACCAGTAAAATCATGTATAGTCTCACTCCCAGGAATCAAAGGGTTTAAATAATTATTATAATAATGCACAGCATTTTTGGAAAATGATGACATGATTTTTTTTACTGGAAAAGAAACAATGACAAGCAGTTTATAGAAAACTTTAAGTACTTGTCAAAAAGTTTTAAAAGGAATTTTGAAAAGGACTCAAACAAATGACCATGTGATACATGTAGGCCTGCACACTGCTATACCATTGAGGGAAAAATACCTCTCAACCAATTGAGAGCAAAAGCTCTTTAATACTAGGAAGTAATCACTACACCAAGACGTAATAACAATAGCACAGGCAGATTATTAAGTTCATGCTATGGGCTCATCAGATACTTGTATTACTCCATAAAGGCAAGAGTGCCTCTAAGTATAAACAAAGTGATACCTTTCTGGCCAGGGACAAGAGTATGTTATCCATGAACATTGCAAACCCAACATGCTGACCATAGGTCTTACGGTACACCTGAAAGAACCAAATTAGTTAATAAGAGTGTTTTTGCGGGAAAATCTAACAGTGTGGGGAATTTCCTGGTTGGCCTGTTGGTCTTCCCAGTTGTTGCTTTACTATGCATCACAAAAATCATAGTTTTGGGATCCCCTGATCTAATTCTATCCAAACCAAACTGTCATTTTCTATGAAATACATAATATCATAGTAAGTTAAACCATGAGTGTTTTCAAAAACATACTTTATTGCTGATGATAGAATAGTGGCATAGAGCATGATGAGTCCCAAACCGTTTGACAGCTTCCTTGTCCAATTCTTTCAAATTTATTTGGCCAAATGGGGCAAGATCCTCCTGTATTTGAGAGTATTTCAATGGACACTTCATAGCCTCTTCCCACTTCACTGTATTTGATTCTGGGCAAAAACAAGTCTCATGATACACTCCTTCTGAAAACAACAAAGAGCAAGAATTTGAGATTGAGGAGTCATTTGAGAATTGCTATTTTCTTAGCAGAAATAACCTTTTAACTTTAACCCATTGACTCCCAGGGGTTCCCCTTTGACGAGTAAAATCTTCTGGCATTAGACAGAATAAAATACTAAGTCTGGCTGGTTTAGGCCGGTTTGGGTGTCAAAGGGTTAATCAAGGTAATTGCCACTAGTGCTTATACTAATGCTAATCCGGTAATGGAGTGGCCAGCAGTCGCTCAATTTACATGGTATGGCATTACAATTAAAATTACATGGTATGAGAATAAACGATTCGGAAGTAATTGAATTAATATGTTAAAGTAGTGGCCACTCTTCAGATAAATTCTGGATAAGATGCCGATCTAACAACATCAGCTGATAATGCATTCCATAAAGGGATTGATCTTACAAAGAAAGAGTGTTTGTAAGCATCGACTGATGAGGATGGGAGCCTGATCTTAAAGTCATGACTCACCCTTGTACGGCTGTACACAGGCACTGAGGTGAGGTCATAGGGAAGGGAGATGTTAACTTGACCTCTCTGTATTTTATAAAACATGCTGAGAACGCATATCCTGTGCCTTGACCACAGTGAAGGTCAATTCAAGCCAGTAACCTTCTGAATTTGTAAGTACTTTTGGAAAATGTTTATCTTGGATATTAGCGTTTTTGGGCATCTCACTTTGTAAGAGTGGTCGAGAATGAAAGGTAAGTGCTGGGACCATTAAAATAACTTCAACTGGTAGTGCTTTGAACAAAACTGACTACTCTTATTCCTTCACACACCAGAAACCAACTAGACTTGTTGCACAATGTTAAGACTAACAAACCAAAGTTGCAAATACGTTGTCATTGTGCAAAAAAAATGTGATATTCACTTTTAAAAGTAAAGTTAATCACTGACAAAACTATATTTGTCCCATTAAGTACTTGCAGTAGATTCCCCAAGATAATTAGGAATTTTAAATAAGATCAATTTTGTTAAATTAAATTATAATAATTTAGTTTAAGTGAAGTTGACAATTAACTATATAGTCTTTGCCTTCTATGAGTTGAATTTGAGCACTGTGTAATAACTATAATTATATTTCAAGAAACTGAACATAAAATAAAATCTTGGAATGCATAGGTGCATTAGGATCCCAGGAAGAAATGCAAACTTGCTATTAAAATATTATCAAATTGCTTGACAACCTACATGAACAACACCAACATTTACTTGTAACTCAATTGGCATTTAGCATTAAGTGATCTACTGGATCAGAGGTGGTTGGCTCAATAATCCCACCCCAGTTTTCAGTCGTCCCTGCGTGGGCTCACAGTGACGTTACTAAGGATAATGCTCAGGTGGATTATATGGAAATAAAGATAGTACTTAAAGTTACAATCTAATAGATATACATGCACTGTAAAACAGCAAAGGAACCAATCAATCAGCCCCTACAGGTGATTGCATTAAAGTTATGTCTGATTCCCACCCACAACAACAACCTTGCAAAGTTTCTTCCCAACTCCCCACAAGCAAGACCTTACCTTGCACAACATTCTTCATAGGGGTTTGACCTGGACAACCCACCATTGCATTGTTTATGGAGGGTGGAGGGGGGTGTATTTTACAAAAACTCTGCAAAAGCAACAATAACAAAAACAAACCTTGCAATCTGTATGGGGAATTGGCAACATGTTTTCCCTTGTGGGTTATTTCAATGGTAAGATCAGGATATGATGCGAACATGCGGTAGCGGATGATAAATGAGCCATCATGCCTGTCTAGTTTTTGTACCCAAGCTCTGAGTCTTCCACTTACAGAACTTGTGATTTTAACCTGAAAGGCATCTTCGCCAGGGGATTCTGTTATGCTGCAAAAGTCAACAGTAATAGAACAAAAGATTGAAAGAATGCTGGCAGAATACTTTTGACACGTTATACCCATCTTATTTTCTATAAATTCAATCAGTAAATTTGTGTGGGTGATAGTGAATAATGAAGTGTTACTTTGCACTTAATATTTCTCAACTGCTGCAACTTGGTTTAAGATTGCAGAACTTTAATTTGTTGCAACCCCTCCAATGTGTAGCCACTGGGGTGGAGGGGGGGGGAGGGGGGAGAATTGTTCAATGGCCTAGCACTGAAAAGCACTCAGTCTGATTCTTTTTTGCACTTGGGGAGTGGCCACAAACACCAATAGACCTCTTTACAGTTGTGCTTAGTTACCTGGCCTTTAAATGAAAGTGAGGCTGGTGTTGACCTTGTTATGATACAGACCTCCCTCCTTTTCTTATGTTAATGATGTTGTCATGCTAATTAGTAAAAATTTACATAAGAAAAGCATTGAAAACAATGGAACTGCCAATATGAAAAATGATGATGATTATAATATTATTATTGTTTTGAGGAGGACAACTAAAGCTGTACCCAGCATAGCAGGTGATAAGAGTGGCAAAGAAACCATATAATGTCTTTTACTTAAAGTGAGACCTGATATTATGATAAAGCTTATTGTTTGTTGGTGAACTTCAACACTCCAAACTTCCTTGTGCCAAGGATAATTTACAACATTTCTTAATACTATTTTGTTCTTTACATTCAGGTTTTTAAAAACCAGATCAGAATTCTACTCAAGTGAATCTCTTTTGTATTTTGTTTGATATGGCCCCAGTTGTTCAAATGATGGATTGTGCTATCCACCGGATAAATCATTGTCCAGTGGATAAGTCATGGCAAAACCAATTGCCATATCCAATGGATAGTGAATTATCCAGTGGATAGCGTTATCCACCTTTTGAATAACTGGGGCCAGGAAAAGAGGATGTTGACTTTCCAATAGTGTATTTGTTACATTTTAAGAAATAACACAACGTTTTTTAAAAAATACATGTTTCAACAGAATCTTCTGTCAACTTCAGTTTGAATTACAAAGTACAGAGTTGAATATAATTATACGAGTGTGTGTAAAATGCTAATAAATTATAAGAATAAAAGGAAACATGACAATGTAAAATCCTACAAAGAAAGTTTTACATTGACATGGTGAGTTGATGATTTAGTGTAGGTTTTTCCCATATGAATAGCTTCTTTTATCTTAAGGATGTTCGCGCCCATTGCTACTGCGCATCCTTACAGCGCACGCAAATTCACATGCCACGTCATGCATTGAGTGCGCGCACTAAGTACTAAAATGAACAATGATAGGGTAGATGGCCATTGCTATAGCTTTGCTTGGATTTAATGATGATGATCTTGGAACTTTCGAACTCGAACCATTGGGCTGTTAGTTTGCTTTTTCTTCTCATTCACCTCACTGTTCTCTGCCGAAGGTTTTGTTTTTCTCTTTAGTTGCTTTACTGGTACATCAAAATAGCCTTTTATGGTCTTTTATGCTTCGCTGATCAGCTATCATTGTGCATGTCCTGACAGCGACGAAGAGAGTCTATTAACCCATTGACTCCTAGGGGTTCCCCATTGATGAGTAAATCGTCTGGCATTAGACAGTAAAATACTCTGGCGTTAGACAGAGTAAAACACTAAGTATGGCTGGTTTAGGCCGGTTTAGGAGTGAAAGGGTTTTAATAAATGCACAAATCGATACCCCAAAATGGGTCCCAGTACGCATTGAAAAAATATGGGGGGTTTATCGTAAGTGCTCAACTCATTTCATTTCCAACTTCTAAGTTACTTTTGCGAAAGCGATCTGTTTTACCCTTGCAAAAACTTAACTGTATACTAATTTCTCCACTTAAACATTTAAACATCTTGTATTTTAAAATTATTTCCTGACGATTCACTTGTCCAAAGGACAAGTAAGATTGACAACCCACTTGTCCCCTGGCCAAAACCACTTGTCTGGGGCAAGTGGACACCGTTTTTGTCGCACCCTGAGTCATGATAGCTCTGCATTTCACAGATCACTGCAACTATTATACTCTGTGAGAACAGAGTCAATAATACTGTTATTGTATTTTTCAGCTGTGTTTGCTGCAATACTGTCAAAGTTTGTTCTGTATCGCATATAGATTGATGATATATTTGTGATAAGTTGTTGCATATCACTAACTCTCTGCTGTCGGATTCCAGAATTTCAAATTTCTAGTATTTCTCAAAAGCCAGAGCTTTCAGGGGGCTCGAAAGGTTTCTCAGGAGATGTGCGTGAGCAGCTTGAGTTGCTCTGGCTACTTGCATCAGCTGACAAATCAAAACAGATGACACAACATAAAAAATAATGTGACCTAAAATCATGAAAAACAGAAAGCAATATTAAATTGTGTCATTTGAGGAGCGAATTGAGCAATATCTCAATGCAAAACTAATAGCTCAGTGACCTACCCTGATTTTTGCATACAAGTAAGATTCACTTCTTTGCAATCTTAAAGAAAATTGTGAAAAAAATTATCTGGTGAGACTTATTTTCCCATCTTCCCACAGCGTTTTTGTGAATAACTGAAGTTTTGGCAACTAGACAAATATTATTGTTACTTATATTGTCTTTTAGGTATGGGGTTTTGAAATTAAAAACAAAACTAGGTCACTGAATAAGTTTTAAAGTCATGTTATGAATTTTAGAGGCTGAACCGTTGCCATGGCAACGATTGGGGACTTGCAGATTTAAAGAATAATTATCTACTGACGATTGTATTAGTCCAATATCAAAACGTTTCCCTGCTTCCATGGATCGACAGTGCTGTAATCGTTTTACATTGAAAACCCACTTTTCTGTGAGGAAATCCCTTAAGAAAGTCCTCAAAGCCGGAAGACTTTGCAGCCGGATTTTGGGGATTCTTGCTTTTTAATAACTGCTTGTTTTGGGATTTGCGGCAAAATCTGTGCAAAAGATCGCTCATAAACAGTTTTCATCTTGGTGGCAATGAACTGATCTTCTCATTTATATTAAAAAGCTCACTTGTTGTTGCCTTTGTCAACGCTCTGCACAAAGAAGTATCTTGCTGGTAGTGTAATTCTTGCGTCCAGTCCTGGACCCCATACAAGTGTGTTTTTGGCACTAATGTCGACTGCATCGTAAAGATAAATATTCCAGGAAAGAATCATCCAAATTAACCTAGGTTTAGTCTCGTACATCATCGATAAAAAAGGAAGCAATTAGGGTTAGGGTTAGGGATTAGATTGGTGACCGTCAGGGACTGTGGCAAAGTAAACGTCTAGTCCTGGAGACTAGTGCCCATCTTGATTCCCAACACATTCCAGCATCCAGCATCAGCAGAATCAGCATCCCTCACTAAAACGCGCGAAATACGATTTCTTTGCGAGGAGGACACTTAAAATGTCTCGCCCTCTGCCAATGATATTTGATACTTCAAACTTACTTTTTGAAGACCGTATGTCTGCCTATAAGAATATTTTGGGTATATGTAGGCCAGATGAACTGTCGGATAAAATTGCAAAGTACGTTGCACAAAACGTGGACTCGAGCGGCTGGCAAGCAGTTTGGCGGAGCACTCCTAATTCAAGTGGGCACCATCAGCCGTTTGATGTACTCGTGGAGGTAATGCTTTAGAATAATCGTCCACTCATTTTTCATCGGTTAGGTTGATAGATTGCTTCTGTAGAGCTTTTATGTCGGTTGCTTGTTAATGATCCACAGGCACCCCAAGCTCAGTGTGAGGGAATATAGAGATTTGTATGGGAAGATAAGACCTGAGACCTGAGGAGATAATTTTACGAAAAAAATCTCAATTAAAAAGCCTAACCTTATTGCCATTGTGGGTCGCTTCCTTCCTGTGAGGTTTCTTTCCAGATTCAACGCGAATTTGAGCCATTATCAGTTCATTGGTTGTCAACGGTCATAATAAAAATACCAAGGCTGAACACTAAATTCTCATGAGCCCACTAAATGGAGTCAAATATTCCTTGTCAAAATGTTCCCACAGCCACAAATCTACTGTAGAATTAAAGGGCATAGGTTTTTCTTTCATTTCATATAGCTAGCCACACAATCAAAGCCCTATCAGCGGTGCCTGTTAGTGTCCCAAACGAAATGATAAAGCGATGAAAAACATCGTCACAAGCTTTGAGATGACATGGCGACCATTGAGTTTTGTTTGTGGCTTGGTAACGAACCTTTGTTTGTTGTCCCTGACAGAAGGGGAATGGGTTGGATGCCGGGTTGACGTCACAAAGAAATTTCAAAGAAACAGCAAAATGCAAAGCAGTCTATGATCTCAACCCAGTATTAAACCCATTCCCCTTCATTGTTTGGTTATGAATCAAAGTATAACCACTTTTTCTGTCTTTCAAGGAAATAAAAAATTGAATTTCACTCCAATGGTTCTAAAAACAACACAGTTCACTCTGGCGATTTCGGAGAACAGGGGTTGTACGCATCTTGAAAACCCTTGAAAACCCTTGAATTTTGAGAGTGCATTTTCAAGGCCTTGAAAATCCTAGAAAATCTCTGCTCTTCATTGCTGGTCCTTGAAAGTCCTTGAATTTTTTTCTGACCTGCATTTTTAATCTTTGAGAGCTTCAGTGAAAATAATCAGCCACTCAAGTCATGTCATAGAAACGCAACGAGCTGTGGGGTCGAGAATGGTTACCAGTGCCTTTGCATTATTTTCACGCATGTACGTTACGGAAAATGAGGAAGAATTGTACTGTCAGACCATTTCTATGGGTAAATTCATCGACGTAAATAAAAAAGAGGTCCTTGAAATTTCAAAATTTGGCCCTTGAAAGTCCTTGAAAAGTCCTTGAATTTTCGGTCTGAAAAAGTGTGCGAACCCTGGGAGAATATATAATGTGGAAAACTGTGTTGAGGTGATAGGCACTTTAAATAAAGTGATTAGTAATAGTTATTGCACTGAGTAGAGTACAATTCAGGGAGTAATTGTGCCAGTGACTTTAAAATCCGAAGTGTGCAGCGCGAGGCTGATTTGAAATAATGAGCACAATTACTCCCTGAATTGTACGACACGAGGTTCAATTATTACTAATTAATCACATCTAGAACAAAATTTGAGGGATGAATACCTTTTTGTGTGAAAAGTTAAAACTGTATTCAATCTGCTTTGCAAACAGCAGGAAAACAACAAGAAAGACCCCATCCAAGTGCATGTGATTGACGTGCGGATGGCGTAGGCATCCACTTTAGAGTTGTTCAAATTGGATAACTGTAATTGGACATAAGTGATAAGTGCCGTAAGTGATCTCTCGCCAATTATGCGACAAATAGGCATGCACAGAACCAATCAGATTTGGGAATTTTGTAATAGTCATTATTATTATTATTATTATTATTATTATTATTATTATTATTATTATTATTATTATTATTATTATGTACAATTAAACTCAGTTTTGCTGGTTAACCAGACAAATTTCCTTGGAGCAGGTTACAGTGAGTAACCAAGGGTGTTGTATGTTGTATATTGTAAGGGTCATAAGGTTCTGGCCATCTCTCAAATCTCAAGAACTCTTGATAGTATCCTTGCAGTTCTTAGTAATGTGTTCTTCTGCTCCTGCCTTCATCTTACCCTTACACCAATATTCTGAAGTGAGTTATTCAGACATTTAGGGATTGCTCCCAAAGATCCTACAACAGCTGGTATCACCTCCACTTTTCGGATAGCCCACATTGTTATCTCGCACTTGAGATCTTGATACTTTT
>OX421447.1:27604553-27619553 GCA_949126865.1 Montipora capitata
GATAAATAAAATCTCAAACATTAGAGGAATTGTCTGCATCTGGCAATATGCATAGCATTGCAAACATTTTGTACAAAACTTGTCAAAAGATAAACACCACTGAGAAGTAATCCTTGCACTTTTCTTATCTGGATGTAATTTAAGCAATTGTGTCTTATGGACACCTGAAAAATTCAGGTGGCTTCAGTGGGATTTGAACCCATGAACTCTGCAATTTACCACTGCAGTGCTCTACCAACTGAGCTATGAAGCCACTGATGTTGGGAGCAGGTCATTTTGTGCCCAACAAAGTGACCTGCAGAGAGCATGGGTTTGAATCCTGCACAACCAATCCTGTTGAAGCCACCTGAATTTTTCAGGTGTCTCAAAGAGACAATAATTATTGTTTAAATTGTACAGAGAAGTGCAAGAATCACTTCTCACTTTAGTCTAAAACCTGCACTTCAAATATTATTTTATTTTATTCATAAACACTACTGCAAGAGAGTTGGACGATTTGTTTTCTATTGAGAGTTAATGTTTTAAAATCGGTCAGTGTAAAACGTGGACTGTGGACCGGGTATAAAATGCGGACTGAAGGCTGTGGACTAGGCACAATGTGAGGACGGAGTACAAAAGACTGTGAAAACGTTAATTGAAATCCGACATGGGAATGGTGGAAATAGTATTTTGTGCCATAATAAAATTGTCACATGCATAATTGTCATGTGATAGATGTTAGCTGACTTTTCTTCCAACACGGCCACTGTAATGTATTTATCAGAGGTAAGGCATGAAATTAATAATTTATGGAATCCTTCGCAGGTCACCAGCTTTATGGTTAGAAAATCGAGAAATTTGAAGGACTTCAGTGGGAGATGCCACTGTGATATTTAGACAGGGAGATCTGTTTACCCATTCGCAAAATAACTGTTTCGTTGTGATTGATACAACTTTTTGTTCACCTCAGTGTCACACAGGTCCGTCTGTAAACAGCACTCTACCAAGAGAACAACTGTTATAGTCCATGTCCTGATTTACGCGTACACACTACTGAATACATCTTCAGCCTCTTACGTAGACTTACTGTCTTTGGGAGTAAAGATTGCGTGACCAGCCAAAATCCATCCAGCCATCCTGGTTCGAACTACAACAACAACAGTCAGAGGACTTTATTATACAGTGTATACCAAGAGTTGAACTTCATGCCTGAAATGTTTTTGTTCTTCCCCATAGCAATTTTTCCACTCCCTCTAGTGTTAAACTTGTGGAGTAAAGTACAATTTTGAAAATCTCTAATCTTACTTTCTCTAGCCCGGTCAATGTAGTAACTATGAGGATTTATGTGTACCTGACGATATTTTGACGCCGAAAATCTGTATCTGGGCCAGTACAATCTTAGTTTTGTCCTATACTCTGTTTTTGATACTCAGTCCTTGTTTTATACCTAGTCCTTTAGATGGATGATTTGTTTTTGTAGAAACATATGATCAGTACAGACAGAAGCTTACAGAACTGAAACAGCTTCAAGAGCAAATGTCAACTAAAGAGCTTGATCAAGAGCTGGATGAGGTGGATGTGTTAAGATGTGCTCAGATATCTGAGTTTTGTGAATCTCTTGCACACTCACTCCAGATTATTGAGAATCCGCAAATGAGATACCTTTTGGCAACTGTCACACCAAAGATGGCCAGGCACATTGAACCCAGAGGTAACAGAACTGAAGGAGATGATCCAGTCACCTATATTGTTGCTCCGAAATTTCAAGCTAGAATGGTTAAGTTTTTTCAAGGTAAACAAGTTAATTAATACTCAACACCCTACATTCCTGTTAAACATGTTTGTAAACTAGTTCAGTCTGAAATTTTTATTGAGTTAATTATTATGTATTACCATAATCTTGAACACAATGTATATGCATAATATATATATAAATGAAGCTGTTCCTATCTGCCTTAGTTGCCAAGTCAAAAGAGCGGTAGTTATCTAATCCTGAGGTATTATGGTTTTGTTTCCCACCCTGCTTAGTAAAATTATTTTTTTCTTTCCTGGTGTGAACTACTTGTATTTCCACAATTGGGCTAACTAATCATGAAGATGGACTTAAGCCCAACGTACAGTCACTGTAGCCATTGGTTATTATAATTTAGCACTTAAGACAAAAGGAGGTTCTCAAAACTCAAAACAAACTTTTTGAGGAGAGAATAATAGGGAACTTAAAAGCTGAATGTGTCATCATCATCATCATCATCATAATTATTATAAATTTAGTTATTTCATCAAATCTTGCCCAAAGAAGAGTAACAAAATGTCACTAATGGTTTGCAGTGATGACAAATAAGAGTTCTATTATCTGAACGTTATCCTAGAGGTTCTTTTGTTGAAAGTGCATCAAAACATGTGTTTGTTAGTATAGGAAATTATACGACTTTGAGTTCAATTTGAAAACAATTTGCACAAGTGGGTGTTTAAAGAAGCAAGCAAGCAAGCAAAAAGGTAACTCAAGCCAAAGCACATGGCAATGCCCCTGCAAACCTCCCTGGAACCTCCCCAAGCATCCCAGGCAACACCGCTGCATTGGCTTTGTTTTAAATTTGCCTAAATTATATTTAGCCTCATAAAAAAGTATCGAAATTGCATGAGCTCGTTGGTCGAAAGCAATTTGAGCTTTTTGAAAAACACGCAAAGTGCAATTTATTTCCAAATTGAACTAGAAAAAGTGGTATGATTACTTTTTAATAATGTACATAACAAAATTAGAGAGCAGGTTCTGTGAGAATTCTGTGAGTAAGTTGCACTCACAAAACTATTATTTTTGTTTGTACTGTGTTTACAAAAAACAGCACTGCTGTCAGCCAATCAGAATTGAGTAATTTTGTCATGAATGTATATTGCTGCCTTAACAAGATAGTATGCAAAAATCATTTTTAAAAAATATGATTTTTTAAGTAAAAGTAATGTACTATTAATTTTGGCCTTTGGTTAACTGACTTTATATTATAATATGAATTGTGGGTTGCACACAAGAGCTTAAATTTTCATATTAATCCTGCCTATTGTCATTTTTTTGACAGATGACACAGTTATAGCACATTTTCCTTGCTTAGGGAAAGCATTGAACAGCTATTATATTGGGGATACAATTGTTGTCTTCCCTGGAAAATACAACCTTAATGGGGTGTATCAACTTGTAGACTCTGTTCACATCACTGGCAAAGGAAACCGTTCAGAAATTATTGGTAAGTTTTAGCTGGCTATCAAATTATTATTTCCAACTGAGATATAAAAGGGTTGAAACCTTCAGGAACTTATTGAACCAACTAGACAAACTTACATTAAGTGAAGTTCACTCTAATTGACTTCTTAGCTGGGGAAATTAACACTGCAGTTATCAGGGGCATAACTAAACCACAAAACAACGAAACAGCAAAATGAAGCTCAAAAACACCATGTATGATCCCACCATACATTGAATACTAACCGACAAAGGTTGGATTTGAGATTAAACATCATTTTAGGCCTAATTAGGCCTAAAATGTTATTGCTCCTAATCTTAGTTTTAATCTGAATCCTATTCTTAATCTCAATAAATTAGGAGCAATAACATATTAATCTCAATTCCAACCTTCGTCGGTTAGTATTCAATGTATGGTGGTGTTTTTTTGTTTCATCTCGCTGTTTCGTGGTTTAGTAATGCCCAGTCATGAGGGAAAGGTCAAGTTAAATGATTGTCATGTCTAGCATACAACTAGTGCATTCAATTTGCAGAGCTGTTACTTGACGGTGTAATATAATGGTACAATTTACAACACTTGTAAAAACTTAAAAGGCAAACTTCCCAAGATTGGCTACATCTAATAATTTGATACAGCATGTATGTGCTTCCTCAGTTATAAGGTCATATCTACCATCTTAAAATGGTGAGCTTTTTTTGAAGTTCCGGAAGGTTCATTTTGATAAAATGAATAATCCACTGATTTCTCAGTCTGTTGCAGTGACAATGATGACTTTGCCTTGGAATGCCTTGGAGGTGATATAAGTATAAAGAATGTTGTCTTTGAGCAAGGAAATGATAATGAAGGAATTGTTTTGATTAAGAGTGGGTGTGTCACAATTGATAATTGTGAAATGAAATGTGTGACAAATGCTGTGACAGTGGAAAGCAATGGTGAGATGGTGATGAGGGAATGCAAGCTCCATGGTGCAAAGGTACCAAATTCTTTTAAATTAGCCTTAGAGTTGTGCTGACTTGATCATTTCACTAGTTAAAATGTTATTGCAGACTTGTCACACATACTGCACCAGAATAAAAAACCCTTGACACTTACTGGTAGATTGTAGAGAAAAATGTTTAAGAAATATTTTTTCGATGATGACTTAGGAATCGGCTAAAAATCGGATGAGCTCCTCATACATTGCACTTGTAGAAGTTGAACGTACAACCTTGCATGCGCTACCATAGGAGACTCATGGTAGTTGCCCTGCCCTGAATCTTCAATTTTTTATTCTGAGTATCCTCATGGCAATACAAAAAAATAATACATGTAATTTTTAAACCATTGCCTTAAAAACAATATTTTGACTCTAGTACAAATGCGACATGCTCTCACAACCCTAGCACAAGTTTTAAGACCAATCCCTGAGATCTCAAAGCTATTTGAAACATCTCTCAAGTGTTATTAAGATAAGCTGATATCTTTGCTGGTGCAGATTTTTTTCCTTCTTTCCTGCAGTTGTGACTATATGAAGACTTTCGATAGAATTCTTACACTACAGCCTTTATCCCCATCTTGACTTAAAACTTTTCATTCATAGTGCACCGGAATTGCAGTGTCTCCAGGAGCACTTATTCATTTACAAAGCAATAAACTGTTTGACAATGGGGAAAGTAGCAATGACTCTCAGGCTTTGTCCCGTACTGGTGCAGTTCTTCTTGAGGTATGTTTTCTCATGACAGGTTTTTCATTCAGTGGTTTAATTCTGTTTGCTCTGAAGCCTGTAGAATGTATTATGTAAGTTTGTCATTCATTAGTATTGCATTTCTTTAACATCTTTCACCCTTAGGGCCGAATGGTTTGAAGCACACGTAGGGTTAAACGAACTTAGATATCATGACAACCTACATGTTTTTAAGCTACTTGCTTCATACTGCAGTTCACCTCCACATTACTTGCTTGAAACTGATAAATTGTTCTTTTAACAAATGCTTCTCCAAGTCAATTTTACCATATTGTTTGATCTGCAGGCCCTTTCAGATTGCAAGAAAACAAAAGCTATCCTGACAGACAATTACATCTCAAACAACCATTGCTATGGTATCTGCATCAAGAAAGACAACAAATTATTCACTGAAAGTAATGACCCTGAACATGGTATTCAGTTAGAAATGACAAACAATGTGTTTGAAGACAATATTTCTGGGGATGTCGGCCATTTCTCTGAAGCAACAAACTAAGTGTAATGTGCGCTGTGATGCATGTCCTTGTGTTCAAGACTTAAAGAATGAAAATATAATGTGCATTTAAGATAATTCATATTGCTGTTACCAGGCTTGTGCAGAGATAACAGACAGATATGAAAATTGCAAAATAATTTCACATTTAACAGATTTTTAGTCCTTTGAAAATTAATGTGTCCCTAGTATTAAATAAAACTAGATTAACATAATTTATAATGGTACATTTTGAAATGCATACTTCATAGACCTGTCAGAATAAATTCAAGATATTTTATCTTGATCAGGGCTTGAAATTTTCTCTTTGCGACTAAAATATTTGGAGAAGTCGCAAATTTGCGACTTGTTTTCACCTTCGCTCTTCGAAACAAAAGGGTTAGCAGTTGCCACTTTTCTGAAACTTTTGCTAAAATTAATAAAATGACAAAATTATTTTGTTTCTCGCCGTGAATTTTCTTTCAATCTGAAGATAGCGCAATTATCGCGTATTTTCGCTGCGATGTTACGTGCACATCTCCATTCCTTCGATATCATTCGCCATTTTCAGCGGTTTGCTTTAAGGCAAGTATTGTGGGCTCATATTTTGTTTTGCTACACTGCTGACAACACAATGCAGTGCGACTTTGCGAAGTTGCGACTAAATTCTCGTATCTTGTCGCAAAATTGCGACTGGATTTTTTCGTTAATTTCAAGCCCTGTTGATTCTTTCAAGATCAATGCCCCCAAGGATTTTGGTTAAGTCATGTTCAGTACACAATGCTAAGACTTAAGTTCACTGGGACAGTACTTTTAAGGTGATTCCTCAGAAAACAAGTTGTCAACAATTTTCTTGAAACTTTCCCTGAATGTTCCCTACTAATCCCTGTTTTGAGAACTACAATTTAAAAGATAAGTCACTGTGCTTGCTTAAGAAATATAATGGGCCAATCTTACCCCATTAATGCCAGTACCAGTTGATACTTATCACACGCACTATTTCATCAGCTCAGGGTACATTTTGCAGTAGCTAAACAAGAGGGTTTTTTAAATAAAGTAACACTTGAAAAAACACTTGATAGGTAGAAGGTCTAGAGAATAATTATGAAACACTGTCTTACATAGTATATGGAAAAATCACTCAACTTAAAATGAGGTTGACTCAAAATGTCCCTTGAGTTGTCATTTTCAAGATCATCATAATTTACATCCCTGGGAAGGGGCTTTGTGTGCATTTTTTCCTTCCAATAAATTTTAAAAAGCATTGCACTGTGCATCCTGTACTGCGCATATGGTATGTCAATATTTATAAATTGGATCAAATTTGAAGCATTGTAAATATGGCATAAGTCAATCATACATGCTGAAACAGTTCCCAAAACACATGAGAGAAGTGAATGACCCATAGCTCTTTGCGACTAAGCATGTGCATTCCAAGAACATGGGAATTTCGTTATTTTGATCTACAATAAGCCAGATAGACACAATGGTGTTTTACTCTTAAACAAGCATGGTGACCTATAATTTTTATTGCATAATTTTGGTCTACAAAAGTGGTATGCAAGAAAAATTATAGGTCACCAATAAAAATTATAGGTCACCATGCTTGTTTAAGAGTAAAATACCATTGTGTCTATCTGGCTTATTGTAGATCAAAATAAGGAAATTCCCATGTTCTTGGAATGCACATGCTTAGTCGCAAAGAGCTATGGGTCATTCACTTCTCTCATGTGTTTTGGGAACTGTTTCAGCATGTATGATTGACTTATGCCATATTTACAATGTTTCAAATTTGATCCAATTTATAAATATTGACATACCATATGTGCAGTACAGGATGCACAGTGCAATGCTGAGGAATCACCTTAAGATTACCTAACATATAGGATTACATTGCATTGTGGTTTCTGCAAATCTCATGGGTGTACCCTGGTAACCCACAAAGTTAAAGTTTGTATTACATGTAGCACTGGCAGCCCAGTTTAGGAGGGTTAAAAAATTTCAAGGATTTGTATGGAAATCTTGATAACATTTTCTCGATAAATTTATGTACGAGTGAGAACCCGGGACAATCAGGCAAATAACCACACAAGAAGCGAGAGAGTCACCACAACAATAAAGTACAGGCTTTTTTATTGAGAATTTTTGCATGTAAATATCTTTTCCCGTTTGTTATCGAGATTCCCATACAAAGCCTTATAATTTTTTTTACCCTCCGAGTCTGGGCCACCTGTGGTATTAGTCACTTAACTGAGGCTAAATGAAAGAAATGACAGACAATTATTTATGAAAAGTACTTACCGGTATGTGATCCTGGTCTTGGATTTAAAAAAATGCAAAATTAGGTGGTTAATCTCTTTGTATCACTATTAAGTCAGGAGGCAAGAGCTTCTAATCAGAAAGTAAAAGATTTGTGGAATAGGTTGGCCCATTTTGGTAGATACTGTGAAAAAAGGCAATAAATTTATTGGAAAAATGTACTTTTATTAGCCTTTCCTTGTCACAAATTGAGGCTTTGATTTACCTATTGCACTGTGATAGAGTGAATATGGGTACTGCTTGTTCAAGTCTGGTGCCCAACCTGACTCCCTCACCAGTAAAAAAAATGTTAATCCCCATCTTCAGTTGCCCGGTCATAACCCCAAAAATGACCAGGCATTTCACTTTTATTGCTATTATTACATCACAACACAAGCCCTGTATGGGCTATGCAATAAGAATTTTTGTATTGTGGTTTCTGTAGGTGGTAAAATAAATGTCCGGAAAACGACATTAGTGAAAATTTGAATTTTGAGATGAGGAAAAAGTAAAGTAAAGGTAAAGTAACTTTATTTATCGTTGGTAGTTTCTTCAGCTACAAGGCTGGTACCAATGGAAGCCAATGGTGTGCCCTTTACCCCCCTCCCGCCGTCAGTGCTCTGTTTTATGGGTATTTAAAGCTATAGCTAAACGGATCAGTGGAAAGTCAAAACAGACGTTTAAGTCACCGAGGATCGAACCGGGGACCTCTCCCTCCGAAAGCCGCACACTAGCCAACGGAGCCACGACTGTTGCTATCATGAAAAGATTCTTACTTGTTACACGTTGTGGTCACTTCTAACCAAAATTATTTTTCAGCAAACAATCTTTTTGCCAACTTCATTTATCATTTATCACAAAAGATATTGAACAGTTGATATCAACTGTGATTTACCCACTAAGTAACCACATCCAGTTTTTCAAGAAGGAAAGGAAATGAAAATGCATCATCTTGTCCCTTCTACCCTCTCCCTACCAGGTAGGGCCTGACACCAAGTTTCCTACCGGTGATAAGTCATTCCCTGTTGGGAAGAATTGTGGCTACTGGGGTGAAAATAACTTTTCATAATTACTGAATTTTAAAATTTGCATAAGAAATTCCTAAAATTCTGATTAGCTCTCATACTTGTAGCTTGCATAGCAGGCAGTTTGGTGAATTTTAGAAGCTTATTTTCAGGCCATGCAAAAAGCAAGTGCAGGGGGAGGAGGGCAAGAAGAAGGAGCCTGCAATCAACCCCACAACATTTTCGAAACCTCCCATTTCCAATCATGTGTGACAAGCACGGGTGTAGGTAGAAATTTTCTCTTTAAATGTAACTATGACATTAACTCATGTTTTAGTCAGCACCCCACACAGTGAAACCCCAAAAGAATCAAAGTGCCACTGTTGTTACTCGTGGATATGAAAGTTACCGCGATTGTTTAAAATTGGCAGGCTGAAGTTTTCTTTATGCATTAGCATTGATAGTTGGATAATTGTGTAACAGCACGGTGGGCTCTCATATGCAACTAGATACCCAAAATAATGCATGTATGTGAGGTAATCCCCTTTGCTGGAATTTAACCCTGCGAAATAAGTATACCATTTCTCCAATAGGCATAAGATTACTCGTTAACACATCCTCTATAAAGAGCTGTACCATGTGTTCAAAGTTCGTTGCACAGATTACTGGGTAATTTTGAATAAGGTCTGATTTTTGTTGCCAGGTCATATTGTTAATGTCATCAGGTTTAGCAAGTAGAACAGATCCATTCAGTAATATTAACACTTTTTGTGCCAGTTATACATTCCTCCAACAAACCTTGGTAACACTTCATAACCTGAAATACTGTCATTATAATAATCTAACTGAAATGCTGAAACATAAAGGCCGTTTACATGACAGAAAAATTTGGGTCTGGACCCCTCAAAAAGCGGTACGGACCCATAACTTTTGTAAAGAAACACTGGAGTTTCTGCAGGGCCATAGGCGCCTATTGCCCTGTAGAAACTCCAGTGTTTCTTTACAAAAGTTATGGGTCTGTGCCGCTTTTTTGAGTGGTACGGACCCAAATTTCTCTGTCGTGTAAACGGCCTTATAGTGTCTTCCATCTAGATGTCCAGTGTTCACAGTAGTTCCCTGTTGTCCGCTTATAGGACTGATAACAGTTACTGGTGCCCACCCCTCAATGGATTCATTTATACGTATAGAAACATTAATTTTAATACATTGCAAACTGCTTGCACAATAAGTGCATCACACCATGTATATTGCTGTGACAACAAATGCACAATTGCTCTGTAATGGGTCCAATAAATTTTTGACGGTTGTTTCTGATGGATTCAACTCCAGCAGCACGCTCATTCATGTGATAGGAAGGATCATTATATAACTGGTGGGCAACAGAAGAAAAGAAGCATGAACCATCTGAGGTACATTCTAGTGCCTTCAATCCTTTTTGAGCTAATCGAGCCTGCAACAGTACTATAGAAGGATTTCTCAGTATTGTATGTGCTGTATGTGTACTCGTTCCATGAGCAACAGGGCCTGAGTTCGATTCAATGTCTCCTGATATCAATACATGTAGCTTTTCTCTTGATAGACAATAATTCTCATTTTGTTGGTTCAATTTTGTCGAATGCGTAGTAGTAGATTGATCTAGAATAAACAATAGAACTGACAAGTCTCTTTGTGTTTAGCAGTCCTGCGGATAATAAGATAAAAATGACGATTAGAATCTCCTACTCTCGAAGATTGTTATGTCTGAGTTGCGGTCTAGGTATAGAGATATAATATTTTCCAAAAGCAAGAGATAAACACTTTCTCAACTCAGACGACCTCGGTACGTCCTTATTAAAATAATGCACCATACACTTTCTAATTACCTTGTCTTTCGGAAGAGTTGTACTAATGTGCGAGCCAGCGAGCCATGCGAGTCACAATGCGAGCCATGCGAGCCAGGGTGCGAGTCATGCGAGCCATTGGTGCGAGCCATGCGAGCCAGGGTGCGAGCCATGCCATGAAAAATGAAAAAAAACTAAAAGACAAAAAAAAAATTGGTATGTATAAGGTATCTCGTACAGTTATTGCACTTATTCACGAGTCCATCCGCCATTTTTGATCGTTTTCAAGCCCAGTTTCTCTCGGACAGAAGTGTACATTAGACCCCATTTCTCTACCGCGTTCTTCCTTGGCACATTGCACAGAACCAAAGAGGTGGATTTTTTCATTCCAGCCGGAATTAATTATCAGGAGAGATAGAAAGTGTTTTTCTGACATTTACTTCTGAAGTAATATAAGTGAGGTAAGTGAACGTTGTAGTTGCATTTCTTTAATTTTTTTTTTAGCACAGACTTAGACGAGGTTGACATTACGAAATATAGAAATATTTTTTGCAAACAGCAAATGTTACTTTTTAGGATTTGTTAGAAGACGAAAATTGAAATTGAACTTCAGCAGAGGATAGAAGAAGAAGGTTTTGAAATTGCTTTTAATCCTCCCGGTGATGGAAGCTGTTTCTATCGGGCTGCAGCGTTTCAATTGGGATTTAAGTTTGAGATCTTGCGCAACCTCATATTTGATTATCTGGAAAGCCATCAGTTTGACGTGAGTTATTTTACCAATGTGTAAGTGATTGCGTGACAGAGAAAAGATGATGACATCACCGACATTTGGTCAAGAGAAAACAAACGGAGTGAAATGAAATATTTTTCGCGTAATTAGTTTATACATCATTCTTTTCTTGTTAACATCTATCCCTTAAGTCCTAGTCTTCTTGTCATTATACACTGCAGCTCCTTTTTTTCCTCTATGATTATCCATCTTTATAGTCTTAAGCCTAATTTTCCTTGCCTCTCGGTTGAGAGGTTCCGTTTATAGCTGCAGCGTGTACATGTTCGTGACAAAGCATCAGAAAAGCAAGGATTTGGGTATTGCACTCTTCTTAATGTCCGAAAGGCTATATAAGGCAGACTTTTTAAGGAATTAATGGAGAAATTAATGGTTGAGTGTTTTAAAAATGACCTGAAAAGACTTTCCCACGAGGTTTTAAGACATTTTGTTTTGATTTTTTTCCCTAATAGAACAAGGGAAATGACCGCTTGGCTTTCTTGTGTGAAGTCGACATGGGTGGTAAAAAGGTGCCTGCTGTATGGTCAGAAGCATTGAAGATCCTGCAAAAGAATTATGCTAATTCTTTAGTAATTAGCGCCTTTGCAGATGTGATGCACTACAAGATAGTGATTATTACAGTGTATGGGGTAAATTGTTGTCATGTAATGTTTCATATTGTTTGTTTGTATTGTTTTCAGAAAATGAAATATTAAGTTTTTAACGAAAGGGTGATAAGTTGTATTGTTTGCACTTTAACTTACAGGATGACAATTTCGTTAAAGTTGTGGGGCCTCAGCTGGGTCCCTCAGTGGGCACTCTTTACTTTGGACACAGTGGTAATCACTACGTCTCATTGAAGCCCAAGCAAATGGTACATTTGGTTACTTTCATGTGCTATATATAACGTAAACAGGTGTGCCTGGGTTCATTTCAGAACTGGGTACATGTTCAGATTAGACCTTTAATATACGATTTCTGACAAACAATTAACCAGTTAGGCTAACATGAAGCTCTGTTTACATTTCAGACAGATTTTTTGCTGTGATAGTTGGTCACTGGGTTATGTTCAGGACATTTATAAGTATACAGTTACAGTAGTGCTGAGTTACTCAACCTTTTCAAATTTGTTTCAGGCGTCAAGCTATGCAACGGCAGTGAAATCTTCAAGGGGAAATTCTGAGCAACGTACTTGTAGCTTTCCCCCTACAATCAAACGGGAACAAAGCGCTCAAGAAACTAAAAAGTGCTCCAGTGAAACTTTCAAAGCCAAAAGGACAACGACAAGAAAGGTACGATTTTAAGGGTAGCTGCTAATTAAAATTACATATTCTTCTTGGTTCTGATCCGTATTAGCGGTACACACACAGTCGCTGAAAAGATCATTCTGTTGTGTCTAATTTCAGATCAAGGGAGGGAAAAATCAAGAGATGGAATGGTGGGAATCTGCAGAAGAATACAACCCTGGAATGAGTTTATGGCGAGGAAGAAAAATCTCCGATGACGCATCTTGTGAATCAGATATTGAAATAATTGAAGAAAAGGCAGCTCCAAAAGACAAGTCAATAAAGGTATGTAGGAGAAATTTATTCACGTGTTTAGCTGTGCTCGTAAACGATGTGAATCCGTAATGACGCTCACAAAACTGCAGTTCAATGATTTGTTGTTTCTCATGTTATGCGACTTAATATTTTTGCATGAACACTCCTCGTCCAAAGGCTACTTCGTACACAACAAAAATCAAATTGTCCCTGTGTTATAATACTTTGTGCGAACAAATCACTCGAGATGACTCTATAGCCAGACGATACAGAACTGCAACACTTTACCTATACAGCCCTTCCCTTTGTTGGATTTAGAAATGCAAGCTGGAAATTACCACGGCAGTTGCGGATACCAGTGTGGTTGAAATAAGCTCCGACGATGGCATGGAGGTCGATTCGCCCCTGAAGCACCCTACTAGGAAGAGACAGCGTATTTCATCTGTAAGTGATTGTATAGTGACTGAACACGAACAATGCGACTGTCCCAATGCTCCTCCTCCATCGTTCCATTCGCGACGCAGTACATCGTATTCGCTTTTAAAGTAAGACCAAGGTGGTCAATAATTCACGTTGCGCCGTCTCATCCAGATTCTATTAGCGAACTCTGGCTCGCTAGTGGAGCCCCATTACTTAAGAAAATTTGGACGCACGTGAAAAAATTTGGTTGTCACGTGACTGTTCGTACATCTGTCCGTACTTACGGTCGTCCAATGCCATACCTTGAAATTAAAAGTAAGAGATTAGCACCATTACCATAGGCACTTCTTTGATATTGGACAACTGATCATTTTTTGAGTTTCTTATCCAAGGGAAAAATCCTCTTTTTCCCTTCTGGTTAATTATGTCCTTAAGTAGCTCCGCTTTTATTTGTAGCTTGAAGCCGTTTAATTTAGCGATAGTTGCCTCCTAAGATTCCGGAATCGAGAGAGTGGCAGAAATCAAACCTAACGTTCTTTTTGAATATAACAGGATGACAGCATTGAAGAATTAATAGCCAGCATAAGTGGACTTAGTTCCAATGACAACATTCCTCAAAAGCCACGACTACCAACAGTTAAAAGACCTAAAGAGAACGCCCACGGGTCACCCGCAAAGCAAAAGCTATTTGATGAAGAGTACGTGATCATTCTTTTCTTGATGTAATAGAGAGTTGACTGCATGCTCTGCTCTTCTGGTTTAGGTGTATGGTGTTCTGTTTTGAAAAAGATATGCACAGATTGACTTCGTCTCTCACCAAAGAAAAGTACTAGCTCTATGATCTTCATTACTTGTTGCACCGACTTAAGGGTACTATCTTACCAACAAATGTTTTTTGTTGCCATACAAACAATAGAAAAATCGAATTAGTTCAAGACATCAGGTGACTGAAAAAGGAAATGCCCTCGAGGCCACTACAAGTGCGCATGATAATAGATCTATTTTGTTGTTTGGGAGGGGTACAGTGAATGGCTGCATATGTGTCAGTGAAAATAGTCTTACTACTTTATCAAACGTCCATGCTTCGGATAGAAGTTTCTTCCTGAAGTATTCATGACCTTTTTTAATTTATTGGCAGGAATAGCGACGACAATATGGACATCAGTGTTTTAAGAAAAGGACGTAGACTGTATGCCAACCAAGACGAAATTGACAAACTCGAGCCAGTTCACGTGAAGAAGGTTCCTCTGGCTCCCCAAGGTTCTGCAAAGTATGAAGTGGAATACAATGATGCGGAACCTTTGTCGGTGGTTGTAGACAACTGGAAGTGGGGTAGAGCACAACCCTGCAAAAGAGCGGGGTTTTGTAAGGGTGGGAGAAGGACACTTCAGTTGTGTCTCGGTTCCTTAGAATGCGCAAACAAGAAGTGCGCATATTTAAAAATTCAAAAGTCTCCAAACAAAGTCGATTTTTATCGATCTAAACGTTGCATGCACTGTCACCGTGAAGCCATTAAAAAGACTTGCTCAGCAAGCCGGAAAATATGTTGAAAACGACCGGTGCCACAAAAAAATGACGGTAATCTATTTACAGGAACACGATTGCTCTCCAAAGCAAGAAGAAGATAAGCCGTCTAGGCAGGAACTAGAAAACATTCTCCGTATAAAACCTACGAAATTGGCAGGTCAACTACAGTTGGACGTTGTACGTGAGGCCTTACTTAGCGGTAAAGGAGGAGACG
>OX421447.1:27624553-27629553 GCA_949126865.1 Montipora capitata
ATAACCAGAGAAATAAAGTTATCTTTGTTTCAACATCAAATAATCTGTCACATATTCTTTATACAAACAACATTTCATCTAGTTAAAAAAAAAAACAAATCCACATTGTCCTTCTTGCACCAGTACTAAGCAAACTACGATGCATCGGGGTCAGGGTGGCTTAGTGGTTATCAATCGGGCTTCCCACCACTGCGAGCCGAGGTTCAACCCTGGTCCTGCCTTGCAAATGGACTGAGTTTCAGTCTATCTCAACCTGACTCGCGGGTTTTTCTCCGGGTACTCCAGTTTTCCTCCCAAATTAAAATCAACTCACAGCTAACTAACATCTAGCTGTGGTGATGTGCTCCGACATCAAACATGGACTGTACAGCAGCAGCCAGAGGCGCCTTCACATGCTTTCAGCCTGATATCGCGAGCTGCGCCCTTTTGCAATTCAGTCCCCAATACTGCAAGAAAAGGGTGATTAGCACTGCCAATTATTATTATTCTGCTCATGTGTGACTGCCAGATGGTTTTGGCGCAGATTTATCAATTGGTATAACTCACTCCATTTGGAAAAAATACCTGCACTTTCCAAAAAAGAAATTGTATATGGTGTGCTGCACGATTGGTCATCTTCTTCAATCCTCAACCACTTAATCCTTATCGGGAAGTACTTTCTTTACAGTAATGCACTTGAGGAAAATATAAAGTTTCTGTCTATGAAAAATTAAGAGTGGAAAAATACATTTCTGTCAGGACAAATATTCAAACTGCTTTTGTAAAAAAAATGGCATAGGTTTCTTGAGTGACAAATTTTGTTGTCAGTCAAGTCAAGTGTTTTGATCTGTTAAGTGTATTTTGGTGATTGTAAAAAAATAATAAAAAAAAAAAAGAATGTCATTTCAGCATGTTGAGAAATGCCTTGTCAAGCGCATCTTCTGCCGATGCAACAACTAGCTGGAGCTTCCCAATGGATACATCTGGCAGCTGCCAAGGAGAGAATGCTGTGAGCCCTCATCCTTCAGCTTCTATAATCTGGTCACCAATGATACTTCTCAAAGGTATGATTACTAAATGCAGAACACATTAATATTTGTTGGTTGGAAAAGCTGAAATATGAAACTCTCTACAACTCCCTTGGAAAGGACCGCCAAAACACCTACATTTATTAGTGGTTTTACATCTTTTTGCTTACCAGAAATGCCAAGCTACTGCAAGAGAGTTTTCAAATTTTTTTAACACAGATTGTCAGCTCTTTCCACTCTCTTTTGTCTTTACAAGCAGTGTATTTTATCAGCCAATCAGGAAGGATATTTTCTCTGTCCATGGGTGAACGGAGGTTTCGAAAATGTTGAGGGGTTGACTGCAGGTGGTTTCTCACTCCTTCTCCTGGACCCTTCCCCCCCTGCATTCTCATTTGACTTTGGTCCAGGTTTTTGCACAACCATATTCAAAAAACGATCACTCGGAAGTCAACCCTGATAAAAGGAAGTGTCTAAAATTTGCCAAACCGCCTGCTACGTAGGTTACTCTGATACATGTACCTTACGACCTTACATGGAGACTGACTGAGCCAGTCATTTTGTAGAAATGAAACTTACAACTTCTGATCTTTTTCATGAAAGTCAATAAAACATTTATTTTATTAGTCTAGTTGTGCTTGTGGAATGTGAGAATGGTTATAGCCAACCTGTAACTATGCACCTTGTTGGCTATTTACCATCTCATACCCAACAGCTGCTCATTGAACAATAATATTTATTTTTATTGTAAATTCTGCTAATTACATATCTTAAGAACCAGTGCCATCATTTGAACAAAGTCGAAATGGGAATAGAGGCACCCCCAAATCACAAGAACCCAATGTGTTGTTAGAGTCTTGAAAAGACAGTGATGGTGCCTTGAGAACCAAACGTTTTCTCAGAATTAAAAGCCGGTTGTATGATGTATGCGAAGCTGTTTGACATAAATTTTTAATGCCCTTTACTCATGTCTGTAAACAGTGCTCTTGGCCGATTCCTTGAAACAAAAACGGCTTCAAGGCATGCTGGTAACCATAACTATGCAACGTGCATGCACTGTGGATATTAGCCAGTGAGATGTGAATTCTTTCAGATTATAGAGTCAGGAGCGGCTGGACTTCTTAAGATGATGATAATTGGGTAGAATCTTGGTTAGAAAATCCAGCTGTAGTGTTTGTGGAACTGGTCTCTCGCCTTGAACTCTCCTTGAACAACTCTGTCCGTAGATCACAGTATTCTCAGGGAGCGTCTCTTGGGAGGTTACCTCGCACTTGGCTCCAATAACACAACCATGGGAAACACCTGTGTGGCGCCCAATCTTGCTTTTTGCCTCGAGTATATTGTTGTCACCCACATTTACCGCCTCACACTGACTACCCACCTCAAATACATTATGGTTTCCAATTTTCATCACGATTTTTTCGCCAACTTGTTCGTCGTCGTCGAGATAAGAGGAGTTTAATATGGTGGCTTGTTCCTCGATGAGGTTGTTGTCACCAATGATTATCGGTCCAGCCTCAGCAATTATTCGAGCTTTGGGATGGATAACTGTTTTCGAACCGATTGTCACCTCACCTTTTATTTCAGCTTCTTGACAAACAACTGAACCACTCCCAATTTTTAATTTACGAGGTGTCTGAGAGTGCCTCGACATGCTGTCTTTTCAGTGTGCTAACAGCACTGCGGGCAACCTTGCGGGCCACAATAGTACTTACAGAATATCCGTCATGTAAGCATTACTGTAGTATAACTTTTCCACCAAGAACTTCCAAATTTTTACGGACACGATTCAATGGACGCGTCGTTTTAAATGTAAGTAAGACGCCTCTTGATACCTCGGTTATTTGGAGAAGCGTTACACAATGTAACTGTTTTGTAAACTTCTCTTTGGCCTCTTTACTGGCAGCCGTAGTTGACGTTCCGTTGATCTGATTTGTTGTTCGATTATCTGATGAGTTTTTGATGGAGTGTTTACCATGCCACTACCGAAGAAGATTCCTCGAGGAGGAAACTCAAAAAACCAAGATGCTGGACGAGTATTTGCAAATCGTTACTGCATGGAAAAAAAGCTTGGTAGTGGAAGCTTTGGTACAGTGTATTTGGTGCAAGATACAAGAAGTAAGGACGAAAGGTAAATTGCACCCATCTTTAAGCTTTAATTTGCCAGTTATATAGTAAGTATAACATCTATAGGTGGCTTGCAACCAATCGCTAGACACAGGGATAAAAAGGTCTGGCCCCAGTTGTTCAAACGATGGATAGTGCTATCCGCTGGATAAATCACTATCCACTGGATGACTCAATCGGTTTTGCTAGTGTTTATCCGCGGGATAGTGATTTATCCGGTGGATAGCGCTATCGATATCCATCGTTTGAACAACTGGGGCCTGGAGGATAAACAAAAGAAGTTAATGACAGGTTCACTGTTTGTCATCCAACATTGCAGCCATGACATAACATGCAAACCACCTAATGTATTCTGTCTTGTTCTCCAAAGAAATGCTATCAGTAAATTAATATTTTTTGAAGTTGCCTTGGATTCAGTAGTTAACAACGCTTTCATCTCCCTGGCAGGGAATTGAACCCTGGTCTCCTGGGATACTTGCAGGGTACCATCCACTTGACAAGTGAGGAAGAGATGGTGAAATATACAAATGCAATTATCATGGTGAATGTATCCCTGCCTGATATGGGGCTTAATTCCATTCCAGGGAAATGAAGGTGTTTCTCTATTCATTCATTTAATTCTACAGTTACTCATAGTCACAAAAGCAAGGTCACACCTTATCCCTGGAAAAATTGGAGTAATGTTAAAATTTGGCACTATTAATAGAGTATTTTCACATGATGTCACAGCGGCCATTTTGGCATCCCCAACTAATGCTCCAGGAATTGAGCTCTATTATCAGCAAACGTTTTCTTTTTTTTCTGTGGAAAAACAAGGTTGCTTATCACGAGTGAAAACACTCAATAAACATCTTCTAAGGCAAAAAAAAAGATATTCACACATAGAGTGGAACCCGGCTATAACAAACACCCTGTTATAATGAAGAACATCTGAAAGCCCAGCAGAATTGCAGTAAAATATGTGGAAACAAACCCCGCTATAGCAAATAGATTTTGACAGCCCCAACGTACAATTTACCCTCCTATAACGAATATTTTGTCCGGTCGCTTGCAGCAGTCAGTAAAAACAACAGATTTGAGTAGAAATCACAGCTTGCTTTATTCTGGTTTTGACAAATGCATGTACTGTACTATTGCAGTGTTGAATTTTATGCTTCAGCGTGCTGACACATTACTTCTGAATTTTAAAGTTAATTGAAAGTGTTTTTGAATTTGATGTCTGTACACTTACAGTTTACGGTATCAAATGAATAAAAATAATGTTTTCTACGTACAGTGTTGAAGTTTTGGTAATTGTTATTTATTAAACTAGCAGTAATAATAGTTTTGAGTAAAACTGAAAATTGACCGAAATTGTCACTTACTAGGTTTTTGCATCCAGCCCTTCAATTGTAGATTATAGTGCATCGCCTTGGGGCCCAAGGCACATGTATCGGTTGCCATAAAGAATCCTAATCCTTTTACCCCTAGATTGAGTTATGGGGAGTTGATTTCTCACTCTAAATTACTTGTGGACAAAATCCTGTGGTGTTTTCCTTGAAATGCTTCTCCATATGTCAGCAGTCATACTTTCAAATTTCAAAGAAATCGACAGATCTGCGAATATTTCATGATTTTGTTCAGTGACATGACAAAAGGTCAACAGATTACGGGCAAGTTTGGGCATTTAATTACGCGATGCCAGATGTCAAACATATTCTTTTCACAAATCTCCTCCGAATTGGAAAGTAATCCTCTCAGCAAACATGAATATCATTCTAAAAGCTTATCCTCCGCAAAAAGTAGTTTCTGGAGATAATTTTGAGAGTGGAAAACACGTTTCCGACCGAAGGTTTGATCACACCACGTAGAATACTAATGTGATAACAC
>OX421447.1:27634553-27657053 GCA_949126865.1 Montipora capitata
CATGCTCGCCGACCGTTTTACTAACAGTAGTCCCCTCTAGGACAGGAGTTTTGATTGACGTAATTTGCCGGTAAGTTTGGATTTCTTCCAAAGTCTACCCGATATGCACTGAAACCATGAACAATGTTATTAAGCTGTTGTTTGCATCGAGGGCCTACTTTAAGGCTGTCTCCCAGCTGCATTTCTTCTTATGTTTGACTTTCAGCAGGATGTTGGTTGGAACATGATTGTGCTTCTCCAAAAGTCCGTTAGTAAATGGTGCATGTGCAGTGCTCAGTTGTGATCACCTCAATGTTCATATTTTCAAACGTCTCTTGTCTCATTGTTATTGAATTCATAACCAGTATCACCTAAACAAGGACTTTAGACACCCGAATATACTTATCCAATTTGAGATAAACTCTTGGACAAAGACTCTTGGCAGCTTTCTCTTGATGATAGCTCCTGCACTGAATCTGGTGAACTCATCTATTTTTTGCTGATACCATGCAGACATAAATCTACAGCCACAGCTTGATTGAAATCTGTACCAGTGGAAGCCCAACTGCTGGCTTTGTACAATGCACAAGTTTTACAGTAACTGTTGTTAACCACTTGCCTCAGCATTTCAAATAGCTTCGAATCTCTTACCCCTGCATTCACCAAGAGCTTTAATTTGTAGTTTGTCTGCAGTAGCATGTCCAACATGGTGGTGAATTTTAATTAGTTCCTTCCTTTGTTTGTCCTTTAATCACCCAAAGGACTTATTATTGAAGGGTTTCTGTTCAGTGTTCAACTGTGTTTGAAATGATGTGTCTGCATCTTGACTACTTGAAACCTGGTTTGACTCCCTGTCACCATTTAATAAATTAATACTGTAACAAAAATGGCCTGAAGGTGTTTTAACCCATTGACTCCCAGGGGTTCCCCATTGACAACTTAAATTGTCTGGTGTTAGACAGAGTAAAATACTAAGTCAGGCTGGTTTTATAGGCGTCAAAGGGTTATTAAAACAGTTGTACTTGCTGACCAAGCATTTTTGCAGTGTTATTGTTCATATCTAACAGAGTTTGAGCCTTCTTTAAGGAATTCTTGCCCAGCAAAAGAGGGAGCTTACTTCCACAACATCAGTTTCAATGGTGCACTTCATGCCGCCAGTTATAGCTCGGATTATAGTAACTTCTTGTTCAGATTGGACTTGCTGGCTGATCATCTCCAAATCTGAAGATGCGATCACTGGGTTTTCTTTTGACTTGCAATTTCTGATCATCATCTAGAAGATCATTGTAGTTATCCAACAATTGTTGGCTACAGACTGTTTAGTACAAGCATTGTCAACAACTGCAGTAGAAAAGGCTTCACACATGAGATTTCACTGGGGTCCGCATCTTTAACAGACAAAGTTATATTTATTTACAATCCCTTGTTTCTTCTTGGTTTTCACAAATAGCCTCATGAACATCTTCCTTGTGTTCGCAGTCCTTTACCTAGTTAAAAACAGATCCACATATTGACATTTTGTACTATTCCCATATCTGTTCAATGGATTTGTCCCCTTTGGTGTGAAACCTTTGGTTAAAACCAGCCCAGACTTTGTATAGCACACAGTTTCATGCTTAACTGTGATACCACCACCACCCACAAGACTGTCTGGATGTGATGAACCTCCAAAGATTCGCTTAAGTGCAGATTTCATTGAGAGAAATATTAATTTCTTAGCTGCAGTTAACGCCAATAATTATTGTGTATCCATTTCTGATAGACTAGCGCTGTCAAGGAGTTTGAAACTTGAAACAGCATCAGGCAATGACATATCAGACTTTTTGAAAAGATAATACCTCCTTTCAAACTCGATGATAAAGCTGGACATGTCTTGTCCTTGTTCTCTGTAATTATTTATATAAATTAAATCAAATTGCTTGCTCTGCTACCATAAAAAACTCAACTTTACTGAACTTGTACACAACCACACAGTGAACAATGTTTTCCCAACAACTGTCCATCCCATTATACCCTGCAATTTTCACATAGTCACAGTACCCAATTACTTTGACTTGAATATTAAGAATTTTGCAGAAATAAAGGAGTGGTTGAATACATGCTACTAAGCCCGAGGACTTTAATACCTACAAACAGAGGTCATAAAATGTTGACCCTAAGTGGTATTTCTCTTGAACTTGTCATGTTATTGCCTAAGCCTCAAGATTACCAATATCAGTCCTTCTACCAACTGTTGTACATAACAGTGATATTTACCCTGGCAGGAAGCTCCTCTCACCCGATAGTGGTTTTCAGGGAGGTCCTGCATCTGATCGAATTAGAATTTAGAGATGTTGGTTTTCGAGGAGAGGGGAAAACCGCAAAACCCAGAGAAAAACCTCTCTGAGTAGAGTAAAGAACCAACAACAAACTCAACCCACATATGGCCACAAGTCTGGTATCGAACCCAGGCCACATTGGTGGGAGGTGAGTGCTATAGCCACTACACCATCCTTGCTCTCCCCATAGCCTTTACTTCTGGTTGAAAGTGGAGAATGGGAGGGGTGTCTGGAAAACCCGAATAGCGAACAGCGAATAGTCGCGAATAGCGAATAGTACGAACAGTGCGAATAGTGGCGAATAGTGACGAATAGTCGCGAATAGTCACCGCCTTATGCTGAACAATCTCGTAATCAAAGCAAATAATATGCTCACCTGTCGTCGAAAGAGAGTTTCGTGCATGCTTTTACAAACACTCTAAAGAAGAACAAACGTCAAAATGCCAAAATATAAATCACTTTCATTAATACATCAAGCTCATGATCATCTCCTCGCACAGTGGCGCCCGAACATAAATTTCATCATCCTCATCTGTGCTGTCCGATCCGGCGAGACACGTTCTGTAAAAAGGAATAAAATCAAAATACTCTGATAACCGTTGCGTTAATTAATTATACAAATAAGCAACAGGATTTCAGTGCATTTATTACTTTTTCTTCTCAGGGCTCAAGCTGTCCTTCGCCGACACATCTCTGCTTTTTTAGCGGGAAAATCCCATCCAACGTTGCTGCGCGGTTGACCAGGAAGTACTGGGTACCAAATTTTCGTCATTTCGTCACAATCCCCCCCCCCACCCCTCCACCCTTATTTGCCACTATTTGTTACTATTCAGGTCACTATTCGTGACTATTCGTCACTATTCGCGACTATTCGCACTATTCGTACTATTCGTGACTATTCGCTGTTCGGTATTCGCGACTGTTCGCTATTCGGGTTTTCCAGATACCCGAATGGGAGTCATTGCAGAAAGGAAGTGGATATGAATGCATTGCTATGGTAACATTTTGTGCCTTACCTGACAATTTTACCAGTACCAAACTACTACTAGTACATGTAAAACGTTACTGTAATAATAAATTATAGCAGAGAATTTCTTGATTCTGAGATTTTTTTCTAGTCTTCCAGGAAGGCTTGAATACAATGTCATGTACTGTATCTCTAAAAAGAAGAGATTTTTTTTTTTTTGAGGAAAATGTGATTCTCCTTCAATTTCAAAGGCGTTTTTAGGTAGCACATGAAATATTTGTTTCGGTAAGGTGTTAAAATACGGTAATGATATAAACATGTGTCCTGTTCTCTAACAAGGGTTCCATGGTAACACAAGTACTTTCAAGTTTTTTTTTTATAAACAGAAAACGTATTCTTTAAAATGCAGTTGTTCTGTTGCTTTTAAACATTTGAGGAAAAAGTTGTTGCATTTTTTTAATGTCAGAATATTAATATTCCACTATACTTATATCTCTACAATGCCTATTAAAGTTTGATTATTTTTCCCTAATTGCAAAAAAAATGTAGGAAAGTTTTGAAGGAAATCTTTGTGGGTGAGCTTGCACCAGATGAAACAGTTGATGCAATGAGAGAAGCAAAACTTTTATCCACGGTATGTTGCAATTGGCTATTCTTTGAAGAGGCGCTGCTTAACTGGAACAAGCTAAAGAGTGGCATTAAGAAATGATCTCTTTGATGGCAGTTTTTTAATCTTTAAGCTGTTAATCTTTAAGCTATTATGCTGTTTTGTAATATTTCACTAATTTACCAACCTATGCAATCAGTAAGTGGCTTATTTATTCAACCCACTGACTCCTGAACCGCTGCCCCCAATTGACAAGTAAAATCATCTGGCGTTAGACAGAGAAAAATCTATTACTTTAGTCTCACTCCCAGGAGTCAATGGGTTAATGTATAAAACTATTCTTGCAATGAGTGAAGAAATATTACGAGATATTTTCTTTAGGGGTACCATTTGAGTGCCTATAGGATAAATGAGGAGGTCCACAAACATGTTGCGGCACTGTAAAACCAATAAAAGACATACTGCTAGGTGATTACTGACATTGTTAATTTTAATGATTTATTTTCAGTTGGATCATGTTCACATTGTGAAGTTCCACGACAGTTTTGTAGATAAAGAATCATTTTGCATTATTACGGAATATTGTGAGGTGATAATTATTTTTTGTCAATGCTATGTCAAAAAATTGCAAGGTTTTGCCAAATTTCCCTTTTTTAGACTGGTGTGACTGTACCTTTAATTGTTACTCTCGTTAGCTAGTATCATATTAGTGAAATGATATTTGAAATGAATCATATACAGACATTCCAACCCCTTTGAATGGAAAATAGGGAGTATTTTTTAGTGCCTACACTAGAGGGTAAGGCATGAGCCTGTAGAGGGGTCTGGGTGTATCCCACCCAGGAAATTCTGCAAATTTAGTTTCTCTCAAGTGGCATTTCCTGCATTTTGACATCATTTTTGTGATACCAGTATTCTATAAGGAAGAAATACTTGTCTGCCATTTTTAGAGCTGCTAAATGAAGTAAAACTGCTGGCCTTATGAGTTTGCACAATATGGGCCGGGTGTTCAATGGAGAGACTGGGTGAGACATTATATAGGATAAGAAAGTGTAACGCATAACGTTTTACACTCAGTTTGCAAAAAGTACTTGAAAGATAAGCATTTTTTCCTTGTTCTCAGAATTTCGTGATAAATCGGGAGAATCTGATAAAAATCGGGAGAGTGGGAGGCAACACATCAAATCAGGAGGGTTGGAATGTCTGCATATTGAACTGTGGATATAAAATCAAGTGAAGCTAAATTTGAATTTTCAGGCTTCTCTACACAATTGCTAAAATTGCGTTCATAATTGCGAGGATCATAGCTTCACTTGACGAAGTATCATATTATTGATTGCCTATTTTTCCATATAAATAATTATGGTACCATGTTATGGAAAAACTTTGCTCCAGTTCTGTTACAGTCTTGTGAATGCCTCTATATGTTTTGTAGGTGATTAAAGATTCCCTTTTTAAGCATTAACCTTTTTAGTGATTGGAAGCATTATTTGTTATTTCACAACTGCACTTTCAATTTCCATTTCAAATGAACTTCTAAAACTTTAATCAAACAGTGAAAATTTTAAAAAGTTTTAAAAAGTAGAGTTTTGATTTAGATTGCTGATTTGAATGGTGCTAAATGACTATTTTGCTAGTTTGTGACACAGATTTTAACAAAGGTTATTTAGATTAGCCATCTTTGAAGCTTCTGTAAACACTTTTGTCCATGGATGTCAATTAAATAGACAGTGGGGATGAGCTTAACGATATTATTTTGTACATTGTTACTGTAGGGTGGGGATTTAGATGACAAAATCAAGGCCTGGAAGAAAGCTGGCAGGATGTTTGATGAATCACTGATATTGACCTGGTTCATACAGCTGGTGTTGGCTGTTAAATTCATGCATGGAAAGTGAGAAATTGTACAACTACCAGTAACTGTAGATTAGATAGTGCATTTGAGTATTGGTAGGTTTGGTATGTTAAAATAGCAATGGCGATAATGTCATTCATGTTTGCCCCTGCTGTATTCTGTGGGGGGCACAATTTGGAGTCTCAAGATCGAGGGAGTTAGGACAATGTGCGAGCCAGCGAGCCATGAGAGTCATGCGAATCATGGCTGCAAGCCATGCGAGCCATGAGCGTGAGTCATGCGAGCCATGGCTGCGAGTCATGTGAACCAACATGCGAGTCACACAGTTATTGAAAGCTAACCGTTTTAAAATGGGTTCTTAGACTCAATAACTGTTTATCAGCGCTATTTGAAATGGATGCTTAGACTTAAATGCGAAATTCGCATGGCTCGCTGGCTCACAGATTGTCCAGCCCCAGATCGAGGCACCCATTGTCTCAAAAATCTCAATTCAGTCTGCATTAGAACTGCACTCTATCGAACACA
Organism: Montipora capitata; assembly: GCA_949126865.1. Taxonomy (NCBI): domain Eukaryota; kingdom Metazoa; phylum Cnidaria; class Anthozoa; order Scleractinia; family Acroporidae; genus Montipora; species Montipora capitata. The sequence goes on from OX421447.1 coordinate 27,640,805, forward strand.
ACAATTCTATAATACTGACTCTTTTTTTTACAAGTTATGGTCTTGAGATAAATGAGGGGAAAGTGCTGCCGTTGTAAATTACATCTGCACATGGTTAATCGTTGAAGTCTTTTTGGATAAGGACTATAAGCCATAGGCCATGCTTTACAACCCTTGCGAGAAATCAAATAGTGTGGGATGCTAAAGAACCCACCCACTGTTTGTTTGATAATAAAAAAATATTTATTGTCTCCATTTCTTACTTTGTGTTTTAATGTGGATTTGCTCTCAAGGAAAAGGTGGCAACATCGCAATTTAGTCAAAAAACTTTGCCACTGAGAAACATTTTGTAGCAATTGAAAATGAAAGTCACATTTGACTGCATCTACAGCTGCCTGCTTTCCTAGCAAGTTTTTAAGTGATAAATAATGGTCAAACCTCAATAATTATATGAATGTGGTGTTCTCAAGATATGAGCACCACATATATACAGTGTTTTATCTGTGAAAAGCAAGCTAAATCCTTTTCATGCACAAAGTGAATTACGTGTGTACTAAATACAGAAAATTGGATCTGTTGTGCCAGAATTACACTTTGGTATGCTTTGGTTTGATAAAAACTTGGAGTATTTTTTGTTATGGTGGGGAAAATGTATATTGGGGATTTTTTTCATTCTGACTGAACTAAGACTATTAATAAATAAAAGCAATTCTTAAAATGTGGAAGACCTACACCAAGCATTTTTCCCTGCTAGCAGAGGTCTCTTTTCTTTTGCATTCAATGGGCTCTCGAGTATGATGAAAGATACCTCTGCCATGGGTCGAAACTCACTGTGTTGTGCATGCGCGGTGGTTACTTAGCGACCAAATCCACATGTGATACTTTCATGTTTTGTGGACTCACAACAGTGGATTTACTGTAAAGGAATGCATGGGACATAGTTGGCTCAAGTCACAGTCAGAAAACATGTCATGGGGCATGCGGTTTGAAGAGTGCCGTCCAAGGTTGCTGCCTTGTTGCGGAATGGACAGCCTGTAACCTTTGCATCCAGAGCCATGTCCGACGGCGAAACACGTTATGCTCAGAATGAAAAGGAACTGCTTGTGATTGTTTTTGTGTGAGAACGTTTCAAGTCCTAAGTGTATGGTCGTGATGTGATACGAGTGGAGAGCGACCATAAGCCATTACAAGCAATCTTTTCAAAGCCACTTAATTCAGTGCCCAAACGACTGCAGCGAATGTTCTTAAGGCTGCAAAAATACAACCTACAAGTTGTTTACAAAAAAAGGAACACAGATGTTCCTGGCTGATACCCTAAGCAGAGCTTTTCTGCCTGAGATCAACGCCTGTGACTTCAACAAAGAACTTGAGGAAGTTGATCATCAAGCCTTCCTACCAGTCAGCACCAGCCACTGGCAGCAGATCCAGCACGCATCTGCTGATGACCCAGTGCAGCAACAACTACGGACAACCATACACGAAGGATGGCCAGAGAGTCGTTCAGACCTCCCTGAACCGCTTCGACATGAAAGACCTACTGACGGTCCAAGACAATCTTGTTTTTAAGGGTCAATGTCTTGTGGTACCAGCCAGCCTACGCAAGGAGCTCATAACAGTTGTGTACAGCTCGCACATCGACATTGAAGGGTGCATCCGCAGAGCATGCGACACTCTCTATTGGCCTCACATGGCAACAGAGCTGAGGGACTACATCTCCAAGTGTGACATATGTTTGTCACACCACATAGAACAGAGCAAAGAACCCCTCCTACAACACGAAGTGATAGCCAGACCGTGGGCAAAAGTTGCTGCTGACCTTTGCCAGCTGGACAACCGAACCTTGCTCGTCATCACCGACTACTACAGCAACTTCATTGAAGTTGCTCGCATCATCAAAGAAATGAAGGCTGTATTCGCTAGGTACGGCATCCCGGACATACTCTTCACTGACAATGTTCCTCAATTTGTAGCCGCTGAATTCGCAGTGTTTGCAAAATCCTGGATGTTTCAACACATCACGTCCTCCCCTCACCACCCACAGTCCAATGAAAAAGCCAAGAACGTGGTCAAGACGGTAAAACGCCTCTTTACCAAATGCAGTGAGTCTGGCCAGTGAGAATTTCTAGCACTGCTTGATTGGCAAAACACTCCTACCGAAGGAGTCGGCACGAGCCCTGCTCAGCGCCTGATGGGCTGTTGCTGCAAAAGCCTGCTTCCTGTCACTAGTACCCTTCTGCAGCCCCGATATTCCACAAATGAGGAGTCGTGTGCAATCATGTGCAAGAAAGAGCGACAGTGGCTTTACTACAACCAGCGCATGAAGCCGCTTCAGCCCATTCTTCAGGAGTTCAGGGGGAAACAGTCTGCATGAAGCTCCCAGGACAGCAAGCGTGGAGTGCAGGCACCTGCTTGGGTCCGGTTGGTCCTCGTAGCTACAAAGTGAGAGTCAACGGATCGGTCTACATGTACCTACAGAACCGCCATCAACTAGTCAATTCCAAGGAACCTCCCATTCCAGAGGTCACCAAGATGGAAACTGTGACACCAGAACCATCAACCAAGATATCCTGAACCAAGAACCAGCTGCACAAATGCAGGCCCTCGCAGATCGCAACGAATCCGCAAGAACCCTGCTCGCTGGAGTGACTTTGTTCCTCATTGACTTGCGAACATTTACACTTGACTGACTCTGAACGCTATGCAAATCGAAACAAACTCTTTGATTTGTTTTTAGTCTTTTTTGTAGCACAACAAGTTTTCTTTTGTTTATTATTATCAATATTATACATTATATATGCTCTTTTTCTTTATAAGAGGAAGGATGTGACAAAATGTGGTTATCTGTTAACGGCATTAGCATGATAAGATTTTGTTGATAGAGACAATCGTTTACCAACCATTTTGTTTAGGGTTACATTACCGGAAATAGTTTTGATTCTTTGGTATTGAATTAGTCTTTTTAAGTTCTCATAGTCATCTTAGCGTTATATATATATAATTATACGTATTAAAAGCTTGCTTTAAACTCAAGTTTATCTGCGTATCTTTACACGACTCATGGCAGAGGTCTCTTTTCCCGTACTTGTCAGCCCAGCAAATGCAAAAGAAACCTCTGCTAGCAGGGAACAAGCATTTATATGAGAGTACATGTCAATTACTTTTGTTTGTGTTTCAGGAAAATATTGCATCGAGACTTGAAAACAAGGTACATTTAGCAACTTGTTATATCTACAAACTTGCCTTTCTTGTTTGACTTTTCTTTATTTAACTATCTGTAATAAATCACAAGGAAAGTTGGACTCTCAAGAATAATATTTCACAAGTAAAATGTGCTTCTTTTGTGGAGTGTGCATAATGACCTGCGACTTCACTCCAAAGTCTCTTGGGGATTTCATGTGACTGCAATGGCTGGTTTTGATTGCAAGCATTGGAATTCTGTTCATGTCTTTGGCCTCCCTTAAAATGAACCCTTTTAAAGTGGCTAGTCTAAAGAATTAGTTTTGGACAGAATCTTGTATTGTGTGAGCTTTGCAATAACAAATTTGTGCCTTTTGAACAGGACTATGCATTTAATTATTGTCAACCATAATCTCATCTCAATGAATCCAGTATTCTCTGATTGAGGCTCCCCAGCTCTGTTGCAAAATTTATATAATTTCTGTCTCTGTGAACCCTTTTGCAGTGGCTCTAGAAAGGTGTCAGCCAAGAACATCTGGCTTCCTTTCTTGTATTTGTTGTAGCGCAGTGGCCGCCACAACACCTTTGAAGGTGAGAGGGAGCTTAGTGAATAGGTTTAGTGAAGATCACTTGTTATGGCCTCTCCTTGCCAGGTACTAGTCAAAGCATTGGCATTCAAGCACAATAGCTAAGCACTTGTTTTGGATCTGTTTATAGAAGTTTCATTGGGTGACGTGATGTGCATAGCATAACACGCATATGGCACAGGCTGGCTTGTACTTCATCTCGATGTACACTAGTGTAAGGTGGCTTAAGTCTCTTAGGAGTGAAAGGGTTAAGTGGACCTTGATGTTGTTAACCCTTTCACCCCTGAGGAGTCCCCCATTGACAAGTAAAATAGTCTGGCGTTAGACAGAGGAAAGTCAGTCTATAAGTGTCACTCTTAGGAGGGAAAGGGTTAAAGCTGTTCAGGATCTCCTCTTTGGTGAGGGGTGATGGGAGGCTTTCCTCTGTATGTACTCTCTGGGCAGAGTTCGAATTAAACTACCATAGACCTAGCACTTCACAGGATTCTGCTGAAAGTAAAGGTTAGTTTGAGGTGTTTTCTACTTGAAACTTCAGGGTGTGATAGTTCTCTTTGTGAGCTTCTGTGAAATGTGTTTCTCCCGGTGTTCTTATGATGGAACAGTCTTATATATTAAGCTTGACTGTACTCTTATCCATTGTCGGACCCATTAAATAAAAATATGCTTAGTTCTGAATAGCCAGTGACTTGTCACAGGAGGCTCTCGTATGAAGCTGGCACACTGTCATTGTCTTGTGTTTGTCTTGATCATTATCCCCTAGAAAAAAGTCAATTATATTGGAGCTTGTTTACAATGTATGGTGGCATGAGCACTTCTTTTGAATGAGATGAAGTACATTTATCTCATTATTATTTTGATGAAACCAATCTGTTTTCTTTCGAGCTTTCCACTTCTGCTGTTGTCTCTAGTAGTGTGCATTTGAGTTCCTCCGAAACTTTTTTTGGTTCTATCTCAACATCTCCAAGCTTTTCAAGATTTCCCGTATTAAGCTAATTCATCCGTCAGATTTCTCCATATATTTCCTCCCAGGCCACACTTTCATTTTAGACCAACTCAGTTTGCCTATTGCCTCAGAACTATAGTTTGATGACCTAGTTTTCCATTTCCTCGGACGCATAAAAAAATACAGTGTTATTATGCAGTATTTTGGTAGAGGCCATTGGCCAAGTTATTTGCAGACATGCGACATTGTTATTTGCTTCACAATGTTAATTTCTTATTATACTACCATCTGTTGACACTGGTAGTAATAATAGTAATAGTGATGATATTATTATTATTAATCTGTCTTGGACATTGCTACTGATATGCGTCACTTATGTTCCCAACGTTTGGCATGTGTACTTGTACATTCACAACCACAAAATCCACACCTGGATCATGAATCTGTGGCATACACATTGCATAATTGTGCTTCTTCATGCACATGCTTGCTCTAGATAGAGTGACAATCTTTTATGGAACTCAACAAATTATGTTTTTCAGAAACATCTTCCTGAAGAGAAATGTGATAAAGTTAGGTAGGTTTGTAATGTTGTACATGTAACCTGAAGCTACTATCCTCTATAATATGTTACGTACTGTAGCCAATTTAGTAGACTGTTAAAGTGCCCCTAACCCCAAAATATTTTTTTTGCTAAAATTAACCTTTGCACCTGTTCGAAACGCATTGCGGCCATTTGTTCATTTTTCTAAAATTTCCTGCCATTTTATAGGCTTCGAAAGTTGCGAACATCCAAGCATCTTGTGTTCACGACCGAGTCAGAAGGGGAGTGGGCCTATTCCTGATGTGACGTCACAAACTGATTTACATGGCATTAACTCTTTGTAAAAATGCATGCAAATTAGATTGTGACGTCACATCAGGAATAGACCCACTCCCCTTCTGATTCGGTCGTGAACACAAGATGCTTGGATTTTCGCAACTTTCGAAGCCTATAAAATGGCAGGATTTGTTAGAAAAAGGAAAAAATGGCCGCAATGCGTCTCGAACAGGTGCAAAGATTCATTTTAGCGAAAAAAATATTTTGGGGTTAGGGGCACTTTAAGACTAGTGTTGGGAAAATGGGATTGTCTTTGTGAATGGTTTTATTGAACTCTGTTGTATCGTAATTCTATTAAATACATGGAAGTGTCATGTTATGAAACACTTTGTAAAATTAAAAGAAACTTTCTTATTAAGTTATTTTTTTCTAATGTAATGAATATTTGACCTTAGGTGACTTTGGCATTTCAAGGATTCTTATGGGAACATCAGATATGGCAACTACATTTACTGGTACACCATACTATATGAGTCCCGAGGTTCTTAAACATGAGGGATACAAATACAAGTCAGACATTTGGTATACCACATATTCCTTCATTTGTATGAAGTTTAAGTACTGATAACTGTCTGTATTAAACAATTATAATACTGTAGATATAAGGCTGAGGTCTTGTATCTGGTAGGCATAATAATGGTATTTTATTATGCAAAGCTCTTTGGTCATGGTCACATTTTTGTGTGGTGCTGATTGTGATTTTAAATTAAACAGTTTGACTTTATTTAATCACAGGTCTATGGGTGTGGTGTTGTATGAACTATGTAATCTCCAACATGCCTTTCAGGGTGAGGTAAGTGAGTATTGTCCTCATGATAAGAGCTTGAGGTATGGTTGACTTGTGCAGAAAGTACTTTCTCCCAAATTTTTGCCGAAGGGGAAAAAGGTAAAAGGCAATCCACACACATCATGGAAAAAGTAAAACAATACCAAGAGCATTTCTTACTGCAAAATTAATAAGGAAAAGTGTTGGTGTGAGACTATCACTAAAAATGTGATTAATTCATTTTCAAACCTATCTTAGGAAAGGCAGGACATAAAATAACACTTGCTATGCAAATGTGAATTGTTTCTTTTCAATATTTGAAAGTCACAGTAAACTAGTGAGGAAGCTTCAAGTAATAACTAGCACTGTGCACAGTTTGAATGAGACTTTTTTTGTTATTTCATATTAATTTTGTTTTTTTGTGGGATCAGAATGACTGACTGATTTCACTTGTCCTGTAGAGCCTGATGGGTGTAATGTACAAAATTGTTGAAGGGAATCCCCCAAAATTATCTGAAAAGTACAGCATGGAACTCCAATCCTTGTATGAAAGGTATATGTATTGTATGTGCAGTGTGTTCTTTTTATGTATTTTCTGTTGGCTATACTAATGGATGTCTTCTTCTTTCACCCATTGCTGATAGGGCACTTATAAAGTGATATTTGACAATTTTATTATTTTGTTATCATTTCAAGTGGTGTATGGCAATATATCCTACTTGTGACTTGTTTTTGCTTGATTTCCTCTCAATCCTTTATTCAAGTCTACTCAAACATTACATGTAGGTGTCTTTTGATACATACCACGGCATACATAACAGGTTTTTAGCTTTCTGATTTGTTATTTTCTTAATGACATGATTTCAAAGCAGCTGTCTTGGCTTATAATTTTATCTTTAAATTGGAATACAAGATATCAAGACAAGACAATACTTTATTTCACACTTCCTTAAAACATGATATTGAAAATGTACACTTGATTCATTAAAAATTTAAATTGACATTTGTAAAACTGACTAAATATATATCAAATTTGGAAATGCCAAGCGCCTAAGTGAACCATATAGTTTTCTAGTTAGACACTGGTGATAACTAAATAAGTTCAGCTGTGAGGTGGTGCTGATCATCTTATCTCTAGTGGAAGGAGGGATTTCAAACGTTGGCCGTGTAGCACTTATATTTGAACATATTTAACTGATTAGAGTGTAAAGTGAAGTGCTAAGTATCTACCCGATATGAACAGTGGGCCTGAGTGGGCCTGAGTAAATTAAATATATATTTTTTCGTGTCCCTCATTTTATAGAATGTTAGATAAGGATCCAGTCAATCGACCTAGTGCCGGTGAAATTCTTAGGAATGAATACATTGCAGAGCATTTAGCTGTAAGTAACACAGTATTTGTTTCTGGCATATATTTACCTGAATCATGCTATGATGAATGAGGATGCTATGAGGTATGAGGAATATCGTGTAATTTGCATATTATGCCAATGTTTGCATGTATTGTTTCTTTTGTACAGAGTTTGTTTTGCATAAGGCTTCCTCTTTCGTTCGAGATGTTTTGGAGATTTAAGAAAATTAATGAAAAGAGTCCTTACCTTGTGTTCACTTGTCACATTGCAGAAATTACGGCATCAAATAGATGATAAACGGGGATCATATCTTGAGCCGTAAGTATTGCCAAGAAATTAGACACCCTTTCTATTAAATGTTTGTCACAACCCGATGTAATAGGCACTATCTTCTTGTCTTGTTAATAGATCACACAAACAGAGTAAAACGAAACAAAGAATTGAACCTCAAGGGGAAAGCATTTATGAAGAACCAGAGGGACGGCCCCTTACACCAATGTAAGAACTACATCTGCCATGCCATTACTAAAAACCGAAGGAGGGCTTTCTAAAATTTTAAAATGATTAAGGAATACTTGTGATATAACTTCGACATAAGGATTATAATCTTTTTATGAGGGTCCACAGATCCCGCTTCCCTTCCCCCCCCCCCCTTTTTTCCTGTTAATCCCGCCATCCCGCCCACTTTTCAAAGATATTTTTGCGTTAATTAGTCATTTGTTAAATAATATTTAACGCAGAAACTCGCTCCCACCCTTTTTATAATAAATGGCGATGTAATTTATAATGTCACATACTTCGTTTCCCGGTTCGTTCGGTAAATTATTGTCACCGCTAAACGGCGTGGCCACAGCAAACCACTTAGCGCTCGTAGAAAGGTCGAAAGACTACAATAAGCGTCAAAAATAGTTGAGACAATGAACTGGGAAGACAACAATTAGGGAAAAATCACCTTAACGTTACATTTTCCACTTGCACTCCCCCCTCTTCCCGCCTCCCCCCTTCATTGTTGGTAACGGAAAAAGGAAGAGTTTGCGATAAGAAAACAACATTGTTGGGGGGAGGGGTTAGATGGAAAGACGTTAGGGGAGGGATTTGTCCGAGATTCCTTACAAGGGAAAGTGTCTCAACCCTTTTGGCGCTTATTGTAGACAAACTAGAAAAGATCGGGACTGAGCCCAGAGGACACTGAGATCAAGAGTACAGAGGCAAATGTCAAGTCTCACGCGCCCTCCACGTGAGAATAATTTTGAAACCGGAAATATAAAAACGTTGACACTGACTTAACGTGTATTTTAAGCAACATGCATCAGAGCTATTTACACATGATCACTTCTGTTAGCGAGACCACTCAAGATCGATCATAACAGTCAGCGAAGAGCAGAGGGCATGAAGGTCATGCCAGATCAGACCAGACACACCGGGAATACATCACATTAGTATATGACGAGCTCCGTGAGCGGGCAAGATGAACCTAATTCCACGCTGTGATTGGCTACCCGAGCGGGCAAGATGGAGCTATCTTGCCAGCTCGGGATTTCTCGCTTGGTCCCGCAAGATCCAAGATCACTTTTTGGTGTTTTATCCCATATAATAAATCCTTTATTGACCAAGTTTGTTCGGTCAAGATGCGTGTTTAAGGACCTCGACTTCGTCTCGGTGCATAAACACGCAAAAAAAGAACTTGGCCAATATCCAGCCATCTTGACCTCACGCTTGGTCAATAACCCATATAAAAAGGACCTAAAAGGTCTAAAATGTCAAATGTAAACATACCTGACAGTTTCTTTCAAAGCTTTGAGCTCCGTCACTTTCCTTGAAACCCTCACCGCTGTCCGTTGTGGCCATATTGCCACAACAAACCACTTAGGACCACTTAGCGCTCGTAGAAGGATCGAAAGACCAGAAAAACTAGAAAAGATCGGGACTGAGGACACTGAGCTCAAGAACACAGACGCAAATGTCGGAAATCGACAAATGTCTTTTATGTCAGACACCAACACAAAAGATCATTACTTGAAACCTGTCACAGCTATACGCACAAAAGGTTAATTTCCGCCAACTTGCGGTCTGAGGGTGAAGTCACGTTGGAATTGAAATCCCGTATCCCGCTCTGTTTCCCTCGCCAATCTCGTCTTCCAACCCTATAAAAACTCGAAATCCCGTTCCCACTCGCGACTGAAATTCCCGCTTCCCGCCCTTGTTTTCAGCTCAAATCCCGAATGTCACCGCGAAAAAAGCTAAATCCCGCATCCCGCTAAAACTATTGGGGATCGGGGACCCTCTTTTATTGTCACATCCAACTCGCTTTGTGGTGCAGTCCCCAGTTCATTTGACCTCTTTCTAATTTGCATGATTAATATGTTGCTATTTTTTTTAATCAATTAATTTTGCTGTGTCTACAGGGAGAGAATGAAAATGAGAAAACAACAGAGGGCAGACGAGGAAGCCGAAAGAATCAGGTTTTTCAGGCGTAACTAGGGAGCTTAAGCACTCCCGTTTTTGAGACGCGGACGGCAACCGGAAGAGAACATTTCGCGTGTCAGGACAGTGGTGTCTCCCAAATTTTTATACTAATCATCTCTAATGGGTAAATGTGGTTGTGTGAAGACAAGTTAAAAGGCAAAACAGTTCACTTCCGGTTGCCGTCAGCCATTCAAAGACGCGCGCGCTTAAGCTCCCTAATAAGGAGATGGATGAGATAGTACACTACAGTCGGGTGGGACAAAACTAGAGTCAGTATGGGGGACGGGACCAGGGGCGATTATGGTAAAAAGAAGCGAAAAATTCTCACTTGTTGTCTATAAAAGAAAAGAAGACTGTTAGATCCAAATGTCCTTTGAAGGAGTCTGAAATTCGCTGGTTCTCGCAGAAGGCTCTCAGAAGGTTCTCAGTTAGCGGAGACGAAATTTAAATTTTGTAAGAGAAATACAGGGAGTTGAAACTATTTTGTTGAGCTTTAAATTAGCGAGTGCAAATGCAAATTTTTCCACTGACTAATAGTTCCAATATTTTAATTTTTTTTTATAATGTTAATGGTAACTGATTTGTCTTTAAACCATTCCTTTTCCTTCCTGGCTCTCCGATGTCTTCGTTCCGAGTTTTCGTTGAAATGCAAACTTAACTGAACTAGGCTGAAAGCTTGCAAGCACACGAAATTTACGAGTCTTCCTCACTGCCGGGCTCACTGCTGTCGAAGGCTTGGTAATGTTAACACATTTTTAAACGCAGAAAAACTCGCATTCTGCTGACAAGAGAAAGCTAAGTTTACATCAAAACTAGACGCTCCGTGAGCGTAACCTGGGTTGTCTGTGGTACGTGTTACACAAAAACAGAAGGCACTGAGTTGGGTGGTATTGAACTGTAGCGTTCCATTAATGTTTTTGTAAGTGGGGGGAGGGGGGTGATGTATACCATTTGAGGGGTTACCCAGACGTCATGCCAGCAATGGCCCTCTGGCTCACACGTTGAATTATTTTGTAATGTCGTGTCCCGTTTTGAGGTCTTTTACCTTTTTAAGCTTTGGTAAAAAATTCAGTTCGAAGATAACAAATGATTTGGGGTGCAGGGATGGCACAGTAATGAGAGCACTCGCCTACCACCAATGTGGCTCGAGTTGGATTCCCAGACTCGGCGTCATATGTGGGTTGAGTTTGTTGGTTCTCTACTCTGCACTACTAAGCACTAATTTCATTAAAATTACGTTTTCTAACATGAAAAAAAAAAAAAAAAAAGATAATAATAATAGGTAAAGTAAATAAATGACATACGACTTCTAGCACTTCTAAAAACCATCTCTTTCCTTTAGGGTTACATTTATAATGATAGTTTTAAAATAGAGGAATCAATATTTAAAAATTCAAGGTTAAGGTTAAGGGTTTAGGAGACTCGTTGCAGCGGGGACAGAAGTGGCTTCCATTTCTTTGAATTTCTTATTGTGTTGTTTTCCAATTGGTGCGTCTGTTTCAGGGAAAGCAAGAAGTTGTTTTGGGTTGGGGATCGTTCTTTCGAACGGCAAATCCAAATGTAGTGCTTAGCCATTAGGCAAAAAAAATTAATTTGGAGTTTAAAATTGGAGTCGTCTGGCTTCAGGCCTAAGGCCGTTTCCATTCCTAGGTGGTTCTCGTTTGAAAGCACGTGGCACGCCTGCAGCCATATAGAGAGGTCATTCCAAAAAATTCTAGTTTTTTCACATCCCCAGAATAAATGTAACAGATCTTCTTTTTTATCATGGCAGAAGGTGCATGTTCCGTCCTCTCTAATTCCTATTTTTTGCAAAAAATTATTGGTCGCTAGCCGTCTATGTAAAAATCTGAAATTGAAGTCAATTAATTTGGAACTCTTTGTACACGCAGTAGACAATAGGTAGGCTTTTCTCCAGTCAATTTTAACCTTGGCTGTGGACCCGATATCTTTCTGCCACCTCTCTTGAGATAATAGCGGTCGTTCCGCTTGGTCAGAAATTAATTTCTTGTAAACTATTCTCGATAGTTTTTGGTGCTTTAGGAACGTGTTCATGAAATTGTCATACTTCAGCTGAGACCTCGGAATCTGTTGCTGTAAAGGTTAACAGCAGAGATTATGCCAAAAAAAGTTAGTGGTCTGACTTTGAGTTGATATTTATTTTGAAAGCTGGCAAGGGAAAGAAAGTTGTTAGAATCATCCATTAAATGTTTTACTTGTGTTATACCTTTGGAAAGCCAATCTTTGCATAGTACTGGTGCATTGTTTATCCTTATTAATAAATTTTGCCACAGAGGTAGAGCTAGAAAGTGATCTTTGGACACTATTCCTTTCTCAAAGAAGGTCTCAGACCATATTCCTATAACTTCTTTAACAAATGGGTCTTCTATGTTTAGATTACCGATGTCTTTTTTGTTTAGGTTCCCTTTAAAGACGGCGTTGCCTCCATATGTTGCGAGTTCTAGATCGAAAAAAATTTTCCATTTGCTGCAGTTTTCTGTGTTCAGGTATTTTTTAATCCAGGTAGCTTTAAGGGATTTGTTAAAAGTTGTAATATCGATCATTTTGAGTCCACCTTCAGAATAATCATTGATCATAACCTTGCGTTTAATTTTATCACCTTTATCATTCCATAAGAATTTAAAAAACATCCTATTAATCTCTTTAATTGCATGGTGCTTAGTTTGCAACGATGTGAGTACGTATACAAGTTGCGATGCTACTAGGCTCTTCAGAACAACAATTTTCCCTATTAAGCTAAGTCTACGAAATTTCCAGCATCCTAAGATAGATTTAACTTTCGTAAGCTTTTCGTTGTAATTTAAAGATATTGCCCTATCCTGATCCGTTGCGAACCAAACGCCCAGTGCCTTAATCTTTCCATTTTTCCATTTAAAATTCATTTCGGGGCAAAATGTTTGATTGCTGTTTGTTTTAGACCCTATCCAGAGAGCTTCTGTTTTCTTGTCATTCAGTCTGAGGCCAGATATTTTACCAAAAGCTTCTATCAAAGAAAGCGAAGACTTAAAGGATTGTTCAGATCCATCAGCGTCGTATCGTCTGCATATTGGTTTAATTTAAATTCAGTATCCTGTATCTTAATACCTCTAATTTCGCTTTTATTTCGTATGGCTTCAGCGAGTGTTTCTACAGAGAGTATGAAAAGGTAAGGCGATAGAGGGCACCCTTGTCTGACGCCTCGGCTTAGATTAAAAAAATTGCTTGTCCATCCATTGTTTAATACGCAGCTTTCAATGTTACAATAAAAGAGCCTGACCCAACTTGACAGCGAGGGACCAAAACCAAAATGTTGAAGAGTTTTATTGATAAAAGACCATTCGAGAGTATCGAAAGCCTTTTCAAAGTCCAGAAAAAGGAGAAGTCCAGGGATTTTTTTATTGCCTGTATATTTGATGACGCTATCTAGTGTACGTATATTGTCACTGATGCATCTGGTTTTAATGAAGCCTGTTTGATCATCTGATATTAGCTCTGGTAGAGCTGTTTTGATTCGCTTCGCGATGGCTTTTGAAGCAATCTTGTAATCACAATTTAATAGAGTTAAGGGGCGCCAATTTTTAATCAAGACAGGGTCAGAATCCTTTTTGGGTATGAGTTTGACAATTCCTCGCCTTTGTGATATAGTCAGGTTACATGTTTCATAGGAGAAATTAAAAGCGCTGGTGAGGGTTTCTCCTATGTCTTCCCAGAAAACCATGTAGAATTCACATGGTAGGCCATCTGTACCAGGTGATTTCCCTGCCGCCATGTCTTTTAGGGCCTTCCAGGCATTCCTTAGCAGTTAACTGGCCTTCACAAGAGGATCGCTTTTCGTCATTTAATAATTCTCGTGTGGGTGGAAAAAGTCTTCCGGAAAGTCGCTCACTTGCGTCTCACACTCATATAAGATTTCTCTGTCTGATTGAACCAGCTTGTTTTCGTTAATTTTCAATTGAGTGATTGTTCCTTGCTTGCAGTGTCGCTTCTCTAGGTTAAGAAAGTATTTAGTATTTTTCTCACCTTCGTTATACCATCGAGACTTAGATCTTATAATAGCTCCTTTTGTTTGGTATTCAATTAGGGTTTCATGTTCGCGTCTTTTCATGTCCAATTCCATCCACAAATCTTGGGAGTTATTTGCAAGGGTATTGGCAATTCGTCCCTCGAGGGTTTTTATTGATTTTTCAATGTCATCCTTCTTTTGCTTAATATTTTCCTTGTTTGATTTTCCATACTTAATTGATGCTTCCCTAATTTTCATTTTTATCATTTCCCATAATAGCCCAGGTGTAACAGTGTTATCTTGTGCATATTCGTGCTTAGTTTGAGTTATAGCTGCTTTAATTTGGTTTACATATTCTTCATCCTTTAGAAAAGAGGTGTTTAATTTCCAAAATCCTCGTCCTCGTTGGTTATTGTGCAGAGATAATTGCAAGGTGATCATTGAATGATCTGTTTTGTAACCTGGGACAATGTCTGCTTTGGTGGTGTTACTAGCGATACAATGGCTTACGAGAAAAAAGTCAAGTCTACAATGTATTTCTGGGTTTCTTTGCCTCCACGTGAAGCGTCGTAATCCAGGGTTTTGGACTCTCCAGACATCTATCAAGGCAAACTCACCGGAAAAGCTATTTATAGCTTCCAACGATCTTTTATGTGTTCTTGCTAGTCCGCCGTTTTTATCCTTCTCAACGTCCAGCACTAAATTGTAATCCCCTCCTATTATAATCTCATCGCACTTGAGATCGTCTAAATGTTGAAAAACAGAAGTAAAGAAAGTGGGATTGTCATCATTTGGTGCGTATACGTTTATCAAAGTCAGTTGTTTCCCGTTTGTAGTCATGTCACAAACTAGAAAGCGTCCCCCGGGATCAGAATATGTTCGCGAAATTTGAAAAGAGAAGTTATTGTTAAACAATATAATAACACCTGCCTTTTTACTAGTGCCACAACTGAAAAGAGCTTGGTACCCCCATTCGGCCCGCCAATCATGCATATTGTTTTCCGTACAGTGAGCTTCTTGGATAAAATAAATCGATAACTGCTTCTTTCGAAGCCAGTTAAAGAATTCCTGTCGCTTAGTCTTGTCTCCTAAACCCCTAGCGTTTATTGAACCGATTCTAAGTTCCATTCCTTTTGTTATTATTAAGACGAGAGAGGAATTTAACAGTTTTCACCCCAAGGGTAATGAGACGGTAAATTATTCCGATATGTGTCTCTGAAATGTAGCATACCCATTTAGTGCAAAGAAAAGCATACAAACGACTGTAATAATAAAGAATAAAGTGCATCACAGATAAACTGAAAAGGAGCAAAGAACCTTGTGTATACCAACAGAAAGACATATACTAAAACTAATAAAAGGGTTAAAAGATAATTTGTTGCGAGAAAAGTTCGTAGCTCTCAGTTGCTTTGCAAATTGTAGAGACGCTCTCCACCAGCCGTGAAAACATTCCAAAACAGTTATAAGTTATCTAGATCTTCTTCAGAAAATATTCTTACGGGGGCGCCTTCAGGCGAGGTTTTAATGTACATCTTACCGTCCAACGTCCAAACACTAGTAAGAGTTCCTTCCTGCCTTCGTTTGTTGGCTTTTCCGACCATCCTTCTCCTGTAAGCTGTAAGGTTCTCATTAACAAAAATTCGGTGCTGTTGTCCAGTGGAAGCGTAACTTGGAAAAAGATCCGAGATTTTAACATGCTTTAATTTAACGCGTTCCTTGTAAATTTTGGACTTTACCTTGTGACTGCAAAATTTAGCTATAATAGCCGTGCCCCTCTTCAGCTTGTGAGAAATCTCGATGTCCTCGGGCTCTACAGTTATGTTCAAAGCTTCGGCCACTTTAATGACTGCCGTATCCGTCTCCGAGTATGCATTTTGTGGTATTCCGTGTATTTCTAGCGAGTTCTTTCGCGTGTATTGTTCCAAATCGTCGAAAGCAGACCACAATTGTTCAGTTTCCACCAATAACTGCTTGATTTCGAGGAGGCTTGGCTGTTCTTGTTCGTTTATCTTGTGTATAGATTCTTCAATTCTTGGATCATTGTCGGCGGCCATATTGGCCGTCTTCTTCGCAGTACTTGTCTCTTCTTCTACCGAGCC
>OX421447.1:27662053-27667053 GCA_949126865.1 Montipora capitata
CCCAGTAGAAGAGACAAACCAGATGTCTCGTAAAACAAAAAACAGATAGCCTCTCGCCGTTGTTGTTTGTACTGTGTATGGTGCCACTTTCATTAGTGCTGAGAAGGTCAAAAGTTGGGTATGAGTGGGGAGGGCGTGAGTGCAAGATAAACCATCTACTGTTCATGGATGACCTGAAACTGTTTGGGAAATCTTATGAACAGACTAATTCCCTTGCACAGACAGTTCATATATTTAGCTCGGACATAGGGATGGAATTTGGAATAAAGAAGTGTGGGGTGCTAGAACTGAAACGAGGTAAAATTGCTAAAAAGGAAGGAATTGTGCTACTGGACGGGCAAGTTATGAAGGAGATCGACGACAATGGGTATAAGTAATTCTGGAAGCAGATCATTTGAAGGAGAAGGAAATGAAAGCCTTGGTTTCAAAGGAATATAAACGGAGGCTGAAATTAGTGATAAAGACAAAGTTGAGTGGAAGGAATAAGATCATGGCTGTCAACACATGGGCTGTTGCAATCTTGAGGTATAGTGCAGGTGTGATAGATTGGAAGAGTGAAGAACTGAAGGAGCTGGATAGAAAAACCAGGAAGACGATGTCACTATATGGGGCTCTACACCCCAAAAGTGATGTAGACAGGTTGTATTTATCACGACAGAAAGGAGGAAGATGCCTAATTAGCTGCGAAATATGTGTGAAGGCTGAGGAAAATAATCTGGCATGGTATCTAAAGAATTCAAACGAGAGAGTGTTGGCAGGAGTAAGAGGGGTAGGAATTTTAAACAGTGATGAAGCAAAGGAAAAGAGAGACTTTAAACAAGAAAGACAGAATGCTAGCTTGAACAGATGGAAAGAGAAAAAAATGCATGGCCAATTCCTGCGTGATATGCCGGAGACAGTTGACAAAGACAAGATGTGGGAATGGACAAGAAAAAGTGATTTAAAAATTTGAACTGAAGCACTTATTTTTGCAGCCCAAAAACAGGCACTGAGAACGAATTATGTCAAGTTCAACATTGACATGTCAGTGGATTCCCCACTTGCAGATTGTGTGGGGAGAAGGGTGAAACAATAAACCACATTAGCAGTGAATTTAACAAACTGGCGCAGAAAGAGTACAAGAGAAGGCATGACAATATTGCCAGATTGGTGCACTGGAAACTCTGTCTTAAGTATGGTATAGACAGAAGTGAGAAATGGTATGAGCACCAACCAGAAAGGGTTGTGGAAAACGAAAGT
Source organism: Montipora capitata (assembly GCA_949126865.1). Classification (NCBI taxonomy): domain Eukaryota; kingdom Metazoa; phylum Cnidaria; class Anthozoa; order Scleractinia; family Acroporidae; genus Montipora; species Montipora capitata. The sequence goes on from OX421447.1 coordinate 27,663,293, forward strand.
TTTAAGATCTTGTGGGACATGTCCATCCAGTGCGACCATATCATCGCAGCCAGAAAACCAGACATTGTTGTTGTAGAAAAGGAAAATAATAAGGTAATCATTGTGGATATTGCGTCACCGTGAGACCACAGGGTGCATGAGAAGGAAGGTGAAAAGCTGGAGAAGTACCAGGAGCTAAAGAGAGAAATTAAGAATATATGAAGGATCAGACATGTAGAGGTCGTACCGATAGTTGTTGGTGCACTTGGAGGAGTAAGTAAAAGGTTAGATGGATGGCTTACGAAGCTAGGGATTGCTATCAAGAAAGGACTCTTGCAGAAAACAGCCTTGTTAGGAACAGCAAGGATCCTAAAAAAGGTTCTGGAAAACTAAACAAGAGGGAATGACCCAAAGGACCTTTGGCCATTGGCTATGGCTCGCTCCTTTGGTTTAAATGCGGTATAACATCTGCCAGAGCGTAAACGCCATGAGATAATAATAATAATAACAATAATAGTAATAATAATAATAACAATAATAATAATAATAATAATAATAATAGTCAAAATAATAGTAATAACTTTTATTCATATAGCGCACATATCCTTGCTCAAGGCGCTTTACAATGTTTATCTAAAAATACAATACATTAAGCTAAAAACATAAAATACATACAATATATTAAGCTAAATAACTATATAGGTTATAGATATAATTCTACTGTAAACATGATTCTAATATGCATAAAACTATGAGTAAACTTTAAAATAACGGGCAATTATAAACACATTAAGGGCGCGTTCGATTGACCCTATTCCGGAATAAGAATACGTGGAGTGATGATTAAAACAGTATGTTTGACGCGTTTCGAAGCAGCAAGGATAATAAAAATATGTTTAAAATAACATTCTACCAGGAGCTTCACAATTTTATTGTGAATCTCCGTAAAAACGAAGGATTTCTAACTTATATTCCATGTATTCCTATTCCGGAATACGGTCAATCGAACTCACCCTTAGTAAAAAGACAGGTTTTCAGTCTTTTCTTAAAGTTTTCAACAGTGCTAAGGTTACGTAAGTCATGTGGTAAGCTGTTCCAAAGTCTTGGGGCCATATTCGAAACGGCTCTATCCCCATAAGTTTTTGTATATGATCTAGGTTCTTTTAATAACATATTCGAAACAGATCTTAATGATCTGGAGTACCGTCTGTACTGGAGTTTTTCTCTTAAATAGTATGGTGCATTGTCATTGAGACATTTAAATACAATGAGTAAAATCTTGAATATAGATCTATAGTAGACAGGTAGCCAATGGAGTTCCTGTAACATTGGTGTAATATGATCGTATTTACGTCCTTGGCACACCACTCTGGCTTCAGTATTCTGGACATATTGCAACCTACGTGACTGATACTTAGGCAAGCCAAATAACAGTGAGTTACAATAGTCCAATTTAGATGTAACAAACGCATGGACTATAGTAGCAGCAGTACTTGCGGATTTTCGATATGTTGCGCAGGTGGTAAAACAACGACTTACAAACATTGGACAGATGAGCATCAAACGACGTAGTGTCATCAAATATCACACCCAAACTTCAGGCTGAGGAAGACAAAGGAACGCTTTCAGATCCGACCCACAAATATTGAACGAGCGGCGGTGCTCGGAATTTAGAATGAAATAGCATGATTTCAGTTTTATCATGATGAGCTTGAGGTCGTTCAGGTTCATCCAGTTACAAATAGATGCGATACATTCCTCAATTTTAGACTTTGCTAAGTCAACCTCTTGCGTTTTAAAAGAAAAATACAACTGATTATCATCAACATACATGTGGTAATCACGACCATGTGATTGTATAACCTCAGCAAGTGGTGCGGTGTAAAGTAAGTATAATACTGGTCCCATCACAGATCCTTGTGGAATTCCATCCGTAAGTTCTCGTGGTGTAGATTTTGTTGCTATTTATGCTGACAAACTGGGTTCTGCTGGAGAGGTATGACCGAAACCATTCCATAACTGTGCCTTGGATACCAAAAGTAATTTGGAGTCTAGACAAAAAGCGAGAATGATTAACTGTATCAAACGCTGCCGATAGATCTAAAAGTACCATAAAGACGTTCTCCCCTCTATCTAAAGACAGTATTATTATTAATATTATTATATTAATAGAGTTTAATTCCCTGAGCAGTAGTTGAGTACACCATCATGGCCGCCATTTCTTTGTTTTGAAACACCAACATGGCCGCCGTGACGTCATGTGAAAACGCTCTATAGGGAAGATATTGTAGATGTCACCTATTGCCATTAATGTGCCAACCAGAGCCTCATTGGCTGTCGAAACAAGGGATCTTTTGTTTCTGTGGTTGGCACATTTGAATAACAAAAGCAATGTTTGTAAACAGATATCTTTCCTATACTACTGCCAGCTTTAAAAGTTGTGCAAATATTACTCAATACTTCCACATCTCACTCGCAGCACTTCACTTGCAATAGACCTTTTTGCAGATACGGCGGCCATTTTGATTTCTATCGTTTCGAAAGACATTATGGGATGCTCAGGGGGCAAATTAATATGTATTTGCCCCCTGGGCATCCCATAATAGTTATTCGAAACAGTAGAAATCAAAATGGCCGCCGTATCGGTAAAAAGGTCTATTGCAACAACTAGTACTAAGTTAGTCCGTTTGCATGGAAAGGAGCTTCAGCTGTTTAGGTTGCATTATGGGAAAAAGTCAAACGGTCTGGAGTGTCGCCGACGCAACCCTTCATAAAACGAATTCTTTGAGACTGTTGAGTTTTCACGTGTTTTATTATTGTTATTTCAACTCGGTACATGTACCATTTTAAAATTTCGTTGCTTAATTCGAAATTTGTCACAGTTCTTCAACTTCGACATTAGAAAAACGTTCTTACTTTTTCCTCCACTCAAAAGCTTCCAACGAACATAGCAATAATTGCAAGGACGGAAATAGCTCAGGCTGCTTTTTGCGGTGAGCAGGGTTGGTTTCTGTAAGAAAGCTCCAAGTTGCGGGCAAAGTCAGAGAAAACTGGAACAAAACCATTTTGTGCTTATTTTGAAAGTTTTAATAGATCAGAAAGTTGTTCTAGGTACTCGGTAATTTGAACTGTCTGGTGGTTTGACTTCTAACTGTTTTGATGTTTTTATCGCGGTCCTTAGATAGCGTCCTAACATACAAACGATTGTTTACTTAATTTTACAGGAGGTTTACTTCAGCGCAAGTAGCTGAAAATCAAGCGAAATGCAGCTCACACAGGAAAAAGCAGGTATGCTGGAGGAATGTTCCTTTACTTTAAAGTAATTTGTGGCCTTAAATACAATATCATCAATTGAACTAAAACAACATACATTTCACCCTTTGGGTTGACTGCATTTTTTGTATGGCCGTGCATCTTAATGTTGCCGTCATTTCAAGTAAATATTTCTTTTAAACTAAAATGACGAAGAAAGCTTAAGACAGTCAAAATCAATTCTGACTTAAATTAGTCAGTTGAATCATCAATTCTACCGTGAACTCACTCACTGAAGGGAAATGTGATTGACCGTGGGGGTGGGATAAGGTCGTTTAATAGTTAGTCGGTGATTATTTCTGACAGAAAACTGTTTGCCTATTTGTGTTTTCAAATTTCCGGGGAGCCGCCATCTTGAATAATTGTGACGTGTTACGGCTTCCCTCATACGAAAGCTGTCGGAACAATAGGGCAACCTTATTCAAGATAGCTTCCCGTAGGAAATTTGAAAGTGAAAAGCGATCGTAAAG
>OX421447.1:27672053-27677053 GCA_949126865.1 Montipora capitata
CGTTACCTGAATATTGTTGTTACGGGTCAAAGTGAACAAGCCTTAACTGGACTCCAGAGAATGTGAAAAAGTTTTGGGAGCCGAGGTGTTTGATCAAGTGTACTCTTACCTGAAACGCGTTCGCTTTGCGGATGAGACAACTACGGAAGACCATGTACTGGATGGACTCGCTAAAATCGTGAAAAAAACAGAAGACTGCTTTTTAGTCGATCAGTTGATCTTTATGGAGAAACAAGCTGAGATTTCTGCAATGACATAGCAGTTCAGAAATAATTCACTTTTTGTCTTTGTATGTTGGAATGTTTTTCATATTGACAAGGAGATCTGACGGCCTTCGGTTTCATTGAGAATTTCGTCGAGGGTCCATTACAATGAGGATCCGTACGATGTTGCTTCAGAACGAACGAAATGTTTGGCTTGTAAATGTGAGTGAGAATGAAATTTTTACCGGAAACTGGTCCGGTAGAAACCGCCTGCATTTGGCCAGGCTAGTGTTTGCAGACTCAGTTTAATACATCTCGGAAGAGGGGGCTTAAGACATTTTTGTAGTCCTGCAGTTGATTTTTTCAAACACTTTGGTAAGTCAAATTATTTTTTCACTTTTGTCAATGTAGTCAACTATGCTGAGCTATTTTGAAGTTCTGTTTTGAATGACTTGGGAAAAAATTTAAGAATTTACGTCATAAGTTGCTTCGTCACATTGTCAAAGGGTCAAAAGCTCTTTTTCTGTTCGATGCCGAACAGTTCAACTACTTTTGCGAATGTATGGGCTCCGTTGATGGTTTTTCAAGATCTATGGATCACAGAGAAACCAGGTTTAAGGCGGCGGTGTCATTAGCAGCGAATGTCCCTTTAAATTCTTCAGTGTGAGATTTCACTTTGTATTTTTAGCAAAAATTAGATAATAGTGGCTTATTTATCAATTTCAATAAAAACGCGTGGACAAGGGTTTTGCGTTGATCGTTGTTATTTTGACATATACGAAATCAAGTGCAGTGGAGGAAATGCATTGTACTCAAACACGCCAGTTTAGGTTACAACCTGTCATCTTATCTTTTACAGACATTACCCACAGTGCCTTTAACGCTTTGTCAGTAGTACATTAGCGAGGTGGTCCAGTGGTCAGAGCGTTGGGTTTGCATGCGGCTGCCTCTGGTTCAAATCCCGTTCTAAACTCTGGTTTGGATTTGTGTCCAGTTGTCCTGGATTGAACTCTACCACGCTTTGTAAATAGCCAACTGGTTGCGTCCTGCCAGTTGGGGTTCTTAATCATGTTTCTGTTAAGTTGGAAATGTTTCTTTCAGATTATGAAAAAGTTGGGTGCCTGTAAACTAGCTTGATGGCTAAGTGCATTTCCACTATAAACAAAGCATTTACATTTACATTTACATTTTACATTACACTTTAGTGACACTTCATTTACTTAGGGAGATCTAGAACTTAAAGAGCCGGCAAAATTTCTTTTCAGCAGTCTCTTGTCTTTTTGGCTGAATGCGTAAGCGTCTCACCCCTAATTGTAACCAACCGCGGAAGATGCAAGATTAAGTCCTGACGGAGACGTCTTGCTCTTTTTTTCAAAAGAATGCAGACATTTTTGTATTCATTAATCCTTTCTAGCGTGATACCACCGACCTCTTGCAGTCGTGTCATGCCAACCCACAGTAACTGAGGTAGAGGAGAATAGCGGCCTTAGTATATAGATGTCCTTTTGGCCGAATCTCCACCGCAGAGCTCTTTTGCACTAACCTAAAATGATTATGACATAAAATGACTACAAGACACAACAAATCATGGAGAATATTGAATGGGAGGCTGCGAACAACGCCATGAACCTAAATTATTGAAGAACAATTAAAGATCACGATAACTAAACGAGTAAGTGAGCCAGGGTGGCCAGAAAATAACCTGCCAAAAAACCCCGTAGGGAAAAAAGGACAGGAAATTTGGGACGGGCCAGACAGAACTTACGTCGCCCGCCAGGACTACAAGCTAAATAAACTGCAGATATTAAATAGGTATCAAAAATAGATACAATTAACAATTATTCCATGAGCGCGCGTTGGATATGAGATGATAGATAGCCAACGAGGCGCGTAGCGCCGAGTTGGCTATAATCATCTCATATCCAACAAACGGGAGTGGAATAATTGTTTTATTAAAAACGCCCCCAAAATATAGAAAACTAGACTGACAGTCAACTAGACTACAATAAAAATAAAAAAGGCCCAAAAAATCACGCATATGCTTGCCGTATTTGTAGATCATGGTATAATGGCTCATAACCCATGATGGCTTAGCCAATCAAAACTCTCGAATTGCATTATCCAATGATCCAGTTTTTAATAATAGATAATAAAAAATAAATTGCGACGCATTCCTACAATAGTTCGAACATGATAAGCTATCCATAACGAATAACTATTAATATAGATTAGAATGAATCAATAAATTAAATTAACTGCCAGTAACCGGGACCCTCCAGCAGTAAATAGTTGATTACAGGCAGGACAAACACATCAACGACAAACGACTTAAACTAAGAAGACCTTTCACGTAAGGAAGGCCAAAAACAAGCCGACGGCCACTCTGGGATAATCAGGGTCCCGCGTCCAGAACAAAACTTGAGATGACGGACCGAGTCGACAATAAGGTGAACTGGGGGGCACAACCAATTGTTTTCGGCGTTTCAGTCTTGAGCCAGGTCATCCACGCCACTGCATCCGAGGAAGGCAAACTTTGATATAAACCGTAGGAGCTGAGCGTTGTAATAGGTTGCAAAGCGGTCAACTGTGTGAGGACACCACTTAGCATCAAGGAGGCGATAAACTGAAGGATTAATGCGCCAATCGTCCTTGTCAACGAATCTGATAACGAGATCAGCTTTCTCATTCTGCGACCTGGGGATCCACCGCGCTTCAAGGGAGATCCCGTTTGAATGACAGAAATAAAAAATGCTCATAGCAACTGACTGGAGGTGGAATTTAGAGCTCCCGACAGAAACTATTCTCGCAGCTCCCTGATTGTCCGTGAAAACCTTGACCCTTCCCTGTTTTAGTTGCTCCGCGCAAGGCAATAAAACATAATAAATGGCTTTCAACTCACGCAACGTAGAGCTCTGACCAAGGTCTTCAGAAGTGAACATACCGCCGGCTAGCCGTCACTCCATCCAAGGAGGCCGAAAAAACAACGAAAGCGACGTCGCTAGCATCAGAAAGAATTACCGTTGACGAGTCCGGGGGAGGCCGAAGAGAATAGCCGTTAAACGTGTCAATGTTACAGTACCAGAATCTTAAATCCTCCAAGAGAGCCGTGGAAAAATGAAGGGTGTGGTCCCACGCCGATCGAGATTTGATTGCCAGGTACATTTGCCGGGTGAATAGACGTGATATCGGCCCCACCGCCAGAGCTTCAGAAATTATAGAACCCGCGATCCTAGCTAATTCGCGATACTAAGATGACTGATCACGAATCACAGAGCCCAGAAGAGTCTTGAGCTTTTGAACCTTAGCTTCCGGGATCTGAAAAGTCATGGCAATCACGGTATTGATCACGAAACCCAGCCATTCGCCAACTTGCATGGGATCCCAATGGGATTTATCCTCATTCACGAGGAAACCCGAAGAATGATGAAATGTTATATGAAATGGATCATATATGAACTGCGGATATGAAATCAAGTGAAGCTATAAGGATCATAGCTTCACTTGAAACCCGAAGAGTTGAGCTCTCTCCTTTGAATAGCGGCGGCTTCCGCGGCGAAACACTTCAGTATCCGGCTGACTACTGAACCCATCATCGAATAAACAATGCTGCTATGACTCATCGATTGCCAAAGCTTGACTAACGGTCGCAACAATTTGGTGAAACAAAAACAAGCGCTACTAAGGCCAACAGGCAAAATTGCAAAAGTAAAATATCTCAGCACGCCATTGCACCCTCAGGTGAATTGAGGCCTGGGCCCAGATCTATTTCATGAAAATAAGTGAGGGGGTGGTCTTACTATTGATCCATTTTATATAACACGAAATAACTTTGGGACATCGTTCGCAGTAACAAGATGTGAAACCTTAACTGTTATATAAGATGATATATTATCACGTGACATGTCAAAGTTATTTTTAGCACAGAAATCTCAGCTAAACGGTACTTTTTATCATTTTCTGGTGGCTGGATGTACCTTTATGATGTTAACACTATTGGGTACATCATTTCTGTGCTTGACAATTCAAGATAATTTTAAATAAATGTCAGAAAAAAGAAATTACTTTCCATAGGCGACTGGGCACTAGTACAAAATGTCGTATATTTCCAAAACTAAAGGCAAATTTAACAAAGGCCAAGCACAGTTCGTTTTCTCTTACCATTTTGACTAATCTAATAGTAGCGAAGTGAAATCAATTTTAGCATAAACTATTGCCGTTTTTATTGTGAGTTCTGTGGCCGTAACAAGCCACGTGACCTCATTTGCATACGTCATTCACTTTAATTTAAAAACTTTTGTGACATTATTAGTCTACGAAAGTCTTAGGTTGTTATTACTAAACTGTCAGAAGTTAGACCACCCCCTTACTCTTTTGTGCAATGATTTGGGGCCCGGTTGGGGCCCATGCCTTAATTTACTTGAACCGCTAAGAACCGAGATAGGTCCGGTGCTCCTCACAGATATCCACATGGTGATACCCTGACCTGAGGTCCCATGTAAAAAACCAGTGCCCCTCTTCTAGGACTTGAGATAGCGAGCGAAGGTCTCCATACTTAAAAACTTAAACCTCACAGGAAGTTGTTAACATGTCTGAGATCGATGACTAAACGAAGCTTCTTCCCTTTAGCTACTGACAATGGGTTAACGCAAAATAACGGAACACTGTGCAGGTGACTGTGCTCGACTATCGTTCTCTAAAAGCTCGCAGATGGCTTGCGATACAAACGCAGGATGCTGAAAAGCCGATCTATTTTTAGTCAAAAAACATGGGGGGGGGGGGGCCATCCCACGAAAGGAA
>OX421447.1:27687053-27709553 GCA_949126865.1 Montipora capitata
TAACAATTACCGTTGAGCGGTCGAAACGTCGTTCTTATTTTTTATCGCTCGTTTTTATAACAAGATCCATGATGAGTTTATGTAATAGACGCTCCAGAATTTTAACTACATTACTTGTCAACGAGATTGGTCGATAATTGTTTGCCAACACACGGTCCCCGGATTTGAAAATTGGGACAACGTTTGCCATCATCCAATCGCTAGGAAGGTGGCCAATCCTCAAGGAATGATTGAATACCTTTGTGAAGTAAGACGCAAGTTCTTTAGCGCATTCCTTCAAAATCCTTGGATGAATGTTGTTATCAGGGCCACTTGATTTACTAGCATCTAGTCCAGTTAATAGTTTTGCGACCTCTTTCTCTGTGCAGTGCAAATCGCTGATTGAGTGTTCTGTGTGTAGGGATGAAGGTGGTACTGTGGAATCCTCTACCTTCTCATTGAATACAGATTGGAAGAACGTATTAAATATATCAGCATTAGTTTCAGGAGAATAGCATTTGCGGTTGTTATATTCAATACTGCTTGGTAAACTCGAGGTACCAGTGAGTGTCTTCACGAAGGACCAGAACCTCTTGGGATTAGAGCTAAGATAACTTGTTAAATAGTCTACATACTTATGATAAGCCTTGCACACATTGTCTTTTAAGCTTGTTGCTAAATCGTTTGTATGCATTCCACTGATTAGCATCCCCAGAGGAATTAGCCTTTTTCCAGAATCGACGTTTCTTTTGAATAGACCAATTCGGCTAACTCAATGTTGTACCCAATTCAAATCCTCTGGGAATAAAACGTTTTGTTCCAAGAATTTTGATATCATTTAAATGTGAATGCTTCATTTTCATGCAAATTCAACACACAAAGAATCTTAACCCCGAGAGATTTGAATTGGGTACAACATTGAGCTAGCCGAATTGGTCTATTAATTTCTTGAGATTTGAAGTTAACAAAGGAACATGATGTTTAGATGAAATAAATTTAGAAGGAATATTGCGATCAGCTGCTTTTAAAAAAATGCTTTTCCAGGAATTATATATATCCTAAATATCAAATGTTAAGTCCATGCAGCTCCAAGGAATGTATTTAAAATCTTCCTTTAGACCATCTCAATCCCGCTCTTTTAAAATTGTAAACAAGTCGAGGGCTAATACGAGGTCTAGGTATCTTGACTTTAATTAAGCTCAAATTCCACAGAATTGTGATTTGACTTCCCCAAACCATCGAAACCATTTAAGTCAGACAGTAGTTCAGGTTTGTTTATAACAACAAGGTCCAAAGTATTTTTGCCACGAGTAGGTTGGTTTACCATCTGATGGAGAAAATAACCGTGAGCAATATCACAAAAATATGAGGACAAACCATTTAGATCAGCGTAGTTTGGGGAAGATTAAAGTCTCCAAGTAGAATTGTAGTATTATTTCCAGATTGATCGACCAAGGCCAATGACTTATCTAATTCGTTCAGATAAGATAAATCAGAAGATGGAGGTCTGCAGAAAACTCCAACAAGTAGTCTTGGTCTTAGTCTTATAAAGCTTTCAATCTTATCGGCTCGGAGATTTTATCTACCGCCACGAGTATAGTCGCGGGTCGATAGTTGATCTTGTTCTGAGGGTTGTCATTGTTGTGAACAAGTACCCTTTCACTTCCTAGCTTGCTCAGCAAGCTTTCCCGTGCCAGCCTTCCGGCCGCGCGAACGTTTAGAGGACGGGTAGGATTGGGGAGTGGCTTTCGCGCGGGTGGAATGCGGAAAACGTTACTGGTACGGGAACGCTTGGCTGCGCAGGCTAGGGTCTTTCTTTGGGTTATGTATGACGTTGAACATATAAGTGAGACATGGTGTCAGTTCATCTTTAAGAACTTTTAGGACTTTGGGGGCAGATTGTTATGACCAGCGGTTGCCTTGTGTGGACTTCTGATGCTGAGCGAGATATGTCCATGATTGAAAGAAATTCAAAATATCTATGACAATTGTCGCAGAATTAGAGAACAGTACCATTTCGGAAAATCCACGCAAACAATAATCGGAGATCTCACCAGAATAACGAATCAATTAAAGAAAAGGAAACTAAAGGCAAAGGGTGCCAACGATATGCCCCAATATCAGATTTTTGCCGCATGCCCACTTTCCTTTTTTTTATTTTAGTGTAGTTTTTTTTTTTGCTCAATTTGCTATTATTGCGGTGTTTGCGATTCTTATTAGCGGGCATTTTGGCGTTGCTGATAAAATCCTTGCGACTGAAGAAATTTTCGCTATATTTGGGACTTACGAGGCCCCTCAATCCCTTTGTTGCTTTGTCTTTGATGAATTTGCTATTCTTCTAGTATGCTTGCGGCAATTTAACCACGGTTCTTACGTAGAATTGGAGGGAGATTATAATAGGTCTAGACAAGAGAAAATAAAGGGGGAAGAGAGCGCATCCCCCAAACATACCCTTTTCCATAGGTAATTTGTCTCGTTATTTTTTAGATAGACTCCCACGCTGTACATATCCCAAGGGGATTAGGGAACAGCCAATCGTATGGCAGGAATGTGTTCTCTGAGCGTGGACTATCCACGCGGGACACATTCTCGCCAAATGAATGGCTGTTGCCTGATCCCCTTGGGATATGTCAGTACAGTGTGGGAGTGGTTCTAAAAATAACTTGAGACAAATTACCTATGGAAAAGAGTATGTTTGGGGGATGTGCTCTCTTCCCCCTTTATTTTCTCTTGGTCTTGAGTAGGGACGGTACAAAACGTGAACTCCAAACTGGGCCCCACTCAAGAAAAAAAAAAAGAAAACAGTAGTTTGAGGATACGAGCATGATAGCCCTTTATCTCAAAACTGAGAGGTAGTGCAACCAACCAAAGAGTCAACCCAACTTCCAGTAGCGAATTCTGCTGAACAAGTACCAGCAACCGGCAGTCCAAGCGAAAGAAGTACTTCAGAAGCCGAATTCAGCAACTCCTACTACTACCCGCTCTTGGAGAAAAGTTAACCTTCCTAAGTAGTATAGGAGTTGGGGGTATGAGCACATTTTTTGCAAAAATGTTCTCTTACCAACCCAACTCTATACTACTTTCCATATAATGGCTTCGTATTTTTGGTCTCGTATTTTTAATCTCGTATTTTCGGCTTCCAACTTTCAGTTTCATATTCTTGGAAATATATATGTTTTATATTTCTGCGAATCTATGCCGTGGCGAGGCAGAATGGATCCAACGCAAAATTTATTTTGGAACTATATGTTTTTAAAATGCGTGACTTTCTTAGAAAAATCACAAAGCATGACATTCTCGGAAATAAAGAAAGGGGGTTTCCCCATGATTTTTAACCAATCAAAAACTTCACATTTTTACTACACAATTGTGTAATTTTTCAGTGAAACTTTTTGAATTTGTGTAATTATTTATGTAGACCGGCACAGCTGTGCCGTGACGTCAGCAGCCAACTTTTTAGATTTTATAATGCCCGTATGCATGACTTGTCACACCATTGCTGTGAATATAGCGCTTATCATCGAAGCAGGACAATGATACTTTATTAAGCTCATAGCTTCCAAGTTGATGCAAGTTGCTTCTGATCGTTTTCATGGTGTGATGCATTTGTTCGTTGTTGAACAGTACGTTTTTATAATTTTCATGAGTGATGTTCTTCTTAATAATATTTTTCTTGATTCCCTTAGCGGTCTTTCCGCCTTTGTCATTGTCTTTCATATATGAATACATTTTTGATCGCAATCCGACGAATTCGGTTATTGGCATGCCTGCTGCCTCGTCTTTGAATTTACCGATTACTTTTTTGTTTGTCTTGTCGAAATATTGTGAATCTTCGGGATAATCACTGTTATCGAATTTGTCTTTATCATTCCAAAAGTCTTGGTACGCATCACTGGTTTCGATTTCATAGGTCAAGCTGTCTGTGTCTGTGAATAATAATTTCGCTTTGCTACCGTATTTTTGTTTGATATAATTGTAGTGGAAATCATACATTAGTGTCTTACTAAGATCTAGGATACACATACCCACATATGCCGGCCTGTTTAGGGTTAGTGTTTCTTTGATTTTATGCACTGCCACTAGATTTTCATTGAAGATCTTGCTACTGACATATGTTGGTTTAGCAGCCATTTTTAACAGTTTGTTTTCATCAGTTACCAATCTGACATCTACTCGCTTTCTAATATTTTCCATTGTTTTTCCAAATACACTGTTGTTCATAAGCTTGAAGAAGTCCTTCTCAAAAGCATTTTTGGCATTGGTTCTCTTCTGTGTGTTAAAATCAATGTATTCTTTTAACCATGGTGACTGATTGAACTCCAACACTCGATGGACTTTAGTTATTTTCAAACCAAGATCGGTGTACAATTGTAGGTTCCTGTAATGAAGAACATACTTTTCTTTGTTGCTTAATGTTGGTATCAGTTTATGAACTAAGCCAGTTGACACTTTGAATTTATTAGCTATTTCTTGGCAATAATTAGAAAGCATGTCTTTGTTGACTTTGACCTTTTCGGCTGCTAGCGGATAATCATTATGCAGATCGTGTAATTCTTTGGGATATTCCAAATCAACTTCTAATATCAAACCTTTATTGCTATCTTCTTTATACTTGGCTAGGTCTATCTTATCAATCTGGTTTTTAGCCAACCATTTAAAACCACCAGTTGGTAAATATTGACTCATTGCCCAACCATACAGATTGTTAGCATCTAGATACATGATATATTTTGAGGGCGCCTTCTCATCATATGTTTTCATGTATTTATTATTAGCTTCACCATACCGGTTTGCAATGTAGCTTGTGCCTCCTCGCATTCCTTTTTCAATGAATTGAAACATGTCAATATCAGTCATAAGCTCTAATTTGATGTCAGTCATTTTTAGCATAGCATCCCAGGAAAGCCCAGGACTGGTGAAATAATGACATGGGTCCAGTTTATAGTATTGCAGACAGGTCTTTCGAAAGTTTTCAAATACATCTGCTAGCAGAAGTATGTCAGATTTCAGATATAAGTCATGGTACTCACCCATATTTTTCAGATTGAAAGTGTTCCATACATTTTGAGCATGTTTGTATTGATCATCTGTTATATGCTCATCATTCAAGATACTATAAAATTCTTCTTTTGATGGCAGCTTTTCATTGAATTTGTCAAAACTGTCCATGAAGTCATATGGGTAGACTCCCTTCTTGCTCATCAAATCAAGCTTTTCGTTTTTGAATATTTGAGAAGTATATTTCAATGATTCTCTTGGTAGATTACTAACTAGTTTTTCCAAACTAGAGCTCATGAATTGGAAACTATCAATGAAGGTAAGATGATTACCAAGCATGAAAGCCATATACTTTTCCATGTTGTTTGGTATGGCATTGATATTCATTTGACACTTTTCACCTTTCTTATTTGTATATTTATGCTCTTTAACAATAGCTCCGATCTCTTGCATTATAAAATGGCTGTCATACCCACGGAGATTGTGAAATATAACTGGTATTTTCTCAGTCAATCTGAAATTTAGGTTACAATCTTGATGTGCGGATCCTCTGTACTGACCGGTCACATGGCAGTGATCTCTTACTCTTACATCAGTTTCATTGTATTTTTTCTCACATATGTGGCATTTATCAGCTTTTTGGAATTCTTTTTCATTGTCTTTTGTCATTCTCAATGGTTTATTGAAACATTTTTTTATAACCTTCTTGCAATATTTGACTTCATCCAGCATAGCTTCCATGAATTTGTAAACAGCTTTTTTACCTCTGTAAATTTGTACTGGTTTTGTGTATTTATCATCATAACAACACACAACCTTATATCCATAACCACAGTCTGTGTGTCTCTGATAAGCCTCTGTGTATGATTTGTCATCATTGGGTTGACATCCATGAATTTTTTCAGTTATGGCTTCAAAATCTGCATATATTACAAATGGAACTGGTATTTGTTTGTGGGCATTATTGAATTTTAGTATGTTGTCATCTTTTGTCGGCATTTTAATTGCTTGTGCTCCATTTAATTGGATACAGTTTTCTTTATGATCAGTTAATACTCTTTCAGAACTGAAACACTGAAGGCAATGCATGCAAAAATGTTTCCTCTCTTTGTGCTTTGTTTGATTGTACATAAACTTGTTGAAATCTTTGATTAATACATAGTGCTTGTTTTCATTTTCTGTTATAAGAAGCAGATTCATACAATCTTCATACTTTTCTTTTGATACATAAATGGGATATTTTTGTTTTTCTTCATAACCAAATACATTGATGTTGATCTCATTATGTTTTTCTATTTTGTTGTACTGTTTGGTAGTCACTGGAAATTCAATTCCTGAATAATTTAAATTTTCAATGAATGCTTTATCTGATTTTTTTATTCTTTGTGGATTTCTGTCTTGTGGATTCAAATGTCGAATATGGCACCATCTAAAACATTCATTGTCACTGTTTTTTATGTTTATTAAACTTTGAGAACTGTTTCTGAGTTCTGTAGGTAGTTTTATATAAGAAGATCCTTTCATTGGTTCATATTTCACTACATTGAGATAATGATTTTCAACAGATTGAATAGTCCAACCAGATCCTTCTGAAATCCAAACTGCAATCTTGTTTAGTATGACTTGTTTTGACAAAGATAAAGCTAGTTCAATTTGTGTGTCATTTGTTATTGTTTGGGGTTGACTGTTGAAATACGCTGTTTTCATAATTTTTTCTTCGCGCCCTGTTTGCTTTTCAAATGTCACTCTAAGTGTTTCAATAAATTTCAAACCTTTCATTGATTTCAATATTTTTTCGATATGGATGGCAACAGCCTTTCTTGTGTTTTGCAGTTGCATGAGTGGGTCTTTGCTGTTTTTTATGTTGATTTCATAAGACTTTGTGAACCCTTTTAAAGCTTTGTTCGTTTCTTGTATTATAGTCCTTGGGGCGGCAACCGGTATTTTGGTCCGTGGAGCAGCAACAGGCCTTTTGGTTCGGGGAGCGGGTACTGGTTTGTATCCATCTCGGAACTCTAATGGTGGTGGAATTATATTTTCTTCATAATCACGCACCATTTGTTGTACACTCCTTCGGGGAGTCGGTATTGGTCTGCGGGGACTAGATTTTGGTACGCCGCTTTTAATATTTTGAATTATATTTATCAATTCTTGTTTGCTTAGATTTTGGAGTGAACTTCGGTTCATAATATTTATCATATTATTTGCCATTATAATATATGTATAGGAAATAATTCTTTAAGTGAAAATATGGTGCGTTTATAGTTCAACACATACTCTTGTATGTATTTAACTTTTTTAAAAGAGAAGTGATATGAATAAATTAATTGCTATTTTCATGTTTATCATAAATATAACCCGTATTATATGTAAATGAATTTTTGAAATGTTTCTTTGTTTTGAGATGATTATGTTTTCCCGCAAGAGTGTAATTATGATTATTGTCGCATATTTTGCAATACCATTCTTTGCGTAACATGTAATCGTTTTTGTTTCGTCTTCTTTCTTCTGCAGTGTAGAATCTTGGACGGCCAACTGGTCTTCGATCTTCCATATTATGTTACTATATATTTTTTGTTTATATATTTTCTTGCATTAATTTCAGTGGTGCTAAAAAATTACGATATCTTTCAAATTCTCTAAACAAAAAAGACATTTTAGCATCTGCTTTGTTGAAAACTCTTCGGACTTCTTCTTTTGGTGCTCCTTGTTTTATTGCAATTTTCAACAAAGGAAACTCCATTGTTCTCACAAAATGCATATATCTCGCGTTTTTGCTCATTATATTACAAATTTCTTCTTCGATTAACTTTCTCAAACATAATGTTTTTACTATTTCTGCTCCTTGGAACATATACTTATGGGTCACATAAATCTTTAAAAGGAAGATGAAGACTCACCCCTTCTTTATTTTTTGTTTGTATTATCCATGGATAAATGTCACTTCTTGAGTATGCACGATCAGCTGCCCAAGATATCCTATCACTCATCCCCCCATAATCTATTTTAAATCCAGGGTATCTATGTTCTATGGTGTTTTCTACATCATTTTTTTGCAAATCTGTCAATAAATAGTACCATATGATAATCAGATATTTTTGTCTATCTGAATAATTTTTCATATACTATATATTCATATTTTGTTTTTATACAGATTCTTCACTGTCTTGTAACGACTCAGATTCTTGCGAACTTGAGCAACTTTCTTCAGATACACTTTCTTGCGAGCATGACCAATCGGAATCTGACAAATGTGAATCTTGAGAGCTTTCATAATAGAAACCAAATTTTTCTTCATTTTCAAACTTGTCCATATATACATGTACTATATATTATTTTAAATAAAATTTGTCAAGGTGCGTTTGTAGCCAGAAACAATTCATATGTTTTCAATATCTTTCAATGGTACCCAACTATTGAAATCATCACTGTATCCCTTCCATTTTACCAAAGCTTGTTTCTTTTTATAGTCTCTTCTAATCACTTTATCAATACGGAAAATGTCCTGCTTTGCTTTTAATAATTCAGGTTCATAAAAACTGCCTTGTATTTCTTCACCTCTTAGATCTTTTAGTTTGTATGTTATTGGATTAGTGTATTGGATTTTATCAACTGTAAATACTTCTTCTGTCCAATTTGGTGTGTAACCCTTGTCAAACACATTTCGTTTATACTTGGATATTCTGACCTTATCACCTATTTGAAATTTTGGTTTTTGTTTCAATGTTTCTGTATCACCATATAGATTGAAGTAAACTATACCTTCATTCCTCTTTTTGCTAGCCTCAGTAGGTGTCATCTTTATGCTTGAATGTTTGGTATTATTATACTGTTTCAATATTTTTGGTAGCATATCGAGATACATTGTATTACCTTGAACAGTGAACTGTTTCCACATTTTGGATTTGATTGTTCGATTCCACCTTTCAACCACTGAGGATTTCTCCTCATTTTCAGTGGAGTACATATGTATCCCATTTTTCTCTAATAAGTCTTTTAAGTTTTTGTTATAGAACTCCTTTCCCTTATCAACCCATAGATACTGCGGTCTTCTACCTTCCTTGAATATTGTTTTAAATGCTTCAGTGACAGATTCACCTTTCTTATCCTTCAATGGGACAATCCAACCGTATTTGCTGAAAACATCAATAACCATAAGAAGATACCGATAACCTTTATTCCATTTGCTAAACTGTTGCATTTCAACTAGATCACTTGCCCATATTTCATCAATATGATTTGTAATCACACGCCGCCGAGTAAAGTTGCGTCTTATAGATGCATGTAATTCATCTGCTAATTTTTCTTGCCAGTTTTCTTTACCCGACGGCTTTTTCCGTTTTTTGGAACTCCGAGACCTAGTTTCTGCTTTGTATTGATAACATTTCTTGCCAACCAATGCCCCCATTGTCTTTCATTATACGGTACGTTGACTAAAGCTTGAACCATTTTCCTATCTGCTTTGTTTTTACATTTCCTATCATCCTTGCAGACGGAATAATCGACATCATGCTGCATTGCGATCGCATCAGTTCTTCCAGTTGGCATATCATATATTTCTAATATTTGACCAGTTTTTGGGTCATACTTCAGTTGATTTTCCAAATCATTATATGGTCCGGTGTATTTATGGCCGGGTAGTGTCCAACCTTTTTTGGGTTTTGGTAATTTGCCGATAGCTTTGTGAATATCCAAAGAACCTCCTTTAAAAGCAGGACCAAAGGGTTGTCCATTGTCTTTTCTAAACATCCAAGGTCTTCCATTGAGTACGCCCATTTTAAGATCGACCACTTCACCGGATGGCAAAACGCTTGAGAATCCTGAGTGTCCGCTGAATATTCCTGTTTTAGGAGAAAATGCACGCTTTGCGAGGTCTCCTGACCACCAATCGTCCAATGTCTTCTTAGTGGGACCACCAATTATCTTACCTGTCACATCAGACACTTTTTTTGTCATGCCAAACAGATCACTGAAAACTCCAGAACCATCAAGATCTTTTCTGTTTGTTGTGTATTTTTTCTTGGGTCTTATTTTCGTCGACAATTGATCAAGGGCTTCAGATCCGACTTTATGAAGTAGGGGGTTTGCTTTATTCAGAGCATAATTGATTGCTCTTTGTTGTAACTTTGGGTCTCTCATTAATTCAGAACCATAATATCGACCCATTTCAACTGCTTTTTTACCAAGGTAAGGTACTCCTTTGGTTAAAAATAATTCTGTTCCAGTATTAGCAATATCACTGAGTAAGCCCGCTCCCAACGGGCTGTTTAGTTTCCCCGTTTTTCAACGAATCGAGTTTTAGTGATGCCACATTCAGCACATGTGCAAAAGAACATTAGTCTGCCATTTTTGGCTGTTTTGTAACCTGAAGGTTCAACACATTCAGTCACTTTCTTTTGTTTAACACAATATGATTTCATAATATATATAAGTTAGATATTTCTAAAATAATATTCGATAGATCTCTCATTTTTCATTGTATCATTTATGTCGAACACTTGTAATAAAGCATAATACGAATTACCATTATTCATTTCATTTAGAAAGTATAAACAGAAATACCCACAAGTTGTTGTTTGTATGTTTTGTATCTGATTGTTTTGGTGCAATAGAGTTAAATTTTTCTTTTTGGCATGATTGACCATTTCTTGAAACGGAGGCATACCAAAACTATCAAAATAATTTATTACATTGTCCTTAACATAAGTGGCTACCCAGTGAGATCCTGACATATAAGCCGGTTCAAGATTGTAGATGAATAACGCCTGTTTATGGTTATGTGGAACATTTTCGTCTCTTGACAGCACATCATTGATCGGTATATTCAAATATTTACACCATTTCATTAGATCGTGGTTGCTCAAAGGGGTGTTTTTATAAAATTTTGGTTTTACAGCAATGCTCCTAGGATTGGGATGTTGTTGAATGGACTGTTTTTCCCTAACAGTAACCCTGTTCCCTTTTTCTTTGAAGATCTTTTTTTTTTTTTTACCATAACCAGTCGTCACATATGGCGGATAACTAAAAAACGGAGGGGGCATTCCCATTCTAGGTGCTCCTGTACCATCCTTTTTCGACGAAGGTGGTCTACCTACCCTAGGTGCTCCTCTTCCCGTTAGCTTTTTGACAAGATTCAAAGCCAAAGGTATTCCAATGCTAGCCAACAGAGTTCCGAGAAATCCACCTGATTGTGTTTTAGTAGGTGTTATATGCACACCAGAACCTGTTTGAGCTGCATTGATGATGTCTCTTTGCTGTTTTGTAGTGAACATGTTCAGATATGGCATTATTTTGTTGATTGCCTCAAAAGGTATCATCATAGGTAATGGAAAAGCACCGCCTTTTTGACCAGATCCAATCAATTTTTTGGCTCCGGCTTCTGCCAAACCACCAAGAGCACTCAACCCAAGGGTTTTACCAATAGCTGGAAGAGCTCTCATACCAAGTGACAATACGGTACTCAAAAGACTTCCGCCTACTTGTTTCCTGATATTTGTTTTGGCTAACTTGATGTCCATTCCTTTGTGTGATGCACGATTTTTTTGCAATCTTTTTTTCACTGTTGCTGGAACATAAAGAGTGTCATTCCCATTAAGAGAATCATTTGTCAGTCTTAGAACAATTGTTTCCCTTTTATGGTAAGCATTACTCAGATTCTTTTTTTGATTATCTGAAAGTCTTACGTTGATTTCATGAAGTTCAGTCATATAATATATGTTATATAATTTCAGTTGCAAAACATATACGATTAAACTATAACCAGTTCATTACCCACCTTGTCAATAACGACCGACTCTTCGTACAATACAACTGCATGGACATTGAAATCTGCTGCACTATTGGCACTTATTTTATACCTGAAAATCAACTGTTTAGGGTCTCTTGTTACTTTTTCTGTTTGATATGACAGATCGAAAAAGATTAGTGGATACAGGCTGTTATAATTGGCAAGATTCAACTGGGTTCCGGTGTTGTAATCATTTTTTCGCATTGCATAAGACATCAGATCATTGAATATTCTCACTTTGCTTTCACTGTCATATTCTGTTTCTGGATAGAAAACACCATTGCCATATTCGAGTCTGCATGTTGTTAAATAACTGTTTGCGTTTGCTGCATTTAGTTTGAAGGTATCAAGTAGATATGGATTTTGAGTTGCAACTCTGGTTTTAGCCCGTTGTAGATAAACAAAAATTGCTTTGACATTGTCAATACTGGAAGAAATCTGAAAAAAACCACTGACTCTAGCAGGTGCTGACACTGCATATAGTTCACGCTGATATGTCCATTTATGTTCTTTCATGAAAGAGCTTACAAATTTGTCGTACATACTGTCTTTTGGTGTTAATTTTGGAACCCATAAAAGAAATCTGTTCAAAACTACTCTGCCGGCATCTGTTCCTGCTGCCATATTGATGAGTTCATTGTCGTTCTGGAGATTCAAATTGAATTGTAACTGCATAGGAACCAACATTTTGTCCTGCAACTCTTCAAAAAAACTGTAACGATTGAGAGGTATGATCAAATTCACATTTTTCGATCCTCCTGTTCCATTATCACGAGCAGCTTGTGTAAGCACTCTTCTAGATTCATATCCTAAATTAGTATCGGCTGTCGTATCATCTGTGTCTAAATACCAAAAACTGTTTTTACCGACTGATCTGCTGTAATCATCAGAATATTCCAACAGATTCTTCACAAAAGTGACCTTATGTAGATTGTCAGTATCATAAACAATTTTCCCAGCACTTTTAATCATCATATGCGCAATCAATGAATGAGATCCGTTTATCACCGTTATTCTATCAGCTGCTGCGTAACCGGATCCATCTGCTGTTTTTTGTAACTGGAATTGAACCTCGAAATAAGCATTGTACCAATCATAGAAAGAACTTCGGTCGTTGATGGTGAATCTGTAACCATTCTTTTCTTGATGTTGACCGTTACCTGGGGCTCGGATTACATCATCAAGTTGAAATCGCACTAACTCATTTCTTTGCAATAATTCACTTGTTCTAAAAGCCATTTATACTATTGTATTATATAATTTTACTGCCAGACTCTACGCCTTCTTTTCATACCTGATCCTGATATCAATCTATTGAGGATCATATCAGTACTTTCATCTTGCTGTTTAATGGGTGAGGATGGAACAATTGCCTTTTGTCCTTTTCTCAAATTTGCCAATTTTTTCATTATTAGGTCTCCTGACTTTTCAGCAACTTTTTTACCAATTTTATCACCTGCATGGGAAACCCCCGATTCTAATGCCTTCTTCGCCATGGGCTTGGCAATTTTCTTGAAAACAGATGATGCCACACTCTTTAATGGTTTGAAAATGTTGTCTAAGATAAGCCCAGACCCTTTGTGTTGAAATACAAATTTACCAAGTTTTGGATGGTAAAACCTCTTAAATTCATACGGTTTCATTATACTGTTACATTAGATACTTTTCAGAATTAGTGAAAAAGCCGTATCCGCTCCATTTAGATCCAATGATCTTCTTTTTCCATCTGTTATCACGATTCTGATTGATGAAATTGCAGTTTTGTTCACAGGATTAAATGTAACTCGTTGTGGTTCGAGGGTGAAGGAGTAACTTGGTTTTAGTACACTGGTTGAGAATGAATAAATGATGTCTGTTTCTTCGCCGTCAACTAAACTTTCGTTTACCAAATCGCAATGAACATTGAGTATGTCTGTGTCTTGACTGAGATTTGGCACTCTGGATCCAATATGCGTTCCACTTGCTAATATCTTTTTATCAAAACCTATTAGTTCATTAAAATCACTTGCTCTTAAATCAAGTTGGTAATTTTCAGCTAATGTAACCGTAACTCTAAATGTTGTGTCATTGAATACAAGATTGGTCGGATACGTATCACCAGTTTTCGTTATATTTTTGATGTATGTATTAAAGTCCGTATAATTCCATACCCCAGCTGGAAAGGTAATGTTTTTGAAAGTTGAACCATTATCTGAGCTGTATTTGATTAATTGATTTTTGTATCCAGCATTGACATTGAACCAAGTGAATGACATGTTAATGACTCTGTTAAGACCAATAACATATTGCTTGTTATTGTCTAGAATTATAGGTCTGGTGAAATTTGTTGTGAAATCTTCTGGTTTGTTATCCCCTTGATTTTTTACACTGTAAGATGATAAAACTATCTCTCGTTCCATTATATAATGAAGTTACATTAAATTTTGAAATATTGTTTGTATAATTTACCATATTGTGATTTGTTAATTGTTGTCATTTTTAATAATGTGTCCAATATAGAAACACCCATATTTCGCATGTCAATGCTTGTATTACCAGCCAATATCTCACCAATGATTAAATCCAATTTTTTCATGAGTTCTTTTGGTTTGTTGAAAAATATCACATTGCCACCTTTTTGTTTTTTCATACCAGAACCTTTTATTGTTTCCAATTTAGTGTCATAATGTGCAATATATGCATTCAACACATTTTTAGCTCTGTCTATTCTTTCGTTCATCTCTTGTCTTTGTGCTTCCCCGATCATTCCCTTGTTATATTGTTTTGTCACCTGTGTTTTATAACCTCTCAAACTGTTTCTTTTCATTCTAGTTTGTGTTAAAATTTTACGAAGATATGCTTTGGATTTTTTGTCATTCATTCCTTGTTGATTGAGTGTCTTTTCAACTGTGTCATAATTTGGTACATCCCACTCATTCAATATCTCATCTTCCATATCTTCATCAGCTATTCCATAATCTAACTCCTCATCATCATCATATTCTGGCGGCAATTCCGGTTTTTCAGGAAAGTACTTAGGATCAACATACATCTCCTTTTTTCCTTCCAGAATATCTTGTAAAGATTCTTCATATGTTGGCGGTTTTGGTATCAGTTGTTTTTCTTGCTGTGGCAAAACAGGTTGTTCAAATAGATCACCAAGATTCATATCTGGAACTTCATCCTCTATATCAATGCCGTAATCAGGAACTTCTCCTTTCTTCAGTGGTCGTTTTTTCCTTGGCAACCTTAAAACCTGATTACTATCAATAACATCATCTAATTTGCTTGTAATTGGTTTAAATACTTTTGAAAATCCCTGTTGACTGGTCTTCTGATCGATATCATGTTTTGTGATTGCATTATGGACATAATTGATCTTGTCCCCTAATTCAGATTTACCTCTTTGCGAGTTCTTTCCACTTAAGTAAACTCATTTATTGTTATATTGTTACGTTACATAAAAATGGAAATTATATATAAAAAATAGCGTTTAACACCGTGTATAACACGGTGTTAAACACCGTGTTATACACCATGTCATTGAAATAATGTGACCATATAATATAAAAATGAAAATACCAAATTATGATATTGACGACGATGTTGCCGCAAACTTCACACAACTATATGATTTTATGCCTGATCGATGCTTCCGCATGCTCATTTGCGGACCATCTGGTTCTGGCAAGACCAATACACTGATGCATATGATTTACAATTTGTTGTACTTTGATAAAATATACCTTTATGCGAAAAACTTGGAGCAGTCAAAGTATCGGAATCTCATGAAAGAGTTCGAACCATGGAGTGAAGAAGCTGGTTATGATATCATTGAAGCAAGCAATGATATCATAATTCCTGTAAAAAATCTCAATGGTGACAATCAAAAAATTGCAATATTCGACGATTTTGTATGTGACAAAAACCAAAAACCAATAGAGAACTATTTTATACAGGGTAGACATAAAAACTGCTGTGCCATATATTTAAGCCAAAGCTACTATAAGACACCAAAAGATATTAGATTAAACTGCTCACATTTTGTCATTTATGATTTTCCAAGTGCTAATGAAAAAAGTCTCATATGTCGTGAAAACAATGTCTCAAAACAATTGTACGAGAGAGCAACCAGAGACCCTTATGATTTCATATATATTAACAAACCTAAGAAACAAGTAAAGAAGAATTTCAATGAAACAATATAACTCAATCATATATGAGTTACTCAAATGGTAAATTACCTGAAGAAACAATATCGCATGGTAAAATTATTGAAATAGTAAAAGGATTACCTGGTGTTGGTTTTAAACTTACTGATGCCGGTGATTATGATATGCAGAATAAAAAACTAAGGAATGTTGCTTCACCAGAAACAAATAACGATGTGACCACTAAGAGTTATGTTGATAATAAGGCATTACTGGTTGACGGTAGTAATAAGATGTTAGGAGCTCTTAATATGGACAACAGACGTATAGAAAATGTAGCCCCTGCGAGACACGGGTTTAGCGATGCCGTCAGTAGTGTACATCTGACTACCTTTTTCTTTGATTTAAACACTAATGACGGTAAAATAGAAGCCCAAAATCCCATTGATATGAAAAATGAAAAAATTAGCAATCTTGCAGAAGGAACTGACAATAGTGATGCTATAACAAAACATCAATTAGAAACTGGTTTAGCACCAAAAGCCGATAAAACAGAACTTTCTAATTATTTGAAAAGAGACGGATCAATTGCTCTTACAAACAATCTTGATCTTGGTGACAATAAAATAGTCAATGTCAAAGAGGCTACAAGTGGAACAGATGCTGTCAATTTTACTCAATTAAACAACGAATTATACAAATATCTCCACGAAAGTGGTGGCGATATGACTGGTGATATCAGGATGAATAACAATAGCATTTACGGTATTGGAAACGTAGAAAATGATACATCTGCTGTAAACCGTAAATATGTTAATGATGAACTTGATAAAAAGTTGGACAAAAACAAAGACTTCAGCATGGGCAATAATAAAATCACAAGTCTGAGAAATCCAGACGATTCAAACGAACTTGTCAACAAGTCTTATGTAGACCGAAAGGTATCACAAGCAGGTGGTTCTGTTGATTTAACACCTTATTTGAAAAGAGATGGGACAGTTTCCGTGACTGGAAATTTAAATATGTCTCTGAACAAAATAATCGATTGCGGACAACCAACTGGTACTAGAGATGTGACTAACAAAGCATATGTAGATTCCGAGGTTGGAAAAAAACCAGATATAAATCAAGTCATTTTACGAGACGGCAGTAATACAATGACTTCTGTTCTAGACATGAACAATCAACGAATAATAAATCTCGGAAACGCCACACATAATCAAGATGCCATAACTTTGAAGCAAGTGAATGACGGTATTGCAACTGTTTCTACCGAAAATAATAAATATACAGACCAACAAATAGCGAAAAGTCATATAAGCACACATACAAACCGAAAAAATGTGTTAAGCTATGCAATGGATGAAGGAGAATTCACTGAAGGTGTTGGCATTCAAGACACGAAATTGATCGATTTTGATGACATGCCTCATAAAATAAACAAAAAAGCGTTTTCAATGAAGGTTTGGAGAACTACCGATGGTTCCGATGAATATAAAGGTCGTTTCGATTTCAACCTTTTCAAAATGTACAGAGATAACAAATCTGACAAATACACAGTTTGCGTTGAAACATATTTTCAAAAATCTCCTTTTTACAGTTACGAATTCGAAAGTACATTACTTGGATTCGAAAAACTAAACATGAACATTGATTCAGGAACAACCATAAAAGTGAATTCAGAATACAAATATCTCAGAACGATCCTGAATCTCAGTCCTGACGGTACTTCTCCATCAATTCAAAGACGATTGTATGTGAATTTCAAAAGCAATTTTGACAATAATAGCCCACATCTATTGCCAGTTTTTGTTTTGATATATGGCATCAAAGGTGAAGCCAAATCGGATCTTGACATGACAATATATGATTACGAAAAAGTGTATGAGGTTGCAAACAATCAATTCCAAATGCATGTTCCGATTGATATGAACAATAACAAAATAACGAATCTCAAGCCACCCTTAACACCGACAGATGCTGTCAATAAAAGGCACCTGTTTCTTGCAAATTCGGGACATTTTTATTGGGGTAAAACGGTTAGAACTCCTGGGCAATCGAAATACTATTTTTACTTAACATCCGGATTTATTCTCAACACGCCTAAAATGTACGTCGTGAACATTTTATTACATGCTGAAAAAACATACCCCTCGTCGACTAATCATAAGTTGAACATTGTTAATAATCATGGCACAACTCTCCATTACAACATCAATCTTTCGGCAAGAAGAACAATTGATATAGGTGTGCACAGATATGAAGATCACCAAAACTACTATGTGACGCACGATGGTGCTGGAGACAACAGAGTATATCAATTCGTGATTTATTATAAGTCTTATGAATATTAAAATAATGTGATGCATTAATATATGGCATTATACGTTGAAAATGAAGATGGAACTCATTTTCTCGATGAGGACGGTAACAAAATAGAATACACAATTAAATATCCTTCTGACGTTGTTTTCATCGATCAACCTGATTTTTTTGTTAATGACAAAGGACACATTGAAAGTAGCAAAAACATTGTGATAAAGCAGGCAGAAGATGACAATCACGCTGTAGTTAAATCACAGGTCAGTGACATCGTACGTGATTCATTTCTGGATCTCTGGGTTAGTGAATATCTCAGAATGTATTCTAGTTGCACTTATCAAATGGACAGAGCAGATGGATCTACTGTGAAAATGAGTTCCACAAGAAAAGTAGAAACAATATATGACAAGAGTAATGAAGAAAGTGATGCTACACAAACTGATGCACCAAAGAGACCTTTGCTATGCACAAAAGCTGAAAAACACAATGGTCGATATTTTCTCAAATTCAGTGGTGCACAAAAAATGATATCGCAGGTTGATTTGAATAATGATGCGGTTAATGTGTTTATTGTTTACAGGATGACTTCAAGCAATTCTCCAAATTTTTGGGTAAATGGACTATTCGGCCATGATAATTTGGGTTATGATAAATTTGTGGCTCATTCAGGCAGTAACATCGTGATTTCTGGGGCTGATTCGGCACATAATTGTGTTTATTTAGGACCTGCATCGAGTTTGAATGATTTTTTGAGTCTTGGAGATTACAGTGAGAATGATCTTGGTGAATTGAATAAATGGCATTGCTTGTCAGTTCACTGGGACAATAAATCGTCTCCCAAGACAGAAAAAAGCAAGATATATTGGAACAGAAAGCATATGGGTGATTTTACCGCTGACAATAGAACAGGAAATAACACAACAGTTTTTGGTGGATTAGATCCTACAACCGACGTAGCTCCTTTGAATGGCAATATAGCTTTTTTCTGTGTGTATCTGGATTTCATTCTTGACGAAAAAACGATATTAGACCATCATGCTGTATTGATGCAAAGATATAATATAACGTAAGTACATATGTTTATCAAATTATTGCTTGAATATGTGAGATACAATTTCAAAAGTACAAAAGAACAATTTCCAGATATAAATGACAAAACATTAAAATCAGCGCTTGTTTACCGATATGTGCATTTTTATTATCTTGAGAGAGACATATCCATATATGAAATTCTTGAAATCGAGGGTTCTGATTCTTTGGGTCTTATCGGACCAGGAAGCGGCAGACTAACTCGTTTATTGGAATTCATTTTCGGCTGGTCTGATGTATTTTCCAATCACGCTATACTTCATGATGCATTTGGTAGGTTTTACACTAGATTCCATGACGGTAATGGTTACACATATTGCATTAATAGGCATGTGCCTGATTTCATCAAAAAAAGTCCGTTATTTGGTCATTTGACGGGACTCATTTATTGTGCATTCAAACGATTGACAATCTAAACTATATATATGGCAGATCGAAAAAAGAGAATATTCAGCTGGAACCATATTTCAGACAGATTGACAGAAGATCAAGTTGATGAACTAAAGAGCTATTATAAGGCATACCATAGAAAGTGTTGGGCTTACAAACAGGCTGTTAAACGCTACAAAAAATTCAAACTTATTGGTAATACTATTTCTGTCCTAACTGGTACTGGTGGAATTATTAGTGCTGTTGTAACTGGTGGTATAGCCCTAGTAGCAATAAGCACTTGTGCTTTGTTAATCAAGTCTTACATGGATTTCCAATCACTTGATCTTAAAATACAAAATTGCACATACGCATACCAAAGTTATCAACATCTATTGAATTCAATAAAAGACATGTTGAGAAGCGGTGATTTTCAATCATCGTTTCACACAGAATTAAAAAATGTAGATGATTTTGTGACTGATGTTTGTCCTAGTGTTGATAAGTTCTACGCTAAATACAATGACAAATTCATTCCTTAACTATTACATCGATTTTATCAAATGCCAATGACAGGATGTCTTTCCAAAATAGTTCATATGATTGAAGTGTCTTTCTGGATTTACTCGTCTTGACCTTTTCAAAAGGAAGATCAAGCATTTTAAATATTTGTTTCAAAATGAAATTTATGTTAATCATACGCTTTCTGTCTATATTCACAGATTTTACGGCCTTACCAATTTCATCAAAAATTCTCAATATCTTATCTCTATTTTTCACGGTTATCTGAAAACCATTTTTTACAGCTATATTATTCATTATGTTTTCAATATGATATTTTCTTTGGTAAACACTTTTACGATGGAATCTGTGTTTATTTGAGTGAAAATCAACAAATTCTATAAGAGGTGTATAACCTTGAACTGTTCCGCATTTTTTACAAACTATAGTGTTATCTTTCACTATCTCTGGCTGATCACAACATTGATCTGTTTTTTTTGATTGCTTGCTTATTTGTTTATCACAAAATGGACAAATTACTTCTTCCATATTGACAAGTTCTTCATGTATTTCTTTACAACTCATTATACTATTATATGAGATATTATTTTAGGTTTTTTAAAAACATATAGTTCCAAAATAAATTTTGCGTTGGATCCATTCTGCCTCGCCACGGCATAGATTCGCAGAAATATAAAACATATATATTTCCAAGAATATGAAACTGAAAGTTGGAAGCCGAAAATACGAGATTAAAAATACGAGACCAAAAATACGAAGCCATTATATGGAAAGTAGTATAGAGTTGGGTTGGTAAGAGAACATTTTTGCAAAAAATGTGCTCATACCCCCAACTCCTATACTACTTTCCTAAAAGAATATCGACGGAAGAACTATGTATAATAGACTTAATAGTCTAGAAAGGGGAATGTGAGATTAGCCTTTATCCTCGTTATCTCTATGTGACCAGGCCATAATATTATATTACACTTGCTTTCCGTAGCTACCTGTTTGATACTTTAAAGTATATTAAGCTTCATCTGGTGTACTTGCCGAAATAGCTCTCCAACGATACAGCATGTACTTCTTGAGATGGTTTTAATAAGCCCCGGTGGATAGAGATGGTTAGAGGTAAGTATCTGAAAGCAGCGAAGGACCAACTGCGTCGCGAGCTCTGGTAAAAGTTCTGGCGCGATGTCCAGGAGGTATCGCTACTAATCTTCTGTGTAACGAGCGATTTGCTCAAACAAGATCAGACCGCGTCATGTGTCATTCTCTTGATTAGAGAACTGCGTCGTTCGTTTGCTTCAGGCTCTTTCACTGCGGCAGCGATAATTCACCCATAATTTTTGCGCGACCTTATTGCCTACTTTACGTCACGTGGTCAGGAGCCCATGCGTTGGAGCGAGCAACTCCCATATTAAGCTTATGTGACGACATTTTTACAGAACGATCTATTTTTAGACTGCCTTTTCCCGTTCCGGTACGGTAACGCAGTGACGCCAATTTCGTTTCTTGTGATTGGTCATCAGGCTCCCGCAGGAGGCTCATTCGCGATAAATTCAATCTCATATATAGGTTTAGCCAAGCCTAAAAGCGGAGCTCCCTGGTTATTTATTCTTACTGCCTGTTGGGTTAGTGAAAATAAAAAGTTTCGAATTGTCCCCGTTTTGATGTTTCCGGTTGCTGCTTCAATAATCAAATCATTTTCTTTGCTTTCTTCTATAGAAAAATTCATTGCCTAACTAGTGAATTCCACAGTACATTTTACAATACAAACCGATATCGCATGAATCACGAAGCCATGAGTACGATTTCGGTTTTTCGAGTGAAATTTACTTTGGAATTCAGCAGTTTGGCAATGAATTTTTCTTGAACCGCACGAGTTTTAAAAGAAAACAAGCACACTCTCAGCTAGCGAACTCGGGAAAAGGACTGAAAAAGCCATTTCAGAGTCAATTGTCACTAGCCCGATGGCTAGTGACAGTTGACTCTGAAATGGCTTTTTCAGTCCTTTTCCCGATTCGGGAACCTTTTCCCGATTCGGGAACGAGTCCTTTTCCTATTTGATAATAGGAATCACGCCAAAACTAGAAGCCATATAAAAAAACTTTGTCATTTCAAGGTCAAAAAAGAGTTTTACTGATGTACTTTATTCCACTTTATCTCTGAAAACGAGATCATTCACATTTTGATCTATTTCACTGAAACACGCCAGGTTGGCTTGGAACAAAAATGGGCAAAATACGGCAATGCAACCAAGAAAGGACGAACTTCAAACACGATCCGCTCCAACACTTAAATAACGTTTAGGTGCTTTAAACT
>OX421447.1:27714553-27719553 GCA_949126865.1 Montipora capitata
TGATAATCAAGGAATATGTGTTGGAGAGTTTGTAGAAGGCCAAATAATTATAAATACTATGTGGTGTGTAAAGGAACATCTTCAATATGCTGTGTACCGCATTTCCATGTAAAGTAGTTGACACTGTGTACTTTGATTAACGTAGCGTACACATGACATCGGGGGCTTTAATTATTATCGAGACGAGAATCGAGCAAAATAAGGGCGATTTTCCTTGCACTGGTACTGATGTTGGCATTTGAAGACGTGACAACGGTTAGTGAAGGGAATAAAGCTAGAGAGGTGGGGTCGCTGACTTTTATGAGGTTCGGTTAGTAATATATCGAGTGGTGCCGATGTGGAGCTGGTACCAACTCAAGAAGAATTTACATTTTTTGGGCGACTACTAGTAGTTGTGGAAATCAACATTGGAGGAAGGGGGAAACGGGGATGGGTGTTCCAACTAATGTGACGAGTATTGTATTTACTTAGCACTTAGATCTCTCCGCGCCAGGAGGCGCATAAGGCCGCAACCCTCGTCTTCCAACCCACTCTGTCTTCCGCTATGACTTTGACTTCTCTCCAGCTGTTCCACCCTTCACTCTTTCGCTCATTTTCCACAGTTCGTCTCCACGTGGTCTTTGGTCGACCTACTGCCCGTTTCCCTTCTGGTTGCCACCCTAACGCTACCCTGCAGTTGTCGGTTGCATCTTTTCTCAAGACGTGCCCGATCCAGTTCCAGCGCCTCCTGCGGATCTCATCACTGGTCTTATTTATTCCTGTAATATCCCCTATCCTCTCGTTGCTCACTCTCTGTGGCCACCGAATTCCGAGGATTCGTCTGAGGCACACAAACTGGAATGCGTCCATCTTCTTTTCCTCCACCTTTGTCATTTTCCACGCCTCGCATCCGTAGAGTAGTACTGGGCGTACTAGCGTCTTGAACAGCTTGATCTTCGTTTGGCGTCCTATGCTCCGTAACCTCCATATCTTGGTTAGGTTATAGAACGCCCTTCTTGCTTTATTTAGTCGGTTCCTAATATCTTCAGTTCCACCACCATCCTTCCTGACCGTTGCTCCGAGGTATACGAATTCTTCCACTTCTTCGACTTCATCTTCTCCAATCTTGACCCTGTCCTGCCGTCTTGCATTCGATCTCATCATCTTGCATTTTGCCGCATTGAGCTTCAGTCCTACACGCCCAGCGTTCTCCACCAATCAGTCCGTCTTGCTCTGTATATGCTCGTACTTCGACGAGATCAGAGCAATATCGTCTACAAAGTCAAGGTCTTCTAATACGCTGGTGAAGTTCCATCGTATTCCATTCTTATGCCCGTGTGTCGTCTTTCGCATCACCCAATCTATTGCTATGAGGAAGAGAAATCCTGACATAACACACCCTTGCTTGACTCCCGTCGTGATCTTGATCCACCTCGTCTGTTCCCCGTCATCCATTACCGTACACTCAAATTCCTCATACATGATTTTAACCATCTTCACCAGCTTTTCAGGTATGCCGTACGACTTCATGATCTTCCACAAGCTTTCTCTATGGATCGAATCAAAGGCCTTCTCGAAGTCAATGAAGTGTGTGTACAGCGTCGCTCTCCACTCATTCACCTGCTCCATGATGTTGCGGAGAATGAAGATCTGCTCCACTGTGCTCCTATTCCTACGGCACCCCGCCTGTTCCTTTCTAAGGGCCTCATCCATTCCCCGTTGGATCCGATCGATTATGATTCGGCCCATGATTTTGCTCATTACTGGCAGCAGTGTCACTCCTCTCCAGTTTTTGCATTCGCTCAAGTCCCCTTTCTTTGGTAGTTTGACGATGATGCCTTTCTTCCAGTTATCTGGTATTCTCTCTTCCTTCCATATCTTCCTGTATAGTCTTGTCAGTTCTTGTACTGCTGTGTCGCCGCTTGCTTTCAGCAACTCTGCGGGTATTTCGTCCATTCCAGGTGCCTTTCCACTTTTCGTCTTCCTTAGGGCTTGTCTGACTTCATCTTCCCTGATCTCTGCTGTGTCTATCTCCCTCATCTCCTCTGCCGCTGTCTCCTCATCTGTTACAGGGTTCGAAGGCGCCTTCCTCACAAGCACTTCTTCAAAGTGCTCCGCCCATCTCTCAAGTCTCACCTCCTTGTCCTTGATTACTTCTCCATGCTTATCCTTTACGGCAGCGGCTTGTCTCATCTTCTTATTAGTTAGTCTTCTTGCCGCCTGGTACAGCTCTCTTGTGCGTCCTTTCTCAGCAGATCTCTCAGCTTCCTTAGCGATCTCTTCTGTCCAGTGCCTCTTATCTTCTCTTGCCCTGCGCTTCACTTCTCTGTCCTTCAGCCTGTACTCTATGCGCAGCCTTCCTTTGACACGCTCTGATCTGGTACTGTCAATTTTATTTCCTATCTGCCTCCTTTCCTCTATTACCCTCCATGTGTCGTCCCTCAACCATTGCTTGCTCCTTTTCTTCACCCTTCCCATCACCTTGTCTGCAGTCTCTGTGTACACTTTCTCTATCTGTCTGCAGTCGTCATTCACGTCCTCTTCTACCTCTAGTGCTTCGAACCTGTTGCTTAACTCGATGTTGAACCTCTCTTTAAACATCGCACTATCCAGCTTTTGTGTGTCAAACCTGGCTTTGATCTTCTTCCTATTTGGGTCTTTGTGGAGCTTCATCTGTAGTTTCGTTAGTACGAGGTAGTGGTCACTAGCTGCATCTGCTCCTCGCTGTACTCTAGTGTCAGTGACTGACGTCCTCCATATTCTCCTTATCATGATGTGGTCTATCTGGTTCCTTGTTTGCCCGTCAGTATTGTATTTGCTTCAAGGAAATTGGCAAATCTGTAGAGGTGTAGATCAGAAGTCAAGTCTCTTTAGAAAAGAAGTCAACTTCTTACTAAGATATAAACGGAATGTCTCTTCGCATGCTTTGTATTTAAACAGGTGGGCAGTTGGTCTGAACATGATGATAATCAAGGAATATGTGTTGGAGAGTTTTTACAAGGCCAAATAATTATAAATACTATGTGGTGTGTAAAGGAACAATATGCTGTGTACCGCATTTCCATGTAAATTAGTTGACACTGTGTACTTTGATTAACGTAGCGTACACATGACATCGGGGGCTTTAATTATTATCGAGACGAGAATCGAGCAAAATAAGAGCGATCTTCCTTGCACTGGTACTGATGTTGGCATTTGAAGGCGTGACAACGGTTAGCGAAGGGAATAAAGCTAGAGAGGTGGGGTCGCTGACGTCTTGTGAGGTTCGGTTAATAATATATCGAGTGGTGCCGATGTGGAGCTGGTACCATCTCAAGAAGAATTTACAGGATGATTAAATTAAAATGGACTTAATGTATGCAAATTGCAATTGAGAAGTGATTGTCAACGATTCACCGTGCGATTCACCAGATACTTTAGCTCGATATGTAAGGGGGAAAGAGTTTCCGGGCATAAGAATCATCCTATCCCGAGGTTGTAATCTAAACTACTTTGTAAATGTGAAATCAAAACAAACCCGGGATATTTTCTGCTATTGCGGCACGGTCCACCATGGTGAATCGTTTGTTTAAAGAAATGAACTGTTTATCTTTCAGCTCACCGACGGTTCACCATGGTGAACCGTTGAGATTCACGATTCGAAACCATGTCATCACAGACCAGTGATTGCAAATGTCTTATTACGTTGTCATATTTTCAAGCCTATACATTTTTTCCTTATAACAAGCATTAGAGGGGCAGAATTTAGAAAGCATTCGTTGATTTATTTCACCATTGTGCATACATAAATTAACCTAATTAACAGTGGTATGGTCAAAAGTCGGGATGACAAACAATGGACTCGTTTTGTACTTTAACAGGGAAATTACAGACTTGTCGTTTTTCATTAATTAATAACAGGTGTCATTTTCATTAGCTTTATATTTTCAGGGTTTCAGCCTGAGTTTTTCAAAAGCAGAGCACCAACCATTGCCGATGAACTGTTCTTTTGCTACAACTGATTTAGTCAGTCCTATCGCAGAAAGAAACGTCTTCAGGGGCCGTAATATATTTGCATAGCTATTCTGACTCCTTGGTGTATAAAATATGTCAATCAACGCTGACCGTTGTATTTGATAATCATGTCAGTCCGTCTGGGAATAGAGCCTATTAAAAGTGTTCAGAGGACAAAATGTACTTATCACACGAGTTTAAAACTGTTGGAATATTGCACGGCGTATATTGCATCGCACGGCTTCATACCAACGCACACCAATACTCAGATAATTGTAGCCTACCAAAAATATTAAGATGCTGGTTAACTTTTGACAAGGAGTTGAGATTTCGGTTGATTCTACAGGGGCATAAACGTAACATAAGAACCGTGCGTGTCTGGTCTTCTCGAGACAGAGGTGAGAGATAATTTCATGCAGACTGGAACGCCTAAATTGCTCTGTTGTAAACATGGCGGTTCACAGCACCAGTGAAGTCGTCTCTCTGGCCTTTCTGTGGACGAATTCCAGGACCTACCGATACAATTTGAGCAAGCTTTGAAAGCTAAAAACTTCAATCGATGCTTTATTTTGCCGGTAGGACTGGGTGGCTCCACACTCATAAGAAAATCTATGAAATGAGAATCGGGGGTCTTCCCTTGTCATGGAACGGCCGAATTACCCAGATTTCCTTTTGGGCATGAAGGAGGCAAGCGGAGACTGGTCCTCATCAAATGAGGAAAAAGTAGCGAAAAGAAGATTTCTAGGCGGATACTAAGGAGTAACCATGGTGCGTGCTGTTAACGTAGACTTTTTATCATAGGAAATTCGGCCTGGCCTTTAGTAATTTCTTGTCCAAGAAACGGTATAATGTAAATAAGAGAGTAATGAGATTTATATTTGCGATTACCTGTCCTCTTACGTACCACTTAAGTCAAACTCTACATCTCTACGCAATAAGCGCATTCAAAATTTCCTCATATTATTGTATAAAAGTAGTTAAACAAAGAAAAGGCTTGTCCTGCATATATGAAAAATACGTTTTCTCTC
>OX421447.1:27734553-27737053 GCA_949126865.1 Montipora capitata
AACAAAGCACAGATGATTTCAACGCGTACGATCGCATCCCCAAAAGGTGCAGCGACCTGCAGTCATGATAATGTGAGTTGACAGATGTAAAACAGGATTGTCTTTCAAACAATCTTTATTTTATCCTTATGACTCGTTTTTTTATTATTAATATTTATTTTACCCTCAGTCTGCATATCTCTGCCCTGCGAATCTTCAATGTTCTACATAACAGCACACTTGAAAAAAGACGGCTCGACGGGGGACAGATTGTTGTCGATGTTGTCGCTTGTCTTGTTCAGTATCCAATTGATTTGCCATTTTTGAGCTTCATAATGGTATATTTTGTTCAAAGATCCACTAAAACGCCATTCGCGTTACATGACTTTCGACGCCATTACAGGTTAAGTTAATGATTCTACTGTGTCCACCAGAGAAATGTACGCATTTCCACTACCCTCTCGATCCTAAGAAAATACGCCCAGAAGGCTCTATGCACAAAGACACCACTTACCGGGGGAGTGACAGGCAAGACTTTTACCGACACGGAAAAAAATAAAACGGAGAAATTCTACCCATTTTCCAACTGGGATTGCCGTATACGGCAACCCAGTAATTACATTAAAGTCCCTAATGGTAAGCACCCAGGAACTCCCGAACCACTACATGACCTCCTACACCAAGTAGTTACTGTGAGAGGTGAGAACACATTCAACATGGAGGAACCTGTGGTCTCAACGAAACCAGACGACAAACGTTCTGTGAAACGCAAAGCAATCGTGGAAACTAAAAAGCAACATCAGGTTGGAATTTCGCTTTATTCGTATGAACGTTAATTATGAAATCCGTACTTAAGAATGCCTATGCGAATCATGCTTCAGGAATCATAAATGGATGAATTGATTTTACTTCGAGTAGAAGACACACATGACGTAACAAAAGCTTTAGGGGTCTTTAGGGATTTCTAATTCTGATTAGGTATTGTTTCACGATTTTTGTTCTATTGTTTTACGTCATGTGTGTCGTCTACACGAAGTAAAAGCCAATTGAAGTGTCTCACGTAAAACTTGCGTCAGACCACATGTAATTTCTTCGAGTTTTGATTGGTTTACTGGATTGTCTCTGTGCTTTTTGATTGGCCAAAGTAATTACTTTGGTTTTGGTTTTACTACACTCAATTGAAAGTTGCTCTATACTTTTTTACAGCTATGTGCTTAGTTACCTGGCCTTTTAATCAAAGTGAGGCTGGAGTTGACCTTTAAGAATTAACATAAGGAAAGCAGCGAGGTTTCTATCAAAACAAGGTAAACTCTAGCCTCACTTTCATTCATAGGCCAGGTAACTAAGCACACAACTATAAAATGGTATGTATTTGAATTCCAATTTTAATTGGAACAATAGTAAAAAAACCTAGTGAAAAATAATGTATTGCAGTTGCCCTTTACATCAGATAATCCTAATGCCAGCTTGGAACAGACCTAAGCCTAGTAGAGCAACACGGAGCATGTGAAGCGTTGTGTAGGATTTGGTTCCAAGTCAGTGCTACATGTAGGTTCATTCGTAGCTCTAGGAACGTCCATATCAGATTGCATAGGTGCTGATTCTAACTCATCACTCAAATCCTCATTGACTTTAATAGGAGGTTCTTGAGTAAGATGTATTTGTCATCCATTTCTACGTTACTGTCTACCGGTTTCATCAGTAATCATGTGTGACCTGGGGGCCTCGTGCGTACGAATAACTACAGCAGGTGCTAAAAGTCTCTCACCAGTTTTCATGAACCTCAGTATCACTATCCCCTTCTTAAGCTGAGGTAACTGTTTTGAACCTCGGTCATAAAATCCCTTGTACTAAGCTTGGCGCTGTTCTTAGACTAGTAATATCAGATCTTCATGACAAATTTGTGGGATCAACACCATGGCGTGAAAAGGAACTTTGTATCGGACTTGTTGAGTAAACAACATTATTTGGTTGCGTGAGTAAGGAAAATTACTTACTTACTTGGTGTGTTACTATTCCATGAGACCTTCATACAAATTGCACCAAATGGGTCATTCCAATTTATTTCGTGGAGCTCTATCAATTTGGCATCTGAGATTAGGAGGTTTGTAATGAACTGTGAATAAAATACTCCAAATGTCTTGATGCATACATGTATCATTGTCTTTGGAAACACTA
Organism: Montipora capitata; assembly: GCA_949126865.1. Classification (NCBI taxonomy): domain Eukaryota; kingdom Metazoa; phylum Cnidaria; class Anthozoa; order Scleractinia; family Acroporidae; genus Montipora; species Montipora capitata. The sequence continues at coordinate 27,736,711 of OX421447.1, forward strand.
GATTGACTGTCTGCTCTAGAGAGGGTATCTGCAAGATAAAGAAACCTGCCCAGAACATACATGTACGTCACTTTGACATTTTTGCAGCGAAAGCCTCATTCTTTGCAGTCGAGAGGGTAGTTTGAAAAGTGGCTTTTTGAAATACCCTCTAGGGGCTTATGGTCGGAATTTACGTCAATGTCGGCCGCATGTATGTACATGTTTAAATCTTTCACACCCGAAAACAATTGCCAACATTTCCTTTTCTATAGGGGCATAATTGATCTCAGAATTTGACAGTATTCATGATGCATATGCAACTGGTTGACCTTGTTAAATAAACATGGCCCTAAAACACTTTTAC
>OX421447.1:27742053-27769553 GCA_949126865.1 Montipora capitata
TTCCTTTAACTGAAAGTGCAGTTAGTAAGTTGATTGGCTGTTCTCCGAAGAAAAGTTGTATGTTTGATCCGATGTCAACACCTAAGGTAATCAGCTGTGCTGATGTGCTATTACCAGTCATTACTAAAATGATCAACCTGTCTCTTAACTCTGGAGAATTTGCGGATGATTGGAAGTGTGGGCTTATTAATCCTATTTTGAAGAAACCTGGATTGGATTTGCTGTATAAAAATTACAGACCAGTTAGTAACTTACAATATGTATCCAAGTTGACTGAAAAAGTCGTTTTTAATCAAGTTTACGATCACATGGTTTCAAATGCTATTTTCCCTGCGCTTCAATCTTCTTACAGGCAATTCCATAACACTGAGACTGCACTTATCAAAGTGATGAACGATATTTTGTTAAAGATGAACTCTCAACATGTCACTACGTTAATTTTGTTGGATCTCAGTGCTGCCTTTGACACTGTTGATCATCGAATTCTTTTAGAGAGGCTATCTGACGAGGTTGGCATACAGTGTACGTGGGACTGCTCTGAATTGGTTTAGATCGTACTTGTCTGATAGAAGTCAGCGTGTTTCTGTTCATGGAGTTCTTTCTCGTCCTTTTGACTTGAACTGCAGGGTACCCCAAGGCTCATGTTTAGGGCCTTTGCTATTCATAATATATGCGTCCAAGCTGTATAAGATCGTGGAACATTATCTCCCTGATGTTCACTGTTTCGCTGATGATACGCAGCTGTATCTTAGTTTTAAACCACTCGGCAACGCTGCTCAAGCTGATGCTATACAAGCTATGGAAAAGTGCATTGATGCGGTGAGGAAATGGATGATTCAAGATTGGTTGATGATCAATGATGATAAAACGGAGTATTTGTTAGTCAGTACACGACAACAGCTTGATAAATTAGATTCGTGTTCCATAACTGTGGGCACTAATCGTATCAGTCCAAGCCCATGTGTTAGAAACCTTGGATGGTGGTTTGACAGCAACATAAGCATGACTGATCATGTAAACAAGGCCTGTAATGCGGCATTTTATCATTTACATAACTTGAGACGTATTAAGAAATACCTGTCGAGAGATTCTTTAATTACTTTGGTTCATGCTTTTATAACCAGCCGTCTCGATTATCGTAATGGTTTATTGTTTGGCTTACCAAAGGCTCAGATCGCTAAATTACAGCGCGTACAAAATGCAGCAGCAAGACTTATTCTTGGCATTAGAAAGTTTTCTCACATTACACCTGCGCTTTATGAGCTGCATTGGCTGCCGGTTTCTTTGCGTATTGACTAGGTTTTACTTTTGACTTTCAAATGTATTTATGGCCTAGCGCCAACTTATCTTGGTGATCTTATCAGTATAAGATCGAATTCATTAGGTCTACTGGTAAGCCTCGTCAAGCAACATCACTTAACAGTTTTAAATCTCGACTTAAAACTTATCTTTTTAAGAAGTATTTTTATAGTTTGTAACTTAGTTTATTTTATTCTCATGGTAATGTTTTTTCGTTTCTTTTTAACAGATGAATGTAGAGCGCTATTGATCAGCACATGTAAATATGCGCTATATAAATTGTTAAATTATTATTATTATATTATCATTTTCATTGTCTGGTTTTACTTTTTTAAAAACTTTTTCAAATGGTCTAAGTAGTGGTGTGAGACCCTTGGAGCCGCTTTTGACAGTTGGAATTGGAGCGTTCTTATTGGTGGATTCCAATTTTTTGCAGGAAATTCAAATTTCAAACAATGACGTCACAGACATATGACACCTCCCTTTCTGCGGACCCTCAGGAAACAGGTTGGGGTGTTTTGCGTACCGTGTTGGGGAAAAAGGATAACAGTCAGGAAATTCAAAATCCAAACAATGGTGTCACATCTCTTGCGAGAGTGATTACGTCACAGAGACCCAGGCCCCTCACAGTCGGAAAAAAAAACACCAGAGAAAAAAATGAAATGCAACAGGTTTTAAAAAATTCGCAGAGGATTCTTTTTTAGCCAAATGCGAAAAAATGGTGAAAGTCATCTGCAATCTCCCCGGGAAGGAAAAAAGAATGGAAAAGAAAAAAGATCATGCAAGCTAAACATAAACAATAGCCTTTTCTGATTAAAACCGTACTTTTATTTTAGCATGGGTGTGGCGTCTTTCTTTTTTATTATTAACTACAAGTTAAAAAACGACCATGTACAATATTTACAGTGGTCTCAATTTTGGAGATCACTGCATCCATCACCGCATATTGGGGAAGTAATGGTGCTTCCGATTTCCTATTTTGTGGTGATGATGGCATCAAAAAATTTGCTGGGAGGCCAGCTCTTGGAAAAACTGCATGGACTACCCAAGCACAGATCCATAGGTTTTCTAGGAGGAAAAGAAAGGAAACATGAATCTCCTTGATGACAGTCTTCAGATGTGGGTTGTAGGCAAAACTCACCAATCTCCTTGACCAGGGATTTCATTTTGTCCCTATGCTCCAGCCATGCCTTCTTCTTTAAAATGAGCTCCTGCAGTTCTGGTGGCAGAAAGTCCCAATAGCTCACCATCTTGAAATTTGGGTCTCTTGGACTGGAGTGCGCTATTTTATACTGATCACCCCGCCTCGTTTTCAACCACACTTCCCGCAGAGGGACAGGGATAGGCCTCCCTGAAAATTGCCATGTAGCCTTGAGAGCCTCATTTACCCTAGTTTCAGAGGACTTTGAGGACCCATGAGTCCCACTTTAAAAAATATACATTCCGAAAGAATAGGTCAATAATAAAGAAATCACATATGAATGTCAAATGAAACAAAGTTTAATGAGAAAATGAGTGTTTTACATGCGTTAGAGAAAAAAACGAAATGTCTATAGTGTGGCTTGGTACTGGAAAGTGCCTGGAGTAGAGAGGTCATAGGCTTCTGAGCTGCTACATGTAGAAATCATTGGGTCTGTCCATGATTCACGTAGTGGGTATCGTGATCCAATTCCCTTTGACCATGCATCCATTGCACAAAATGATAACATTCCACTTGGGGACAGTGGTGATGAAGCGGGTCTTGATGATGACGACAGGAACCCACGGAACTGAGATACAGGAGATCATTGCATTTGGGGCAAACCCAAGGGTTTCAAATCGATGTGCGGAATCCGCCAGGTGGTCAACCATCGTTGCTCGATGATGCCCCCTTTGTAAGCAACTAGAGGCCGCTCGGGGGTCTTGTGTTGTTCGTAGAGGTATTGGATATCAGTTTTTAAGTTACTGGCGACATGTTATGGGCAGTTTGGGTAGTATGGGAGTCCGTTGATGACAGTCGTACAGTAATAAGCGGTTCGTCGATCTTTAGGCAAGAGATTGGCCCAAGGCATGGAAGGTTTGTAATGAATCAAACCCATATGTTTTCTGGTTCAGTTGCCCCTACCCAGTTCTCGAGGCAGAAAGGTGGTACACCGTTTGTGGGTGACATCTGTCAACAACCAAAATCCTTCTAGATCCATGACCACACACACATTATTGAGAAGGCGGGTCCTCTTTGTCATCGTCTTTTGAGGAGGAGTCTTCTCGGAAAGGCAAGCTGAGGTGGTCGGCCCAATAGAGGAGGTTGCGGCACTCATTGCAATTCTGATTGGGGGTCCATGTGGCCAAAGCATCAAGGTCTAGTTTGTTTTTATCACTGACACAAATGTCGCATAATGCGTAGTCCAAAAGCATGTCGAAGCATCCAAAACACTCTTCCAGTGTCATATCACTCTTTTGTACATGGACATCAAGGTCGTCTGCTTTCTGGAGGAGGTAGGGAACGAACCGGCACTGACGACAATTTTGATTGAGGACCTGAGTCGTTAGGTCATCAATTTCTTCTTTGCAATTGTTGCACAAGACAGAATCCACCAGCAAGTCTATACGTCTACAGCACCTCTCAAAGCTCATGACAAACTGACTGTTCTTTCTGGCGCAACTCTTTGTATACCAAAGGGTGTTCACATGGACAGAAGCTGAGGCCACTTCCTAGAGACCAATGACAGAGCGGTCAGAATGTTACTGACTTTGAACGTCCTTCACGCCACTCTGAGGAACCAATGATAGCGTGGCCAGAATGTGACACTATCCTCAAGAACCAATGACAGACCCTAGAATTTTACATCACATGCTGCCATCAAACCATAAATATGCGAGAGGAACTTCATTCGTTGTCAGTTGTCTTGAGAAGAAGATGAGTACCTCTTGGGAGTATGGAGACCTGTCTCCTGCTCGCTATCTGTTTGAGAAGAAAAAGAAACCAGCTAAATGTTCTCATGCTAGCAAGAAACAAGATGTCATTCACGGAGTGGCTGAACCACCCACCAAGATCATGAAGGACGCCAAGGAAATCTGTCAAGAAGATGCAGAGCAGTGTAAGAAAAAGCAGGAAGAGAAAAAGAGATGGGATGAAGCGGAGTTAAACAAGGCAGCTGAAACCTTGGATGCTCTCATCATCTCGGACCCACCACCACCACCAGCAGAGACGGTGGCCTGGATGCCCCTTGGTGCGGAATTGAAGGAACTGTTAGAGTCAGTCCCTGATTTGGATGAGTTGTCCAGCTATGAAGAGATAGTGGAACCCTTACTTCTTACACAAGGATCTGTGGTAGTGGCCACTGTGGCCTCCTATCAAGCCAGCACCTCGCTTAGAACCTGACGCAGTCTTGGAACCCTTGATTGTGCCCCTACCAGAGCCATCCCCAGACCCAGCGTACCAACCTGTCTCGTGTCAATCTCACGACACACCTTTGAACAAGAAAGCTTATGGGTGCCCGAAATCCAACTGTTTTTGTGGGGAAAAAAGTAAAGTCGTAGGAACAGTGAACCCAGATTCCTCCGTGGGACACTTTTTCTTGACATGTGGCCAGAACATGCCCTGCTGGTTCTTCCATTGGGCGGACCAACCCAGGTGCTAGGAGATCTTGATTGGAAAGTGGTGGTTTGACAAAATGACCATTGCAGGAGCTTGTCTGCATGACTATCGACTCAACCACATGGAGGAACCATCGCCTCCAAACCTGTCAAGGGCTGGCGACTCATCACCAACCACTCCAAGGCCGCGATTGATTGGCTCTTGTGGCAAGAACATTGGCTGCAAGGTGAGTACCTGATCCCTGGTTGACGATGGAGAGTGGATGGCTTCGACAAAACCAGCAACACGGTCTTCGAGTTCTTGGGTTGTTTTTGGCACGGGTGCAACCATTGTTTCCCCAATCGTCAGGAGCTGTACGGCTGGCATGATCAATGCTGCATGGATGATGTCTGACGTACCACCATGGAACGTCTTCAAGAGTCTTTGAGACCTGGGATGCCATGTCGTGACACCCTGTGAATGTGAGTGGGAGCAACAAAAGAAAGCAGATCCTCGCATGGCAGTGTTCGCACTAATGCCTCCTACCTTTGCAGCAAGGTTCGAGTCGGTGAGGAAATGTGGTATGTGGACTACACCTCCCTCTACCCATGGGTCAGTAAGAAGGGGATGTATCCCATTGGCCATCCTGACTTATCTATGAACCCGGCACCACTGATCTCTCCCAGTAGAGAGGAGGAAAGCTCACCTTCCCATTATGTCGCACCCGTTTGGAGCAAGACATTGGCAAACCTCAAATGTATTTATGGCCTAGCGCCAACTTATCTTGGTGATCTTATCAGTATAAGATCGAATTCATTAGGTCTACTGGTAAGCCTCGTCAAGCAACATCACTTAACAGTTTTAAATCTCGACTTAAAACTTATCTTTTTAAGAAGTATTTTTATAGTTTGTAACTTAGTTTATTTTATTCTCATGGTAATGTTTTTTCGTTTCTTTTTAACAGATGAATGTAGAGCGCTATTGATCAGCACATGTAAATATGCGCTATATAAATTGTTAAATTATTATTATTATATTATCATTTTCATTGTCTGGTTTTACTTTTTTAAAAACTTTTTCAAATGGTCTAAGTAGTGGTGTGAGACCCTTGGAGCCGCTTTTGACAGTTGGAATTGGAGCGTTCTTATTGGTGGATTCCAATTTTTTGCAGGAAATTCAAATTTCAAACAATGACGTCACAGACATATGACACCTCCCTTTCTGCGGACCCTCAGGAAACAGGTTGGGGTGTTTTGCGTACCGTGTTGGGGAAAAAGGATAACAGTCAGGAAATTCAAAATCCAAACAATGGTGTCACATCTCTTGCGAGAGTGATTACGTCACAGAGACCCAGGCCCCTCACAGTCGGAAAAAAAAACACCAGAGAAAAAAATGAAATGCAACAGGTTTTAAAAAATTCGCAGAGGATTCTTTTTTAGCCAAATGCGAAAAAATGGTGAAAGTCATCTGCAATCTCCCCGGGAAGGAAAAAAGAATGGAAAAGAAAAAAGATCATGCAAGCTAAACATAAACAATAGCCTTTTCTGATTAAAACCGTACTTTTATTTTAGCATGGGTGTGGCGTCTTTCTTTTTTATTATTAACTACAAGTTAAAAAACGACCATGTACAATATTTACAGTGGTCTCAATTTTGGAGATCACTGCATCCATCACCGCATATTGGGGAAGTAATGGTGCTTCCGATTTCCTATTTTGTGGTGATGATGGCATCAAAAAATTTGCTGGGAGGCCAGCTCTTGGAAAAACTGCATGGACTACCCAAGCACAGATCCATAGGTTTTCTAGGAGGAAAAGAAAGGAAACATGAATCTCCTTGATGACAGTCTTCAGATGTGGGTTGTAGGCAAAACTCACCAATCTCCTTGACCAGGGATTTCATTTTGTCCCTATGCTCCAGCCATGCCTTCTTCTTTAAAATGAGCTCCTGCAGTTCTGGTGGCAGAAAGTCCCAATAGCTCACCATCTTGAAATTTGGGTCTCTTGGACTGGAGTGCGCTATTTTATACTGATCACCCCGCCTCGTTTTCAACCACACTTCCCGCAGAGGGACAGGGATAGGCCTCCCTGAAAATTGCCATGTAGCCTTGAGAGCCTCATTTACCCTAGTTTCAGAGGACTTTGAGGACCCATGAGTCCCACTTTAAAAAATATACATTCCGAAAGAATAGGTCAATAATAAAGAAATCACATATGAATGTCAAATGAAACAAAGTTTAATGAGAAAATGAGTGTTTTACATGCGTTAGAGAAAAAAACGAAATGTCTATAGTGTGGCTTGGTACTGGAAAGTGCCTGGAGTAGAGAGGTCATAGGCTTCTGAGCTGCTACATGTAGAAATCATTGGGTCTGTCCATGATTCACGTAGTGGGTATCGTGATCCAATTCCCTTTGACCATGCATCCATTGCACAAAATGATAACATTCCACTTGGGGACAGTGGTGATGAAGCGGGTCTTGATGATGACGACAGGAACCCACGGAACTGAGATACAGGAGATCATTGCATTTGGGGCAAACCCAAGGGTTTCAAATCGATGTGCGGAATCCGCCAGGTGGTCAACCATCGTTGCTCGATGATGCCCCCTTTGTAAGCAACTAGAGGCCGCTCGGGGGTCTTGTGTTGTTCGTAGAGGTATTGGATATCAGTTTTTAAGTTACTGGCGACATGTTATGGGCAGTTTGGGTAGTATGGGAGTCCGTTGATGACAGTCGTACAGTAATAAGCGGTTCGTCGATCTTTAGGCAAGAGATTGGCCCAAGGCATGGAAGGTTTGTAATGAATCAAACCCATATGTTTTCTGGTTCAGTTGCCCCTACCCAGTTCTCGAGGCAGAAAGGTGGTACACCGTTTGTGGGTGACATCTGTCAACAACCAAAATCCTTCTAGATCCATGACCACACACACATTATTGAGAAGGCGGGTCCTCTTTGTCATCGTCTTTTGAGGAGGAGTCTTCTCGGAAAGGCAAGCTGAGGTGGTCGGCCCAATAGAGGAGGTTGCGGCACTCATTGCAATTCTGATTGGGGGTCCATGTGGCCAAAGCATCAAGGTCTAGTTTGTTTTTATCACTGACACAAATGTCGCATAATGCGTAGTCCAAAAGCATGTCGAAGCATCCAAAACACTCTTCCAGTGTCATATCACTCTTTTGTACATGGACATCAAGGTCGTCTGCTTTCTGGAGGAGGTAGGGAACGAACCGGCACTGACGACAATTTTGATTGAGGACCTGAGTCGTTAGGTCATCAATTTCTTCTTTGCAATTGTTGCACAAGACAGAATCCACCAGCAAGTCTATACGTCTACAGCACCTCTCAAAGCTCATGACAAACTGACTGTTCTTTCTGGCGCAACTCTTTGTATACCAAAGGGTGTTCACATGGACAGAAGCTGAGGCCACTTCCTAGAGACCAATGACAGAGCGGTCAGAATGTTACTGACTTTGAACGTCCTTCACGCCACTCTGAGGAACCAATGATAGCGTGGCCAGAATGTGACACTATCCTCAAGAACCAATGACAGACCCTAGAATTTTACATCACATGCTGCCATCAAACCATAAATATGCGAGAGGAACTTCATTCGTTGTCAGTTGTCTTGAGAAGAAGATGAGTACCTCTTGGGAGTATGGAGACCTGTCTCCTGCTCGCTATCTGTTTGAGAAGAAAAAGAAACCAGCTAAATGTTCTCATGCTAGCAAGAAACAAGATGTCATTCACGGAGTGGCTGAACCACCCACCAAGATCATGAAGGACGCCAAGGAAATCTGTCAAGAAGATGCAGAGCAGTGTAAGAAAAAGCAGGAAGAGAAAAAGAGATGGGATGAAGCGGAGTTAAACAAGGCAGCTGAAACCTTGGATGCTCTCATCATCTCGGACCCACCACCACCACCAGCAGAGACGGTGGCCTGGATGCCCCTTGGTGCGGAATTGAAGGAACTGTTAGAGTCAGTCCCTGATTTGGATGAGTTGTCCAGCTATGAAGAGATAGTGGAACCCTTACTTCTTACACAAGGATCTGTGGTAGTGGCCACTGTGGCCTCCTATCAAGCCAGCACCTCGCTTAGAACCTGACGCAGTCTTGGAACCCTTGATTGTGCCCCTACCAGAGCCATCCCCAGACCCAGCGTACCAACCTGTCTCGTGTCAATCTCACGACACACCTTTGAACAAGAAAGCTTATGGGTGCCCGAAATCCAACTGTTTTTGTGGGGAAAAAAGTAAAGTCGTAGGAACAGTGAACCCAGATTCCTCCGTGGGACACTTTTTCTTGACATGTGGCCAGAACATGCCCTGCTGGTTCTTCCATTGGGCGGACCAACCCAGGTGCTAGGAGATCTTGATTGGAAAGTGGTGGTTTGACAAAATGACCATTGCAGGAGCTTGTCTGCATGACTATCGACTCAACCACATGGAGGAACCATCGCCTCCAAACCTGTCAAGGGCTGGCGACTCATCACCAACCACTCCAAGGCCGCGATTGATTGGCTCTTGTGGCAAGAACATTGGCTGCAAGGTGAGTACCTGATCCCTGGTTGACGATGGAGAGTGGATGGCTTCGACAAAACCAGCAACACGGTCTTCGAGTTCTTGGGTTGTTTTTGGCACGGGTGCAACCATTGTTTCCCCAATCGTCAGGAGCTGTACGGCTGGCATGATCAATGCTGCATGGATGATGTCTGACGTACCACCATGGAACGTCTTCAAGAGTCTTTGAGACCTGGGATGCCATGTCGTGACACCCTGTGAATGTGAGTGGGAGCAACAAAAGAAAGCAGATCCTCGCATGGCAGTGTTCGCACTAATGCCTCCTACCTTTGCAGCAAGGTTCGAGTCGGTGAGGAAATGTGGTATGTGGACTACACCTCCCTCTACCCATGGGTCAGTAAGAAGGGGATGTATCCCATTGGCCATCCTGACTTATCTATGAACCCGGCACCACTGATCTCTCCCAGTAGAGAGGAGGAAAGCTCACCTTCCCATTATGTCGCACCCGTTTGGAGCAAGACATTGGCAAACCTCTGCACGAAAAATCTCTTTCGTGCCACCACACAGAGGAAGAACAGGTGCTGACCGGTATGTGGTGCATCCCCGTGCTGAAAAAAGCAGTGGAGGTGGGGGTACTTGATTCAACACATCCATGAAGTGCATCAATTTGAGGAAACGCACCGCAGATTGTTTGCCAAGTATGTCAACACTTGGCTTAAAATCAAAGTGGAAGTGTCCAGTTGGCCTAGTGGGTGTGACACGGAAGAGCAATGGGAGGCATATGTGGAGGACTTTGAGCATCACAAAGGAATCCAGCTAAGATCGTTCACAATCCAGGTCAACAGTCCTTAGCCAAACTAATGCTCAATCCTTGTGGGGCAAGTTTGGACAGAGGGATAACCTGAAGCAAGTCAAAACCTTCTTTGACCCTCTACCCTTCCAGCTCTTTATGGACCTGGACCAACATGGCATTCGGTATGTCAGTTGCCTCGATGAGAACTGGGTAGAAGTGCACTACCATGCCAAGGACGAGTGCAAGGAACTCAAAGTCAACACCAACGTGTTTTGGCATTTACGACCTGCTACCCGTACGAAAATTTGTGGCCTGACTGAGCGAGATTCGGGCCCGATTCGGGCCATAAGCTGTTTTTAAGGCAAGAACTGAGCGAGACAAAGCGAGACAACCATTTTGTCGCGCTTGTGCGACTGAGCCAGACATTAGTCTGGTTTGATTATCGCTGATAGTGTGGTGTGAGTTAGCAAGAAAAAGTGAAAACCCAGTTTATTCATTTATGCCACTCTAACAAGACATTTGTAACGCTGTATTATCGGTGAAACTCAGGCTGCTCACTTGTTATTCGATACATAAGTCATCCCCACTTAACTCTGGCTGTCGTTCTAATGTATTATATTATTTGCTGCATTTCTGTACGTGTAGTCTGTCCCCGTGGGTAAAGGTGAGCAAATCTTTTTTACCGCGCTGAATTTTGAGCTAAAATACGTATATGGCTGGATATTTTTTCCAAGTGATACATTTAGCATGCCACCCGCATCCAGAGAGGTAAGTTCAAATATCTTAGCACGTTCAGGAGAAGCAATCTATTATAGCTTCCTCAAAAAAGCATTATCCTGCTTGCCCAAAACGGAGGATAATAATTAAATATATATTTTTAATGATAGGAATTGCTTGTCGCTGGACGGAAAACCTTTAAGAGGGCAGAGCAATGTTTGAATTTGGCTAACCGATAATAATTATTAAATACTTGTAACCACTTTTGGCGCGTGTTTCAGTTTAACTGTGCATTTCACCCAAATATCTGAATCTCTACACAGATGCAGAGCTTTTTCTTCCCATTTAGGACACTAATCAACCAGATCAAAACAGCATTTATTTTCTCAAATTAATATTGTCGGAAACACTTTTCTCTTTTATGAAATAGATTTTAAACGATGTATGAGAAACTTAAGGAACGAACACCTCGCTATCTGATCACAGATCACTCTGTGGAAACCTGGCTACTAACATGCCTACCTTATTATGGACACTTTGAATGACTTCAGTCGCATTTTGCTGTATGCTAAAAGCTGGTACATTCTTTTTATTTAAGTTACCTTAAACTGAAACATGTTTCTGTCTTACATGATTGTCCACGCAATGATGACAAGGGTCATGTTTACTGCAGTTGGTCTCGGTCGAGAATCGTTCGCTTACTTATTGGCACGGAAACTAAAGATAGTATCTTTCGAATAAGGATAAACTCAGTCTGTTAACCCTTTGGTTGTAGCCACTAAAAATGTGATACAAGAATTATTTTGTCGATACACATTTGTCATTCTGCTTCCAGTATCAAAACAAGTCCACAATGACGCTGTAAGTCATGCAAACAAAAAACAGTGGTACTGTCTATGGGGGTGGGGGAGTGACAGGGGATTTTCTAGTTTATAATTTATAATGGAACTATTAAAGTAGGCATAGTTTCAATTATGGCCTGTTTAGTTTCTGTTTATACTGATTTCAATGTTTCTTATAAATAATGTGTCAAAGTACCAAGATAGTGCGATGTACCCTCACCCCCTGACAGATGATACTTCATATATATCCTCATTGTAATAAGCTGAGAAATAAGCTTGTGAGTGAGCCAATTACGGAGAAACTTACAGAAAATCACTTATGTCTTACATGTAAAACTATTCAGTCCCCTATCAGGATCATAATAAAATTGACCATCTACAGGCATCCGTTTACTGTTTGCTTGACTAACGGCTAAATTGTGGACTTGTTTTCAAACTGGAAAATGTATACTGACAGAAAAATGTGTGTATCACATTTTTAGTGGTTACAACCAAGACATGGACTCTTGCTATAACCAAAGGGTTAACAGACTGAGTTTCTCGTTATCCGAAAGACCCTATCTTTAGTTTCCGTGCCAATAAATGCCACTTTTTTTCTGTCGCGCAACATTCAAGCTTATCATGGCGTTGTGTCTGTTTAAAGTAGCGGTAAGTTTTCCCGGGTTTCTTTCCCATAATTAGCACTACAAAAACTAAGACCGGGGTCATAGTTTTCGTACTACGAAAGCTAAGACCAGGTCTTAGGTCTTAGTTTTCGTAACATCTGAAATTATAAGCTATAAACTAACTTCACACCCATAAAAATGTATCTTTCATTACCATGATTTTTTGTTTTTTATGACCTGAATCTCGCCCGTTTATCTCTCAGAATATCGTCCAAATGTCAGAGTGGTACAAATGTCCCGCTCCATTCTCGCTCATTTATCGTTCAATTTGTATCGCTCCTGTCAGGCTGATTATCGTCACGCTCTGTATCGCTCATCAGCGAGACTTTTTATGGCCCGAATCTCGCCCGCGTCTCGCCCAGAATTTTCGTACGGGTAGGCACGTTTACGGCTGTACGAGGCATTGGAACTCCTAGGTAAACAGGTCCTCTATTAGGACACTTATTCCATCCTTTACATGCATCATCCCGATCAACCTGACGTCACCCTGGGCACCCATCTTGGTGAGTTCATCAACAAACTCAAACCCAGTCAGTACATTACAGAATTTTGTTTGGGCCGGCCTAAAAACTATGGGTACCGATGCGACAATGAAAAGACGGAGTGTAAAGTCAAGGGTCACTCTCTCAGTGTGGAAGGAATGCCGCAACTCAATTATGAGGTGTTGCGTCAAAACACCTTGGACAAACTTCAACAAACAGGCACTTTGACCAGGGACCACGAAGCCATATCCTTATGGGTATTGTCTCACCGAGAACGATGACGCTGAGGAGGATGCTCATGGATTCCTGTCGGATTTGGATGCAGCAAACGCTCATCTTCAACAAAAATAAGCAAGAGAAACTTTCACCAAAAAGTTGAAAACATGAAACAAGAGTTTTACCCTAATCCTGGATTAAGTTAATTGACTTTCGAACAACCAGGCCCAGGAGCAACTTGCAGTTTGTCTGGCATGGCATGGCGTGGCGTTGCGTGGCGTTAGCATAAGGGTTTATTGTGGGGCTTTTCCGTGGCGTCTTCTGGCAGTTCTAGTGGTCAGCGGTTCTTTTGCATATTATGCGTGCGCCTTTGCATGTCCTCATGGTTTTGCTTGGCTCAGCGTTCGGTGTGTTGGCGCTCGGGTGCTTTCTAGCATTTATTTTCGAGTTTTTGCGCTGTTTTTTGTTGTCGCATAGACGTCTTTTCCCTTAGACATGTAGTGTTTTTTCGTATCTTCTCCCGGTCTCCTGGGCATGTGCTGTCGCTCGTTTTTTCGTGATCTACGCGAGTCAGTCATGGTTCTTCCACGCTCAACCAACAACAGCTTGGCCCCTGGTTTCGTCTCGACTGCTTGTATTTCTTCCCCTTCATCGTCTGCAGCGTCGGTGGTGGTTACGGCGGGAACACCCTCCTCGCTTTCTGATGAGAGGCTCGCTTCCTGATGAGAGGCATCGGCCGTGGCAACAGCCCTTGGGAATTCACTGCCCACTATTATTGCGGCGATTCTGGACAACTCTTTTGGGGTTATCCTGAAGAACAACCAACCTGGTCAATGGTGTTTGATTCTTGATCTCTTATCTCCTGAGGGTCACAGCGTCAACAACAGCATCCCCAAGCCTTTATTTTCAGTTCAGTATGTCACTGTTGATTCTTTTATCGATGGTATTATGGCTCGGGGCTGGGGAACTCTTATGGCCAAGTTCGATGTGGTGAGCGCCTACCGCAATGTGGCCATCCATCCACAGGATCGTTCCCTCTTGGGCATGAAGTGGCGTGATAAATATTAGGTGGACATGGGTCTTCCCTTTGGACTACGTTCAGCTCCATGCATCTTTAACTCCATTGCAGACATGGTCGAATGGATACTGACTCATAACTATGGGGTTGATTTCCTTCATCATTACTTGGATGATTTTATGACATTGGGTCCACCAGCCTCTCCGTTCTTTCACTACAACTTGCAGGCGTGCATCTGGCTGTGCTCAATCCTCGGCCTCCCCCTTCACCCACGTAAGCTGGAGGGCCCCACTACACGCCTATCCATCCTTGGCATTGAGCTGGACTCAACGACACTACAGGCCCGGCTGCCGGCGGAGAAGAGAGATAGGATCATTTCTCTGTTAGATACATGATCAGCTAAGCGTTTCTGCAAACGTTGCGAGTTGGAGTCCCTTATTGGTCAACTCCTCCATGTCTGTAAGATTGCCCACCAGGGATGGACATTTCTCCGCCGGACGATTAACTTGTTATGTACATTCAGGCGTGACGACCACCCTATTCGGCTAAACTGGGCATTTCATCTGGACCTGACTTGGTGGCGGGAATTGTTTCAGAGCTGGGATGGTCTTAGTTTCTTTTTGATGCCTGCTTGGGGCCCTCTCCCGGACTTCCAAGTCTTGTCAGATGCCCCAGGCTCCCCGGGCTTTGGAGCGATTTTAAACAGCCTATGGTTTTTTGGTGCGTGGTCGGCTTCTCAACAACCTCTATCTATTGCTTATGAGGAGCTGTTTCCGATTGTTGTGGCAGCTCATTTGTGGGGTTCTCAGTGGTCTTCGCGGCAGGTCAAGTTCCTATGTGATAACGAAACTCCAACGCCAATTCCTCCAGCTCTCCTGACAGCACTGCAAGTTACCTGACAGCGAGATGCCAGTTTTTTCTCACTCAGGGCCTCGCTCCATCTATACATTGGGTTTACTTGTCCGCCCATCGTCGCTATGCCGAGTTCTGCCATCAGGAGGGCCTTTTGAGTCCAGAGGGGGCCCTTGTGCCGGCCGGCAAACAGTCATTTACGCGTTTTGCATCACTGTTGGCTGATAATCTTCACCACTCATCCATCAAGGTATACCTCAGTGCAGTGTGGTCCCTTCACATTGACAGTGGTTTACCTGATCCCCTGGTCAACTGTCTACAGCTGCAGCGTTTATTTAGGGGTATAAAACGTGTACAGGGTTCGTCCCCCCCGACTCACCTCCCAATTACGAATGATCTTCTTCAGATCATTCAGCGTTCCTTAGACTTGAAGTTCCATGATCATGTTATGCTCTGGCGGTGTGTTGCCTGGGTTTTTTTGGTTTCTTGTTTGCAGGCAAGTTCACCACTAATTCTTCATTTGACCCCAGCATCCATCTAGCGGTTAGTGACGTACAAGCGGATGCATTGGTGGATCCTACATGTTTTAGAGTCCACATTAAGTCCTCTAAGACTGACCCCTTTCGCGTTGGCTGTGTCATCTACGTAGGCTGCAGTAATAGTATTATTTGCCCAGTGGCGGCCCTTGGTAACTTCTTGGCTCTGCCGGGCCTGTCTCCAGAGCTGCGTAACTCTGCAGTGGCTGTCATCCATGGTGCAGTCTATTTTACACTCAGCGAGATATCATGGTTCTTACTCAGGTCACAGCTTCCGGATTGGTGCGGCCACTACAGCTGCGGCTCGGGGAGTTCCAGATCCCCTCATCAAGACTTTAGGCCGGTGGTCGAGTGATGCTTATCAACGGTATATCTGCACACCTATTGGCGTTCTGACCCAGGTGTCCAGTCAGTTGGTTTAGCAGGTAGTGCATTGACGTCGCTTTTAGGTGGAGTTGGGTGCCTCAGGTCTGGTACCTTGGGGGGCCGTGGCTGAGTGGCCACGAGCCCCCATTGCTCCGGGTTGTCCAGCCTGGAGGTCCTTTTGGCATGGTGGGCGGGGCTCGTGGCTGGGTTGCGGGTAGGGCAGGCTTATGGGGTGTTCCACCGACCTGGGTTTGGGTCGTTGGTACCAATCCCCCAGATCCTTGAGCACCCAACCTCAATTTGCGACACAGCCGTTAAAATAATAATAAACTAGGGTGCGAGTGTGGGGCACTGTCTTCTTCTTGGTGTGATGGGTGGGATGACTGTGTTCTGGATCCCTTGATCGGCCTGCCATGCCACTAAGGAACATTCTTGTACATAGTGTCACATTTTATCCTTTTTTCTTCTTCTTGTACAAATAGTACGGTTGTTGTTGTTGTTGGATTTAATTTTTTTCTCTGTTTTTTTTCTGACCATGAGGGGGACAATTATTTCACAATGTCATAAAAGTAGCAAGTAATCAACAGATACAATTTTCTGTCTTGTTTTTAGTCGCACACAATTCAAACTCACAAGACAGTGTTTCTAGGAAGTCATCAGATAACAAGTTACTAGTTTGTAAATTTACTGGACTGCGGGGCCCTTTGATGACGTCAGTGGGTTGTAGATTCCTGTTGACCACATATTTCCAAAGTAAATAAAATAGTGCTCTAATTTAAGTCATCAGTCGATAGCACCGTTCCTTGATTCTGACGTTATTCTTGAAGACGTCTGCATCTCATAAGACTTAACAGTTAATCGGTGACCTCTCTTTGTATAGTTACCATCTTGGTAAGTTTGCTTAGACATTCATCTCCAGCATTGCATTTACAAAACAGAGTGCACGGCAATTTTCTGCGGCTGCAGCTGCACCTCATGTTTCTGCATGCTGAGGCATCTTCACAGTTTCACTTGATCAGGGTCATGATTTCATCTGGTGCGAATGTAACACCATCTGGCACAGTTGTTGTAAGCAACGTCTTGGATGGTTCATGTCTCACATATCCAGATTCCACTGGATCAAGAGCAGGTGGATCGAGGGACAGTGCTGCTTTCCAAGTTCCCGTCTGCAGGTGGGACCTCTTCAAGTTCTCTACAAAAGCTTCTGTAGTAGGCAGCAGTGCTTGTATCTTCGGGGCTGAAGTTGCTGTATTTCCAAACTTCACTGTCCAGATCTTGTATCTGATATTGGACATCGTCTCCTCGCCTACTTGGTTGCTGTAGCAAGCAGCGAGTAACTTTGTTGCCTGGTCAATGATGTCAGATATCGGCGCATCTTGGCAGCCAAACAGCGACAACAAGTTGGGAGCAGCAATGAGATTCTTCAAGACAGTTCCTTTGCCAATCCCAAAGTATGTAGGTACAGTGTCGCACCCAGATAGCGTATGGGGTGCTGGTAAACCAGGTTTGATACTTCGGTGGGCTTGTTCTGTGACCTTAATGTCGCTCAGTGGTTTTTGCTGAATCGGTGAGATCATAAACATTGGACAAGTAAGGCGTTCATTCAAATAATGAAAGAGGAACAGGATAAACACATCTGTGTTGTCTGCAACAACCACTGTAGCACGAGAATGCTCCTTTGCACACATGATAGCTTGTTGGGCGATGATGTTATCTGCCTCTTCATGAGATGTTGCAATATCTTCCCTTGCAATGACAACCCCTTTGTGGATCTCGGTTGGGACATCGTCGCTGCCTGTGATAACCAGCTTGTTCCTGGTAGTATGTTGAGCATTGAATTCCTCATCGTTGATAATGCTGGACATCAACTGCTTCTTGTTAGAAGAAACGGTTAGCACAGCCTTCTGTGAGGGAAGAGGCGTGTTCTCTATGTGCTGATACACCCTGCTTGCCTCACATGTTCTTGCGTCTCTTGTTACACTCTTGATGCTGTACTCGCGATATCTGTCGAAGATCAAGTAAACATCTGGATCAAGTAGTTTCTTCAATAGAAAACCCTTGAAATTCTCCACAAAGTCAGCAATGACATCTTTAGCTGGCCAATGGACAACCCACAGGACAGCAGAGCCATGCAGCAGACTTTTTTTTTAGTTTTATTTTTTATTAATAAATATTTCAACACAAAGCACTACTTACAATTTCTTGCAATTGCTTAAACATACTTACAATATTTTCAATGCAGTACTTACACTACTTACAATGCGATACTTACTCTCTATTTAAAAAATGAACAAATACGCACATACACATACACACATGCCAATAAATACGCCGATACCAAAAAATACTTCTTAATTATTATTTCCATGTCCTCTCAAAATGTGCCAATTTATTGATTTTTGTACACACATTATTTTTGTCTGATATTTAATATCAAGTTTAACTTTGAATCCTGCTATCTTTGGAAGTTTATTGCTCCTTCGACAATCCCACAACTACAATTTTCCTATGAGTAATAGATAGTTTAGTAAAGGGCATTCTGAATTTATAATTCTGATGCAGATGTCTCTCAGGGTTATGCGCACTGACTGATTTGTTCTGCCGGAATACTAAGCTTCGAATTCATCCCAAAAACGTAGGGCATAAGTGCAATAGAAGAAAAACTGGTGCAGTGTTTCGGATTTGAGTTTGCAAAAGGAACAGGAGTCGTCTTGAATATAACCTTTCTTGTGTAATTTCTAATTGGTATAGAGTATAGAATTTAGAACCTTGTACTGAAAGGCCCTTACATAAGGTTCAATAGCGATAGAGTGGGGCAGAGAAAAAACATTTTTCAAATCATCATCAGACAAATTAAATTCATATTTCAACTTTTGCCCGTTGCATGGAGAGAGTGCCTTTTTACTAATTATGAGAGCATAATAATCTCTTGATTCTTTTGTTGTTGTATCAAAAATATTCTTAGCTTTGAAAGACAAATTCGAGTGTGTGTTATCTAGGGTATAATTTCTGTTTCCTTGTACTTTTAACCTTGACGGTATAGAGTGCCAAATACCTGTCCATTCCAGAAAATTTGTCTTTTTTATATCCTTAGCAATTAATTCAAAGGATTTGGTGTTACTAAGGTCAAATCTAAGATTATTTACGGTTAGAATTCCAGCACTATAATATTTCTTGTAAAAAATTGGTTTGTTATTTATTCTAATTGCCTGATTGTTCCAAATAATAACTTGTCAATCTTTTTCGATTGTGAAATCATCGCGGAACGATGTAGCAATTCCATATAGAACTAGCTGCAAATGTTAAGATCTTTAATATCATAATTGCAGCTAAAGAGCAAAAGGCCTCCTGAGTCTTTCAAAAGGTGCGTGAGATATGTTTTCCATTAATGCTAAAGATTCTTTTAAGCCAGGCAAGTCTAAGGGATTGGATCATACTTTCAACATCTACCATTTTAATACCTCCTTCTTCATAATAATTAATAGTAGATACTCTCCTTATTTTGTCTTTCCCATTCCAGAGAAATTTAAAGATCAGCTGATTTAAACTTTTGATGAATTTGTTTGGGGTAGGGAGCACCGAGGATATATATATACGAACTTAGGTATCAAAAGGGATTTAATTATAGTCACTTTCCCGTAGATAATTCTCTAGGAGACCAAATATTGACTTGCTTTTTAATGCTATCAAGTTTCTCATCAAAGTTTTTGACACATAACTGATTATCATCGTGAGGAAAAACTACTCCAAGGGCTTTGATTGGGCCACTAGGCCACTTGATTCCAAGTGGTTTCTCTACATTATTTTTTGAGGACCCTATCCACATTCCTTCTGTCTTTGAACTATTAATTTGTAAACCAGACAAAGTTCCAAATTTGTCCAAAAGTTTAAAGAGTAGATGAGCTGAATCTGTGCCTGAGAGAACAGCAGTTGTATCGTCAGCATATTGAAGAAGTTTTGTTTCTTCATCCTCTATTGTGATACCTTTTATACTGAAATTGTCCCTAACAGCAATTGCTAATATTTCTACTGCCAGAAGAAAAAGATATGGGGATAGAGGATCGCCTTGTCTCACACCACGTGTAAGATTAAAGTAATTTGAAGATAGCCCATTATTAATCACGCAACTCTGAATATGTCTATAAAAAGTTCTTATCCATCGCATAAAATCTGGGCCAAAATTGAAAAAGCTTAAAAATTGTGCAAGGAAATTCCATTCTAGGGTATCAAAAGCTTTTTGAAAATCGATAAAAATCAAAAGACCGGGTAACTTCTTCTTCTCAGTGAATTCCATGACATCTAGGATTGATTGAATAATTTTTGTTTCTCCGATAAATTGATCCTTAACATAGACCGTTTGGTTGTGATGAATTATGTTAGGCAATATTTTTTTGATTCTATTGGCGATTGCTTTCGAAATAATTTTAGCATCTACATTGACATTGCCATGCAGCACACTTGCCACAACATTGAACATACTGCATCGTGATGACCCTTCTTTAGCAAGCCGCTTCTTTAAGTCCGATTTTGCTTTGCAGATTCTCATTGCATCAGAATCATGAAACATAGTCGGCACAGGAGCCAGCTCGTGACTTAATACCTTCTTGATGTCAATGTCCCTTGAACTTGCTTGGATGCCTATCACTCTACTGTAAATCACTGAAGTATCGTATACCTTCTGCGACCCAACTTTGATATGCTTCTTACTGTCTGAAACAGTCTTGACTTTCTTTGAGATTGTACTCCGGAAACCTTCTGGCCAGCCTTTCTCAAATTCTTGCATTTGCTTGGTACCAATAATTTGCTACTGCGTCTTGAACATTTACTTTGTCATCTGCCACTTGACCACTCACAATGTTCACGATAGTTGGTGGATGTGATGTGGGATCAAGCAGATCAATACACAGCTTGAGCTTGTCTCGGATGCTTTGTTGATCAGCACCATCTGACACGATCCTTGCCTTCATCTCCACTTTGTGTGCTTCCTGAGTGAAGTCTTGGTCCTTTCCTACAAGGCTGATAATGTCCTGCTCCAGGCGACTGCAGATGTGTAGACCAAGAGCCCATGTCTTGAGAGTTTCAGGCTTCAAGGTGATTCCAATAATCCCACCGGGACCATGACCATAGCGCATGAAAGTTGTCTCGATGAACATATCACTCCAAATGCCGTTCCATAGCCCTGGGACATGATGCATCACATGCTCACCTTTCATGAACTTTGAGAGCTCTTCTTGCCCTAAGCTTCCCATTGAATGCAGATAGTAGAGACCATATCGAGCGTAGTTCACGTGAGCAGACGCGAAAAAATATGGCAGCATTTGCTTCACGGCAACCAAATGAAGTGGCCAGTCACCGCGATTGGTTCGTATGTATAACATCATGATGAAGACAGGCTTGATGAAGCAGTCAACCCACAGCTTGGATGTGTTGCTTGCGCTTGCAGCATGGTCAAGGCGTGTTAACAGTTATTTTATTGTACTGATGCTGGCATTGCTCATGGTGCCTCTCAGCAACTCTTCAAGAACTAGATTCATTGCCCTGATATTCTGTGGGAATTTCTTACCAGATAGCATTTTCGTTACTCCAGATCCTTCCATCAGGGGTCCCAACTGCGCCAGCGAAGCTCATCAATGTGTGAATCCCTCCAAGACGATTGATGACGTCTGAGAACTCCCTTGGATATGCCCACTACACTTCAATGGCAACTTTATTTAGTTGTTGGTTGCTTGTGAAAATGACATTCTTCTAGCCTCGTTCTTTGGTTAGTCACTTTGCCTCGTGAAGAGCCGTCATTATTGTGTCTGGGTCAGATGGCATCGTGTCGATAAGAGTGACATAAACTGCCTTTGTCTTTGGCTGCATCGAAACTCCTTGTTGCCTTGTCACCATAGTTTTGTACCCATTGTATTCTGGACACGCTTCATTGTTGGTAACATCCCTCAAGAGAGCTATGTCTAGTTCTTTTGCTCTTCTTTCGAAAGAATGGCACTGCAAAGAACCTTGAGGGGAAGAACACTCTTTTTAGGGCAATTGTCCGGTATTGTTACTATCTTTACGAGTGATAACCATTGCTGTATGCTCCAAAGTTCACTCAGCTTTCCATCATTTTGTGGTGGGTAAAATGAGTACCAGTACTACTGGGGACAAGTTGTGTACACAATGGGATAGGAGTTGCACCCACCCCTGCCATGAGTTGCGGTAGATGCCACAAGTCATGGTAGAAGCATTGAAAAAGGAGCCTTCGGGTTGCCTTCGACTGCGGTCACCCACTTGTCTTGTTGTTGTCTTGTACTATCTTTGGACCTTGGTAACGTTGCACCGGAATCTCAAAATCTATTTCTCTGGACATGTCCAATTTCGAAATTCTCGGAATAGATTCTCTTGTGTTCTGGTCATCATCTGAGGCATTTGTTGGCTGAGTAATGAGCATAGTGAGTGAATGTGTCGTTATCTTCCCATTCTGAGAAGATATGTCAGCGTGAAAGTTGTCTGCAACAGCTTGTATAAGCCCCAGACTTCCTTGGTTGATTCCACTTAGTTTAATATCCTTTGTTGCTGTCAGGGCTGCTGACCTCTTGAAGCGCAGTATCTCATCATAAGAACAGGTTACTCTGATCTGATACAGCCGATTTATTAATGTTTTTGAGTCTCTGATAAATAACTGAGGGCTATCTGCAGATTTGTAGGTTTGTTGGATGGAACACTAATTATGTTCATGGCTATCAGAAGTGCTGGGAAAGTGTCCTTCAAATTATCTGTTTATGCCACTAGAAGATCCATAACAGTTTGGCTAACTGACATCGACATATCTTCCTTGGTGATTGTTACATCATACCTTAAGACTTGACAGTCCAGGTGAGGAGAGGACTGCAATGTCATCCAAAAAATGATCTTGAATCTTCACAAGAAGGGATCTTTGCAGAAGTGCCAAATAGCTGGTATTGATGATACAGTTCAACTGAATTCCACAAACGTGACATCTCAACAATGACTTCATCAAATGCAGGGTCTGTATTCTCGTCTTCCTTTGAAGCATTTTTGGCAGCAGAAATAGATTTACGACACATAAAGCTTGCCATGCAATTGACATGATATTGGGCATCCGCTCCATGCAAGTCACTTAAAGCCCCTAACAAATCAGTAAATAACACACATTGGAGTCAAAGTTTGAGCCTTTGTTAAGAAAAAATACATACTGTTATTACAGAGGAGCAAGGGAGCCGCCGTCTTGAATCATGAATAATGCTTGGGTCCTGGGCACTAGTCTCCAGGCCATAAATCAATAGTCAGTAAATTCCAAGGTAGTGCTTGCATCATTTGCAGCTCAAGTAATCACTTTTGGGAAGAATTTCACCCAGAATTTTACTAAAATCACCAATGACATAGTAGGCGTTAATTACCACAGGGAGTCCAATTCTATGTGGAAGACTGTCCGTAAAGGGGAAACTAAACGCTTAATATCTCTTAATGCCCAAACCTGGTGGGGTGTCATCAAACGGATCATGAAAGACAATACCCACTACTGCAATAAAATGCAAAAAACGTTGTATGGAAGCACTTGCAAGCTTATGTAGAAAGTAAGGGTTTGGCTGCTGGACTGCTGAAACTATTTCTGCTCTAGCATGATCGGTATCACATGTAAGGTCTTGTGGAGTCAAATCACTCAACATTATGTCAAGATTCATGTGGGAAGACACCACTGTTGTTATTCAAATTATTCTTCATTCAGTTTCAGAGGAATTTTAAAAAAATCTTTCAAGATTCCATTCAAATGCCAGAAGTTCCACGGGGAAATAACTGCTCTCATCCGCAAGACGAACTATTAATAAAGAATCGAAAATAGCCACAGGTGATGGTCACTTTTGACACAGTTTGGACAAATGCGAACAAAAATACGAAATTCCTTGTAACATTACTACTCATTGAACCCAACTTGTGTAATACAGTTGAAGTACTCTGATATTTCTTGGTGAACAATCGAAGCTATTACAAACCACTAGTTTTAAGAACTTTCTTCAGACCAATGTATTAAAAAACAGAACAGTATTTAAAATGTAATGTTTGAAATATTCACATGCACACATATTTTCCGTATCTCAACAAGGGTTGAAGAAGAGCTAGAAATAAATCTTTTTTTCCAGTTCTGTGGCAGCATCGTGTGAAACCCTTCGGGAAATTGATAATGCAGAAACGATCTACCGCACAGACTTGAGAATTGGAGAGGTGGTTTATATTATTTGTCTTAACAACATTTCAAGTTGTTGGCTTCTTTTATTGAACAGTTTCGATTTTTTTGTTGTTGTGTGACAATGAAAACGATCAAAACATGCGCGCGCAGTGCCCAACAATATTGTTGCCTTTGTTATGCCATTCTATTCTTATGTTGTTGCTCAGAAGACCTGACCTGAAGACCCAGTCAGCCTGTTCGGTCAGCCTGATTGTTTGCTAGTCAAAACCTCAATTTTACTGGACAGATGTCCGATGACTGGCTTTAAAGGTGTTGAACCCTCGGAGGTATTTACCTCTGTGTCAAGCAAACATTTGCCAACCATATCAAACTGATGTCCCACAAACAATTTAAGCAACACTCTGGCCGGCTCTACTTGAGCATTCAACTCTTTTGCCATTTGCATTGGCAAAATATTACATTCTGTACCCGTATCAAGTTTAAAAGTTACAGGGGTGTTATAACTAATAAATCTTACTGAATTTTTCTTCTAGTAATACCTTCGATTTCTTCAATTATAGTCCTTCTTGTGGCACATCTTCCTCATTCAACAGTTTACTTGATTTGTCTTAATTTGTTAGTTTTTGTCCATACCACTCTTTGGTCTAAAGCAGTAGCGAGCATAGTGGTTTTGCCCATTACATTTGTGGCATGTTGCTTCATAGGCCGGACAATTTCCTCTGTTGTGAGACAATCCACAGAATTTGCATTTGAGTATCCTCCACAGGTCATTGGTATTTGATTTTCTGGCTTCTTGAGGTGCCTGGGTCTTCTTTACACTGTCAGTACTACTGGCTTGGGCAGTTGGTGGGTTGAAAATTCTTGATTGTTCCCGGGACTGTTGCATGATTCTGCATAGTTTAATTGCTTTCTCAAGTGTCAAATCTGTTTCTCGGAGTAGTGGCTCTTGTAGCTTGGGATTGTTGGTTCCCACCACAATCAGATCTCTGATCAAGGAATCCTTAAGCGGTCCAAAATTGCAGTATTTGGCTCTTTATTTTAATTCTGTGACAAATATGTCAAAGGTACAGTCTTGGGTTGTCATTCTGAACATGTATTGTTCATATGTGGCGTTTTTCCGTGGAACGAAATACGTTTCTAGCAGTGTTAGAATACCTTGGACAGTTCTTTGTCTGATATTTGCTGGCACGTTTGGTAGTGTTGTCAGGACGCATCTTGCTTTCATCCCAAGAAGACTTTGGATGGTCACAATCTGCATGTCATCTTCCTTTTCGTGCAGGCTGCTTGATATCCAGTATAATTTCCCTGCTTCTTTCCATTCCTTCCATACACCTGAAAGGTTGAGGCTATCAATATCTAATTCTGAGGGAGATTTAATGCATTCCATGTCATGATTGGGACATCTTCTTGTGTGTCTAATGTCTTTGACAAGGCTGCTTGAGGATTTCTTGAAAGTGTATCAGCAACTACTAGTTTCTTTCCAGGCATGTGTTTAGCCTTTACTCTGAATATTATGAAGTGCATAAGAAGACACTACTCTATCCAGATTGTAATGGTTAATCAGTGATACCAACGGCTTATGATCTGTCAAGAGCTGAAATGACTCCAGACCACAAAGGTAACAGAAAACTTCTCACATGCCCACTCCTGCGCTAAACATTCTTTTTCCATTTGGGCATACTTCTTTTCTGAATCTGTTAAGGTACATGACGTAAATGCGACAGGATGTAACTGGTCACCATGCTTCTGTAGAAGAACAATGCCTAGTCCAGAGCTGCTTGCATCCGCACTAGCCACTGTGGGCTTGTCAACATCATAGAAGGCTAGGACAGGTGCTGTGGTAGCCATGGCTTTGACCTTGTCAAAGGCTTCTTGCTGTTGATGGGACCAATTCCAGGCACTATCACATTTCAGTAATTCACTCATTGGACTGATCACATGTGATAGGTTTGGTGAGAATGTTCCCAGGTAATTGATCATTCCCAGAACTTGACGCAATTCTGGTACCTTATGTGGTGCAGAAAGTTCTTGAATTGCTTTGACTATATCTGGGGGAGGCGCGGTGGCCTCATGGTTAATGCGCTCGACTCCGGATCGAGTGGTCCGGGTTTGGGGCCTGGCCGGGGACATTGTGTTGCGTTCTTGGGCAAGACACTTTACTCTCACGGTGCCTCTCTCCACCCAGGTGTATAAATGGGTACCGGCATAATGCTGGGGGTAACCCTGCGATGGACTAGCATCCCATCCAGGGGGGATCATAAATACTCCTAGTCGCTTCATGCTACAGAAACCGGAGTTAAGCGCCAGCCTTAATGGGCCTTCAGGCTCGTAAAAGAGACTTTACCTTTTTACCTTATATCTGGGTCTGGGCTCATCCCTTCTTCGCTAACATCATTTCCAAAATACTGTAGCATATCTTAGGCTTTTGGATTTCACATTTCTTCTTGTTTGGCTTTAGTCCAGACTTTTCAATTGTCTCGAGGACTTGCTGAAATCTTGCAACATGTTCTGCAACAGATCTGCCAAAGCCAATAATGTCATCTTGGATAGCAGCATGCAGCCACACCTTCCTGATCCTTGAGGAGCTTGGTCATTCTTTTCTGGTAGAATTCTGGATCAGACGTTATCCCAAATAGCGGAAATAGAAACGACCACTTGGTGAAATAAAGGTTGTCAAATTTGAGCTTTCTGGGTGTGAAGGTACATGTATCTGCCAATAACCACTTGATACATCTAATTTTAAAAACACTTTTGCTCCTGCCAATTTTGGAGCAACATCTTCCAAAGTAGGAAGAATGTATCTTTCCCCCTCAACTGCTTCATTCAACTTCCTGAGGTCAACACAAATTCTAATTTTACCATTGGATTTTACAACAGGAACTATAGGAGCACACCAGTCGGTTGGGTCTGTGATTTCATCAATAATCCCTGCTAGGCGCCTCAAACATGCGATTTAGCTCTTCTTTTACCTTTGAATTCAAAGTAATGGAAATAGAATTTTCCTGGCAGTATTAACACATTATGTGTTTACATTGCCAGTGAGGTCAATGTTGACTGGCTCACAGTTCGCAAGACCAATGTTGCCAAACACATTTATTTAGCAGTTGTTCCTTCCAGATGCTGAACTAAACCTATTTGGCATGCTGTGAGAGGCCTTAAGAGATTATTTACACCGTCTCCTTCAATGACCTACAATACTAGACGTATTTAGTTGGAACACTTATGGTCCAGAATCATTGTGATACAAGATTGTAGCTTAAATCACATCCCCCTCCCCCCAATTCAATGTTGTGTGAGAATTTCTCAGGCGACTGCTAGTAGTTGTGAAAATCAACATTGGAGGAAGGGGGAAACGGGCATGGGTGTTCCAACAAATGTGACGAGTATTGTAGATATCAATGCAGTATAATTTGTTCTTATGGGAAATGTTTGCTGTAAAGTGACCTTTACAACTGAGCAT
>OX421447.1:27774553-27782053 GCA_949126865.1 Montipora capitata
CTCCAAAAGATTGGCTGCCCTCCAAAGCTCCTGGCAATCATCACCTCCTTTCACCAGGACATGCAGAGTATGCTCTGCTTCGATGGGGCCACATCCAATGCCTTCCCAGTCAGCAGTGGAGTAAAGCAGGGCTGTGTCCTTGCTTCAACCCTGTTTGGGATTTTCTTCCTTGATGCTGCTCCAGTATGCTTTTGTAGACTGTACAGAAAGTGTCTACGTCCGGACGAGGTAAGATGGCAAACTCTTCAACATCGCCAGACTCCGTGCCAAAACCAAAGCTTATGTGGTGCTCACACGGGAGCTGCTGTTTGCAGATGAGTGCACTGGTTCACTGAGCATGCCATTACTGCTTATTCAGCCACGCCTTTGATGGCTCGGTCATCCACATCGCGTGGAGCTTGACTGCCTGCCAAGAGAAATCCTTTATGGAGAACTGTGGGAGGGCATCCATCGCCTGGGTAGGCCGCTGCTTGGCTACAAGGACGTCATTAAGCGAGACTTGCGAGCTGCACTAATCAACACCAGTGCATGGGAGGACATTGCCGAGATACATGGCGACAAAGTGTCAAAGCGGGGTTTTCAAAGGCGGAAGCGAATGCTAGAGTCCAGGCTACATGCAAGAGAGCGGCAAGGAAAGAACACGCAGCCTTCTGCGCATGATTCCACAAGGCACGTCTGCGTCACCTGCAACAGAGACTGCCACTCCAGGATCGGGCTACACAGTCATACAAGATCCTGCCCAAATCCCCAGCGCCAACCATCGCCTCTTCGAGACAAGGATACCACTACTGCCGTCCAACATTGAATAGGGGGAGGGGGGCTATATAAGAGAAGATGAAACTCTTTCTTTTGTGCTTTAACACACTAGAAGCAGGTTGAAGTACAGCTCTGGTGCAGTTCATTTACATAACCTTCCCAACTACTTTTGTCTATGATTGTCTGAAAATTCTGGGTGTGGTCTTAAATTGGAAATATGACTTTATTGTTAGTGTGTACAGTTCGTTTGAAAAACAAACACAACAAGTGCTTGCTTTAACATTTAAATGTCTTTTCCCATGTTGTCATGAATTTTAGGCATTTATCTGTTTAAAGAGAAGGCATTTTAAACTTCCATACATGTGTTGGGATGTCTTGTTGCAAGTGTTTCAATTATATCAAATTGTAGAGCAAATAACATGATGAAAATTCCTTCGTGAATTAACGAAAAGGGGAGGAGTCAAAATGATAGTTAATTAAAGCCAAAAAGCTGGTCTTTAAAGGTCAAATGATTTCGCGGACTATAAACACTTAAAATGGCAGCTGTCAGTTGCCAAGTCAAGAGCAGTGCCTCTTACAAATGTCATGTTCATTTCAAACAGAGTCACATTAACTATAGTAAATAAAGTAAAAGTGATTACTTTTTTGTGCCAATAGCATGAGTAGGATGGCTTGTCAATCATTGACCTATTTTGGGAAAAGTAATCAACATGTATTTGAACATTACTCCATGACATTACTCCATAAGAAAATGCGAAATATATGCCCAATGAATGTGATATTTTGCAACCATAACGTAGTTATATGTAAAGCATACTGGAATACGTACAATAATTTTGTGTCTCTAATTATGGACAAAAGTTATTGTATCTACTTATTTTCAACATTACTCCATTGAAACCATGTAGACATAATGGTTAATTAGATACGTTATTTCAATTAAAGCTCTCTTTATGGAGTAATGTAAAGCCATGAAAAGTCCCATTACCTTTGAAGTCCTTTACACTCCAGTTTCAATATTTTACCTGTTGCTGTGCTTTAAAATAATGCACTATTTTAGGCTTCGAAAATTGAGTAATGTTGGGAGTGATGTCTGGAGTAATGTGAGTGCTCTCACATCTCATATCATTTCCTGCCAAATCGATTGAAATAAATCAGTTTTTGGCATTCTTTCAACGTCTTCCAAAAAAGAAAGCTTTCTTTTAACAAATATGAAACATCAAAAAACAAAAATGTTTATATATGGCATTCTTAATAAAATAAAAATTTCCAGAATAAGAAATGGTAGCAACTCTCATACAGTCATAGACAAGACTGTTGGGAAGAGCAGCATGTTTGAGGTCTTTATTGCTCTCCGCTCCCCCTTATTCAATGTTGTGCAAAATTGAATGGTTTTCGTGGGAAATTGTTGTCACCCTTCAACATTGAATAGGGGGGAGGGGGGCTATATTAGAGAAGGTGAAAGGCCTTCTTTTGCACTTTAAAGTGGTACTATGACCAAAAAAAAATTTTGTTTTTCCTTTGGATTTCAAAACTATGTTAACTAAACACTAACTCACCCAAGTTTTAAGTTTTGATTTTAAAAAAACACGTTTATTTTAGCTGGAATTTTCTTTTTTATTGGTCTGCTATTACTAACTTTAAAATCTTGAGAGAGCTGGGTCGAGGAGAAAATGACGTCAAACACTCACTAGTTTAAGAATGCAATGCGTGTGTAAAGTAAAGTAAAGTAAAGTGGTGCATTTATATAGCGCCTTTATCACAAGTCTCAAAGGCGCTTTACAATGATCAATTTACCCCCAGCGGACTGGAAGCATATACAGGCGCAAATTGCAGCCGCTTCTAAGCAGTCCATGCATGCTGGTACTCATTTTACCGACCTCGGAAGGATGGAAAGCTGAGTGAACTTCAGCGGGAAAGAAGGTCGCCAAATATTCCACTCTCGGCAGAACCGGGAATGGAACCCGGGACCTTAGGGTTGGAAGGCAGAGATCTTACCACAGCGCCAACCCCTCCGCCGGTTGTGTACGCGGCTTAATTAATATGCAGCACGGGAGTTTCGGGCTTTCAGACTTTTCAACCCGTGTTTTGCATATATAATAAATTGCGTTTACACGCTGAAATTTTAAGCTAGTGAGTAAATGACGTCATTTTCTCTAGATCCAACCCTCTGAGGTCCAATCGGCCAGTTTTGAACGTGAGTAATGGCGGACCATGAAATCCAAAACTGACACTCAAAATAAACAGCCTTTGGATGAAACTCAAAGCTCAAAATTTTGCCAGTTAGGTGTTTTAAAAGCGAACACGCTTTCAAAATCTGAAGAAAAAAAGGAAATGAATTTGGGATCATAGTACCAGTTTAACAGAAGCGGGTTGAAGTACAGCTCTGGTGCGGTTCATTTACATAACCTTCCCAACTACTTTTGTCTATGATTGTAGGCAGAGGTTTGAGATTTTTGCTGTAATGACCAAATGGTTGAGATTATTAAGTTGTTTGTTATATGGCTAATGGAACAGTTCTATTAAAAGAAGGAAAACTAATTTGCATAATCCATAATCGGCCTGTGGGCATTACTGAAAGAATAATGCCCTAGCGCTTAGCTGCTCTAATCCAATCAGAGCGGGTGTTATATCGGCCAGAAACACTACCCTTATTAATTATCTTTGATGCTGAAATCTTTGAAGGATCTAGATCCATGTAATAAGTGTGAGGCCTTTTGCAAAATAGCAAAGAATGCTTTGAAATTTTGACTTTACTATAAACTCAAGAATTTAATGTCAATCTGTATTGCCTGATTAGAGTGATGTTTAATAAACAAGCGGGAGTGTTTTATCGGGTTTAAAACCAAAAGGAACTGCTTTTGGACTTCATAAAACAATACATGTGAGTTTATTGAATGGCTTCAAGAACATTCCACCAAACGCTTGTCCCTCTGGATTACAAACAACAGTGCAAAATGTGAGAGGAAGATACTAGCATACAAGAAGTTCAAGCCAGGTCTCATTATTAGTATTCTTTGTTTGTAATAATATTATAAAGAATTCTAATGAGGAGTGTTTTATCGGGTTTAAAGCTCATGCACATGATGTTTTATCAATGTTTTGATAGGCTTTTAGGCTCCTAAATAATTATTATCAATACATTTTTGAAGTACATGTAAAATTATTGGTATCACATAATTATATTCAAGAAGTGTACCATTCCAGCTACAAAATCCATGTAAACCACCTGAAGCCAGATGTTGAAAAGTATTCCTCATACTGTACAATGAACATGTCTCAATCTATGTTGTAGTTCAGTTTTTTCCCCTGGTTTAATTATTTTTCAACCAATTCAATATTTTTAACTGGTTTATTTTTATCAACTGTCTAAAAAGGGATTTCCTTTTCTGTGGGGTGTAGTAGTAATCCCTTATTTCTCCTGCAGGATTAGATCTGTGCAGCGAGTGCTACTCAATGTTACTTTTGATTATTCCAAAAAAACTCCTTTACGTCAGCTTGTAAAGAGGCCATTTTGCAAAAGGAGTAATTTCCTCAAGTTTGAAGAAAAAATTAAATTTGTGACCCTCCATGGAAAAACATTGAATAAGATGATCGCATGTACACGGCACAGTCCTAACACATTCGCACGGTACTTGTCTAACACGCTTAGCATGGGTATATGCAATAAAAAACAAAAGAAATGTAGTAGCGTGTTTGTGCCTTTGGTTAACGGTCTGTCAACTGTTCATACATAATGGGGAAACACCAATCTGACCAAGCTTTTTGGTCAGCGGGTGAGCGCCAGGAGAGAATCTGGGATAACACAAAAATTTTACCTGAAAACGTTGGTTCTGGTCTAATTGCGCATGCTCCTTGAGTTTAAACGGAAACAGAAAAGAGAAAACAGTAAACAGCCTTACAGACCGTAAATTAAAGTAACTGGAGAAATGATCATTGGCTTGCTGTGTGAATGAGTGAAGATGAAACTTCTGACGCTTTTCATTGGTACATGTAAGCGTATTTTATGTCCTCTTCTACTACAATTTATGTTTCCGTATTTCTGAATGGCTTTGACAAGACCTTCCACAGATTTCTCCCCAAAGAGACTGACGTATTGTTTTCCCACGGTAATTTTGCAACAGCAACAGTAATCAATTTTTAGCAGCGTGTGAAAATTCCTGCAAACCAGAGAGAGTCAAAGACCAAAGCTGTGGTTGGCCTCCATTAAAGAGGGTAACATTTTATCAAGCAATTGACATCCTTGAAAAAGAATAGCATTAACTGCTGTCATGTTTCCAATGTAAGGATGAGATTTTCGCTCAAGACATCGTTTAAGCAATGCGTACGATTTCATTCGTTGTTGCATTTGGTACACATTGATGACAATCATTCTTTGCAAATAAACAAACATCACGAATGTTAATACATG
Source organism: Montipora capitata (assembly GCA_949126865.1). Taxonomy (NCBI): domain Eukaryota; kingdom Metazoa; phylum Cnidaria; class Anthozoa; order Scleractinia; family Acroporidae; genus Montipora; species Montipora capitata. Next base: position 27,779,721 of record OX421447.1, read on the forward strand.
CTACAACTGCTGAAACTGAATCAAACACTATTTGACAAGGCAATGCTTCTGGGCTTTAAGAGTGTGTTGAAAAGTTTTATTGACCTTAAGAAATGGAAATACTAAATCCTGCGGAAATGGTCTTTTGAACATTGTTGCTTAGCACTTGCACTTGCAACGAGTGACCTGTGAACTGTGACCTGTGTTTTAGACCCGCCGTCTGACAGAAAATAAAATTTTGCAACTACGACAATCAGAATATTGGTCTAACTGAACTATTTCACTGTTACTGATTAAGTTATTAAACTTTCGTTGCATGCCATTGTTTTACTTTTTTAACCCTAACCCTAACCCTAACCCTAGGCCTAAAAACCCTAATTAGGCCTAGGGTTAGCCAAATTGAGGTCTAGGATTACTTTTCAAAAGGTAAAACAATGACCTGCAATGAGTGACCTGTGGAATTAATGTGACCTGTGTTTTAGACTCTCTGTGTGTCAGAAGAGTCGAATAACAGCTAAATTTGCATTAACGTTGCCGAAGTACCCCACGGCTTGACTTAAACGTGAGGTTGTCTCAGATCTCACTGTACTTTTCAAGGCTGAAAAAAGCCTACTTTGGCCACTCTGAGAACGAAGTTGGATAACTATCGAATGACATTTGATTTCCATTGTACTTTCTTCAATATTCCTGCGACCCTTGTTGGATCTTCTGTGCTTGCGTGACTTCCGTGGGCATGTTGATGAGGTTGTTGATTTAGTGTTGGCCGTTTCTCTCATTTCAGTGGTTTTCTTTCTGTCCTGGCTAGTGATTTTAAAAAAGCTTTTGCTGCAAAGATTTATTGACGTGGGCTTGACAGAATTATTAACCCTATTTTACTGCAAGGATTTTATTTATAAACTCAAATAACACAAGCAGTTTATGGGCTTGATAGAATTATAAGGTTCAGCGTGTTAAAAGTTGACACGGCAAGCGTGTCAGCGCACACAAAGCTCATTGCACGCTCTTTTCTCTTACGCATGTGTAAAAGACTAAGACTTCAACTTTAATGAGGAAAGCTATTAACACGCAGCCAACGTGTTGAGTCACGCTCCTTTTGTTTCAATGTGCTAATGTGTCATGTGCGTTTGCATTCACCTTATTCACTGTTTTCCCGTGGTGGGTCACGTTTATTAATATCGTAAGAGTACAAAATAATACCATTGTAACAAGTAATGTAGGTACTTTCCAATACATGAAGTTGTATACTGCTCTTGTTAATTGTAAATTTGAGGGACAAATATGTAAGAATCTTGTATTAAACAAGTTATATTGCCAAAGGAATCATTCAAGAATATCACTGTTCTTTTCATTACAAAAAATAGTCCTATTATGTGAAACAAATGAATTCCTAGTTTGTAAAAAAATTGTGGTGCTGCGTCGGTGGGAGAGTGAAACAGGAAAATTTGGTTTTATCAAACATGTTGATAAACTAAGGTCGAATTACCACCATGAACGATTTGGAAAGCTGACGTTTCGAGGGGTTAAGCCCTTCGTCAGAGGGAATAGAGGAATTAATTGTGGGTGTTGTTGGTTTTTATGTGGGTGTGGAAGAGCTTTGCCATTGGTGGAAATATGGTAACATGAAATTGTAAAGAAATTAATGGAATGAGAGGCGTTCATTGATTCTGTGAGGATAGAGTGTACCTAGTTGAAAGTTGCGGCTTTCTGTGTTTCCGTGGTGTAAATTTGTGTAAATTGTCATGTTGTGGTGGGAGTGATTCAATCAATCAATCCAATTTTGATCCGAGTTTATCCCCGTAAACAGGGGTGGCCAGATTTACCCCACTTTGTCAGCAATCTTTCTAACTCCCACTCTCCATTTCACTCGATTCGTGGTGTCCTTTTTCCCCAAACCAACGCGCTTGCTCTGCTTCTCCACTCGCGTCTTCCACGTCTTCTTTGGCCATCCTCGCTTCCTCTTGCCCTTCACTTCGAACTTCAACGCTTTTCTCAGAACATGCCCATCATCCCTCCACAACACATACCCGTACCATCTCACTCCATTTGCCTTTGCCATCTGAACCACTGTTTCCTTCAATCCCAACATCTCCATCAGGTTCTCTGTCCTTTTTTTCTCCATCAGTTTTGCACCACACATTGCACTCTCAGTCCTTCTCAAAATTGCTATCCCATTTTTCACTCCCATATAACATCGCCACTCTTACACAACTCCGATAAACCATTCCTTTCACCTTCAGCCTGGCATAACACCAAATTGCATCTCGTCCACTTTCACCATACGCGGCAATCTCCTCTCTAGCGCCTTTTCTACCATCTTCATTGCATGCTCTAATAACTTCACCCCCCCTATATGC
>OX421447.1:27784553-27799553 GCA_949126865.1 Montipora capitata
TTCTTTGTTCTCTGACATTTGTTGTGTGGTTTTGCGATCGATTTCTTGGGCTCGATGTTGGCCTGTGGTGACAGCGGAGTCAGGGCCACTACTATGCGAATGACAGAAAAGGGTTTAGCCTTGAGGAAGGGCTAACACTCAAAACATCAGCTTTCAAATTTCTTTACAGTGGTCAATTTACCATATCAAATCACTTGATAAACCCTTCTCTTTATTTCACTTTTCCACAGAAACAGCACCACAGCTTCTTTACTATGTAACCCCTTTATCCGACATGTGAAACAATGCTTTACTTCCAGTAGCCATGAACCAATATTCTTAACCCAATGACTAAGACAAGGGTTGTTTTAGACTTAACACTTCAAAGTGATTACTCCAATCACCACAACTTGTGCCAATCCCTTGCCTGGAATGCAGTGTCTGACACTTACAGACTGTACACTGTAGACTTATTGTAACTCGCAGTTTTTGAAAGCAAACCATTTAAAAATGGGTGCTTAGACCTAAATACTGTTGGGCATTACTCACAGGAACAGAACGGAACAGAATATACCAGAATAAATCGGAATATGCCGGAATAAAACCGGAATTAAACAAAATAAACAGGAATGGTACCAGAATATACCGGAACTAGCCGGAATGACACCCAAATAAAGCAGGGCGTTACTAAACATAGGAATGGAACGGAACGGAATGTACCGGAATAAACTGGAATAAACTGGAATATGCTGGAATGAGGTGGAATAACACTGAAACAAAGTGAACAAGAATGGTACCGGAATATACCGGAATGACACCCAAATAAAGCGGAATATACCAGAATGATCCTGAAAATGCCTAAATTTGTTTTTTTAGTTAGCGCTGACCAATTTTCGGTTGTTTCAGTCAGCTTTTGTTGTGTCACGTGATTCCCTAAGGGAATCATGAGAAAATTTGAGAGGTATATCCATCCCTAAATGAATAATTATTTGTTGTGGGAGTATCATTTTTTGTGTGAACAAATACAGTAGGAAGAGAAACAGAATGTTATTCTAATTGTTTTTGTCTATGGATCTCGGTGGCGGCTTTCATTCACAGTCACAGTCACAGTCTAGAATGATAAAAATTATTACTTTTTCTTCCTTGTCATTCCGGTCCACGCTAATCAGCTTGATTCTGGTGTCCTTCTGGTTTATTCTGCCTTATTCTGTTGTCATTCCGCTTTGTTCCAGTTTTTTTCGGTACCATTCTTGTCATGTCATTCGTGTCATTCGGCCTTGTTCCAGCATATTCTGGTTTATTCCAGTATTTTCCGCTTTATTTGTGTATCATTCCGCCTCATTCCAGCTAGTTTCGGTATACTCCGGTTCCATTCTTGTTCATTCCGTCTCATTCAGTTGTCATTCTGGCATATTTCGGTATGTTCCGTTCCGTTCTGTTCCTGTGTTTAGTAACAACCAATACTGTTTATTATTAGACAGTCTGCATTATGTGGTCTGCAGTTGTCATACACCTCCTGAAATGGTAACCGTTTCAAATAAAACAGTGCTTAACCCAGCTAATTCCTAGAATGAAGGCGGTGTCCCTAACCTTACATGGAAGCTAACCATTCAAAATAAGTGCTAACCCAAATCACCAAGCTGAGCATTTGGGCTCATCCTCTGTGTAAAAGCCTGTGAAACTCACAGATGACGTAACACAAAGGAAAACAAAAGAGCAAAAAAAAACATCAAACAATAATCTAACCCTACCACAAGCTAACAAAGCAAAGAAAAAGTTTCACAGGTTTTCACACCGAGGTAAATCCAGCATTTGACCCTAATCACGAAAATTTGTTGGTCTTTGATGGCACCAGAGACAACAATTCACCATAACAATCTTAAAATAATTTCTCTAGTTGATTTTATACATCTTCCATAAAGAGTTCTGTTTAACCCTTTCACCCCCGTGGGGTTCCCCATTGACAAGTAAAATCGTCTGGCGTTAGACAGAGTAAAATCTATAAGTGGCACTCTTGGGAGTGAAAGGGTTAATTACAGAAATATATCCAACTATGATGAAATGGTTCATATGATTTAAGTGTAATTTGAAGTGCTAAGTTTCTACCCCATATGAACCATGTGAGCGTTAGCCCTACTGATGGAAATGGGCCCACACAAGGACAGAGAAAAACTCTGAAAAACTCGCTCTCTATTCAGTTAAGTCTGTTCAAATATAAGTGCTACGTGGCCAACGTTTGCAAAAACGTAATCCTTCCTTGTACTTGTACATGTTCATTGCCGTAACTTCAGATCCCGCGGCCTGCTCCTGTCTGACCTTGTAGCTCAGTCGGTAGAGCAGCGGTGATCTAACCCGAAGGTCATGGGTTCAATTCCCACCCTGGTCAGAGTTTTTCTCTGTCCTTGTCTGGGCCCATTTCCATCAGTAGGGCTAACGCTCACATGGTTCATATAGGGTACAAACTTAACACTTCACATTACACTCTAATCAGTTGAGTCTGTTCAAATATAAGTGCTACACTGCCAACGTTTGCAAAAACGTAGTCCTTCCTTGTATGTTGAAGTGGGTTTGGTGTTGCTAAAACAAGGGTAAGGGTAAGACCAAGGGTGAGGGTAAGGGTAGGACCAAGGGTAAGATCAAGGTTAAGGGGTGGTGAAGGTAATCAAATGGCAAAATTTCAATTTGTGGGAATTGCACAATATGTAAAAGCCAGGACATTTTTACATTTACATTTTTTTTAGAAGAAGCAACGCGGACATTCTAAGATTGCATGGAAAGGTGGGTTGCTTTTTTACCCTTTGGCAGGACACCTCGCCAACCCGGGGTCCTACATCCCCATGTAAACAGGCCCTTCGAGGAGAACGATCAAAGACTATTAATCCATGCCTTTATTCAAGCCTCTCAAAAGGAAATAAATGAATTTATGGTCACGTTGTTGGAAATACTGAACTGCAACAGAAACGCGAACGCTAGCCAAAACTTGAAATTAGACCAGCCGTTCACCACCCTTTGATAATAATCCAGATGATGTTTAATGACAGGGAACTAATGAAAATGTGCTTTATTAAAAGTCTAATAACAAAACGAAACAGTTAAGGCGACCTATAACAAGCCTTCTCAAGTTAGAAAGGGTGTTTTTCCTCATGCTTCACGTGGGGAACTCCAGTTTCTATCGGCTATGCTCCAATGTGATAATGACCATTTACAATAATCACTAAAGTGTTCACTGATATCCTTAATCCGTAATCTTACCAATCAGGGTTAACTTAAATGTTACGCCGACCTCATTTGATCTATATGTGTACAGACAAAACAAGTTTTAATTTTGCAAGCAAAGGTACCGATTGATAATCAAGGATATAAAAACTGTTGTAAAGTAAGAGACATTGACACCTAAATTTAGGCCACTCCCATGAACAACTGATCAGTCAAAAAGTACCAAACCTCAATAACTGGAACAAACTTATAAAGCGGATAAATGTGAAAGTGTCCTTATTCTCAAGGTCATGAAACAGCAACCTTTCAAAAGAATACGATAAAGTGCAACGTAATTTCAGTTAACGCTGCCTAACTTTGCCTGTTCCTCTCAAAATAGGAAACGCAATTCTTTTAAGCATCAGGCTTACTACATTTCGGAGCAAAAATAAATCTTAAATACTTTAAGGTTCCAGTGCTTAAAACTGATGTGATGTAGTATCAAGCATTTCTAAACGAGAGGCTACTAAGGGGAAAGCCTTATGCAGTTGTTTTTTGACTAAAAACTGCAACAAAAAAATGTTGACATTCCTATTGGCCTTCCGATCACACTAATATCCTGGGCGCTCTCATCGAAAATGCAGCGATTTGAAAATGCTTTTGTAAAAGGGTCATAACCAAGTCGCACAAATAGTATTAGTGTTGATAGTCGAAAAATGCATCAAAATAAAACAAAGGCACATGTGTTTCTAGCATGTGCTAGGGTTAAATGTCACAACGTGCAATTCTATTGTTTGTGACTGTTTTAGTGTGGAATGTCGACAATGCATCAAAACAGTAGTGGGGACGCGAATCAATTGATGCGTTTTCGATGAAAATAAAAACGCAAACTTTTAAAGAAGGTTTTACTATGGACAGTTCCTAACTGTGCGGTATGGTCCTAATGTATAGCAGATTATTCAAGTTCTAGACCAAATTCTTTTCTAAGATGCTGCAGGTGGACACCACTGAGTAGTCGATGGATGTCCTTAGATGCGACATGTCGTCCAGCATCGACGTCATCGAAATTTGTGCAGGATTTCAGCTGATGATAATAAACCATCTCGGGTCTTGAGCTGATTCTAATTTTGGTCTCCCCAGGGCGATTAAAAACCTTCCGTTCACGGTGACGAATGAATAAATCAAACGGTGCAGGTGGGAGGGGAGATGAGGGTTTATCTCTAACTCTTCCCTTGCAGCCATAACAGGTCACGGCTGATGTGTCATGCACAAACACTAGTTCATACGAAGAGTCTATTTCGTCATTTGCATCTTCGGTTGTTACATGTACTCGCTCACCAAATTGGGCCACATCTCTTTGTGGGTTCTTTGAGCATTTCCGTTTGCACCCGCGTTCGTTATCCTTTTTACCAGATCCTCCAGGTATACCAGAGCGTACTAGATGGTTCATTGTTATTTTGTAGGACGTAGTAAATTCTGACAGACGACACTCGTATGCAATGGCAAACGTATGGGCACAAATTCTTCTGCGTTCCCATCTTCACCGTGTGGGTTGTAGAGCCACTAAGAGTAATAACTGTTATCATTCTCTTGGTTGGATCAGTGGGGTGATTGGCCATACCTTGGAGGTCAACTATTTTGCATGCATTAACCCACGAACCACACAAACATTCTGGAAGTTTGTAATCTTCAAAAGTACCAATTGTACAAGATACCGGATCTCTGGCTTCTGAAGTACTCGGTGTCTGATCGTCTTCCAAACTGAGTGCTACTGTGGGATTTTCCTTAACAGACGCATCCACCTTTGTAAGATGGGACTGCTTTTCTTTCGGTGTCATCGCAGAGCACTTGTTCAAGGGTACTTGCAGATGTCTGTATTGTTCCGATAAAACAAAGGAGCCCTTCTGCAACACAGCCCTTTGCTTGTCCCTACTTGCTTCTTCCACTAGCTTTCTACACGTAACCAGGGCTTCTGTCGACGTACACTTCAAATTAGGGCAGTAACCAGGAGTGGTTGACACTTTTGCTTCTTTGATTTTAGATTTGTACTTAAAATTGCTGCACTCTTGTGCATTGTTATAGAAAAATTTGTCTTTCAAACCGGCCTTCCTCCTCGTGGAAAGAAGCATACCATCTTTCATATCTTCTTCTATGTGATCTCTAAAATATGCCTCAAACCTGGGCTCCTTCTCCAGGAAGATCCCTTTTTCCATGCTTTTCCACTTTTCAAGTAGACTGTCGACCTTTGCAACAAATTCGTCTTTGTGTGAACTGTCAATGATTCCTTTTTCTTTGCTCTTGTCAGATCCAAAAATGTCCAACAAAACCTCCTTCTTCATGTCTTTCAATCCACAGGCATCAATTTTACGACTGATATCGTCCTCCACATGCTTCTTGCAGGGAAGGAATGTACACCGTCTAAGGGGTGACAGAAAACCTTGCTGGGCCTTGCCTCTATCTCCTCCCACAAATATTATGCACTTGATTTTGTCATTTTGTTCCACCAGAGTGTAGCTGAAGTACTTAAAGTCTTTCTCACCTTTCCTCACATGTAACATAGCAGGTCCAGGAAGTATGGCTGGTTTACCTGTTCAAGTTTGGGTGAATTTCGTACTCTGGTAAGTCGTCAATGTTACATAGAAGTTTCCAATGTTGTATGTCGTGTTGATCGTTAAAATGCTTTGGGCGGTAGGGCTGCAACATTCATCCATTATTTCGATAGTTGCTGATCGGTTGCAAAGACAACCCGGGGATTTGGAATTGACTGCAAATTTCGTATGGCTGGATCTTGTCTTGCTAACCCAAGTAGAGATGCAAACTCGTCGTGTTCTTCTTTTTCCTTCAGAATTTGCCTTGCGTTAGAAATTTGCTTGACATCTCTTGGCATGTCAGCACCTACTTCACAGTAAATGACTCCACCTGCCTCCTCGACCAACTCGTCAAATATACTCAAGGAACCTTTGTGAGATCTATCCTTTCTCTTGATTGCCTCTAGCGTGGACGGTGCTGTGGGGGTGAAAGCTTTCCCCGATCGGCAAGGGTTTTTATGGGGACTAATATGGTGTTCTTCCTTTTTGAAGCGGTACTCGATCAAACCAAGCTGTAGCTCAGTTTTGGAACAATCTGGGATCGTTGTGCTAGTGCCTAGAAAGTCTGGGTACTTTTTGTGTCCATGGAACACATTTTTGACCAAATACTGGACATCTTCCATCACCAGGTCTTCAAGCCTTTTATTAGCCCAAACTTTACTCGCAGGAATTTTGCCATTTAAAAGATTGTATAGACTTGGCACTAGATCCACGATGCTCGAAGGACCCAACATCTGATACTAGCCAGTCATTTCAGCTTTTTAGCTGGGACCGATCAACAAAAAGTGCATTTTCCATTGCGTCGTTTGGTCGTTTGCAGCATATCTTTGTGGAGTCAACATCCAAGAGAAGCATGTTTTTGTCATCAAAGTCAAGCAAAAACTTTCCCTTATGTAGATAGGGTGTGGCCGGCAGTCGCTAAACTACATTGTTTTGCGTCTGTGAAAGAGACAAGCAAAAGGCTTGGATTGATTTTTCCTACATGCGTTGCCTGCACTGGAACGTAATTCCTGTGAGAAAATTTTTTTTGTGCTTTAAAAAAATTAGCATGAGCAATGGTACCCTTAACCTCTCCCTCTCCCTCACCCTTGGCCTTACCCTTACCCTCGTTTTAGAAACGCCAAAATGGGTTGTCTAATGAAAAAAATTAAACTGGTTTGAAAAAAATGGACTGGCTCAAAAAGTTTGGACTGGTTTAAAAGAAATTAAACCAGGGGAAAAAATTGAACAACAACATCCACATCCCAGAGCAAAGTTAGGTCTATAAAAAAAAACCCAAAACATGAAACACTGTTGGCTTTAACCTTTTACATTTTGCCATGTTTGTTTTCCCAAACTATTTTTCACAAAGTCATTGTCACTCAACCATAAAAAAATCACATGTTTTAGGAAAAAGGGATGGAAACAGTCAGTTACAATAATTATACAGTACTGAAGGGTTGAAAACATTGACCCGGAGTCCATGGACTACCCTGATGGACTACCCAAACAGACTACTCCATTAACCCATTGACTCCCAGGGGTTCCCCATTGACGAGTAAAATCATCTGGCGTTAGACAGAGTAAAATACTAAGTCTGGCCGGTTTAGGCCGGTTTGGACGTCAAAGGGTTATTCATACAATTTCAAGTGAGTGCTATTGATCGTAAGCAGTGTCACAATTAGTACAAAGCCTAAATACATTTTAAATGGCATTGGTTGCCAGTATTCAAGTCTAAGCACCCATTTTAAAAAGGTTACCTTTAGATAATATTATTGTTGTGATGGCTGATTACTTCATGTAAGTGAAGAGAGAGAGAGAGCTGTTCAATTCCTGAATGTAGTTGCATGTGGCCATGCGGACGAAAATAAACTAGATGCATCCAATGTAAGTGGATAATCAATTCAGTTTTTTCAATAGTACTCATTCGAAAAAGTAATTTTTTAGATTTAGTCTATTTTAGGGTAGTCCATGGACTAGGGGTCAATGTTTTCGGGTCACCCATACGGTACAGTCATGTAACTATAATTTGGTTTGAAAAAGAAAGAAAACAGTAAAATGTACTCACTAGAATATTTCAATATCTTCTTCTCCAGGAGAAAGCAATCAGTGCTGGAAAAATAACAGGTATTGACTCCTGAGCTTTGAGAGTAGATAGCAGTGTGAATAAACTTCTCAGCTTTGAGAGTAGATAGCAGTGTTCATACTTATGAAATTCAGTCTTGTTAACATTGAAAGTTATAAATGGGTTTTTACATAACAAAAGCGAAACACTGTGTTTGAATGCTCGATGGCTTCGGCTAAGAACAGATTAAGCTAATTGACACAAAACATAATGCACTCTCCAAATATGGTCGCTCCATTCTAAACTAGTTTTTAATTTGTGTAGGCCCAGTACATACTGGAATACATTTCCTCCCCTTTAAAAAGTAACTGTTGGAAATAACACCTGAAAAAATACTATTCCTTTCACACTTATCATAACAAATCACGAGTATGAAAGCTGCTTCATTTGCAACAAAAAAGTACCTTCCCTATCCTTGTGAGGTGCTGAAAGACAGTTAAATGTAATTTACAACTGTAGTAGATTGGTTGGCAATAAAGATGATTGGTATTTATTGAATGTATGATAATACAATCAGTACCTGAATTCTGTTTTTGTTTGTTTGTGTTGTTTGAGTAGTATTGACTTATTTCTGACACATGGTCAGTCATCAATGACTGATTGTGTAGTGTAAACTATGTTAGGTATTTTTACTGGGTTGCCAGTATGGCAATCCCAGGCGGAAAGTGGGTGGGATTTGTTTGTTTTATTTTTTTTAGTTTTTTTTTTCCGTGTCGGTAAAAGTCTTGCCTGTCACTCCCCTGGTAAGTGGTGTCTTTGTGCATAGAGCCCTCTGTGCATATTTTCTTAGGATCGAGAGGGTGGTGGACGCAGGAGAATCATTAACTTAGGCTGCAATGGCGTCGAAAGTCATGTAACACGAATGGCCTTTTAGTGGATCCTAAACAAAATATACCCTTATGGAGCTCAATAATGGAAAGTCAGTTGGATAAACTAGGCAGGTGGTGAAAAACCAACACCTGGAATCTCAAAAGCGACGAGTAATGGACTTCGACAACAATCTATCGCCCGTCAAGCCGAAATCAAAGTGAGCTGTATTTCTAAAATAATATTTTACCAAGTGTGCTGTTATGTAGAACACTGAAACCAAATCGAAAATTCTCTGGTAACTTATGGGTTCAACAAAGACAGAGGATGAATCGAACACCTTACGTGGATCTGTGATCAACTCTGCACAGTCTTCAGGTAAATGTGACAGCCAAGAATTATTGAAAGAAAGCTTGTCGTGTATTTTGTGCTTCATTATTCAAGGAAAAGGTTCTTCATGGAAACGGTTTGATCCTGAAATTTAGTTTGTTGCAATATTGCGCATATTTGACACGATTGAGTTTCTTCTCTTCAGGCACGTAATGAAATAGAAGGGGTTTTTGCCTCTAATAGCAAATATGTTGTTTGGTTCAAAAAATTGTTCACTGGAAAAGGTGGCTTTTATGATATGAATTCATCATGTTTTATGATATGCAAGCTTAACTGGATAGTTTTTATGGCAATAGTAAAGCATGTTCTTGTCAAAATGAGGTTAGCGTCTTTCTGGTGTGTTAACTTAATTAAGGTAATTCCTTAGTATTGCATTGCGCATCCCTACTGCGCACGATTTTCGCGTCATTAGCGCGCGCACATGAGCATGTGCACATACAAAACGTAAGAGATTTCGCTCAAATTAAACCCAGTAGCGAAATAAATGCTCCTTTTCTCTCAAACGAGCACTGTGACCCCTGATTTTTTTTCAGGTATTTGCGAAGAACAGTCTAATACAGAACATATTTGAAGAAGAAAAAAAGTTTGATAGTAGAACATGATTTTTTTTGGAAAACAGTTTCGTACTGGGTGTATTTTACCCAAGGCGAGGACTTCAAGCTAACCACGGAACTGTCCCAAAAAGTGCACTATTTCCACAACCAGGAAATCAAAGTCGGCGTAAATGAAGCATTACTGCTTATGTAAATAAAAGCAGCTTTATTTTCAAAAGAAAATTTTGTGTCTTTGAAGTAACCAAGACTTAATTCTGTATGAAGGTGATTCGAATTTTTAACGTGAAAACAGTAAAAATGCCCATTTTAAGAGCCTGCTGACGCGTAAACAAGCATGGTGACCTCATTTTTTTATTGAATTTTTTTAATGTTCATATCATGAATGTTAATTATGCCAAGTTTCCAAAAAAGTTTGATAGTAGAACAATTTCAAGGGAATTACCTGAAATCGTAAGTTTGTATTTGCCGTCTGCCGCGTAACCTTGATTTCCACTCTCAAAATTACCTCCAGAACCTACTTTTTGCGTAGAATAAGCTTTTAGAATGATGTTCTTGTTTTGCATAAAGCAAGCTAACAAAATCTGTACCTTGCTGAGTTCGCATTTGTTAGCGTTAATAGTATTTTCAGTCCGATGCTTCTGTTTTATGAGGGGTATATTGTTTTGGTCTCCCATCCAGATACTAACCCCACCGGATAGGAATAAAGTTCAGTGAACTTTGGTATTACAAAACTGTCAGATCCTCAGAGGGCACGCTTAAACTTGTGGTGAAAAGAAGTTGTGAGGGAACTTGAAAATTATCAACATGTCAGCCCAGAAGCCATTGTTTCTCGCTTCTCTTTTATTTGTTATTCTTCAGAGACTGGAATGCTGTAGTTCAATACCACTCAATTCAGTGCCTTCTGATTTTCTGTAATTCTGATTTTCTGTAACACGTACCACAGGCAACCCAGTGTGCGCTTCACGGAAGCATCTCGTTTTTATAGAAGCAGTCTCTAAAAAGTAAATGTGATTATTAAAGGTAAAAAGAATAAAGTTCTGATTAATTAATTTGTGATCACATTTGAAAGAGAAACTTGTCCATTTGAAGAGACATAATTAAGAGTAATTTAATAATTAGTCTTCTTAATCACATAGCTTTGCAGAACAGTAGTCATTACAGTTGTCCAATGAGAGTGATAGGGAAGGAAATGAAAATGGGGATGAAGAAGATAAAGAGGACTCTAGTTCTGAGCAAGCAGAAGAGAGAACGAGAAAAAATGGCAAAAAAACAAAGAAAGCAGGCAGGAAAGCAAAGTGGACTCGGACAGTATTAAATGATGCTGCAGATATTATAATAGGCAGTGATTATTACAAAACAAAACTCATTTTTACCAAGGTCAAGACCCAGAAAAATGGGCAGATTTATGCTGCCGTACTTGATCAACTAAAGGTCAGATGTAAGGCAAGGAATGAAAATAATTATTCAGTTTACTGTGCCACAACTCAAGAAGCTTATATCAGAATGTAAGCGTGTAGCTTTGACCATAAAAACAGCAAGTGGTACATGTATAAAACGATTTCAAGTAGAGAGGGGTTATAGTACATGGTGTAATCAGTTATTTGAAGTACATGTAGTGAAAACGCGTGACTCCTGTTCCCCTGAGCTGGCGATAGAGCCATCAGCATCAAAAGAGGAAAACAATCAGATGACAGAAAATGAAGGCATTGTTGATGAACACAAAAACAGCTCTGTTGGAGAATTTGTACCTGTAAAATCAGTTCCAACAAAGAGGCAGAACAAGGTTGACCCACTTGTTGAAGCCATGCACCTTATGAGAACTGCACTTGAGAACGACCCTACAAAAGAGCTCATTAAATTCTTAAAGTCAGATATAGAGGAATCCAGAGAGCATGAACTCAAACTTTACCAGATGCTTTTAACACATTCTAACCCTTCCCCACAACCACAATATGCAAATCATCATGGGGATTATGTTGCTCCAAGTGTTGTAAACCAGGGTCCTTCTATTTCCCCCACATCAGTTTGCTCCTCAATGTAATTATGCTTCATGTGATGGAAACCACAATTCGTGTCAACCAATACCCTCTGTGGCACCTTCCCCTTCGTTTTCTGCAAATTCAAGTCACACAAGAAGCTCTCCGGGTAGTTTGAGAGAAGGGAGTGAGAGTCCTTTTTATCATTCGCTGTGATGTCATTTCAGGAAAGGTGCCTTTAAACATTGCATTAATGATGCTTGTACATGTACATGTATAACAACAAAAGCAAGTAAAGTTGTCTGGCTCAAATTATTGTAAAATCGTTGTTAATACCACAATGCCTCTCAGGTTAGAAGCAGCATGCATAACCTAGTTGTTGTAGTTCAATGGCCCCCAAAAAATATTATTGCCAATTCACTGTAGGTTTGTAAGGCCATTATCTGCTACGCAAAACCTTGCAAGAGAAACAGAAGACATGTTAACTTCAATGTACATAGTCTACAGCCTTCTTATCAGTGTTTTAGTAATGCATTAACTTTGCCAATAATTATGGTTGTGTTGGAAAATTCAGTTTCATAATAAAATCGTAATTCGAAGCATGGTGAGTTATACTCTTTATGTACACTGTACGAAACGTTTTACTGAGAATGCGTCATTTATTACCTGAAGCTAAAAAACTGCATGGAATGAAACAAATTTAATATCCAAACTCTTTGTTAGCAGACTGGAAGTAAAGTTATGATCATAACAATTCTCACTGTGGAGAAGCTAACCGTTCTATCAAAATATTATTTCTTTTCTTTTCTGATTTGCATGTTTAGCACCAATCTAGATTTTAACAAATGTGATACCAATATACCAGTGATTGATGAGGTGAGAGGTGAAAATTGAACTGAAAAAAAGTGATTGTGATCTTGCACTTGCTATTATTTTTCAGAATTTTTTTAACAATCAAAAACAAATCACTGCATTTCTTTATTAATAACAGAAACAGTGCAAAATTGTGCATGCATGCAGAATCACCAAGTACAATTGGAGGTACATGGACTCCATTGACACCCTTACTGATCTGAGGAATAAAGTTGGATTCTTTTATGTCGGAATAAAGCTGTGTTGGTTGAAATATAATGGCGTCTTGGGAATTCCCAGGAAAGCCACACAATCCCCAAAGAAACCAGCAGTTGGCATCAACCATTGCAATTAAAACTATGGAATAAAAGTTTTTGAAGGTTTGATATTCCTTAGCTGCAAAGCTTCCAGGTGGACATTTGATGGGTAAGTGGCATCCATCGATGGCAGACCAACAACAACAAAATTGCTAGTGTTCCTCCATATCAAGTATCTTCTCCTTAAAATGTTCCTCACATCTTGGTAATTGCTGTCCAACACATTCATCCCATAAATTGTTCACTATAGCTTGTGTGACTTCATTAACTATGGTACATACTGTTGATACTCTGAAGCCTGTCACAGAGATTCCAACCCCATGTGATAGATAATAGGGAGTAATTATTAGCGCCAAAGGTGCAAGCTTCTAGGAGGGTCCGAAGGAATCACATCCACCCCCCCCCCCCCCCCCAAATTTAGGTTCTCTCAAGTGCCATTTCCTGAATTTTGACATCATTCCGGCCTGAGGTATTCTATAAGGTCTATTCTCATCACGCACATCTTTGGGGTTTTCTTTACTGGCGTAATCCACCTTTTCAGAATTGTTTGCTGGCTTATTCATTTTGATAGTCATAATCGAGCTGAGTGATCTTCGAAGATCCAAGTTAGAGCGAAAATCTGTTTTCTTTTTCCTTATCATGGAAAACACCCGCTCTTCTCTTGCATTACTATGTGGTATTGTCAAAACAGCCAATGCCACCTCTCTAAGATTTGGAAGTTTCTCTTGCAAACTTCCCCATATCATGTCCATCCAGGGATATGTAACCTCAGTGCTGTCATCATCCAACTTTTCCACAACTTTTGATTCTTTCCAGATATGCGCTGGGATGTCTGCTTCACTCATGGCCTGATAGATAAAGAATTTCTCTTCTAAGGTATCCATTGCTCGAGGAATATTGATCACCTCTCTGTGTACGTGCTCTAGAGAAGACAGCACTTCTTCTACATTGTCCTTACTGCATTCATTCCTTAAACTGAAATCAATGAAAACACAGTTTTTCATCAGGGGGTTGCCAAGTGGTAACCATTTTGTGCAGTATGTGAAAACTGTGATACCATCATAAAGTTTGTCAACATCACGAATGTCAATATCTCCTTCATCCAGAAACTTTCTGAGTCGTCCCTTTGTTACCATACCAATTGTCACAGCGGCATCTGCTTTCTGATTCTCCAAACTACTGTCCAAACCCTTCAAAGTTCCAAACTTTTCTTTGTGCTCCATGACTTTCTCTGGTCTTATGAATTTAACAGCCAACTTGTTTAGGAAAGTTTCCATCTGTGTATGCATCAAGTACATGTATATGAGAGGATCTTCCCTTTGCAAAAACCTGTTGAAATTGGTTAACAAGGGAATTGCTTATTGAAAAAACATGAGATATATTTCACTCATGGGGCGCTTGAACGATTCATTCAGGGGTTTAAATCGATTATCACTTTCATGTTCTGACAGAAAGTATGACTTCAGGGCGTGGTATTTCTTTAATTCTCGATCCAAGCAACGCTCTAGACAAAGCCATCTAACAGAAACGTACTTTACCACTGCCTCTTACTCAGTATCACAAAACATACAATACTCCTTCAAAATTCCTTTCCTCTTAGTTGATTTATCAAATCAATAAAACAAGTGAACACAATGATCTTCCAAGTCATACCCAGTAGCATCTGCAAATGCAGTCGCACCTTTTGCCGCATATGACATGGGCAGCCTGCAACAACAACGTTGGGCTGTTTTGCTAGCTCCCAACTTTTAATGGAGTCACATGCACCAATGTTGTCAACTCCCAGTCCTGTTACGGAATTCCAAGAAATTTCATATTTCTGGAAAAGAGCATCAACATGTTAAAAGATAGTCGCAGCTGTTCCACTTTTACTTCCTTCAATGAGGTTCATGTCCAAAAACTTTTTCATTACTCTGTTGAAGTTCACATCATAAATGCGGACTGTGACGGGATACATTTTTGCTATTCCAGTGTCATTACTTCCATCAATCATAAAACTGAATGGAAACTTCTTCACATCATCTACCAATTCCGCCTTAGGGCGCGTTCGATTGACCGTATTCCGGAATAGGAATACATGGAATAGAAGTTAGAAATCTTTCGTTTTTGCGGAGATTCATATTAATATTGTCAAACATCTGCTAAAATGCTATTTTAAATATAGCTTTATTATCCTTGTTGCTGCAGAACGCCACACATAGTGTTTTAAATCATCACTCCACGTATTCTTATTCCGGA
>OX421447.1:27804553-27812053 GCA_949126865.1 Montipora capitata
TTGCACTTCAAGAAGGTTTATTAGGGAATCGCCATTTTACCACTAAACTCCCTCTCCGCATTGCGTGTACATATATATCCAGGATGATAACGTCACTCACACAAACTTCTGTTTCCAGTTTCTGACATCCTAACTTACACCCTCTCTGAGAAAAACGGTCATCCCTGACACTTATGAAGAGTAACAATGACTTGGAAAAAAATGCATCATAATCATTCCGAGGTACAACAGTTGTGAGAAAATGCCACGTCGGAGTTTCCCTTTGTTTCCTTGTAACAAAACTAAGTTGAAGACTATAATCGCTTTTGAAAATTCAGTCTTTTTCCTTTTCACATTCAGGGTATCAACGCTAGCACAAATTAGCCGCAGCTCCTTAAGTCTCTGTTAAACAAGGGCTGTTGTCACCTTTGCAACTTACTGACAACTACATGAATCCTTTCTTCCCAGTGAGAACACAGTTTACCAGGAATGCCCTGTTCACTCAGATTGTGTACCAGTACTCTATCACCAGACTGAACTCCTGACTATGCTGTTTGACTCTGGTGCTCCCTTAGCCAGCCTTCTTGCCTGCGAGTATGTCAGCTTCCAGCATCGCTTTGTGCCACTTTGCTACATATTGGGAATGATGCTGTTGCTGGTTTTTCCTTGAATTCTGAAGAGTAAGTCAGTTGGTAGTTGAGGAGGGTGTTCGAATAATGGGAAGAACGGTGAATATCTGGTAGCTTCATACCTCGTGCAGTTATACATGTGAATTACTTGATTTAGATGATCTGCCCAGCGTGATTTCTGTGTAAATTGTTACTGGTAAGGTGCAGAGCATACTCAAAAGGATGCAGTTAAATCGCTCTACTTGACCATTACCTTGTGGGTGATATGGGATGGTGCGAGAATGTACTACCCCACATAACTTTTCTATCTCCTGGTGAAGGTGGTTTTCGAACTCTCCTCCCTGCTCAAGATAAATCTTTAATGGAAAGCCAAACCGTGAGATAAAATCATTGTATAATTTTGAGCAACTGTTCGGGCTGAGTTTTTTTTGTTGGTATAAGCTTGCACATAATGAGTGAAATGGTCCATAACACCAAGGACCAAATAGTGCAGTGGTCTCAATAGGTTGTAATGGGGCTCTAGTCGTGAGAGTGGGTGAGTTACGTTTAAGACATTGATAGACATGTCCAATATAGTGTGCAACGTCTCTCTCTGCATGCGTGGCCAGTAAAAACGTTCTCTTGCAAAGATGACCAAGATGACCCATCTTCTCATGAAGGTAAAGTAACTTTATTTAACATCGGTAGTTCCTTCAGCTACGAGACTGGTATCAATGGAAGCTGACGGTGCACCCTTTACCCCCCTCCCTCTGTCAGTGCTCTGTTTTACAGGTATTTAAAGCTATAGCTACACAGATCAGAGGAAAGTAGAAACAGACGTTTAAGTCACCGACGATTGAACCAGGGACCTCTGGCTCCGAAAGCCGCGCACTAGCCAACTGAGCCACGACTGCTCCTATCACTTTGTGCTACTTTGCTACATATTTGGAATGATGCTGTTGCTGGTTTTTCCTTGAATTCTGAATTGAGGACCTATGAATGAAATTTCTTTGGAATGATGATTTGAGTGTGAGGTCCTTTCCGTCTTTTTAGCACCCATCCTTGTCAACTGAGAGATGGTCCCATTCATGAAGAAGCAGCTTTGTCTCATGTAACTCTTTTTCCTTTTTTTCTTTGTTTGGGTATTGGCCATGCTGGACCAAGTTTACAGTGCCTTCCTCTTGGAACTTTGCAGAACAAGAAAAAGCTTGAAGGACATCATGTGGTACCACCTCAGTGCAGGGCTGCATGTAATTGTTTCCACCTAAGGGTACCCTGGATAAGCTGTCAGTGTCAATGTTGGTTTTCCCTGGGCGATAGTGAATTGTGAAATTAAAATGGACCAAGTCTCCTACGTAACGTAACTTTGCAGTTGACAAAACGTACGTTACACTTTAAAGCTTGGGGGTAGTAGAGATAGTCCCTAAATTGATCACATACAGCCCATTTCAGCACTAGAAATTCCAACTTTCTGTAGTGGAGGTGGTTTGGAAACCGTATGCAATAACACAAAGAACATCAACCTGATACTGGTACAACACTTTACCCAGCCCATCGTGGAGGCATCAGTGTGTAGGACAAAAGGTTCCTCGAAATCTGGGTAGGCCATTACTGGAGCACTGGTGAGACAGTCGATAAGATTTTGTAACGCAGATTGATGAGTGTTAGTCCAATCAACAGGACACTTTAGGGACAACTGTCCAGTGTCTTTCCTTAATGTCTGCTTCTTCATCTCTTCACAGCATTCAGCAGGTGTTTCGACTAGAGCAAAAACAGGTTTTTCAATCCTAGAAAAGTTCTGGGTGTATCGGTGGTAGTAATTTAGGAAACCCATAAGTTTGCGTACCTTGCTTACTGTCTTCGGGATAGAATCCTTAAGGGGAAGAAGTGACATGATACTGGATGAAAAACTCAACTTTATTCAACTTGCTCACATCAACACACTGTGAAAAACGTTCAGTCCCAAACCCCATGATACCCTGCAATTCTCACGGGGTACCCAATCATAACTCATCAACTTTTAAGTTAAAAAAAAAATAGCAACAGTTAAACACTTGCATTGTTCTTTTCAATGTCTATTTCATGCTAGCTTGCTATTCTCAAAGATGCTCAACAATTTGATTGGAGAGGATCCATGCTTCGTTGGGCAATCGGCAAGCTGTTGACTAGCCTCAACCCATTTAACATTAGCAACATCTCCTGTTTGCTAAAATTTTCCTTTATGGCTGACAGCTCCAAATGTAACCTCTTCTCGTTAACCACTTTGTTGGACTTTATGGCATCCAAAAGAGACTTGCAATCAGTTATACATTTTATATGCAGCAACTGGGGTCAGCCACACCATAAGCCAACTCACTGAACAAGGTTGCCAAGAAAACTCCAAGGTCAATCCCATCAGCCATTGCCAAGGTCTCAGCTGCTAGGGTACATCTCACAACTCTTCTAAGTGTCTTGGATTTCCAAAAGATGGGGATGCACCTCTCATCTTCTCCTTCCAGGAACACAATCTGTCCTCCTTGGGACCCATTATCCACAGTGACTGTAGTTCCATGAGATGCATCATCACTGTATATTTATTTAATAGATGTAAGTCTCTCTCTCCCAAATTCTGGAATTTCAGTTTCATACTCTGATTTCACCCCTTTAATGAAACTCCTGGTCCAAATATCGGCGAATTCTTAAAAGTGGAAGGAGCCATCTTGTTGTAGTGATCAAATCCTCACTCAGTACGTATATGCAAAAGAGCTAAAAGTAAATTGCTTCCTCTGCTACCAAGAAAAACTCAACTATATTCAACTCGCTCACACCAACACTCTGTAAAAATTGTTGCCTTCAGAACTGAACAGACTATCTCATGAGACCCTGCAATTCTCACAGGGTACCCAATAGATGGGTACAACTTGTACCCCCCTCCAGAAACCACAGGTTTAAGAAACACAACTTAATTCTCTCTTGAACAGTTTATACTTCCGCTGTGTCAATTTAACTCCTTGATCTCGTAAGAAATTAAGGACTTTGCGCATATGTTCAAAAAAAAAAAAATCTTCAAATGTTGCACTAAACACAATATTGTGTCATCCAGATATGGCACACAGACTGTCCCTTAAATCTCCTTGGCAGTTCTCAATAAATTGCTGGAATGCCACTGGGGCAGGTGACAAGCCAAATGAGATTTGCACCCATTCATAAAGGCCCCAGTGAGTGATGAAAACTGTTAACGGCTGACTTTTGGGATTCACGAACCCCTGGTGGTATGCTTTACCCTGGTCTAGCACAGAATACCAAGAGTTTCCACGGAGGTTGTCCAAAGTCTCTAATCCTGGGGATTGGTTGGTGATCAGGCAATACATCTCTGGTGCAAAATTCCTCATCATGTGAAAGATCTCACTACATTTTCCTTTCCAAAGAAATCAAACCCTACCAGTATTTGCTTTCAGAACAATATTCAAAAGTAACCTGAAAATAAATGTTGTTACCCAGTCGGAATCTGGGTTGTTTTTTTTTTTTCTCCGTGTCGGTAAAAGTCTTGACTATCACTCCCCTGCTAAGTGGTGTCTTTGTCCATAGAGCCTTCTGCGCATATTTTCTTAGGATCGAGAGGGTAGTGGGAAATGCGTAGATTCTCTGGTGGACATAGTACTATGATTAACTTAACCGGCAATGGCGTCGAAAGTCATGTAACGCGAATGGTGTTTTAGTGGATCTTTGAACAAAATATACCCTTAAGAAGCTCAATAATGGCAAGTCATTTGGATACTGAACAAGACAGGCGGTGGAATCTTAAAAGCGACGAGTAATGGACTTCAAAAAATTGTTCGCTGGAAAACGTGGCCTTTATGAATTCATCATATTTTATGATATGTGTGCTGGATAGTTTTTATGGCAATAGTAAAGCATTTTCTTGTTATTCAAGGAAAAGGTTCTTCAGGAAAGGGTTTGAACCTGAAGTACAATGTACATGGTAATTTGACACGATTGAGTTTTTTTCTCTTCACACACGTAATGAAATAGGAAGAGGTTTTTGCCTCTAATAGCAAATATGTTGTTTGTTTCAAAAAATTGTTCGCTGGAAAGGTGGCCTTTATGAATTCATCATGTTTTATAATATGCGAGCTTAACTGGATAGTTTTTATGGCAATAGAAAAGCATTTTCGTGTCAAAATGAGGTTAGCGTTTTTCTGTTGTGCTAACTTAATTAAATCTAAATATACATTCTGCCTCGTGAGTTTGTTATTCTCGTTAACCAGCAATGGCCTTGAAAGTCATTGCAACGCGAATGGTGTTTTACTGGATCTTATGTTGTTTGTTTCAATAAAATGTTTTGCTGGAAAAGGATTCTGTGATATTTTCTGCCTTTGTGAATTATATCATGTTGTGTATTGAATTTTCGAAAATTTCGAATTTTTGAAACGTGATATGGGAGGATATTTTTAGTATTGCTCTGTAAGCAGGAAAGGTTTCATGAAAATAAACAGGTCTGTTGGAAGCGTGCTTGAGTTTCAACAAAATGAGCCCCAAAATCAGCAAAAAATTTTGATGCCGGTGAATAATAAAGTAGCTGCTATTTCCAAAATGATGGAATTACCTTGGTGATAAATAACCTCGTCTTGGAGAGTAAATTTTTGACTTTGCAGAAACAATGGTGGGCGATTGTGATCTTTGTTTTGAATTTGTCATTTATTGTCAAACTTTATAACACTTGACAGAAAAAGAAACTTACGAAAACCCGGTATCTTTTGACACAGATGCTTCACTGTTTGGCAAGTAAACATGCCGCGGTAACTTAATCACAGCGCCCGCTGAATTCCGGCGATGTCACTTTCGATTTTGCGATTTATTTGTGCAGGCAAAATGTACTATAACAAAATTGAATGTAGCAAAAATCTCCCAAAATGTTTGTCGCTGATCGTACTGTTTATATTTATATTCACGGTTCAAAATTAATGTTGTTTTCATGTCGTAACTATGTTATTCTTGAGCGACCGTCCTTGAAACTTCCTTCTGCTGTTTCTAAAAACTCTGTATCGATATTTATTTACTTTTGCATCAATATTTGTTTTTGCATAAAGCAAGCTAACAAAATTTGTACCTTGCTGAGTTCGCATTTGTTAGCGTTAATAGTATTTTCGGTCCAATGCTTCTGTTTTGCAAAGGGGTATAAGTTTAAGGTCACCCATGCATACACTAGCCCCGCCGGACGGGGATTAACTTTAGTAAACTTTAGTAAACTTTAGTAACTTTAGTATTACAAAGCTGTCAGATGCTCAGAGGGCACGCTTAAACTTCTGGTGAAAAGAAGTTGTGAGGGAGCTTGAAAATTATCAGAAGCCAATGTTTCTCACTTCCCATTTATTTTCTTCAATCTTTCTGGGTTCAGTATTTTTCTAGTAACCACATGTCTTCTCAGGCTATTTACCCACGACTCATTACGCTACATATTACGCAAGGACAGATCTGTTTCGTCGTACGAACCTGTGAGGACCTGTGAGCCAAAGGGCCTGTGCTGGTATGACTTCTGGGTGACCCCTTAAATGGTCATAATGACCCCCCAACTTGAAAAAAATTGTCTGGAACGGTGCATGTACCACAGGCAACCCAGTGTACCCTCACGGAGGGTCTTGTTATTAACTACAACTAAATTATTATGCTATAGTTCTTCTCTCCTTGTCTCTCTTTTTTTTTAATTAAAATGAACGAAAAAGAGTATTAGGGGCTAACTCGAAAATCTCACGGTTTCTTTAGCCTCTAGGCTCCAAATATTATTACTATTCCTTGTTATCCTATTGTAAATTTTCATTGTATATAACATTTTTTCTTGTAATACTTCTACGTGTGAGTCAATAAAGATTATTTTCTGGTCGGGTCTTTTTGTTTAGTGCACTGAAGTCCCCTTCTTTTTCACACAAACCACAGGCGAACTATATAACAATGTAGGCCTTCACTTGTGGGTAAAGTGGTTTAGGTACTGCTACTTAATTCTTCTGTACAGGAATGTGATCAGCAAGGTCTAACAGTTCTAAGAGTTCCTTGATACATCCAATATCATTGCCATTGCTTGCAAATGAATCTTGCTCCTCAGTCAGTAAAGTAGACCCACAATATCTATGTCTTTAATTTGTTATGAAATACTGAAAGGTTTGCTGTGGTAAAGTTAATTACAATGGATGCAATGTGACAGAAGAGATTATGAAAACTGTTACTAAGACTGATGTACTGCACCAGTTAATTACTTCTAGTTGCACTGGCTTTGACAGCCAACATGCCTTCAAGCTTGTGAATTTCATCCAAAGCCTGAATCAAATTAAACTTTGCTCCATTAAGACCATGAAACATAGCATTACAAATAATACCTCTGAGACAAAGCCAAAAAGTCACTTGCAGAACAAATACAGGACCAAGAGTAGAAGGATTAACACCAGTATTGCTGAGCTGGATGAGACCTGCCCTTGGCCCAGTGGTTTGGAGGTCGCAGAGACTTTGTAACTATGAACACAGAAAAGTCATGTCAAGTTGAAATTGACATTGTTAACAACACTAGTGTTGTTAACAATGTAAATTGACCATGATATTGTACTTAGAGCAGGAACCTCGCTTGGTAGACTACAACTCTTCCAATCAGTTACACCACTTGAAGTTACATTGAAAGACTCTGAGCGGACCCATGAAGCACGCCAGGAGAGGAGATCAGAAAACACGCCTGGTGAATCACCGAATGAAGTGCAAGGTTCTGTGCAAGCTGCCGTTACATCAGAGGCTCTTGTTGCTGTTACTGTTGACTAGTCCATGTCCCAAGGGAATAGCCATTTGTCGTACTTGTTTCTGTTTCAAACTCAAAGGATCAATGTTTTCTGAATCAGTGCTGGCCCATAATATTATTAAATTCAAAGTCTGACTCTTGACTTTTAAAATTCAC
>OX421447.1:27814553-27862053 GCA_949126865.1 Montipora capitata
ACCCCTATCTGGACCAACACAAGCCCCATCTCACAACTCTTGTTTGTAGCAAAAACCAAGAATCTACCCACTGTTTAACAGTGTGTCCAGAATGCACCTAATTAGATGCACATCCGATTTTGACATCCAACAGTGTCCCTTAAATGTAAGACTTCGTTACTTATTCCTAACAGTGAGGTAAGTGTAAATGTTAGCATTATTTTTAGCTTAGGGTAAATGTAGCTGTTTATCCTTACTTGAACAGCAGCATTTGGGAGAAACAACTGTTGCTGATCATGATGTTGGGGTGAAGAGCAAGGGGACAATGTACTGTATTAGGTCAGCGCATGAGAGCGTTAGTGGTGTAGATGTTGCAGTTAATTTTTGTTTTCAGTTAATTTTTTTTTCAACTAGTTAGTTTTTTTCTAACTAGGTGATTTTATTTTTAACTAGGTAATATTTTTTTAACTAGGTAATTTTTTTTTGACTGGGTAAATTTTTCAAAAACTGGGTAAAATTTTTCTCTCTGGTGCTATTAAACACCAAAAGATTTTAGTGATTAGGGTCAAATGCTTGGCTTAGTGATTTGGTTTGATTTTGAAAGGTTAGCTTTCTTGTAAGGTTAGGGACATTGCCCACATTTTAGGAAGTAGGGTTAAGCTTTCAATTTAGTGATTTGGGTTATGCACTGTCTTATTTGAAACAGTTAGCATTCCAGGAGGTGCATAACAACTGCAGACCACATACTGCATACTGTCTACAAATATTGCTGATAAATAGTATTTAAGTCTAAGCACCCATTAAGGTTAGTGCTGATAAGCAATATTTAAGTCTAAGCACCCATTTTAAAATGGTTAACTTTCAATCACTGTGAGGGTTAGGGGTTAGGGTGACTTCCCATGACAACTGCAACAAATAATACAACATGCTTTAATAAACCGTTTGTGTTGCATTGTACATTATTTCACACTTGAAGTAATACAAACTTTAAAGCAAATAAAAGTTTACAGTCCTACTGGTTGATTGCCAGTTTGCATGCTTTGGTGAAGGTTATACTCTTATCTTCACTTATAACTACGTTTTCACTGATCAAACCATTGCCGCCAAAACAGCAGAAGAAACTCATTGGTGAGACAGTCCTAACGTTGAAAGATTTGCGGCAATGCTCTGTGTTTTTTTTTTTTAATTTGACCACTGGTAGGCCATAGAGTAGGCCACAGGGTAGGCCATGGCCTACACCATGGCCTGTCCTAGTACATCTGGGAATGTAAGACAACGAGTGTGAATTGTGTAGGTGTCCTTTGCTGGATTAAAGAGATTTGTTTAGACCTTTGTGGCTCGCCTAAGTGGCTCTGATATCCAACAAATCGGCGACGAGGATGGCAAATTCAGTAGAAAGAGCGCTGCCTCCTTTAGATTTGACAGGGTCACTGTCTCAGGCGACAATCGTACCAATATTACATCGATGGCAAGGGAATTACGAAAGCTGCCCGCAAAAATGCTCAATACAATGACAACAAAACCTTTATGCAAGTGTCTTGAGTATTAAATTATGAATATTAATTAAAACCTACATCGATATCCTATGAGATTAAAAATTAAAATAAACATAATGACAATTGCACAACTGTCCTCAAGCACTTTAGCTAAGTCTCTTTGTCTTATTTTTTTAATGAAAAGATTCAAGTTATCACTATATTTATGAGCGCGAGATAATTTGGACCACAAATATGGACCCTGGTATCGCGCAGAGTGCTTCCCACATCTAACAGATTGAAATCTTGGTAGCTTAAAATCATTTTCATTACGAAGCTTCATTTTCTTCAAACATGTCCACTACATGTACATAACTAGGCAATAGTTTGTATTTCACTTTATACACCATTATAGCTATATCCTGAAGCCTCCGGTTATATAGAGTAGTCAATTTAGCTTTCTCAAGGAGTTCTTCATATGTGGCTGATTTTTCCTTAAATACAATGCAGAGAGGATGCTTTTGAATCCTTTCCAGTTTTCTTCGATCTGATTTAGTACAGAAGTTCCAAACTACATGGCAGTAAGTCAAATTCATGATTTTTTTCAAGCGTGTAATATGTAATAAACAAATTATTACATGTTAAGAGCCTGATATCGTTTTTATTCACGCGTTTTTAATACCATATCACTCGCAATATGGTATTTAAAACGAGTGAATAAAAACGATATCAGGCTCTTAACATGTAATAATCTATATTTACCATTCTGTAAGATATGACTCCAGACTTTAAACATAGAACAATTCATATTTGAAGGGGTAGTTTTCCAAGAAATAATTCACTTGGAAAAAACTGTGAAAGCTGGCAAACTCATGAAATGCACACTCTGTTCATCCACTTGGCACATCCCACAAATCTCCTTTGCAGCTGTGAATAGATATCGATACTATTGCTAACCAGATTGTTCAGCTGGATGACCACTGGACGTAAATACAGGAGAGTGAGTTCAAACCCCTATCTGGACCAACACAAGCCCCATCTCACAACTCTTGTTTGTAGCAAAAACCAAGAATCTACCCACTGTTTAACAGTGTGTCCAGAATGCACCTAATTAGATGCACATCCGATTTTGACATCCAACAGTGTCCCTTAAATGTAAGACTTCGTTACTTATTCCTAACAGTGAGGTAAGTGTAAATGTTAGCATTATTTTTAGCTTAGGGTAAATGTAGCTGTTTATCCTTACTTGAACAGCAGCATTTGGGAGAAACAACTGTTGCTGATCATGATGTTGGGGTGAAGAGCAAGGGGACAATGTACTGTATTAGGTCAGCGCATGAGAGCGTTAGTGGTGTAGATGTTGCAGTTAATTTTTGTTTTCAGTTAATTTTTTTTTCAACTAGTTAGTTTTTTTCTAACTAGGTGATTTTATTTTTAACTAGGTAATATTTTTTTAACTAGGTAATTTTTTTTTGACTGGGTAAATTTTTCAAAAACTGGGTAAAATTTTTCTCTCTGGTGCTATTAAACACCAAAAGATTTTAGTGATTAGGGTCAAATGCTTGGCTTAGTGATTTGGTTTGATTTTGAAAGGTTAGCTTTCTTGTAAGGTTAGGGACATTGCCCACATTTTAGGAAGTAGGGTTAAGCTTTCAATTTAGTGATTTGGGTTATGCACTGTCTTATTTGAAACAGTTAGCATTCCAGGAGGTGCATAACAACTGCAGACCACATACTGCATACTGTCTACAAATATTGCTGATAAATAGTATTTAAGTCTAAGCACCCATTAAGGTTAGTGCTGATAAGCAATATTTAAGTCTAAGCACCCATTTTAAAATGGTTAACTTTCAATCACTGTGAGGGTTAGGGGTTAGGGTGACTTCCCATGACAACTGCAACAAATAATACAACATGCTTTAATAAACCGTTTGTGTTGCATTGTACATTATTTCACACTTGAAGTAATACAAACTTTAAAGCAAATAAAAGTTTACAGTCCTACTGGTTGATTGCCAGTTTGCATGCTTTGGTGAAGGTTATACTCTTATCTTCACTTATAACTACGTTTTCACTGATCAAACCATTGCCGCCAAAACAGCAGAAGAAACTCATTGGTGAGACAGTCCTAACGTTGAAAGATTTGCGGCAATGCTCTGTGTTTTTTTTTTTAATTTGACCACTGGTAGGCCATAGAGTAGGCCACAGGGTAGGCCATGGCCTACACCATGGCCTGTCCTAGTACATCTGGGAATGTAAGACAACGAGTGTGAATTGTGTAGGTGTCCTTTGCTGGATTAAAGAGATTTGTTTAGACCTTTGTGGCTCGCCTAAGTGGCTCTGATATCCAACAAATCGGCGACGAGGATGGCAAATTCAGTAGAAAGAGCGCTGCCTCCTTTAGATTTGACAGGGTCACTGTCTCAGGCGACAATCGTACCAATATTACATCGATGGCAAGGGAATTACGAAAGCTGCCCGCAAAAATGCTCAATACAATGACAACAAAACCTTTATGCAAGTGTCTTGAGTATTAAATTATGAATATTAATTAAAACCTACATCGATATCCTATGAGATTAAAAATTAAAATAAACATAATGACAATTGCACAACTGTCCTCAAGCACTTTAGCTAAGTCTCTTTGTCTTATTTTTTTAATGAAAAGATTCAAGTTATCACTATATTTATGAGCGCGAGATAATTTGGACCACAAATATGGACCCTGGTATCGCGCAGAGTGCTTCCCACATCTAACAGATTGAAATCTTGGTAGCTTAAAATCATTTTCATTACGAAGCTTCATTTTCTTCAAACATGTCCACTACATGTACATAACTAGGCAATAGTTTGTATTTCACTTTATACACCATTATAGCTATATCCTGAAGCCTCCGGTTATATAGAGTAGTCAATTTAGCTTTCTCAAGGAGTTCTTCATATGTGGCTGATTTTTCCTTAAATACAATGCAGAGAGGATGCTTTTGAATCCTTTCCAGTTTTCTTCGATCTGATTTAGTACAGAAGTTCCAAACTACATGGCAGTAAGTCAAATTGGGTAAAATTGCAAAGTTTGGCAGGTATGGAAGTTCAAGATATTTACGAAGATCTTCAAGATCCTGGACCGATTAATGCAGAGACCGATGATGTCTTCTCATTGTGTCTTTGAAACTGGATGCTCATTTTCGCATCGACGACAACGTCCCGTATGAGCTAGCACCAATGCAGGGGGGAACAGCTCACAAATTCATGGTCCGTTGACACAAACAAGCTTGTCATTGCAATTTTGGTGAATCTTTCAACGAAAATCTACAGGATCAACTGATTGAAAAATTGACAGATATTGAATTGAAGAAGAAATTGCTGGAAGTTAATATTACTCTGGAGGCTGCATTAGATAAAGTTCGTAGGTGGGAAACCTTGCGTTAGCAAGTGAAGCAAATGGAGCCCTGAACAAGCACTAATGTGGTTGGGAAAACCTCGGGAAATGGATCCAAAGGGAACTTTGGCAAAACGTGTTTTAATTGTGGCCAAGAGGGGCACTTCGCTAGGGACAGCAGTTGCAAGGCTCATGGACGAAAGTGTGCCAAATGTGATAAGTATGGTCATTATGCTAGTTGTTGCAAAGGAGGTAAAAGCTTGAAGCCTGGAAAACAAAGCACCCGCCAACAATCGAGAGGAAGCTAAGGCAGGGCGTCCAGGTAAAGGGAGACAGGCCAATTGTGTTTAAGGTCCGTTTGAGAATTCAGGTGAGAATGATGCATTTGCTTTCACTATAGAGGAACAGACATGCACTTTGTCATCTGATGCTGACCCAGTGATATCTGTAAGCATTGGTGGCATCAGCAGAAACATGTTGATTGATTCAGGTTCAGCAAGTAATCTAATACATAAGGGGTTAAAGATTGTTACAACCATGTACAAAAAAGCTGTATGCTTATGGAGGCCGAGAACTTGAAGTTGAAGGCCAGTTTCAGATAGAAGTTTCCATAACCGAGAAAAAGATTTGTAGCAGATTTCATAGTGGTCAAGTTCTCGGAGAGGGTGTTTTGAGGCAAGTTAGTGAAAAACAATTGTCTGTGAACGCTGACAAGTGCACATTCTCAATGACAAGAGTGGTTTTTATGGGTCTTTTGCGTAGCAAGCATGGAATCGGGCCAACTGAAGAAAAAGTGAGAGCCATTGTTGAAGCAAGTCAATCGCAAACGGCTTCAGAAGTTCGAAGCTTCTTGGGGCTCATGGGATTCAGTGCCAGGTCTATTCCAGATTTTGTGACAACAGCTGATCCCCTAAAGAGACTTGCACGAAAAGGATAGCCATTCGTCTGGGGAGAGGAGCAGGAGATTTCATTTCAGAAAATGAAGGGTCAAGGTTGCCAGTGCACCAGTTTTTGCATACTTTGACAAGTATGCAAAAACTCGTGTTATTGCTGATGCTAGTCCCATGGGACTTGGGGCAGTACTTGTGCAAGTAAAGGGTGGAGAGAGTCGTGCCATCTGCTACGCCAGTCGAAGTTTGAGTCAAGTGGAGTGTCGTTACAGTCAAACGGAGAAGGAAGCACTCGCCTTGGTGTGGGCCTGTGAACGCTTCCACCTCTACCTGTATGGGTTACCCCAGTTTAACCTTGTGACCAACCATGAAGCACTGAAAGTCATATATTCAAACAAGTCAAGACCCTCAGCTAGGATAGAGCAACGGGTTCTGCGTCTTCAACCCTATAACTATCGAGTTTGTTATGTGCCTTCAAGAAAGAATATAGCAGATGCTCTTTCCAGTTGTACAAAGATATCTGCCTCAGATCAGTCCATAAAACATGATAGATATGTGCATTTGGTAGCTCTGCACGCTATTCCTACTGCTTTGAGAATCAAGGAGATTGAACGGAACTCGGCGCAGAATCCATAGTTACAATCCATTAGAAATTGTGTCATTGAAGGCAAATGGGACAGTGCTCCAAGTCATACTTGCTTGTGAGCAATGAGTTGACATTTGTTGGCCATGTGATTCTTCGAGGAAGAAGAATTGTTGTCCCCCAAAGTCTTCGCAAGAGAGTTGTTAGTCTGGCGTATGAAGGGCACCGGGGAGTTGTTAAGACAAAGGAAAGACTTAGAGCAAAGGTCTGTTGGCCAGGAATGGACCGTGACGCAGAGAAAGGATGTGCGGAGTGTTACGGCTGCCAGCTAGTTACCAGGAATGTCCCACCACCGCAATCTACTAGGTCCATTACCATCTGGTGAACATCTGTTAGTTCTTGTTGATTATTATAGCCGGTGGATAAAAGTTGATGTCTTCCGGACAACCACCAGCAAAGCCATCATTCATTGCTTGGATGCCCAATTCGCAAGACATGGATTACCTAAAGGTCTGCGTACTGACAATGGCTCAAACCTGGTATCCAAGGAAGTAGAAGAATATTTAGAGGAAATGGGAGTTGAGTTCCGGTACATGAAACCTCTTTGGCTGAGGGCTAATGGCGAAGTGGAAAGGCAAAACCAATCATTGTTGAAATGTGTCAGAGCAGCTCACGCCGAAGGAAAAGCTCGGAGGGATGAGCTAAACAAGTTCCTGTTGGCTTACTGTTCAACACCACATTCAACCACAGGAAAGAGTCCTGTGGAGCTGTTGTTTAACAGAAAGATTACCACTAAAATACCTGAGCTTGTTGATGTGGAGGAAGAGGAAACCAACACAAGTGATCAGGCAGTCTGTGATCAAGTAGTATAATGGTTAGGGGTATGAGCTTGTTTTTGCATTGAATTTGACCTTGGGATTTTGCGTTGAAATTTTGTGTTGAAATTTGTCCTTGGGATTCAAAATTAGTGTTTTGTTAAAAATTCAAATAAAATTTTCACTAAAAAATTAATCTATATGTTTAAAAAAATTGAAGTGTGTTTAAATGATATTTAAGATTGTTTTGTCGGTAAACTTTGTAAGTAAACTTTATGAGTAAACCCTTTTAAGTTTAGATCAGTTTTAAGCCCCTTTTTTTAGCAATTTTATAACATTCATGAGTAAACTTTGTAAGTAAAGTTGAAATTTGTTTAGATAGTTGCATAATTAAAAGGAAAAATTGCAAAGCATGACATTATTGAAAACTAAATAAAGGGGTTTTCCCATGATTTTTAACCAATCACAAACTTCACATTTTTGCTTCACAATTGTGAAATTTTTCAGTGGAACTTTTCAAATTTGTGAAAACCTTTTGTGTAATAGGTGATGCATGAAGTGTGTTTAAATATTTCACATAAGTAAATGAAACAGGAAAAAATCACCATAGCATAACATTTATATTCAAGATAGTTTTGTCAGTAAACTTTATAAGTAAACTTTATTTGTAAACTTTGTCGTCAAGATTGTTTTAGTGTGTTGATTTTATAATGTCCGTAAGCATATGATTTTATTCCATTGTCTAATAACAATCGTTTGTCATCGAAACATGACAATGACACTTTATTCAGCTCATAGCTTTCAAGTTGATGATGGTTGCTTCTAATTGTTTTCATTGTATGATACATTTGTTTTTTATTGAATAACGTTTGGTTGTAGTTTTCATGTTTGATATTTTTTTGAATAATTCTTTTATTTCCTTTGGCTGTTTTATTATTTTGATCATTGTTTTTGATATAAGAATACATTTTACTTCGTAAGCCTATGAATTCAGTGATTGGAATTCCAGCAGCTTCATCTTTGAATTTTCCAATAACTTTCTTATTAGTTTTATCATAGAATTGACTATTTTCAGTATAATCACTGAAATCAAATTTATTTTTGTCATGAAAAAAGTCTTGATACACATCATTAGTTTCAATGTCATAGGTGAGTGAATCTGTGGCTGTGAATAATAATTTTGCTTTATCATTATACTTATGTTTGATATAATTATAGTGAAAATAAACATTAATGTCTTTGAAATATCCGAAATACACATTCCAATATAAGCTGGTCTATTAAGAGTAAGAGATTCTTTTATTTTATGCACTGCTACTAAATTTTCATTGAATATTTTACTACTAACATAAGTTGGTTTAGCAGCCATTTTTAATAATTTATTTTCATCTCTTACTAATCTAACATCAACTCTTTTCCTTAAATTTTCATTGTTTTGCCATGTACACTGTTGTTCATGAGTTTGAAGAAATCTTTTTCAATAGCTTTTTTGGCATTTGTTCTTTTTTGAGCATTAAAGTCAATATACTCCTTCATCCACAGTGACTGATAAAACTCAAGTATTCTGTGAACTTTAGTGACTTTTAATCCGAGATCAGTGTATAATTGAAGGTTTCTATAATGAAGAACATATTTCTCTATGTTTTTTAGGGTTGGAATCAGTTTGTGAGCAAGACCAGTTGATACATTGAATTTATTGGCTATTTCTTGACAATAATTAGGTAGCCTTTTTTTTGTAACTTTGATTTTTTCAGGAGCAAGAGGATAAACATTATGCAAATCATTTCATTCTTTTGGATACTCAAGATCGACTTCCAATATCAATCCTTTAGTGCTGTCTTCTTTATACTTAGCTAAATCAAAATTAGTTATTTGTTTTTCTGTCATCCGTTTGAAGCCACCTGTTGGTAAATAGTGATGATATACTTTGAAGGTGAATTTTTATCATATGTTTTCATGTGTTTATTATTTGCTTTTCTGTATCGGTTTGCAATATAACTAATTCCTCTTCTAAGACCTTTTTCTATGAATTGATACATATCAATATCAGTAATTAGTTCTAAGTTAATATCAGTCATTTTAAGCATAGCATCCCAACTCAAACCAGGGCTTGAAAAATTAACGAGAAGGATCAAGCTTGTCATATTTTAAACAAGTTTTTCGAAAGTTTTCAAAAACATTGGCTAACAACGAAATATCTGATTTTAGATATAAGCCATACTATTCACCAATGGTTTTTAAATTGAAGGTATTCCATACCTCTTTAGCATGATTGTATTGATAATCTGATATATTTTCATCATTTAATATGCTGTAAAAATCTTTTATTGTTGGCAATTCAGTTTCATTAAACTTTTCAAATGAATCCATATAATCATAAGGATAAATTCCCTTTTGTTTCATAAGCTGAAAATTATTTTTGAATACTTCTTTTGTGTATCGAAATGCTTCATCAGGTAAATTATTTGACAATTTTTCTAAGCTTGAACTCATAAATTGAAAACTGTCAATGAATGTCAAATGATTGCCAAGCATAAACGCCATATATTTTTCCATATTATTTGTAATAGCATTAATATTCATCTGACATTCTTCTCCTTTCTTATTTTTATATTTATGATTTTTAGCTATTTGGCCAATATTTTGCATTATAAAATGTGAATCATATCCACGTAAATTGTGAAATATAACTGGTATCTTATCAGTCACTCGGAAATTAAGATTACAGTCTTGATGAGCTGATCCTCTAAATGATCCAGCGATATGACAATGATCTCTAACCAGAATATCTTTATTAATATATTTTTATTACAAATATGGCATGAATCAGCTTTTAAAAAGTTTTTCTCATCTTCTTTTGTCATTTTTAATGGCTTGTTGAATTTGCAT
Source organism: Montipora capitata (assembly GCA_949126865.1). Classification (NCBI taxonomy): domain Eukaryota; kingdom Metazoa; phylum Cnidaria; class Anthozoa; order Scleractinia; family Acroporidae; genus Montipora; species Montipora capitata. Next base: position 27,824,564 of record OX421447.1, read on the forward strand.
TTAATAAATTTTTACAATATTTAACCTCTTCAAGCATTTTTTCCATAAATTTGTATACAGCATTTTCACCTCTGTAAATCTGAACTGGTTTGCCGTATTTGTCATCATAACAACATAAGACTTTATAACCATATGAACAGTCTGTATGCTTTTGATAAGCTTGAGTATATGATTTATTATTGTTAGGCTTACAAACTGTATTTTTTGTGTTATGGCTTCGAAATCAGCATATATTACAAATGGAACAGGCAACTGTTTATAAAAATTTGTAAATTTTACTTTTGAATCTTTTGAAGGCATTTTGATAGCTTGTTGACCATTAATTTCAATACAATTTTCTTTGTGATTAGTTAAAACTTGTTCAGAGGCGAAGCATTGCAAGCAATACATACAAAAGTGCTTTCTTTCTTTGTGTTTTGTTTGATTATATTATACATAAGTTTATTGAAGTCTTTGATAAGTACATAATGTGTTTGGTTTCTTCAGTAATCAATAATAAATTCATACAATCTTCTTACTTTTCTTTTGTTACATAGATAGGATATGGTTTTTTATTTCCATAACCAAATACATTAATGTTGATCTTGTTATGAGTTTCAATTATATTGATCTGTTTAATTGTTACAGGCAATTCACTATTTTTGTAATCTAGTTTTTCAATATATTCTTTCTCTGATTTTTTGATTCGTTGCAGATCTTTATTTTATTGATTAAGATGACAAACGAAAGCATTCATTATTGTTGTTTTGTAAGTTTATCAATCCTTTTGCACTGTGTTGAAGTTTGTGTGGTAGTTTAATATAAGATGATCCTTTCATTGGTTGATATTTAACAATATTAAGGTAATTATTATCTAATACAGTATTGTGAAAAAGTAATGAGAGCGAAATGCGCAAATTTCGTTCTTTGTCCCTGCGAACTTTTGATGAAATTTCGCTCGAAAATTCGAGCGTCGTTTCACGATGTTTCCAGTGTAATTTCGCTAAAACAAAGAAAGAAAATTCGCCGCATTTTCGAGACCACTGCACGAGTCACTTTGACAGCACTTTGATGATCAGTACATGTATTTTGGAAATAGTTCAGTAGTTGTGTCCGTTTCAATTCTCTACAAAATTCGCCCTTTGTGATGTGTTTTTATTCATCAATCTTTTGAAAAGTAGAACGATCTGATTGTTTTAGTGGAACGATCGGACTTGGAGCCAAATGACCAGATATCATTGTCAAGAGCAGTGAAATCAGCTCGAAATCGACATTCAACTGTGTTAAGTTTCATCAAAACAATGAATAAAATACATACCAATTTTCGCTTCGCTTTCTTCCTGTGGGGTGGCAATACATCTTCCGTTGTAGTCGCTTCTTGTTCGTCGACAGGGTAGACACTAATAACAGCAGTTATCTCTTTCTGGGTCTTTGTACCCCACAACACACTAACTTTTTGCGGTTACAGGGTATGTTACACTGTCAAATGTTTCCCTCAACTTGTCCCGCCACAATGTTGCCAACACATTGCGAGACAAGTTGCACGAAACATTTCACAGTGTAACGGTGCCTTAAGAAAGAAACTTTTAGCTTGGAAACCTTTAGACTGTAAAACAAACATGAGGTCTATTTTGTCTGGACATTTGCATGGTAAGTTTGAGAGAAAAGTACCTAATAGGGTGAGATGTTGCTTTCTATCGCGTACATTCTAGTGTTGTGCTCGCTGGTAATACCCACAGAAACTATACCAAAGCAACGCTCGAAAATTCGAAGGAAAATTCGGGAAGAGCGAATTTTCGCTCGGAATATCGGAACAAATTATCAGTGAATGCGAATTTTCGCTCAATATTTCGGAACGAATTATTGGTGAAAGCGAATTTTCACTCGAAATTTCGGAACGAATTTTCGGTCAAAGCGAATTTTCGCTCCAAAATTCGCGTCAACTACAACAATAGGCGTTGCGAAAATTCGGCGAATTTGCTGCGAACTTTCGTGCTGGACAAAAATTCGCCATTTTTTGTCGAAAAGCCCCGAAATTCGCGAATTTCGTCGAATTACGTTCTCATTACTTTTTCACAATACTGTATATTGAATAAACCAACCAGATCCTTCAGAAATCCATTGACTTATAGTAATATTTGCTGTTTTGATAATTTTAAAGCTAGTTCAATTTGTGCTGTTAAAATATGCTGATTTACCGTAGTTATTCAGTTATAAGCCGCACTCGGTTATAAGATGCACCCCAAACTTAGCAATTTAATGAAGCTAAGTTCTCAAACTGAAAATTACGCGAAAATACTTGGTTATAAGATGCACCAAAAAATTCAGAGTTATCAAAATTATACGATGAATCTGAGAACAATTATACTTACACAATTGGCATGCAAACTCTTTTTGTTGACGTAAACAAAAGTGAAAAAGTCACGCACTTTAATGATATACGTAAAAACAAAAGCTAAAAGTTCACACTTAAAATGATAAACACAACGCATACACGTCTATTTGAACCTTCCAACTTAATAAATAGTCTAAGTTCAGACTTCAGACTGCAAGCAAAAGCGAATAGTGAAAAACTCCCACTGAAAGTCATATTCAAAGGTGTTTGACAGCTGAATATCAACAGGCCACCAAGGATGCAAATTTCAGTGCACAAGAAAGGCTGAATGAACGAAGAAGGTATTTTTTATCTCCACACTGTTTGTTCTGAGAAGAAACTTTTCATGCGAACGACAAACATGATTCTCGAAATTTGAAACAAGGTTCGAATGATTGTATTGTTATCATGGGTATCATGTTACTGAGCATGTGCTGTTAAGCACGTATGCAAGTTTCCGTTTCTTTTTCTCTTGAACTCGTTTAGTGTTCTAAAGGTCTCTAAAAGTACTATTCTTTTTAAATAGACAACTAGTGTCCTTTTCTTGTGTTGTTTAAACTGCAAGTTCTTCTCAAATTGTGATCTTAAGATTTTGTTGTGCGAAAATACTTGGCTATGAGACGCACCCCAATTTTAGCACTAACTTTTTTCTTGAAAAAACTGTGTGCCTCATAACCGAATAACTATGGTAATTATTTTTTCATTACCTGCCTGCTTTTCAAATGTTATATTGAAGGTTTCAATGAATTTCAGTCCTTTCAATTCATTTCAAATTTTTTCAATATGTGTTTCAATTGCTTTTCGTGTGTTTTGTCTTTGAATTAAGGGATCTTTATCGTTTTTAATGCTAGATTCATATGATTTTGTGTAGCCTTTGAAGCTTTGTTTGTTTCTTGAATATTAATAATTTGATCTAAATTTAATAATTTATTTTCAAAAATTGTTTCTAGTTTTGGTTCAATAATGTCTTCTTACTTTTTTACCATTTTTTCAACATTAGTTTTAGTTCTTGGTGTTGAAATTGCTTTATCTTGAAATTGAATTGGAGGTTGAATAATATTTTCAATCATTGGTTTATCTTCAAATTCTATTGGTGGTTGAATAACATTTTTTTTCACACTACGATGTATTGGACGAGTAGATTTTTGACGTTTATTTATTAATTTATTTTTTGTTATATTATATGAATAAGATCTTGTTTTGAAAATTTATTATAATTTTCGTTAATATTCATCTTGTTACTAAAATTAGATTTAATAAAATCATTTTTTATTTTTAACTTTTTTTTTTTGGAGTCAAAAAAAGTTCATTGTATTTGTCATTTTATTTGTCATTTTGTCTTTTCTTAATAACTAAATCATTTTTGTATTTGTATTTTTGTATTAAATCGTCATATTCATTAATTTTGTTTTTTACATTTAACTTTTGTTCTTTTTTAATTTGTTTACATTCAATTTTTGCTTTTAAATTTTCAGTTATCGGATTGTCTTCTAATAATATTGTTTGTTTTAATTTAATTGGTTCAATTTCTATTTCATCATTATCGAAATAATGACCATATTTTTTAAAACGTTAATGTTTTCACCATTAATCAATTCTTCATCATTATTATGAAAAATAATTTTACATATTTATTTTTTATTTCATCAAGGACTAAATTAGCCTGATTTTCATTTAGTTTTAAATTATTATTCAAAAAGTGAATAAATAAAGCTTTCCAATTTTTTGCATTCATTATTTGATTCAATAATTTTTTTGCATTAATTTTTCTCTTCATCTATATAATATACTATAGATTTTCATTTTTAAGTATTTTTAAAAATTCAAATGAATTAAAAGATTTTTTTAAGCTTTTATTCAAATAAATTATTCTATATCTTTTTCAGAATTTTAGTATGTTTTTTAGTTTTTAAATGGCAAAATTTACCAGCAAGAGTATAATTTTTACCATTGTTGCAAATTTGACAATAAAATTCTTTTTTTTAACATATATTTTGTTTTAATTGCTGTATGAACTTTTTTTTCTTCAGTGAAATATTTTGTATTACCATGTTTTTTTTCAGTTTCCTGATTCATTAATTATAATATGCTATATATATTTATAGAAGTTTATAATATTTTAATAATTGCAACATTATTATCAAAAGTATCATGAATAAATTTCTCATTGCTTTTGTTTTTATCCTTTTTATTGATAATTTCAATAAAATATCTGCTATGATCAAATTTAATATATGACGTTTTTTGATCATTTTTACTCGTGGATATATCCACGAGTTTTGGTGAAGTTCTTTATGCAAATGTGTCACTCCTGCGTAACCGGAAGTCCGATCTAATAAGCCAATCAGGATGGATAATCACAACACAGCTTAGAAAGCTGTGACTTCCTGTTCGCGAGGTTGTGTGCTGCCATTGCTGTATGTCGCTTTTATACTTAAGTGTTTGAGCACCTTCCGCTGCATTTAGAAGCAAGAAACGGAAGAATTAAAGAAATGGCTTTCTTTGAAGGTGAAGCAAAATATTCTGAACAAGTACAGATTGGTGCAAGTAATTGTGCACCGCCTTTCACTAACCAACGCGAGGACTTTAATACATGTAGAAATGGAATCGACAGACACATGGTGAGAAGACAGTGCCTGTTCATCCCCTAAGCTCACGGGGGATAAATAAATTCCATTTGGAAGAGGACTGCCATCGAAGCTATCAAAATATACCAATGTTTATCAAAGCTATCACAAAGTTTTGCAAGCTATGAGTCATCAAAGCGACATGAATACAACTTGAACAACATCTGTGGCATGAAAAACAGTGAGGCAACCAAGCAATCCATGCTTCCAGACACTAGTACTTGTGTGGTGGACCATAATGAAGAACTGTCAAAAGACTCGGTCACTGATTATGTAACGAAAACTGATGAGAAATCCGTACCAATCTCCTGTGATAGAGCAAGGGCTGAGGCAGTACATGCTCCCCAGGACAGAGAACCTTCCAGGATTAATTCCTTACAAGAAAACGTTCATGGAACGAGTACACATACAGCACATACAATACTGAGAAATCCTTCTATATCACTGTTGCAGGCTCGATTAGCTCAAAAAGGATTGAAGGCAGTAGAATGTACCTCAGATGGTTCATGCTTCTTTACCTCTGTTGCCCACCAGTTATACAATGATCCTTCCTATCACATGAATGTGCATGCTGCTGGAGTTGAATCCATCAGAAACAACCGTCAAAAATTTATTGGACCCATTACATAGCAATTGTGCGTTTGTTATCACAGCAACAGACATGGTGTGATGCACTTATTGTGCAAGCAGTTTGCAATGTATTAAATGTTACTATACGTATAAATGAATGCATTGAGGGGTGGGCACCAGTAACTGTTATCAGTCCTATAAGCAGACAACAGGGAACTACTGTGAACATTGGACATCTAGATTTAAGACACTATGTTTCAGCACTTCAGTTAGATTATTATAATGACAGAATTTCAGGTTATGAAATCAGCGGTGTTACCAATGTCAACAATTATTCAGAGCCTGGTAATAATCGATTAATTAACGATGGCCAAAAATGATGTGAGTGTCAGTAATAATTTATACAAAGCAGTGGCAAAAAAGAGCTTACATGAGTGAATCTATCAACCGGAAGAGACAAAATCACTTGAAGAGTTCAGGGAAAAGAAAAACAATGCAAAACGCCATAAAAGATCTGAAAATATTGAAGCAGCAAGGGAATAGGAAAAGAAAAGCAATCCAGAACATGTCAGAGACCTAAACAGAAAAGCATAAAACCATTTAAGGAAAGCTATGCAGAGCTCAAGGCTAAACCAAACTGAAATTTGTCAAGGTCAAGACTCTATTAGACATTCCATGTCAAACGTGATTCAGTCTTTTTCGTGATGATATAACACATCGCCATGAATATATATGCACTTGCTGTGATCAGTTATGGTTCAGATCATCTGTTTCTAAGTGTAACAGTATCAAAGATAGCGATAAATATTTGCAAGGTTTGTTGGAGGATTGTATAACTGGCACAAAAAGTGTTAATATTACTGAATGGATCTGCTCTACTTGCTAAACCTGATGACATTAACAATATGACCTGGGAAACCTTATTCAAAATTACCCTGTCATCTGTGCAACAAACTTTGAACACATGGTACAGCTCTTTATAGAGGATGTGTTAAAGAGTAGTCTTATGCCTATTGGAGAAATGGTATACTTATTTCACAGGGTTGAATACCAGCAAAGGGGATTACCTCACATGCATTATTTTGGGTATCTAGTTGCATGTGAGAGCCCACCGTGCTGTTACACAATTATCCAACTATCAACGCTAATGCATAAAGAAAACTTCAGCCTGCCAATTTTAAACAATCGCGGTAACTTTCATATCCACGAGTAACGACAGTAGCACTTTGATTAAACATTTTATCAATTATAATATCAAAAATTTTATCAAGGCTTTTTTTATTATTTGAATAACTTTCATTTTTATCTTCTGATTCATTTTCTGTTTCATTTTCATCTAATTCAGATGAAGATTCTAATTCTGATTCATTTTCTGTTTCATTTTCTTCTGATTCAGATGAAGATTCTTATTCTGATTCATTTTCTGTTTTATATTCTAAATTCTCATTTTCTTTTAAAAAACACTACAAATATTAAGTTTATTTTCATCTTTTTTTTGAACTGGTAAAGGATAATTATTTACTATATCATTTAATGACAGTTTTAATTTTTCATATAATAAATTAGTTAATAAATCAAATAATAAATTTGAGAATTCCTCCTTATTTTTATCAAAATCCATTTTATATATTATATACAGAAAATGTTTTTATATTTTTAATACACTACATAATAAACTATACTAAAATCAGGATATAAATATACATATCTTTACTAATTGCATAATGATTTAGCTTAGATATGCATACTTTTGTAGTACCTGTTTTCATGTAAATATCATTTATATCATTTTTTAGCATGAACTCAATAGCATTTGGAATTTTATTTGCAATGTTTTTCAAATCATACATTTCACATTCTGATAAAGAGTTAATGCATCTTATATGATCACACATTTATATATATAATTTATATATTTTTCATGCGTCTGTCAAATCCTTAATTGGTATCCAACTGTTAAAATCATCAGTATATCCTTTCCATTTCACCAAAGCTTGTTTCTTCTTACAATCTCTTTTTATAACTTCATCAATTCTAAACACATCTTGTTTTGCTTTTAATAATTCAGGCTCATAAAATGATACTTTTATTTCCTCATTATTCAAGTCCTTTATTTTGTAAGTTATTGGATTAGTGTATTGGATCTTATCAACTGTGAATATTTCTTCAGTCCAATTTGGTGTGTAAGATTTATCAAACACTTTCCGTTTGTACTTACTTATTCTGACTTTATCACAAACTTTAAACTTTGGTTTTGTTGATGACGTTTCCATATCACCATATAGATTAAAATACACTAAACCTTCATTATTTTTCTTTGAAGCCTCAACAGGTTTCATTGTTGAATTGTTTAGTGTTATTATATTTCTCAACTAAATCATCGATAATATTATACCAAACTGTATTATTTTGAATTGTGAACTGCTTATACATCATGTTTTTCAATGTTCAGTTAAAACGTTCTATTACAACAGCTTTTCCTTCATTAAAAGTTGAATAAATGTCAATGTTATTTTGTTTTAACCATATTTTGAATGTTTGATTCCTTATCAACCCATAGTTTTTGTGGTTTTACTTTTTGAATTCTTGACTATTGATTAGAAACTGTCAGTTATTAAAAACACTTGTCTTATTTTTTAATGGGTAAGCCCATGCAAATTTGCTGAATACGTCTATAACAGTCAATATGTATTTATACCCTTTATTCCATTTTGAGAGTTTATCCATAAAAACGAGATCTGCAGACCATATCTTATCTAATCCGTTTGCTATAACTCTTCTAGTTTTGAATTTTCTCTTGATTGGTTTGTGTAATTCATCGGCTAATTTCTGAGCCCAATCATCATTACTCAGCACCGCTTTGCATTTTTTGATTTAACACCAAGTCCTAGTTTTTGTTTTCTATTGATTACATTTCTAGCTAACCAATGTCCCCATTGTCTTTCATTATAAGTTACATTGTCTAGCGATTCAACCATTTTTTTATCTGCTTTGTTTTTACATATTAATCTTTGATTTTCAGATTTATTATTACAAACACTATCATCGACATCATGCTTCATTGCTATTGCATCTTTTTTATCATATTTTAACTGTTTTTCAAGAGGATTGTAAGTACCTGTGTATTTATGACCTGGTAAAGTAAATCCTTTTTTTGGTCTTAGTAATTTCCCAATTAATTTATGAACATCAATAGCACCACCATCAAGGTCTTTTCTGTTTGTTTTATATTTTTTCTTTGGTCTAATCTTTGTAGAAAATTGATTTAAAGCTTGTGTTCCGACATTATAAATAGCTGGATTAAGCTTATCCAAAGCATAGTCAATGGCTTTTTGCTTTTTGGATCTCGTAACATTTCTGATGTATAATATCTACCCATTTCAACTGCTTTTTTAACAAGACAAGGTACTCCTTTGGTTAAGAATCATTCTGCTGCTGTATTACCAACATTGCTTGAAATACCTTTGCCTGCCATTTCTGACAGGCTAAATAGTTTCCCTGATTTTAATGCTAGTTTTTTTTAATGCTGCATTCAGCGCAAGTACAAAAGAACATAAGTCTACCAGTTTTAGCTTGTTTATAACCAGAAGGTTCAACACATTCGGTTTGTTTTCTTTGTTTCACGCAATATGATTTCATTATATATTTTTAAAATACTGTTCAATAAATTTTTCATTGTACATTGTATCATTTATGTCAAATACTTTCAAGAGATCATAATATGAATTACCTTTGTTCATTTCATTTAAAAAGTACAAACAAAAATAACCACATGTTGTCGTCATAATATTTTGTATTTTATTGTTTTGATGTAATAATGTTAAATTTTTAATTCTGGCATGATTTATAATCTCTTGAAACGGAGGGATTCCAAACGAATGGAAATAATTTATGATACCATTTTTCACATAAGTAGCAACCCAATGACTTCCACTCATATATGCTGGTTCTCAATTGTAGATAAATAATGCTTTTTGGTGGTTATGAGGTACAGTTTCATCTCTTGATAACACATCTTTTATTGGTATATGCAAATATTTACACCATTTTATTAAATCATGATTGTTTAATGGGATATTTTTATTAAATTTTGGTTTTAGAGTATTGCTCCTAGAATTGGAATTTTTTGAAAAGGACTGTTTGGACCTAACAATAATCCTTTTCCTTTTTGAACTTTTTTTTAACCTCTTCCTATTTGATTAGGATATGAATAAAATGGAGGTGGTGGTGTATACATTCCAATTCGTGGCGCTCCTTTTCCATTAGTCTTATTTATTTTTGGTAAACCAATTCGTGGTGCTCCTTTACCTGTTAACTTTTTTATTGCTTCAACAGCTAGTGGAATACCAATGCTAGCTAATAATGTTCCTAAAAGTCCTCCTTTTTGTGTTTTTGTTGGTTTAATATGAACAGCTTTTTCCATTTGTAGAGCATTAAGTAGATCTTTTTTTGTTACATATTTAACAAATCCTTATATGGAGTCAACTTATGCATTTCGTTTTGTGGTATAAAAAAACCGCCTCTTTGAGATCCTTTGCCAGATATTTTTTTTTACTATTTGAGAAGCTCCTTCAGAAGCTGCACCAGCAAGAGCTGATAAACCTGGTGTTTTACTAAGAGTTGCAAGCAATGTTTTTCCTAATGACAAAATTGAAGTCAATTAGCTTCCTCCAACTTGTTTTGGAATATTAGTTTTTGATAATTTGGTATCCATTCCTTTTTTTAATTGTCTGTTTTCGTTTAATCGTTTTACTACATTTGCAGGTACGTGTAATGTATCAGAACCAGTTTTCTTTTTATACCACTACCAGATATTAAACGATTTAAAATCATATGAGTGCTTTCTTCTTGCTTTCTCTTAGGTTGAATTGGCATTATTTTTTGTCGTTTTGTTGTTGAACCTTGTCTCATTTTAGAAAGCTGTTTCATAATTAAATCACCAGATTTTTCAGAAACGTTTTTACCAATTTTATCACCAGCGTGTGATACTCCTGATTCTAGTGCTTTTTTTGCCATAGGCTTAGCTACTTTTTTGAAAACTGAAGATACAATAGCTTTCATAGGTTTAAAAATGTTATCAATAAATATACCAGATCCTTGTGCTTATATACAAATTTACCAAGTCGTGCATGGTAAAATCATTTGAATTCGTATGGTTTCATTATATTCTTATATTATATTATTCTACTCTTTTTAAAATCAATGAATACGATACATCAGCACCATTTAAGTCAAGTAATCTTCATTTACCATCTGTTACCCACATTCTAATTGATGATATAGTGGTTTTATTGATAGGATTAAATGTTATTCTTTGTGGTTCTAATGTAAAAGAATAACTAGGTTGTAAAGCACTAGTACTAAAACTGTAAATAATATCAGTATCTTGTCCTTCAACTAAACTATTGTTGATCAAATCGGTATGAATATATAATAAGTCGGTATCTTGACTTAAATTTGGTACTTTATTTCCAATATGTGTTCCACTTGTCAATACTTTTTTGTCAAAACCTATGAGATCATTAAAATCCGATTTTGTTAAATCAAGTGTTACTCGAGTTGGCAAAACAATTGTGACTCTGGATGTTGTTGCATTAAATTTCAATGATATACCGTCTTTCTTTATTATTTGTTTGAGATAGCTATCAAAATTGTTGTAATTCCATACACCAGCTGGAAACGTGAGATCTTTAAAGTCTGATCCATTATTGATGCTATATGCTATTGTTTGATTTTTGTATGATGGATTGACATTGAACCAAGTAAAACTCATTTTAATGATCCTATTCAAACCAAGCTGATATTCATTATTACTTGGTAAAATTATTGGTCTCGTGAATTTTGTAACAACATTTTCAGGTTTATTAAAAGGTAGTTCTTTAACAGAATAGCTTGATAATACAATTTTTCTATGCATATATATACAATATTGTTACATTAAATTTTGAAATGCTTCCTATAGAGTTTGTTATGTTGTGATTTATTAAGAATGGCTACCTGTAAGGATTGAGAATCGTCCGTCAACGACCATTTTGGCGGATAGCTCATATTTTGTCCAAAGATACCCTTTAGTGAACTATTTTCAAATATCACATTTGAAGGTTCCAACGATTCGTATTTTTTTAAGAAATTTGCGAAAATTTGAAAACGCGGTTAAAGTGCGGTTTTCTGTTTGACAAATTGTCCAAAATTTGCTGCGAGAACCAAGCATTAGTGAAGTCTTAAAATGAATTCAATTGGCACCAAACTTGACACAAAATAAGAACAACCATTCTTGTTCATTTCTACTTCGATACTTTTAACTGAAATGTTAAAATTGTGATTTTCTAAGCTCTTTAAAGAACATCCTCAACGACCGCATGACATGGCGGCAGAAAATAGCTGATATTTGACCGATAAAAATGTACCTGGCACCTCATTCTTAAATTTTTTTACTTCATATTCTTTAAATATTGCTATTATTCATTTACTGTGTGAAGTTTTATGCTCGAACTCAGAATGCTTCCCTCCGAAAATATCAGAAATGTTTGTAACCTGAGCGAGATAAATGACGCAAAATTTGAACGCAAACCAATGCTAATTATTCATGTAGAATCGTCGAACTGACTAATTTTCAGCTTGTAGCTTGGAAAGCTCTAAAAAATGCGAAGTTATCCTTCAGAAGTAATAAAAGTGACTGAAAATCGTATTTGAGGGCAAAATTTCGCAAGTGAACTACATGTATATATCACTCAATTCAAACACATTTTAATTCATACTGTTTTATGCAAGTGACTTTTCTATCATGATTTCAAACCTGAAATTAATACGATATGAAATATGTTCAGTTTTCTATCAAAAGAGATCGTGATTCACACAAGAAGTTAATATTTTTAGGGTCAAGAAATGTACTCCACTGTAATGCGAAAGGTATCGAGAATTATTTTTGTAATTGCTTACATTACAAAACGCACGCAGTGTGTTTCACCGAAATGCGTGTACGACTTGGAGGACTCGTTTCATTTCAAGAGCACACTTTTAAAAGGTAGTAGTAGAGCAAAAATATGACAGAATTTCAAATTTCAAACCAAATCAGTATATATATGCTCAAAAACGAAAACTTGAACTTTTGACCTTCAAACCGGGTAAATATTTATGTCACGCAAAGTAACGAAAGGTTTCTTTTGTTCCATTCATGCCCTGTTTTGTATCGTTATTGAGGCTCTGCCAGGGTAAATTCCGACAAGCAACATGCCCTAAAATGTAGTGACAGCAATTGATGTGAAATCGCGACAAACAACATCGTTTCTTTAAATTTCCAACAGCAATGGTCAAAGCAACGTGAAACATTGACAAACCAGTGACACGGAACCCCCCCTCCCCCCTTCCCTTTCCTGGCAGGGCCTCGTTATTGTTGCATGAGAAGTGTTGTTCCTTTTCGAATAAAATTGCATCCTCGTTTACATATTTATGTGATAAAAATAGACTACCAAGGAAGATGGTCTGTCGATGGTTTGAGACGCGCAATTCGTAGTAATGATTTACGACACTTATAATACAGATCTGCTAACACCTGTTGAGAGTAGAGAAAAAATGCACTGGCAAGAACTACAAATAAAATTAATAAACTACGTATAACCTGCAAGTAGAATACTCCCAGTCTCGTCATTTTTCTAATGGTTTGCTCTTAAAAGGGGCGGTGAATTGTTTTACTGGCTTGTCGGCAGGAATCTCGTAACAGTTTTAGACATAATCAAAACACATGGGAGACCAAACAGGTAGGAGTGAGAAATGGGTAATTGAGGAAAAAGAAAATCTGGTTACGCGCATGTATTAAAATAAGATGAGCAGTAACCGACGACTGGACACAAATCAGCCCTTCAGTATCCCTCTTTCGCACTCTCCCTTCCAGGCCAAATTAACAGGAAAGGCAGTGAACACATCATTTTTGGCAAGTACATTTGCTAGTATTTTGAGCGGTTTTGAAGATTTCGAGTTCGCTGTTTACTGTGCCTCTCAATAGAAGGACAAGGGTGGAAGCTAATTTTTTGAACGGCTCCAGCACCCGCCGATTTTTCCTCAGAAAATCGCATCACTCCACTTTGAAACTTCACTGGAGAATAGCTGAAAGATTAACGCTTCTTGTCATACATTGTACTTCTCGCTCATTCATCCAAACGTCCGGGAGCTCGCCCTCAAAGAAAATCAAAATCCCATACTTTCCGAGCGGTTGAGATGCGTAACACTTTTCACGCGTGCCAGCCAAGTGCCAGCCTCAAACGGCGCCCAATCAGGAACTTATGAGGCAATCAGCAGGCTGGCATACGTGAAAAGTGTTACCCATGCGGAAAAAGGCCCCGTACCCAGCACTGTTAATAGACATTACTAGCAAAAGTACTTGCCAAAAATAATTTGGTCACTGCCTTTCCTGTTAATCTGGCCTGGACGGGAGGTATATTGAAGGCCTGACTCACATCCAATCGTCAGTTACTTCTCATTTTATTTTAATACATGCGCGTAATGAGATTTTCTTTTTTCTTAATTACCCGTTTTTCACCCTTACCTGTTTGGCCTCCCATGTCTTTCGATCATCCCTATAACTTTTACGAGATTACTGCGGACAAACCAGTAAAAAAATCACTGCCCCTTTAGGAGCCAACTACTAGAAAAATGACAAAGGTGGGAGTATTCAGTATGCAACCTTTCTTTACTTGCAAGTTATACGTACTTTTTCAATGACGTCTACTTGCAGAATTTTATCTATTTTAGTTGTGGTTCTTCCCAAAGAAATTTCTCTACTCTCAACAGGTGTTAGCAGGTATTAGAACAATGTTAGAAGTGTCGTAGGCAATTACAACAAGTTGCACATTTCAAACCATGCACTGACCATCCTCCTTGGTAGGCAATTGTTATAACATACGTATGTAACCAAGGATGCACTTTTATTTGAAAAGAAACAACAAGAACGAAACATCACTTCTCATGCAACAATAACGATACAAAAACAGAGCATGAATGGAACAAAAGAAACCTTTCGTTACTTTGTGTGACATAAATATTTACCGGGCTTGAAGGTCAAAAGTTCAAGTTACCGGTAACAACATCTTGTATATGAATGCCTCCAGAAAATGAGTTCACAATGAAACGGATAACATTGGATAACATTATGGACTCAAACTTTGCGTAGCTCACTGAAGTGCAAGTACGTACTGCTTTTGGTAGCTTTCTTTCGGTAGTAACCATTCATTATGTCAATTTGTATCATTTACGTCTTTCATACCGCACAATTGACGCACATTCAGTTTTCGTTTTTGAGCATATATATACTGATTTGGTTTGAAATTCTTTGAAATTCTGTCATATTTTTGCTCTACTACTACCTTTTAAAGGCGTGCTCTTGAAATGAAACGGTCCACTAAGTCCTACATGCATTTCAGTGAAACTGACACTGCGTGTGTTCTGTAATGTAAACAATTACCAAAATAATTCTCAATACCTTTCTCATTACAGTGGAGTAGATTTCTTGCACCTAAAATACTAACTTGTTGTGTGAATCACGATCTCTTTTGATAGAAAGCTGAACATATTTCATATCCTAATAATTTCAGTTTTGAAATCATGATAGAAAAGTCACTGGTATAAAACAGTATGAATTAAAATGTGTTTGAATTGAGTGATATATAGTTCACTTGCAGAATTTTGCCCTCAAATACGATTTTCAGTCACTTTTAATACTTCTGAAGGATAACTTCGCATTTTTTAGAGCTTTCCAAGCTACAAGCTGAAAATTAGTCAGTTCGACGATTCTACATGAATAATTAGCATTGGTTTGCGTTCAAATTTTGCGTCATTTATCTCGCTCAGGTTACAAACATTTCTGATATTTTCGGAGGGAAGCGTTCCGAGTTCAAGCATACAACTTCACACAGTAAATGAATAATAGCAATATTTGAAGAATATGAAGTAAAAAAATTTAAGAATGAGGTACCAGGTACATTTTTATCGGTCAAATATCAGCTATTTTCTGCCGCCATGTCATGCGGTCTTTGAGGATGTTCTTTAAAGAGCTTAGAAAATCACAATTTTAACATTTCAGTTAAAAGTATCGAAGTAGAAATGAACAAGAATGGTTCTTATTTTGTGTCAAGTTTGGTGCCAATTGAATTCATTTTAAGACTTCACTAATGCTTGGTTCTCACAGCAAATTTTGGACAATTTGTCAAACAGAAAACCGCACTTTAACCGTGTTTTCAAATTTTCGCAAATTTCTTAAAAAAATACGAATTGCTGGAACCTTTAAATGTGGTATTTGAAAATAGTTCACTAAAGGGTATCTTTGAGCAAAATATGAGCTATCCGCCAAAATGGTCGTTGACGGGCGATTTTCAATTCTTACAGGCAGCCGTTCTTAATTGTTGACGTTTTTATCAATTTATCTAATAAAGAAACACCCATATTTCGTATATCAATGCTTGTATTTCCAGCTAAAATTTCACCAACAATCAATTCCAATTTTTTGATAAGCTGTTTTGGATCATTGAAAAATATAACATTTCCACCTCTTAGTTTTTTTAGAATTCCAAAACCTTTTATTGTTTTGACTTTATTTTCATAATGTTCAATATATGCATTCAATGTAAGTCTTGCATTATCTATTCTTTTATTTTCCATTTGTCTTACAGCTGCCTTATAACCTTTTAATTGATTTCTTGTTGTTTTAGCATCATTAGTAATGCTATTGAGATTTTTTTTTTTGTTGTTGAGTCATTTCTGGTTGATTTAGTACCTTATCAACAGAATCATGATTTTGAATACCAAGATCATTCAATATCTCATTATCCAGATCTTCATCGTCTAATCCATAATCAACTTCATCTTCTTCTTCATATTCAGGAGGAAGATCTTGTGTTTCAGGAAAATATTGAGGATCAACACTAATTTTTTTTTCGTTCTAATATATCTTGCAATGATTCTTCATAGGTAGGTGGCTTAGGAACAAGTTGTTTTTCTTGCTGTGGTAAAACAGTTTCATCAAATATATTATTATCATGACTCATGTGTTGAACTTCATCCTCGGTATCAATTCCATAATTAGGAACTTCACCTTTTTTCAATGCTCATCGTTTTGTTATTGGCATTTTTCAATTACTGGTCATAACATCATCAAGTTTTGTTGTTATTGGTTGAAACACCTTGGAAAAAGGTGCTTGGCTTGTTTTTTGACCAATATCATGCTGTATAATAGCATTTCGTACAGCATTAATTTTATCTCCTAATTCAGATTTACTTTTTGCAAGTTCTTTCCACTTAAGTAAACTCATTTGTTATATTATTCGGTTACATAAAAATGGACAATTGTATATAAAAGATAGCGTTTTACAGTGTTGAACACTGTGTTGAACATGGTGTTGAATATTATGTTATGAAATAATATACACATATGATATAAATGAGAATACCAAATTACGATTCAAATGATGATAATGTTAGTAATTATAAACAGTTATATGATTTTATGCCTGACCAATGCTTTGGTATGATTTTGGTCGGACCAAGCTCATCAGGAAAGACAAACACACTGATGCATATGATTTACAATTTGCTTTATTATGACAAAATATATTTGTATGCAAAAAACTTGGAACAGTCAAAATATCAAAATATATTAAACATGTTCAATCCAATAAGTAAGGATGTTGGTTATGATTAAATTATACCAGTATCTGAATTAACAGATTATAACCAAAAGCTGGTTATATTTGATGATTTTGTTTGTGAAAAAAACCGAAAGCCATTGATTGATTATTTCATACACAGAAGACAAAAATTGCAGTGTGATTTATTTGTCACAAAGCTATTATAAAACCCCAAAGGATATTACACTTAATTGTAGTCATTTTTATATTTATGAATTTCCAAGCAACAATGAAAAATCACCGATTTGCCAAGAAAATAATACGCCAAAAGAAGTATATGAAAAGGCAACAAAGCATCCATATAGCTTCATCTATATTGATAGCCACGAAAATTTACAAATAAGAACTTCAATGAACAAATATAATATACATCAATTATATAAATGAGTTATTCAAACGGTTTATTAGAATCAAAAAGTACAAAAATAATTGAAGGCAAACCAGGAGTTGGTTTTAAACTGACTGAAAATGGTGATTATGATATGGAAAATAGAAAATTAACTAATTTAAAACCAGGAACAGATGACAGTGATGCTTTGACAAAGAAGCAAATATATGATCATATTAAGCAAATGGAGGTGATTCAAGTAGTCCTTCTATAGACTTAACTGATTATTTGAAAAAAGATGGTTCAATTGGTATGACGGGCCATTTGCAAATGAATTATAATCGAATAGAAGACATTGGTAATCCAAGAGATGGAAAAAACGACCCTATTCCATACCAATATTTCAGTCAATGGTACATGAAATTTGATGATGATAATATTAAAATTGATGTAAAAAATCCAATTAATATGGGAAATAAAAAAATAAATGGGTTACAAGATCCTCTTCATCACAAAGATGGAGCAACAAAATTTTACATTGATAACTCGGTGGTATTAAAAGCAGATAAAACAGAGCTAAATAATTATATTTTAAAAAGTGGTTTGACAAACAATCTTGATATGAAAAACCTTAACATTGATAATGTGAAAGAAGCAACATCGGGTCATCAAGCCATCAATTTCACTCAATTAAACAGTGAGCTGAGTAACTATTTACATGAAACAGGCGGTACAATGAAAGGAGATATTGATCTTAACGGAAACAGTATCTATGGTATTCAAAACACAGTAAATAAAACGTCTGCTGTAAAAAGAAATTGGGTAAAAACAAAGACATCAACATGGGTGGAAATAAAATCGTGTCATATAGAAAACCAAATGATTTAAATGAACTCGTTAATAAATCATATGTAGATCAAAAAGTTTCACAGGCTTCTGGTAGTGTTGATTTGCCTGATTATTTAAAAAAAGACTTATCTGGAAATCTCAACCTCAATAACCAGAAAATAATCAATGTAAAAAAAGCGTCTCATAATTCTGATGGAGTCAATTTAGAACAATTAAACAATAGTGTTTCTGCTCTTTCACTTGCAGTTGATCAATTATATATTTTAAAAAATGGTAGTGCAGCTTTATTAGGAAATCTTAATCTTAATGGTCACAAGCTGATAAATATGAGCTCACCTGTTAATAAAAATGACAGTGTAAATAAACTATATGTTGACCAAAAAATAGGCGAGAGTCATATCAGCTCATGTCATACAAATGTATTGAAATACATAACAGATAATGCTGGCGAATGTACTGCCGATTATGGTATTTCTAGTGTAAATTTAATTGATGATTTCGATGATATGCCCCACAAAATTGGAAAAAAAGCATTTTCTTTTACTTTGCAAAAGTCTAATCAAAATTCACAATACAGAGGAAAATTTGACGTGAACCTCTTTAAGTTAATAAGAGATAACTTTTCAAATAATTACACTTTAGCGTTTGAGTTTTATTTTAAAAAAACAGGGTTTACTGTTTATTCAAATGAATTTCTCTCTATGAACATCACATTGGAAGTTTTAAACATGATTATAGCAAAACAAGCAACAACAAAAGTATCAAATGAATGTCACTACATAAGATCAATAGTTGCGGTTACACTCGCCTTTTCCCCGAGGTAACTGTGTGGGTAATTGCCTTGGGCTGGGATCGGTTTGGGTTTCCGGTCAGGTTTAGTGCTCCGGTTACATTGCAAATAATTACCCAAGGTCAACTTTTGACTGAGTAAAAAAACGTGGATCCGCTTGTGGCGTTAACTGCAGAGGGATTGTTTGATTTCAAGGCAAACTTGAACAAAATGGATATGGAGCGTATGGTGTTGAGGAATCTTGCTTCCAGTTTCTTTGGAATAAAAAAGCATTGTACAACGGCGCATCTCGTTCAGAACCGTCAGGTCTAAAGTTGCTGTGAAAAAATTAAAAAGAAAAAACATTACAAAACTTGCTGCACTAAAAGAAATCGAATTAAGGAGGCTGAAAATAGTTTCTCCTTTTTTCAATCAAATAAACATATTTTGTCCTTAGATACAGTTAGGGTAATCATATTAAGGCGAAATCTGGCCAGGGTGTGAAGTACCCATCGCAGATTTCTCACATTATATTTTCCTCCAAAATAACGTTACCATGGCAACGATATTAGGCATTTCTTTGAGCCTTAAAATCAACTTATGTTGCCTTTTTTCAAGAAACGGGACAGTAAAATTTCCCATTTAGTGTTACCAGATAATGTTAGAAATACTCTCTAAAATATTTAAAATTCAACAAAATCTGTAGGTCAGTTTTTCAGAAATAAGTTTTTTTGAAATGTACCTCTAATTTTTTTTTTCACCTACAGAATTTTTTTAAATTTGAAAGACAAACATTTAAATTAATCTACGCTAACATGCAAAAAATGAAAAAAATTCACCGTCCGGAAGCAGAGATATAAACGAGTAAAGTTGCAAAATCAGGAAAAATGAGGGGGTTACAAGATCGGCATTTACGCATGCGTCACCCGCTCATTCAAGTGCACGCGCAAGTTGAGCTGAAGGTCAACACAAACCATTAAACCGTTTGTGTAGAACTTTCGTAGTTTTCATGAATAGGGGATGTCTATTTATAGTCATGTCTATAGGAAGTAGAAGAAAGGAGAGCGAAATTAGCGGTATTTGCTTATTTCTTGTGACCCATTTGAATCACGAGCTGACGAGAGCAGCTTACGAATTGCGTGTGTGGGTACGCGCGAGTGCTCAGCTGAAAACCCTTTCGAGCCTCCTTAATGAGCAAAGACAAGTACAATATACTCACTTTGAACCTCAAAAGTTGACCATGTTTGATACCACGTGTAATGAATTTGGTATGTGCCAGGATATTTGCCGCAATTTCAGCACAACACGACAAAAATATGTGCCCAGCAAGTGCTGCGGTTTCCGGAATTAAGTTCTTCTTCCACCCGATTGGTTGAACTACTCTTGTGGTTAGATAAACCAAGACGAAACCCTACGACTTGGTTCGGGAAACGTCATGGGTAATTCTTTTGTTCTTTTTGATGTATCCATAGTGATTCCCCATGGGCAGTTTCACTGTGGGAATAGAGGTTACACACAAAACACAGATTTCCCATGGGTAAAGTCTCACTTTCCCGTGGGCAAAAGGTCTAGTGGAACCGCAACTAATATTAACTCTTTATCCTGTTGGTACTTCAAATCAAATTCAAAAAAGACTTTATATTACTATAAAAGCTAATTATGACAATAATAGCCCATTATCATTACCAGTGTATTTTGTATGTTATGGTATAAAAAATGCAGCACTATATAATCTTGACATTAGTATTTATGATTGGGAAAAGGCTTATGAAATATCGTCTGATGAAAAATTTACAATGCATATGCCAATTGATATGAATGGAAACGACATTTTAAAAACATCACATTATTTACACGGTTATCTAATAACCAATTTATCAGACAAAACTTTTATTATAAATGGAAGTAAAAGAGTCTTACTTCCTAGTGGGTCAATAATCAAACAAATTCAAATTTTATATAATTCTTTCAAATTTAATTATACAAAACTAAACATTCAAATTTATTATGGGCTTCGATTAGTAACAAACGATTTTTTTGTATCAAGTCAAACTGCACAAAAGCAGACGTTTAATATGAATATAACACTACAGAACGGTCATTTTAGAGTCAAACTATTAAGGAACAATGTGCCAAACGAACAAAGATTAAATATATTTATTAAAATAATATATACAATATTATAATGACAGCTAATCAAAAAATATTTAATTTCAATCATATAAGCAAAAATCTATCAGATGAAAAAAATTAAAGAAATAAAAGATTTGTATAAATATTATCACAAAAAATATTGGTGTTATAAAAAATCATTTCAACATTACCAAAAAATGTATTTATCTACTAAGAATGGTTCAACTGCATTAGTAGTTATTGGTACAATTTCAGGTTCTATAACTCTTAATCCTATATTTCAGGATCCGATGTTCTTTTACAAACATATGCTACTGCAAAAAAATATGACAAAAAGGTTGAATCAACAAGATTTGCATATGCTAGTTATTTTGATATATTATCAGAACTTAGAAATAGTTTAAGAATCAGTGTATTTAATGAATCAATCTTTTTTAACAAATGTTCTATCATAGATAATATTATAATTGATAATTGTGCAACTATTCCAGACAAAATAATGAAAAAATATAACAAAAAATATGATTAAGTTTATCACCTATTAATGATTGAGTTTTTTCCAATAATCCTCATAATATTTTAAAGTCTTGTTTGATTTAGTAATCTGTATTACACGAGGTAAATTCCACACCTTAAAAAGTTTATGAATTATAAATTTGATTGATATTATCCTTGTCCTATCTTGGTTAACTTCATTTGAAACTGTGTTTATTAGATCAAATATCTGGCAAACACGGTTTATTATAGCTCTTGATATTGGTAAATTGTTTTTGAGTGCTATATCCAATAACACATTTTCAATATGGTATTTTCTTATATAGACTGACATTCTCCTTATTTTATACATATTTTCATAAAAATCTATGTAATTATTTTTATCAAATTCATAATATATTATACCACAAATAGTACAAATCATTTGATAATCTATTTCAGATAGTTCTTGTCCACAAAAATGGGTTTGATTATTTTTGTTGTTTATTTCTTGTATTTTTACACCACAAAAAGGACATATTACATATTCTTTTAAAAATAATTTTTTGTTATGTAATTTTTGACAAATTATTATATAATATATACAGAAAAACATTTTTAAAAAAATATTATGGTTTAAAGTTTACTTATAAAGTTTACAGACAAAACTATCTTGAATATAAATGTTACGCTATGGTGATTTTTTCCTGTTTCATTTACTTATGCGAAATATTTAAACACACTTCATGCATCACCTATTATACAAAATGATTTCACAAATTTGAAACGTTTCACTGAAAAATTTCACAATTGTGAAGTAAAAATGTGAAGTTTGTGATTGGTTAAAAATGATGGGGAAACCCCTTTATTTAGCTTTCAATTATGTCATGCTTTGTGATTTTTCCTTTTAATTATGCAAATATTTAAACAAACTTCAACTTTACGGACAAAGTTTACTTATTAAGTTTACTCATAAAGTTTACTTACAAATTTTAATCATAAAGTTTATCGACAAAACAATCTTCAATATCATTGAAACACACTTCAATTTTTTTTAAACATATAGATTAATTTTTTAGTGAAAATTTTATTTGAATTTTTAACAAAACACTAATTTTGAATCCCAAGGACAAATTTCAACACAAAACCCCAAGGTCAAATTCAATGCAAAAATGAGCTCATACCCCCAACCATTATACTACTTGATCAGGACACTCAAAGGAAACAGTCTAACAAAGACTATGTTTATAGAAAGTTTCGGGCAAGGGATTAAGAGGTAAAGAAAGAAGACACTGTTCTTCTTGAGAAGAAGAAAGAAAATAAGCTGTCACCTTCATATGAGAAGGAACCCTATGAAGTAATGTCTCATTACGGAGACCAGGTGGTAGTACAGTCGCCACAGGGAGTTCAATACAAGTGAAATCTTCAGCATGTCAAACCGTTTCTAACACCAGACTGAGAAGACCGGGAAAGTACATCACAGGCTGCTGAACCCCCCAAATGAAACCAAAGCAACTGAGTTGCCACCTCTGGAGGAGGATCCTGTACCAATTGCAGAATCACCACCAGACGTTGGTCCTTCTGTTGCTTCTCCAGCTGATAAACCTTTGAGGAGATCAGGAAGACTTGGTAGCTGCCCAAAACGGCTAAATGATTATGTTTTATACTAAACTGGGACAACTTTAGACTATCAAAGAACACGTTTTTATATTGGACTGTAGGCGTTAAAGTGAAGAGAGAAAAAGATGTAGTGTATTAGGTCAGCGGATGAAAGCGTTAGTACATCCGGGAATGTAAGACGATGAGTATGAATTGTGTGGGTGTTCCTTGCCGGATTAAAGAGATTGTTTAGACCTTTGTGCCTCGCCTAAGTGACTCTGTTATCCTACAGACACTTCGCAAAAGCTCATTGAAATCTGTGTACATCTTTTTTTAAATAATAATAACAATAATAACAATAACAATAACAATAATAATAATAATAATAATAATAATAATAATGTTTAATAGAAAAATAACTCTTGCAGCCTGTGGGCGGAATTACATTTGTTAAAAGGAAGCATTATACATATACGACTGAAAACTATAATTAAACAATAAGACGGTATATACCAACAAGTAAAATTTGACAAATTGATTATTTGAGATCTGGTAGCATTATACATAAGGCACAATTTTGGATGTTCACTATTGTCAGATAAATAATGCGGAATATTATGATGGACACTTGACAAGCGTATTCTAAGATTGATCTTAGGCAGCTACAATAGAACTGGACTAATGATACAATGTCTACATGTGCACATTTTAGTTGTTTGATTAGGTATAGTCGTCTTGAAGCCTCAGTAGTTATGTTTTCTATAATATGTGTGTTCCATTTGCGATTGTCACTTTTCCACTTTTATTTCAAACTTCCGTGTGCATCTAATTAGGGGCATTTTTGAACATATGTTTGTAAAGAGCACAGGATGTAGACCCTGGTGTAGTGGCTGACCTTGTTCTGGTCAGGAGCAACAATAGTATTGTAAACTGCATGAGAGAAATCTGGCCCAAATGTCCCTGAAAGTATTGTAAATTATTTGTGAAAAGCTTTGAGAGGAGTGACTTATAACAATTTTCATCTGCAACTATTCTGTACAGCAACTTAAAAACATGAAGATACATGGCAGACAAAAAATGTAATTCACTAAGATGTGTACAATAAAGATGGCAGCAAAAATTGAGATGAATGTGACTCCTAAAAAGCACCTGTTAAGAAGTTGTTAATTGAATCATTCTCCGCTATCAACTTGCTATTTCTACTTTGATGTGCACCACCACAGTAAGCATCTGGTTATGTTCTCAAAGCTTAATTAGGCTTTTTTTCTGTTAGGTTCACCCTTGTGGAAGGTACAGACATAACACTGTGGTATTCATCCTTGGTAAAGAGCATGGATTAACAAATCTTTTCAGTGAGTTAACATTTCTGTTGATGTAAGAAAAACAATGGTCACCAACAAATTATTCTTTGGTCTTTGTGTTGATGGGCCTGGTTAGCCTCGCTAACATGTGTAAAATTGAAAGAGTTTTGGCTGTAAAATGAGGCTAGTCAGACTAATTTTCAATAATTTATTGGTGGCCATTTTGCATTCAGTCTATATATTGGTTTATTTCTGATCCTAAGTAAGTAACAAGATTATTAACCCAAATTGCACCTCCTCAGATATTGCCTTTCTGGTTTTCTGATTGGTTCATTCAATCTCGGCTATCAGCTCATATACTGTATGATGTAACATGGAAACTGATTGTGTCGAGATTTGCCAAGCTGAAAACTGATTGGCTTTAACTTCCAAGTGGAAGCCTTCAGAATTTAATGAAAATTTAATTGAACAATCATTCCATTCACGTTTGTTGGATATGAGAGTGGTTATAGCCAACTCGGTGCTTTGTGCCTCATTGGCCATTCACTGTGTCATATCCAACGTGGCTTATGGAATAATTGTTAAATAATATTGGTGAATGGAGGTTTTATAGAATTTGAAACCTCAAAATACTATGTTAAATGCTATCAGTTTCGTTTAGTCTTCATGATCTGTGTCAATTTCCAAGAAAGGGACTTCATTAATGATGGACTCCTCATTTTTTTATTAATGATATGTGTGAAAAATGTATCCATTCTGATTACCTAAGAGAATACGAATTTGCAGTGCAAAAAAAAAGTGCAGAGAAGAGGTAATTCAGTGTAAAAAGAGGACTTCACGTGTGGCATGGTTCCCGTGCAATTTGGAATAAGGACCGGTAAGCACTCCTAAAAATTGCAAGTGCAATTTTGTTCGTGCGTATACATTGAACAGTCTTGGGCTCATTCATTTAAGGACAATCGCGCCCAAAACGTTCCCACGCACAGATTTTTTTCAAACTTGCCACGCAGAAAGGTAATGATCTACTTTTGCCAAAAAGGCACAAAAGATGGGGGGTCACCGTGCTCGTTTTCGAGTTCATGAGGTGCACTTTTAAAGCTTGCATTATTTTAAGACGATCTTAGCTTACAACTGTAAGCAATAAAAAAGCTACATTAGTGAAACTTAGATCAGGTAAACATACTCAATTCAACATAACTAGTGTAACTAAACAAACTTTTGCAGCTGTCTTTTTCTGAGATGAAATAGACCTTGAAAAACGACACAAGAACATAAAAGGCAAAATATTTGTAACTTCTCACGTACAGATTTTTTTTTGTTTTTTGTTAAAATGCACAAAATCAGGAAAGAAAGTGATCCATGGGAAGAAAAATGGGGTTCACCGAGGATTCAAGAGAGTAAAATCGCTATGAAGTTCTCAAAGCGATTGTCTATTCGCACTGTCACGCCATTGTGTGACATTTCCGGGAAGACCTGGAGCCAAAGCTATCCCATAATGCCACATGCTTTCACGTTCCTTTCTTTTTTAAATTGTTTGCACCTTTAGCATCGTGTTTACCTTCGTGGTCTGCAAGGCACAACGTGTGCGTGACGTGCGCGAAAAAATGTGCAGTAGCAATGGGCGTGAATGTCCTTAAAATCATTTAATTAGTGGAAGAAATTAGAGGCCTTTCCTATCTAAGAACTTATGAACACTATTATTGTTTTTACCACAGCTATTCACAGAATTGACCGTCTTACTTCTGGAGTTCTTATGTTTGCAAGGTTTGTGTCACATCAAATAGTTTCAAGGTGTATTGTTGATGCATGTTCAATATAATTAACGATTTACTGGAGTACTGTGTGAAAGCTTGAGCAAAGAAATTTTATTTTTTTAAATTGCCTACACTGGATATTTTTTAGTGAACGAGGCAGCTCTCTAAACAGGAGAACACATTTTTTCTTCGAAATGCAAGGGATTGTGGTAAAAGGTGCAATGAATTGTGGTTATGCGTGAATGGAGGAATTAAGATGCGTGGTGTGATCTGCTCTGCACTGTAAGTGCACTACACACTATGTCACCGAGTTGTAAGAGTATAAAGGCCTGTTTACAGGGAGATAGGGTCACCCTACTAGTAGGGTGACCCTCCTGTATTGTTTTTCCTGGTTGTGTTAACATGTCAGGTACGGTCACCGTGGGGGTAGGATTACCCTATCAATTAGGTAGGGTTACACTTTTTGTTTACTTAAGCCATGTAAATGCTCAAGGTAGGGTGACCCTAGGGGGAGGGCTATAGACACTAATACACAATAGACCACTTTCGATATATTAAGATTCAGCTTGATCGTGAGGTTTAGAGGACACAAACAAAAGAAATGAATAAACATGTTCATTCAGTTCCCTTTGTTTGTGTCCTCTAGGCCTCACTGCCAAGCTGAATTTTAACATATCGAAAGTGGTCTATTGCATCAAAATATGTCAAATGACGTATTTGGCGTGCCAAATTTTCGATCGCTAAAACAAAATGGCGTCTCGTGTGTAATATTCACATGTGTTATATCTTTTGATCTTTCCACAACCATAAATAAATCAGTACCGAAGCACGTGGCAAAAAAAAAAAAAAATTCTGCAAAAAAAGTTATAACATGCAGTGCTGTCGTGGTTTTCCCAGCATGTGCATAAAGAAAGCAAACTAGGGGAATATTTTTCTCCCAACATTTTCAAAGCGGGTTTTCAAAGAGTATTCGAACCATTTCCATGTTCTAAAGGGTTTCAAGGCGTTTCAAAAGGGTTTCCAAAGTGTTTTGAAAAGGGTTCCAAAGTGTTTTGAAAAGGGGTTCCAAAGAGTTTCAAAAGGGTCTCCAAAGGGTTTCAAAGGGTTTCCAAAGGGTTTCAAACCCTCTGAAACCGGGTTTCCAAAGGGTTTCAGAGCGACCTCAAACCCCCTAGAAAACGCTTTTGTGGATAAGATGTGTTTTCGTATGGAGGGTCACATTTATGTTCTTTTGCATCAATATTTGTTTTGCATAAAGCAGGCTAGCAAAATCTGTACCTTGCTTAGTTCGCATTTTTGA
Source organism: Montipora capitata (assembly GCA_949126865.1). Lineage (NCBI taxonomy): Eukaryota > Metazoa > Cnidaria > Anthozoa > Scleractinia > Acroporidae > Montipora > Montipora capitata. The sequence continues at coordinate 27,852,296 of OX421447.1, forward strand.
GTGTTAAAATAGAATTTTCGGTCCTATGTTTCTGGCACAAACTGGTATATTTTGAGGTCTCCCATCCAGATACTTACCCCGCCCGCTGGAAAGGGCTTAACTTCAGTGAACTTTTGTCTTAAGTCCCATTTACACAAGCAAACAAATTGGAACGGCTCGGATAAAATTTACGTCTAAATGGTACTTGACCCGTTCTGTAACAGGTCCTATGGACCTTTCTTGGAGTGGAGCAGCTAAAAACGGGCTCCGTTCCCACATTTTTGTTTCCTTTTCAACACGTAAACGCTCGCAGTGTTTTTGGTACCGATTTAGATCACTCTTTTTAAGCCTTTGCTGCTCCTTATCAGTTGTTTACCGTACCTCGCATGCGTATTACGCCTCAATCCTTTTACAAAATGTCGGAAAAGACTGTGGAGAAAAAGTGAGGGAAAGCAAGGAAAGCAGGAACTGGTAGTTGGACAAACGTGCCTTTTTTCTGTCGGGTACTTTACAAAACTTGTACGTGCAAACAACAGATTTTGTCTTAAACCGGTACTTGTTTCTACCCAAGCCGTTCCTTCTCTTTTAACCTGTATTAGGGCCTTTAGATAGCTGTCAGATGCTCAGAGTGCACGCTTAAACCTTGTGGTGAAAATGAAGTTGAAAGGGAACTTGAAAATGATCAACATGTCAGGCTCGAAGCCAACATTTCTCGATTCCCTTTTATTTTCAATCTTTCTGGGTTTAGTATTTTACTAGTAACTGCATGTCTTCTCAGGGGGCTATTTGCCTGAGACGTCTACCATGGCACTATCATGATTTACGATACCAAAGCAATATCGTGTTTTCTTAGGGCTACATATTACGCAAAGACAACTTGATTCTCCTGGAAGACAAAATGCAGCTCAAGTGACAGTATGGAATAAAGCGCTGTGTTACAGCACTACCGCACATGCACAACGCATGCCAATTTTTTTTCTCTTGTCGTGATAGTTTCACTGTTATGTAACTAGAAAATGAATTCGAAATCAGTCAATGAAAAAGGTCAAGAACTTGCAGGAATGTTGTAGGAAACAAATCTTTGAACCACCTCTCCAATTTTCAGGTCTGTGCGATACATTGTTTCTGAGTTACTTGTCGAAGCATTTCACGCACCTTTTCAGCTGACTATAGAGTTGTATGGAGACGCCATGTGGTCCAGCAATATGGCGGCCGGTAATCAACGAAAACATCTGTTGTTCACTTTGCAATGTCATGAAAGCGCTTCCTTTTTGCTTATGAGATAAAATACATGTATGAACGCACCTACTAATGTTTTTGAAAGGCTCGAACTGCTGAGAGTACAGATATACATTTTTTTCCAACCAAATAGCTTTGTATCATGGTGTCACGCAAGGTGACAGTTCGGAAATTTAAAATGATGTATTTCCGAAAGGCGTTACGGAACTGAAAAGTTAAAAAAATGTTTATTTCTAGGTCATCTTCAACCTCCATTACATAGAAATTCAGACGACCTTGCGAATTTGATTTTAGAATTTGATGACGTTACTGTGAAAACCACGTATCGTTTTCTTTCTTCTCTCGAGAGGTCCAGTAGGGGTCCACAAGACCTTTTAAAATCTCCCTTCAATTCCACACACGAACTGCCGTTAAATTGCCGCAAGCATAATTGAACGTCTCTCTTCCCCTCTGCAGCATTTCTACCATTTAGGTAAACTAGTCTATTGTTTTTAAATTTTTGCTTATCTTGTTGCATACTGTTCTTCAAAAGTAGTAATATTCAACTTCCTGTAAGAAATACAATTTTCACTTTATCTTATCAGAACACTGGCCAAAGCTCAGGAACTTGAGAGTCAAGTCAGAAACAGAGAAATTGAAAAGGAATATATTTGTAGAGTACAAGGTGAATTTCCAAGGTAAATAGAAAATTACAAAGATGAGTCAAAAAAGTCAAAATGCCCAAGTAAGATGACATGCAGTCTCATCGCCTTTACCCTGCAAGTCTCCTTTGACCTTCCTAGATAAGTCGGAAAGAGGATGAAAATGTATTGGGTATCAGTGACCACAAAACCACAAAATGAAAACAAACAGTCCAGATATTTTCGAACAACTCTGGCAAGCACACGGCGACCAAAAAAATTCTTGGAATCTCAAGACAGGTCGTACTTTTAAATTGCCATTTCAATTTTTACTGACAAATTTGTAAGTTTCTGGCAGACAAGTTTCTGTAACCAACACGCGGAGGAAACACTCATGGGAATTAAGACAGTTAAAAATTGCCACGCTGCTGTAAATATTCAACGAATGAAATGATATGTGAAATGAATCATATGTGGAACTGCGGATATGAAGTCAAGTGAAGCTATGATCCTCACAGTTTTGAACGCTACCAACATCAGTGGCTTCATAGCTCAGTTGGTTAGAGCGTCACACCGGCATCGCAAGGTCACAGGTTCAAAACCTGTCCTGAAATTTTCAGGCTTCTTGTGTTCATAACTGCGAGGATTATAGCTTCACTTGTTGTAAATATTGATGATGCGTGGCGACTGACTGGTTTGACAAGTCGAAACTGGACTGACTCATCCATTTATTGTATGAGCGGCAAATCAAAGAATGTCGAGGCGGCTGGCAGAGCCTCTTGGAGGGTGCAAACCTCAGATTGCAGGTTAGAGTTGCAGGTCATTTACCATTGCTGAAACAACCCAAAAACTTTATTAATGATAACATGAGGCCTAAAAAATTATGTTTAAGCCTAAGGTTAGCATTCTTGTTAAAAGTTTGGATTGTTTCAGTTATAGTAAAACAATGACCTGCAACTTGTACTTTACACCTCCGTCTCCCTCTTCCCGACTTATCTAGGAAGATTGAAGGAGACTGCTCGTGGGGTACCTTGCCTCACATGTAACCTTTCGCAAATCACAAAAGTAACCACTGCAGTAAAAGTTTGTTTGGGTTCTTTTTTATGAGTGGGTGTTAAATCCATGCCACCAGGGATTTGTACAATTGAAGCTAATCCTCAATCAGTGCTGTTGTAAGCGCTATCCATTTCGACCCCTCTCGGAACTCAATGGTTCATTTAAAAAGTTAAAATCTTCACTCCTTAAGGTGAGAGTTTTTTTGCATTTCATCACGTTTTATGAAGATTTAACACGGAAAGTTATCCATGTTGAAAAATATGGTTCACCAAAGTAGTAATTTAAGGGACTTTAGGGCAGGGTAATTTTGAATGGATTCTGCTTAAAAAAATTTGATAAAAAGATTGCGCCTTAAAAATTTAAGTACTGATACCCCATCAAGAATTTTTCATCTAAATTCAAATTTGGGATTAATGAAAAGCACCATTGAAAAACAAATAAAAAATTAAACAGTTAACTGAATAGAGTGTAATGTGAAGTGCTAGATTTCAATCCCATATGAACCATGTGAGCGTTAGCCCTACAGATGGAAATGGGCCCACACAAGGACAGAGAAAAACTCTGACCAGGGTGGGAATTGAACCCACGACCTTCGGGTTAGATCTCCGCCGCTCTACCGACTGAGCTACAAGGTCAGACGGGAGCAGGCCATGGGAAGTGAAGATGTTAAAGTCACGGCAATGAACATGTACAAGTACAAGGGAAGGTTACGTTTATAGAAACGTTAGCCGTGTAGCACTTATATTAAAAGTTATATTAAAAATTAATCTATAAGTTTTTTTGAAAGTTTCATCTTACAAAATATCATTGTTTAATACCACTACAAATATCCACTACAAAATTCGACCTCAAATATCAAGCATGGGTTAGTTTTGATATATTCTTATTCTTATTATGAGCTCAAAAGAGCTCATAATAAGAATGATAAGAATATATCAAAACTGTGCTTCAATACCCCATAAAAAAAATTTTCAACTAAATTCAAATTTGGGATTATTGAAAAGCACCATTGTAAAACCAAATAAAAAATTAATCTATATACTTACAAAAAAAAAAAAAAAACAAGAAAGAATAACAGCTATGAAATTGATTTGAAAAAAATATTAGAAAAATAGAGTGTTTAAATATTTGCATAATTAAATGGAACAGGAAATAATCACCATAGCGTGACATTCTTGGAAATTCATACGAATAAAATGGTTTTGTGAGTAAACTTTACGAGTAAACTTTGTTAGTAAAGGTTTTCATGACATTTTTTAATATCCATACGGTAATGTGTCAATACAGTCTTGGTTGATTGATTTGATAACTCTTTTGTCGTACCCAAATTTAAATACTTTTTCATTATACTTGTTTACAATATCTTTTTTTTTCGAGTAATTTTGTTTTCTTTTACAATTGTAATTTCTCTTATTTGTTTCTTTACAATTTTACTCAAACTATTGTGATTCAAAACATTGTTTCATGGTTTAATGTAAAACCTTTAATAGCTGATTTTTGTTGATTATCACCATATTTAAAACAATAGGATTTTGGCCCTGTTGAAACAAATTGAGTGTTTTTTTTACCTGATAAGTCATCAGTCATTTCACCTAACATATCACCTGTTTTAAATTTTGTTGTTCCATTGTCAATGTATATGATTGAATCAGTATCAAAATACAATACGTTTTCTTGTAAATAGTCAAGTTTTCATATAGCATTAATCTTGCATGACTAGTGGTAAAACAGGCAATATAAATGTTAGTGTTATTTGAATTATCAATAAAATGATCTTTGAAATTGTATGTCATTTGAACCATGTCATCATTAACTAATTGAATATTTAAATTTTCAACTGTGCAATCCAGTAATATTTTATAAAACTCAGAAGGTTCTGTGACATATTTTGTTTGATTTATATTCGTACGTTGGCCAAATTTTCCCCGAGGGCTGTTTAAACATAATTTACTTATACTTCTTAAACCAGCATTGTATTATTGTCAATTGTTTTTCACCACAATTTAAAGCATGCTGTATTTGTATGTTATTTTTGTGTGCAATGTAGTCTAACCACATAATAGAAGTTTTATTGAAATTGTCTGTTTTTGTATATTCAGGTACAACAGCAATTTTGTTTTTAGGCATATAAGATGCTCGATAAATTGCCATACAAATACTAGCAATTGTAGTATATCTTAATATATCTGAGTATATCAACATCTGATCTGCAATATTCAATCAACTCTTTATTGAAATCAAAAACATTTCCATTATTTACACGTTCTTCATACCACTTGAGAAATTTTTCTCGTTCATCAGATTTCATTTGATTGTATCCATAGTGTTTTTTTGCTGGTATACAACCAACATAATTTTTATGGCATTTTTTGTTAAAGTAATGCAGAAAATATCCTTTTTTGAGTTCATCCAAACCAAATGTTTTAGGGAAAGATTTTAATGGCATTTGAAGGAAATTTAAACTATCAATGAAACAAATTCTTAATTTAGGTATTTCCATTAACATGATTTTAGCTCCATTGTATATACAATATGGTTTAATACCTTGGTCAACTAACCATTTCAAAATGAAGGGAGCATCGTATGATTTACTATTATTGCCAACAAATGTGTATTCTTTAAATTTATCATTTATCATGTTTTTACAAAAATCTTCAATATTTTCATAAATATATTCATTACCAATATAATCTTGTACAATAGCTAAGTCAACTTCATGAGTGCCAGTACTTTGAGTACAAAGTCTTAAAAAAGATATTTTTTTGTGTATGATCTACATGAAAAACACCAATCTTTCTTTTTCATTGATTTGTTAACTTTTGCATGGATTATTTTTGTTAACTGAACAGTATCCACCTTTAACTTTTATTTTTTTCAAATAACATTTGTGATTATTACAAACATACTTTCCACAATTTGAACAATCTTGTTAACCACATTTGTGATTGTTTACATGTTTACCAGTAATGATTCTTTCACATTTAAAGCAATTTTTAACTAAGTCACAAACAGTATCAGATTTATTTTCTACCTTAGAACGATATTTGAGATGATTTTTAAAACATTGTTCACCATAAAATTTTCTGTTACATTTATTACAAATAATTTCTTTTCCATCACATTTTTTTTCTTTCATGAAAGTAAAACAAGAAAGACATTTTGTTGGACACTTATGTTTGTCTCTTTTTGTATAAGTTCTTTTACATTCATGACAATAATAATAATAATCTGCATTACAAAAAGCAGTCATCGATTTAATAACATCAAAATGATTTCTTGTTTTATATAAATAAATTTTATCTTCACAGCCTTTATTAGCTGTATAAATTATTTCGTTAAATTGTTCAGAATCTATTATATTGATTTCTATATTTAAATATTTTGAAAATTTATTTACGTCATCAAGATTATTAACCATAACAACACCAGCTTCTTCATGTAATTTCAATGCTTGGTCTTTTTGTAAATTTCTTGATTTATTAAATCCATCATGTAATTGAGATTTTGACCAATTTTCTGGTTTTAAATTTGCATAAGCTGTAACAATATTTCTTGCTAAACAAATACTGTCATTATTTTTTATTGTCATAATACATTTCTTGCTGTTGTATCTTTTGACAAAAATAATCTGCCTGAACCAGAAGGAATTTTTACACTTTGTACAGTAATTTCACTGTCTCCTAATTCAACATTATGATATTCAACAGTATTAACCAAATCTTCTGTTTCATTTAATCCAAAATCTTCAATTTTTTTTAAATTTTGTTGATATTGGATTTTTCAAATCTTTGTTATGCACAATAATTCTAAACATATCATTATTTTTAAATTTTCTTTTCCTTTTTACTGTGTCAAGTATTTGAATTCATTTGTAAAAGAATTAATTTTTTTATTTTGAACATTTTTTGCCCTAATAATTTCGTAATTTGGTATACTTGTGTTTTCCTTTTGAAATATATCATCATCAGAGTTGAAAAAATTGTTATTACTGACTTGAAAAATAATTTTTTGATGAGTAAATTTTTTATGAAGGTCTTTCCATGTATAACAAAATTCTTTTGCATCTTTTAAATATTTTTCAGATAATTCTTTCAATAGCCCTTTACCAGTTTGCATATCTAATATAATTGTAAGTGCCCTTAAGCACGAGTTTCTATGCCTTGTTTCGATTTGGTTTAATCTTTAAAGTCACACGAGGTAGCTCGTCACGCGCTCTTAAGTTGTCTCTCGTTTCCATACAGAAAGTATGTTGCATTAGATATCTATTGTGTAATTCAATATAATTTTAGAAAAAGGGCCCTTTGATCAGTTTTACAAGAACTCGTGCTCGGAATGAAAGAAATTATATCTCATTGCCTGTTAGTCATATCGAAGGAAGGAAAGGTTCTATTGATGTCAACTCTCGCCAGATCCAGCAATAATGTAAGTCTGATTTACCTGGAATATCTCTTAAGCTATTTGCTAGTCCCTAATTTCGTAAATCAATTGTTTTAGTTTCACGATACAATACAACAATAAAGGAGGCATTCCTAAAGAAGTTTGGTGCGATATACGTTGTGTTTATCCGTGGATTTTGTGCGGTTCAGCTAGCGGTGGACAAGCGCCGTTACAGTGAAAATAAGAAGAATTCAAGAGTTAGCGGGAGTCTGTCGATTGGAACACAGGAACATGGTGCAGGCGAGTCTTATGATTTAAGAAGTCACGAGCGAAGATTATCAAGTCTGGGTTGAAGCGACTGAAAGGGACGTAAGGGAAAGAATTCTCACTGAAAGGGGCGAGTCACTTGGCTTGGAAAGGCTTGCAGAGGAACGAAAGGCTGCATGCAGGAGCCGCTTTGAGAAGTCAAATTAAGAAGGTGAGCTCTTTACTTGAATCATTAGAAGAAACAGACAAGAGTTCTAGAACAAGAGCGTGACAGTCTACACTTGTATAGGGACAGAATGAATGATGCTCATCACAATTATTACAAGGAATTGTATGACGCTAAGGAATTAGATGAGGCGTACAAGTGCTTTGATCTTTGGGATTGTGAACATTTCCATTGTCGTTTTAGAATTAATGAAGCTTTGCAGTGTGTGGAAAAACAAACCAGTGATAAAATGTCTCTGGTTTCTTCAAAATCATCCAAACGTTCTTCCTCCTCTTCAGTAAGGTCTAGAAGAGCAAAAGCAGCGGCTAAGGCAGCTTGTCTTGAAGTAGAAATGGACATTCTAGAAAGGCAAGCAGAGTATAAAAGGCTCGTAATGCAAAAGGAGTAAGCTAAGGCAAAGGCTGAGGAAGAAACTATGCGCAAACTCGAAGAAGAAGAAAGGCAAGAGGATTTCCCCCCTGTCTCGAAGTAGGAAACCCCAATTTTAGTCGTCAAACCCAAGCTATTACCCAAAGAAGAACCTAGTGAAACGAAACCATTGCATGTTGACAGCATCTTAAATTCGAAAACTCGGCCCTTCGAACCGTCAAATGGCCTGATTGTAACCCAAGGTATACAATCTGTTGAATCACCATCACAAGAATTAAAGCCGAAGATTTCCAGCAGAACGGACGAGTTGACAGCTGTGGTAAAGCTTGTTGCCGAACAACAAAGAACGAGTTTGCTCCCAGCGCAGCAGTCTCCGGTTTTCTCTGGAAACCACTTTGATTACGCAGCATTCATCAGTGCTTTTGAAAGTTTAATAGAGTGTCGAGTCAGCGATCCGAAGCAGAGACTTTATCATTTAAGCCAGTACACTTCTGGGGACGCTAAGGAATCAATTCAAGGCCTTGTTGTTTCGGTTGTCTCTGCTACGGCCACCTGTCAAGAAGATGTCGAAACTGGAAGGTGTGCAAAACTTGTAGTATGCCCCACCTGACCGTTCTTCATGATGAAAGCAAGATTTTTCCCAAGCATAGTAGCGAAAACCAAGCAATAGTTGTTCAGTCAGCCAAAGCAACTAGCAGCTGGACAAGTACCTGTAATGCTACTGGAACCACCAATACCATTACAAACTCTATGATTGTTCCAGTTCAAATGTACCACCAAGACAACCCCGAACGACAAGTGGTGATATATGCGCTGCTTGACCCAGCTAGTAACAGAACTTTCATGAAGGAGAGCATACTTGAAGAACTGCAAATTAATGGACAATGCATGGTTCAGAAGTAGTTCCTACTCGTAGAGTTGGCAGTCTAATCATAGAAAGAACGGATAGAGAGGTCCACATCGAGCTTCCCAAGGCATACTCAAGGGACGAAATACCATCCGTACCCTTCTTGGTTGGGACATCATTGGTCCAGTGACAGGAAGGAAGAACAAAGAAGATTTGGATGTTTCATGTCACAGAGTTGCTGTGAAGGAGATTGGCGGCGAAGAAGTGCCTTCCCATGATTTGTTGTTGAGACGCTCGTTAAAGAGATCATCTCTCCAGAAGCAGTCAAGAGAATGTTCAAGCGAGTTTTCAATGAAGTGAAGTATGTGGCTCAACAGACCCTTTCCATAGATGATTGAAGATTCATGGCAAGAGTTAAACAAGGAATCATGCATCGTTCAGATGGAGACTATGAACTGCCATTGCCACTACGAAATGAATCTTTAGCCCTGCCGAATAACAGGAAGCTTGCAGCCCATCGCCTCCAGCAGTTGAAACTGAGATTGCAAAGAGATGAGAAATACAAACGGTTGACATGGTTAAGAAGGGATATGCTGAGAAGATACCAAAGGACGAAGTAAGGCAAGATGGAAGGATATGGTACCTACCTCACCATGGTGTCTTCCACCCTCAGAAGCCTAAGAAGATCTGTGTAGTCTTTGACTGCTCCGCGGAGTACAAAGGCGAAGCTCTCAACAAGCATCTTCTTCAAGGCCTGGACCTCACTAACAAGCTTGTT
>OX421447.1:27869553-27872053 GCA_949126865.1 Montipora capitata
ACCGTGTTATAAATTTCATTTGCTTTCATTTTCATTTGTTTTCGTTTGATTTTACTTTGAATAAAATTACATTTTAGACAAACAGTTTTTCTTTGATTTCATTTTACTTCTATAATAAATTGTTTTTGAAAAAGAAATAAAATAAAATAAAACGAATGAAATGAAATACAACAAATAAAGTAAACTAAATAAGTAAAATGAAATATAATATAAAAGGAAAAAGATGAAAAAACACCGAAAATCCTTATGGCAGCTCTAGGCCACCATAATTGTGTAATTCAATATAATTTTAGAAAAAGGGCCTTTTGATCAGTTTTGCAAGCACTCGTGCTCGGATTGATTATATCTCATTGCCTGTTAGTCATATTGAAGGAAGGAAAGGTTCTATTGATTTCAACTCTCACCAGATCCGGCAATAATGTAAGTCTGATTTACCTGGAATATCTCTTAAGCTATTTGCTAGTCCCTAATTTTGGTAAATCAATTGTTTTAGTTTCACGATACGATACAACAATAAAGGAGGCGTTCCTAAAGAAGTTTGGTGCGATATACGTTGTGTTTGTCCGTGGATTTTGTGTGGTCCAGCTAGCGGTGGACAAGCGTCGCTATAATAATATTAGATTCAACATTATTTAAACCACCCTTTTTCCCGAAAAAAATTAAATCATTATTTTTGTTCATCTATATATTAGTAGTACAAAATAAATCCTCAAGTAATTTTAACTAAATGAAAAATTCAAATAAATCAAAAAATGTAAAACTTTTATTCACAAAAAAATTATTTTATATGTTTTCATGTTTTTTTCATGAATTTTTGTCTGGAGATGATTCCATTTATTCTTTAAGAGATATGTTTTACAACAAAATTCACATAACCATTCTGTTTTGCCCATATAATTACTTTTTAAATTTGTTATAGCTTGTTTTCTTTCTTCATCAGTAAAATATTTTGTATTACCATGAACTTTTTTTCAACCATTTTATTATTCATTATTTTAATGTATTACTATATATTTATATAAAATTTTTTTTACAATACTAACGTGATCTTTATATGTTTCATGGATAAATTTCTCATTTGATTTGTTTATATCTTTTATGTATAATTTCAATAAACATTTTGTCATGATCAAATAAAATATATAAATTTTTTTGTTTGTTTTTAATCGTTTGTTCAATTTACAATCAATAATTTTGTTTTCTTGATTATTTTTATTTGGATTAACATATTCATTATCGTTGTTTGTTTTAGTTTCTAATTCATCATCAAATATTCTTTTACAAATTTTCTAGAAATATATAATTTTTATATGTCTTTACAAAAATAATTTTCAGAATTTAATTTGTAAATAACAGCATTTTTTCTTTATTTTCTGATGCCATATAAATCAAATTTGTTTGACAGTTCATTTAATCTAAAATCCGAATTAAATATTGTTGTTGATCTAATTCAATTCTTGTCTCAATTTTTCTTGTCTCAATTTTGTTGAATTCAAATAATTGTTTTACTATTATACTAAAAGTATTGTTTAAAACATTTGTATAAATAATGCTGTAAATATTTTCAGATTCTGCTTTGAATATGTAACTCATTTATAATTTATATACAGAAAATAATTTTATATGTTTAATACACTACATAGTAACTATACTGAAGGCAGGATATGTTTGATTTATTGTTTAGCTTACTTATCCCTACTTTCGTATTAAATTCGCTTATATAAATATCGTCAATATTATGTTATAACATTAATTTAACTATATCAGGAAGTATTTTACCAATGCTATACAAATCATCAATTTTGGAATCAGTTAATTGAAGTATATTTTTAATGTGATCAACCATAATATTATTTTATTCAATCTACAGATAATATTTTCATATGTTTTCAGAAAAACCTGTGTCAGAATCTGATGAATATTGACAAGATGAATATTCTGTCTCAGTTTCATAAGTATTATCTGAATTAACATCAAAACTACATTGAGAATCATCAATAAAGCTGTCATTTAAATCATATTGATCTAATTGACTATCACTTTCATAATCATTACCAATTTTTGAATTAAATAAATCTATACTTTCAGAACTCATTTATATTATTATATTAGAAAATATTTTTTGGTAATAAAATTAAACAATTTCAAGATTGGACTTAATAAATTTTATTTCACCTAAGCTATTTTTTACTAGTATGACAAAAGTATTATCATCGTGTTTATCATAAATTTTATTTTCATCCAAATTATCAGTGGATTTTATATTATAAATTGTTAAATCACAATTAATAAAACCGCAAAAAATACTAATACAATTTGGAATAAAATTTTTTTCAATATTATGTTTAAACATATCATATATTTTTGAATAAAAAAAATCTCTGATCAATACATTCTCAAAGAGCATTTTATAATTTATGTACAGAAAATAATTTTATGTATTTGTCAATTTCTTCAATGGAATCCAAGAATTAAAATCATCAGTATATCCTTTCCATTT
>OX421447.1:27879553-27897053 GCA_949126865.1 Montipora capitata
CCGTTTTGCTTTGACGAAATGAACCCATTTCTTGCGACGTTTAATAGCCTCGGGTCGAGAATCACCAAAGAAAGGTATGGTGTGCACAAATATTCCTTTGGAAGGATCCGCGATATTGCTGCAACTCGCTGCAACACATCTATCAGGCATATTTTGGATGACCTTTCTCGTCTCTGTGCACAATCATGCCGATCAGTTCCCCCGCTGACGTCACAGACCAAACTCGACCCACTCTCCTTCAAACTCGGCGGTGAACCAAAGGGGCGCGTATTTTCAAAACTTTAAAAATTCACAGAAAATCGAGGAAAAAACGTATAACTGTAATTTTTTCACCAATGAGATCGGAAACAAATATATTTTCTGATGGCTAAAAAAAAAAATTAGGGGTGAGGGGCACTTTAAAACAAGAGCGTAAATAGAAAAAGCTGTTGTTGTAGCTCCTGATAATTTATAGTGAAAAGTTAGTTTAACAGTAGAATCTTTTAAATCAGATCACTGTTTAGTGAGATCAAAATATAAAAATGAATAAAGTGAATGAAAATTGCTCCTATTTAATAGAGTACCTTGTGAATATTTACCATTTGCATGTACATACTTTAATACATCTCTGTACACCCTAGTTAAATCAGTATCTGCAGTTTGTAATGTCTATCTGGATACTCAATTCCATTTGATATTTTCAACCAAGCATCTGACAATGTTCTTGGATCACTTGAAACTGAAATGTATTGTACAAAAATGGATTTGCTGTTTGTTCATCAATATTAGCATCATTAATGATGAATGATGCCTCGGTCTAGTTTTACCTGAATCTATTACATAATTTCCTAATTGATTTTGAGTAGCATTACTTCTTGAAACAGTTTCTTTCAAATATGTCCATTTTTATGGTTTGAGGTAAGTGCTTGAATACATACTTTGTCCATCACCATTTAAGATAATTTGTGGTGCAATCAACTGCATTCTTGTAAAAACAACACGACAATCATCAGCTCCTTGCCAAATGACTTGATTATTTCTACTCTTGTTTGTGGAAGCAATTTATCTTCAAGAGATTCAAAAAAACTATATCGATTCTGAGGTAATTCATAATTAACAACCTTTGAAGCACCTAACAGCATTTTTCTTTGATGAAATCCTTTCGGTTGATCTATTTGTGTAAATAAAAAAATTCATTTGTAGCTGTACTGTCAACATGAATGTGAGTTTTTAAGCAAATTTTTGATATTAACACTGTGATATACATTCATATACTTTTTAATCAGCAACTATTACTTTAATGTCTTTTATTAATGAATGAATGCCGTTCGCTATTCCATTTGAATCGTTAGCTGCAATATTTGTGCCGTCCATCTTTTTTACTTTAAAAGACATTGAAATTCTTGCATTATACCAATCTGATGGTGGCATACTATTAGTATTATCTGCAACAAATCGATGGTTTTTCTTTTTTTGACTAGCATTATTAGCAGGATTTGCTGTTACTAAAGTCGTTTCTAAATTATGCAAAATGTCTTCAATTCGTTCAACATATTTGGGATTTCTAAACATTTTATACTAATACATTATATAATTTTTGTTTTTTCTTTTAAGTCTTCCATCAGCCATTAATCTATTCATTCTTTCTGCTATTTCAAAATCTCTGAGTTGTTGTGACTTTTTTTGCAATTGATTGAATTTCAGGCTCAACCTCTATTGGTATAATTCTGTCTTCCATTGAAAAAGTCACTTTTTTCTTTGGTTCAACAGACATATTTTGCTTATTTTTGTGTTTTAAAATTCCAACTATTTTATCACCAGCCCATTTTCCTGCAAAATGTTCTGTTTTTTCAGCTTCCTTTGTTAAAGCAGTTTCAGCTAGCTTTTTACTTGTTTTTGCAGCTAATTCTTTTGTTGTTTTACCAAATATTTTTTTACCAATATTACTCCAAATACCTTCACCATAGATATGTTTTTTATTGTAACAACCAGATTCTGGGTCATATCTAATTTTGAATTCGTTTTTCTTCATATATATACATTAATGAGTTATATATTATTATTCACTTTTCAATATTAATGTCATAAACCAATCAATATTGTTTAAAACAACGTATCGTCCAATATTATCTTTCACTGCAATACGCATTTCATTTATTATTTTTGTATGAACAGGTGAAAACAAAGCTCTTACCTGCAATAATTGAACCACCAAGTAATTCTAATCTATCAATGAAATCATTGATATCATTGTTATGAACAACACCTGAGCCAATTTTGCTAAATGTTTTACTTGATCTATGCATTGGAATTTCACTAAGTTTGTTTAATTGATCAAACAACATTTGAGACAATGGGCTATATCTTTTTTTGGCTGTTAAATCTTATTTATTTAGGAAGGCTTTTGCCTGTTATTTTTAGATTGACTACTTTTTAAGTTATTAATTTCAAGTATTCTTAAGTATATTTTATTGTAATTATTAGGAGTAGTTTTAGTTGTAAGGCGGATTTGATCATATTCAGATGTTAATTTGCGCCTAATAAGTAATAAATTATTATTATTATTATTATTATTGTTAAAAGGTCTATTGTGTCAAAATCAGCTTGTTGATCTCATACTTTTTTGCCATTTTTTGATACAAGACGTAACTGACCAATCAATTTCGGCAAATCGATTATCAAACCACCATAATGACCATTGGAATTGATTTTATAAGCGTTTCTCTTTGGTTGGGTGTATTTTCTAAAACCTTCACCTTCCATGTGTTGAGGTGCAATTTTAATATGTCCAAGTCCTTTTAAATAATCTTTCAAGTATGGTAATTCATTCTTGTTACGAGCATAAGTTGTTTTTTGTACGTTTTATTTTACTGTTGACTCTTTTTATGAGTTCAGATGGATCTTTGTTTGTTTAATAAACTCAGGTGGTAATAGATAATACCTTTATCAAGATTTATCATACTCGTTTTTTAAACTGATTTAATAGCTTTCATTGGGGTGAATTCAAGAGCATTGACTATTTCGTTTTGATTATTTTAAAGTTGTTCAATTAATTTGTCTTGCTTTTCATCATCGTTTTTTTTTTACTTCCTCTTGTGATTTAAATTATTGGTTGAAAAGTTTCTGTTAAACCAATTTGCATATCTTGTTTTTCGTGTTTATATTGTTTGATTTCATCCTGTATTTGGTTAATCATCTTTCCAGCTTTTATTTTAGCATCAGATATTTTCTTAAATCGTTCTATGTCCATTTATATAATTCACTTACATGAAAATACTTATCTTAACTTATCTTTGTTTAACTTAATATAACATAATTTATATACATGGAAATACCTAATTACGATCGTAAAAATGAAATGCTTTTAGCTTCTCCATCTGGTTGTGGAAAAACAAATCTTCTTTATCATATGCTCACAAAGCCTCTTTTATACTTTGATCAAGTACATTTGTATGCTAAAAATCTCGAACAACAAAAGTACCAAGATTTAATCAATTTGTTTCAAGATGTTAGTGATAAGTTGGTTATGATATCATTAAAACAAGCAATGATACAATAAAACCTGTCAATGATATTGATAATAGTGCCCAAAAGATAGTAATTTTCAACGATTTCATGACAGAAAAAAATCAAAAACCATTAATTGACTATTTTATATAAGGTAGACATAAAAACTGCTCAGTTGTCTGTCTAAGTCAAAGCTACTATGGCTGTCCAAAGAACATTCGACTAAATTGCAGTCATCTTTGTATATGTGATTTTCCTAGCAACAATGAACAAAGTTTAATTTCACGAGAATTAGGAGTACAAAAAGATCAATATAAAAAAGCAACTGATAAACCATATTCTTTTTTGTATATTGATAAACCAATGAAAAATATCAAACGAAACTTTTATGGAATAATATAACAAATATAAATTAATGGGAATATTCAATGAACATAGTACAGGTAAAACTTAGACACATGGTTTGCCAGGTTTAAGAGGCCCAGCTGGTATTGGTTATAAATCAGATAAATTATTAATGGCTCTAAACAACTTGTACTTCCTAGTGGCTCAATAATCAAACAAATTCAAATTTTATATAGTTCTTTCAAATTTAATTATGAAAAACTAAACATTTAAATTTATTATGGGTTTCGATTGTCATTAAACGATTTTTTCGTATCAGATCAGAATACACATATACAAACGTTAAATATGAATTTAGCATTACAAAATGGCCATTTTAAAGTCAAACTAATAAACAACAATGTGTCAAACAAAGAACTTGATATCTTGATTAAATATATTCATTAAAATAATATATACAATATTATAATGACGGACATAGTTAACTGGAACCATATTTCAAAGAACTTATCACAGGAGCAAATTGTTGAAACAAAAGGAAAATTCAAATTCCATTTTCTAAAAAGCTTGTGAATTATAAATTTAATTGATATTAGCCTTTTTCTTTGTTAACTTGAGGTAAAACCATGTTTATTACGTCAAATGTCGTGCCAACACGGTTTATTATGGCTCTTGATATTGGTAATTTGTTTTTGAGTTCTATATCTGATAATTCATTTTGAATATGATATTTTCTAATATAAACTGATTTTTTTCTTATTTTATACATATTTTCATAAAAATCTATGTAATTATTTTTATAAAATTCGTAATATATTTTCCCACAAATAAGAAAAATCATTTGATAATCTATTTCAGATATTTCTTTTCCACAACGTGTTTTTTGGTTATTTTTGTTGTTTATTTCTTGTATTTTTAAACCACAAGAAGGACATATAACATATTGTTTTAATAATAATTTTTTGTTATGTAATTTTTCACAAATCATTACATAATATATACAGAAAAACATTTTTTACAAATATTATGGTTTAAAGTTTACTCACAAAGTTTACTCACAAAGTTTACTCCTAAAGTTTACTCATAAATTTTACTCACAACATTAACTCACAAAACCAGTTTATTCGTATGAATTTCCAAGAATATCACGCTATGGTGATTATTTCCTGTTCCATTTAATTATGCAAATATTTAAACACACTCCATTTTTTCTAATATTTTTTTCAAATCAGTTTCATAGCTGTTATTCTTTCTTGAAATCATTTTTTTAAAAAGTATATAGATTAATTTTTTATTTGGTTTTACAATGGTGCTTTTTATTAATCTCAAATCTGAATTTAATTGAAAAATTTTTTATGGGGTATTGAAGTACAGTTTTGATATATTCTTATTATTCTTATTATGAGCTCAAAAGAGCTCATAATAAGAATAATAAGAATGTATCAAAACTAACCGGCGCTTGATATTTGAGGTTGAATTTTGTAGTGGATATTTGCAGTGGTATTAAACAATGATATTTTGTAAGATGAATTTTTTTAAAAACATAAAGATGAATGTTTTATTTGGTTTTACAATGGTGCTTTTCATTAATCCCAAATTTGAATTTAGTTGAAAAATTTTTGATGGGGTATCAGTACTTAAGTTTAAGGCTCAATTTTTTGATGAAATTTTTTAAGCTAGATCCATTCAAAATTACCCTGCCCTAAAGTCCCTTACATTACTACTCACCAACCATTTGTTAACGAAATAGGTAAACTATGGAGGTAAACTAAGCAAGCTGCACACACCAATGCCTGAAATCTTGGACAAACCTCTTGGGAAAAACTCTGCAATCTCGGACAAACCTGTTGAGTTTACTCTCCCCTTGCCACTCCCCTCCCCCCTCGGTCAATGTTGATGAGTATTGTCCTATGTTCTACAGTATATTTCCGACCAAGATAAGGCAACGTTGATTTTGGGGGTAGGGGAAAGGGCGGCATTTAAGCGGAACGTTTGCATAAGTTGTTGGAGTACCAAAAATGTCGCTTTGTCTCAACAGGTTTTGTCCGAGATTGTCTGTAACACGTTATGTTTCTAAAGCCGAAAAATGAGTAATTATTTTGAAAGATACATTTTTTGACAGGTTACTAAGACATGTTTTGAGTACTGGAATTGTTGTCTTGAGCAAAATCTTATAGAGAGTTGCGGATTTTAATGTATATTTTTGAAATGACTTCCGGTAGTCTCCAATTATTATATTTGTTGGCGAGCTCTTTTACTGATGTTTGAGGGGCATGTTGTTCATTTACCCACACCAAAAACACACTTTGCACAGGTCATTTCTATCGATAGAGACAGACCAACAACTTTCAATGTAAAGGCCCCATAATGTTTGTTAAAAATGGAGAAATTGATGATGGTCAAAGCGACATGACGGCCTGTAGATGAAAAGTAACTCCCAAGGGAGTGACATAAGGCATTTACTCGGTGTCCTCCTGCGACTTTTATTTTGCGTCTATAAAGTCTTTCAGCAGTCATGAGTCGATTAACATGTCATTAGAAAGGAGCTGTAGAAATATAGCAATGGTTAACTAGAGTTTTTAATGGTTAACAGACATTGCTCGCGTTAACAAGCAATTGAAAGAGTCCTCTCCTTAAAGATGTAGTGTTAACCGCTGTTAACCGTTGAAACTTGGTTGAAACTCGCTGTTAATCGTGTGGATAAGTAGGAAATCTTCAAGAAATCCATATTAAGTTATAATTTGACCAGAAATATCCACAGAATATCAATTTGAAGTAAATTTTTCTTCCTCAGGTTTGTGACATTTACGATCATCCTGTCTTTGAGTAAATAAATGATTATTGAGTAAAAGCATTCCATTTATATATGAGTGCATTTCTCAGACTTCTCAAAGGGTGCGTTTTACACCTTAAGTGGAAACTGTTGAAGATATATAACTTCTAATACTTTGATCTGTACCCTTTTCCTGGGAATATTCTATTATCCATCATGTCTGGTAGATATCGACTGTTTCTACTGGAAATGTCAGGAGTGTTCCAATTACACGGGTGGAAAATTCCTCGTACGTTTCTTTCCTGATGTTGAAGTTAATCGCCTGTCTGTAAAGTTTTAACTTCACTACATGAAATAAATTTTCTGTAGGATTAATGTTCGGGCTCCTGGGCACTGGGTAGCATGTGTAATAGCTGAGCTCCCCAGCGTTCCAACATATTTTGTTCAGAGACACTATTTTGACCGGGGTCTCCACCCTGAATCCATGACCGGGATGTTCTCGTTCTGGCCAGCATACACATGGCGTCATGGTTGTTCTACACGAAGGAAGCAAACAACTCACCATTCATTTTTTCATACTGAGTGCACTGGATGACTCCTTTTCCATAGATTTCAATAAGCGTCACGAAGTGTCCCCTTGCTCTTCTCGCCAACTTCAACATCACTTGTGTCTCAGAATACAGACAATTTATGTCACAAAGTGTCCCCCAAATGCTACTCTTTAAGTGAAGATTAACTACTGCATTTACCCAAAGCTAAAAATAACGCTGACCTTTACCCTTACCTTATTGTTGAAAATAGGTAGCAAATGCTTAGACTTAAAGGGACACTTTGTGTTGGATGTCAAAATTGGGCGTGCATCTAATTAGAGTCAAACCTGGACGTAAGTGATGTTCTACAGTATATTTCCGACCAAGATAAGGCAACATTGATTTTGGGGGGAGGGGAAAGGGCTGCATTTAAGCGGAACGTTTGGATAAGTTGTTGGAGTACCAAAAATGTCGCTTTGTCTGAACAGGTTTTGTCCGAGATTGTAGCTTAAGCATCATTTGACATGCACTCACAAAGTATATTAGTCCTGCCCTCCCCCCCCCTCCCCCATATCAATGTTGATAATGTGATGCAAAATACTGTGTAAGCCTTTTCCCGTTTTTTAACCAACATTGGAATGGGGGGAGAGGGGAAAGTAGGAAGAATTTAATCTTTATCACACAGACAAATTAGAGCGTCACATTTTCCCAACGGATTTTGTCCAAGATTGTGGTTAATATAAATTTTATCTTGGTTAATGAACTGTATGTATGATGTTGCAGACGAATGTGACACTAAGTGCCATTAGAGATGTGCAAAAACAATAAGCGCGAATGTACTGTTCTAGTGTAAAATTATCTATGGCATCCTGCCCACCAATAGTTAATAAAATCAAGATAATAGTAATACTTTTCATTTTTGCCTTTGTGAGATTCCTACTATTTTGCTTAACTTCGTAGAATGCACGCAAGCTAAAGGCCCGGGCCAACATCTTCAACTTTGCTTCAACATCCGTTCGATTTTGTTGAACCGTGTTGAACGATGTTGACTGCTGGGGTTGGCAAACTGTTTCAACACATCAACATTTGATTCAACAAAGCGTTATGAGAGACCCGGTATTCAGTCCCAGGATGCATCCTCGGTTGTTACTATGGAAACGGACGTGAATACGTCATTGCAGACTGATTATTGTGCACGCGGATACCCAACAATGTTGAAAGTCATTAACGTTTCCTTTGGGTGTATCATGTTGGCTTTGTAATTGGAAGAAGACTGTATCTTGCTCTGATTTTTCGACAAGTATTACCTCGTACTTCCTTTGATTTTTACTGTTGAATTGCGTGTATTGTATAAAACCCTGTAACATGCGAGTGTTAATTTATCCTTAGTGAAACAGTGGACTGTGAAGAGCCGGTACTGGTTGTATCACACAAGATTGGTGTCTGTCGAGTGGCTCAAAATGGAAAACCTTGTAAAACTGTTTTCACAAGGATAGGTTGTAATGGACAGACAAGTGTTGTTAAATGTAAGTTAGTAGTTGATGCAGTTAAGCATTCATAAATCATACGTATGGCAATTTTACATTTTCACTCAAGTAATACTGAACAAAAAAGTGCATATTTTGAGGTTGAAGATCTTCGCAACAGTGAAAGCTTCAACAGGGAATTGAAGCAAAGAGGACGGCTACGGCAACGAGTGTTAAGGTGGCTCAAACCAGTTTCAACACTTAAAAGAAACGTTCTTATTGGAAGCATTGACACTACAACACTTTATCACTTGACAGCAATGTTATGGTACAATATCAAACACTAATTATTGCTGAACAAGATGCAGTCATTTTTGTGACGTAAAAAGTTGCCGTGGCAACAGGAAAGCCCTGCAAAGACACCCCATATTTTGGCTTTAGCTGTTTATATTTCAAAAACCCACTCAGTGACCCCCATTTTTTTATTTCTGAAATTTAATCAGCGTGCCAAAATGAAACTTTCTGCAAAGTTAAAAAAATTATGTGGAGCGGATTCAGACCCACCTTAAATAATTGAAAATTTAAGGTAGCTCTGAATCCGCTCCACAGAATTTTTTAAAACTTTCACAGAGTTTGTGCTTTTGCTTTCCTGTTGCCATGGTAACCTTTGAAGTCACAACAATTACTGCATCTTGTTCAGCAATAATTGATGTTTCACATGCTTGCATAACATTGCTGTTACGTGATATTATTGTAGTGTCAATCCTTCCAAAAACATAGTCTCTTGAAAGCACGCGACGTTTTTGAGCCACGGACGATAACCGGAAATGAACATTTCGCGTGCCTGGGCAGTAGTGTCTCCCAGATTTTTAGCCTAATCATCTGTAATGGGGTAAAGATACTTAGCAATATAAAGGTGGCAGGGACAAGACAAGTTAAAAAGGAAAACAGCTCACTTCCGGTTGCCTTCCGTGGCTCAAAAATATCGCGTGCTTAAACTCCCTATTATTGGTTTGAAAAAGAAAAACACTCGTGCTGCACGTGCATCACGAATTTCCGTGTATGTCTTTCCGTACTCCACAAATCAACAACGTGAATAATTTGACGACAACGTGAGCATTTATAACAATGAACCATTCATTTTATGTTTTTACTTTAAAACCGTTCGTACCTACCCCATTTACAGGATAGTTCGCCCGTATTTTACAAAATGAACACGACAGAATAATCGCGAAATACTTGCGATAGCGCTAAGTTATAAATTATAAGTACATAAATAAAGGAAAGGCTGGAAAGTAATTTATGTACGAGTGACAACCCGGGAAGCTAAGCTGAGAAGTCGCTTAAATCGCGTGAAATCACGCAAATAATCGCACAGAAAGCGAGAAAGTCACCAGAACAATAAAGTACGGCTTCTTTATTGAGAACTTTTACGTGAAAATATCTTTTTCAGTGTTTATTATCGGGATTCCCATACAAATCCTGATCATTTTTCCCCGCCGAGCCCGAGCCGCCTGTGCAGAGAGGTCGTGGGTTCGAATCCCGTCTCTTTGTATAACATATGAACATATGTAGCTTTCTCAGAGCAACGATTGTCTCCGGATTAACTTCAAAAGCGTACGATCTTTATTACAGCGTCGGTTTGACTACAAATGATAGAAAACAATGAACAAAACCATGATGACAATTGAGAAAATATAATACAAATACCCAGTGGGCTACACAGGGTGCGAGTAAATCAGTAGGGACCAAAGTTTATTTTAATTCATAAATCATGTGCTGCCAAAGAAAAGGTTAGAAAGTGAAAGAAAATGCGTAGCGTGCTTGCACAGGGACGCGAGAATGCTACAGTAAGTTCTTGATAGGTCTTCCAGAGCAGGTTCATTTACAGTTATGGGATGCGCTCGTAAGTGGACAGCTAACTGGTTATTTTTTCACGAAGACACAAAAAGCATCTCTCGTATTGAACATATGTGTGTTGTTACTAGCGCTTTCCACAAATTGCTCGAGATTTCCCAAAAAGTTGCCCAAAATGTCTCCAAAAGCTGGTCAAACGTTGCTCCAAAAAAAGTCAAAAGTTACCTTTTTGTAACAAAAGTTGCTAAAAAAACCCCTTTTTTTGTTTCTCTCCTTTATTTAGTCTGATACAAAAATATGATTTACACTGGTTGCCATCAATTAGCTACAAGGTATTTAGCTGATCTTATCGTAGTGATGCCCTGTTCGTCTTATAACCTTAGGCGAAATAACAATGGCGTCCTTCTCTGTCACCCTCCTGCTCATTCTAAGAAAACTTTGGGCGATCGTTCTTTTTCGCGTGCCGCACCGAAACTATGGAACAATCTTCCTTTTGAAATAAGGTGTTCCAATTCTATTGTATCTTCTAAATCGCAGCTTCAGACAATTTCATTTAAGAAAGTTTTTTATTGATATTCTTTTTATTTGTATGTATATATGTATTTATTTATTTATTTATTCATTGTATATATTAATTTAGTTTATACTTTGTGATGCGCTTTGGAATATTATGTCTATAGAATTTGCGCACTACAAAATAAAGTTATCATTATTATTATCTGTACAAGATAAGTGACATTTGTAAGCATTTTTGTGCAATTTAGCGTTGTAACCAGCGTCGCTAAATAAATTTGTTCAAAATACGTATGAGTTAATACTACGCATCAATATCAATATTAATCTTGCAAAAATTCTAGTATGAGCCAATAAAATTGTCGTTGCTGTTCAAGGTCAAGACTTTTAACCATTTTCATGCAATCTAACTGCAATCGGAGTTGCTAAAAACATGTAATCTTGACCTTAATTAAAACGGACTTGTGTTTTACCAGAGTACAGCACATTGAAATGCACATCACTTCGAATGGACTGACCAGTGACTGAAAACAAAAACTCAACATTTATCTTATATGTAAACAATATTGTATCAAAGTTATCAACAGATTATTTAGTGGCCATTTTGAAAGACTGCTGACCTAGCAGCCCGGCTGCATGCATTTTTCGCCCATGATCTGCCTCAGGGGGGGAAGAACTGCTCTTTTTTCACAGGAAATTCACAAATTGTCCACTGAAACATTGCGAAATGTGGAGGCATGGCCAATTTAAGCACTAAAAGCTGCTCCGATATCTCGGAATTTGTAGAAAACTGCAGAAGAATGCAAAAAGTAGCTGAAATACGAGAACTTGTCAAAAAGTTACCAAGCAACTTGTGGAAAGCCCTAAACTTGCTACGTCAGTGCATAAGACAAATTTCTCGTGCTGTTTTTTTAGGTGTCCCGTACACTGGAAGGATGCATCAGATTCGAGTTCACTTGCAGTGGCTAGGTTATCCAATTGTAAACGATCCGATATATAACCACATTTCGTGGGGACCAAACAGAGGTCGCGGTGGTGTATCAGACGAACTTGTTCATAAGGTGTGAATTATTCAAATTTTTGTATTTCATACTCACAGTGACGTTTGTTAAACCGAGCTGTGCTAATAATAATAATAATAATAATAATAATAATAATAATAATAATAATAATAATAATAATAATAATAATAATAATAATAATAATAATAGTATTAATACTACTACTACTACTACTACTAATAATAATAATAATAATAATAATAATAATAGTAATAATGGGAATTCTGCTACAAACGTTTTGCAATGCAAATTAGAAATCATTAGAAATCTGTAGGTGCCACAATTGCGCGGCAATTTTTGTGCTGGTTTCGTTATTTTGTACATTTCAGGTCATTGGTGAGATGGCGAAATCTTCCACCATCACAGGTTTTGTTGCTCGCGACAGTAATGGTGTTGACAAGGTTCAGCCACACGATACAACCAACGCTGTAAAAGAAACAGCTGAGTCAACACACAGCAATGACGAAAAGATGTCTTTAGGGAGTCAAAGCTGCAGTGACCAGTATTATGATAAAGGCTGCAGCGAGTGTCATGTGAACCGCAGGGATCCTACCCCGAGTGAACTCACCATGTACCTTCATGCTCTATCTTACAAGGTTAGAAATGGGATTTTAATAGCTCTGTCCAATTGTGCCAAAATATTAAATTTAAATCTCCGAAATACGGCTGCCTAACAATTTGAATCGTCTATAAATCTAAATGTGACTTTTTCATATTAGGGTGTGAACGAGCACAAGAGCCGGCCTTCAAGGCACTACAGCCTGAAACACTGTAATGTCTCCAAAGAACTCAGCGAGCTCTTTCCTCTTGTGTGCAGTGCACAAATTGGTTGCTATCAAGAGACTTCAATTCATCTGTTTATGTACACTTCATCTACTCCCACAAAATCTACTGTTATTTGCGTGACACTGCCAATAGAACAATTTCCATATATTAAAATTCAGTCCTAAACAAAAGGCGTCATCTCGAGTCTCCGGGGAATAAACTCATACAAAACCTTATATTTATTGCCCAGATCCTCGAGATGATGTCTTTTGTTTGGGACTGGATTTTAATAGATTGAAAGTGGGCTATTGCACTGGATCTCTAGAGACTATTTTTATGACTGTTTTACTTCAACCTGACGATGTCCTCTCGATGATGTCAGCTAAACGTCATTGATTTGGAGTAATTTGAGCTTTTTGTACTCTTTCTATGCTGTGCTTCAGGGTCCCACTTGGGAGTACAGGACAGAAGTCCCACTCTGGGCAGAGGAGGAGTGGAGCCGACAGGATACCTCAGTATTTGGGGAAAACTTGTTTTAATTGTAATAATTTGATTTTTTTCTCTATGAAATGTGTATTAAAACGAAGTAATTAATTTGGTGTTACTCACTATTTTGCCTGCATTGCAGAGATACAGGAATCGCGCTTGTTCACTCTACGGATCTTTGTTCCTTCACCCGTGCAACTTTTAGAGTTACTTGTGTAACAATAGACAAATTTTTCTTTTTTACAAATACAGATGCTTCCATAAAAACCTTTGGTGGGGACACCAAAGCCTTTGTTACTGAAGGCAAAATTAAAGTTCTCAACTTTTCTATTAGGAATGGGACAATGTAACAGCAGTGAACATCATATCCCAAAGGAGACATTTGTCGTTTCCATTCCTTTCTTCATTCATTCAGCATAATCAGTTCCGCCCTCAAATAGCAAAAGCTAGTCGAGGCAGGCGGAGTTCAGCATAGTTCAAGTATAATTACAATAGATGATTAGAGATAATTACATCATTTGAGCTTAATAAATTAAAAATAATAAATGAAAGTAAACAATTAACAAGTTAAGACAAAATATGCTGAAATTTCCTTCAGGAATTTGCATAATGACTATGAGAAATGTTGGACACTGACTGACGTTCTCAAAAAACTTGGTAAAGACGTTTCGACCGAAAACCTTCGGTCATCCTCGGTTTGAATTTGACAAAAAAGCGACATCTTCTTTCAACGGTTCATATTTGCGTATGTGTGTGACTACAAGCCTGAGTACACGTGATCTTTGCGCGAGATGAAGAACATTATGCAAGTGAAACATAAATGTCAGGAATTTCTGTATGTTCATTCCCCGCATTCTGGTCTCTCTTTGAATGCCAAGCTTCCAGGAAAAGTCTCTTGTGATAGTCAACTGCCTTGTCAACTATTATGGCGTAGTCAAAGTCCGTATTATGGCCAAATTGGTTTGCGTGTTGCGCAATTTTAAAATTGCCGTCGCAAACACGGACAGCTCTTCTCTTTTCACTAAGCCTTGATTGATTGATTGATTGATTGATCAGTTTATTTACCCCTCTTGCAGTTACAGCTGAATTACAAGGGCACCAGCAGCTATATTATTGATATTTATAAGTACAAAAATTGTTCATCCGTTCAGTCCTGGCAACTATTTTAACACTGCTATTTACAACAGAGCCAGAGCGAAGAGAATACCCATGGTGGGTTTCAGGGGAAATGGGTATTATGTTTGAAAGAAAACCTTTATCTCAGAAATTCTGCATTATCTTTTGGCATGATTTTTCCCGCCTTTGAATGAGGGGCAGCAAGCCTGAACGGCTAAGGGCTACATCATATGGCAGCCCAGGGAAAATAGTGTTAAATGCCCTCTTTTGTATCAATTCTAGGGTTTTGCTCAGATAAACCGGAAGGTCTGCCCAGACGGGTGCTGCATATTCAATAACTGATCTAACCAGGCTACAGTACACTTGAACCAAATCCTGGCAGGCCACGCCACATTTCCTTAACACTCTCAATGCGTATAAACGCTTATTAGCTTTTGCAAGGACATATTCACAGTGCTTATTCCAGGAAAGGTCACTAGAAATAAATACACCTAACAACTTATAGTGACCAACCCTCTCAATTACACGGCCAGATAAACACAGGGGAGTTGCCGGGAATGGCTGATATTGCAGGAAAGTAAATATGATCTCTTTACATTTCTTTGCATTGAGGCGCATACCGTGGTCTGCAAAGAAAAGCAACATGTTATGAAAGTCTTGATGAACAACAACTATCCCTTGCAACTTATCAAGAAATGTGACTCCGCACGCAAAGCCAGGCATCGCGACTCCAGCACTACAAATGAAGTAACAACACCATTTGTTGTCCTACCCTACGTGAAAGGCGTAACTGAAAGAGTGTCGAGAGTGCTACGCAACAACGGAGTCAAAGTTGGTTTTAAACCACTCAGCACGTTAGGCACAATCTTTTCAAGACCAAAGGACAAACCAACCCTGTTTCAGTCTCGATGTATTGTATACAAAGTAAACTGCCTTGATTGCGATTTCACATATGGCCAAACGGATAGAGCTCTTGCCACAAGGCTTAGTGAACATATAGGGAGTGAACACAGGGGAGTCAGAGTGGTTTAGCGGTTATCAACCGCACCTCCCACCTCTGTGACCCGGGTTCAACCCTGGCCTCGGGTTGTATGTGGGCTGAGTTTCAATCGATCTCAATCTGACTCCGAGGGTTTTTCTCCGGGTTCTCCGGTTTTCCTCCCTCATCAAAATCGACTCTCAGTCAATTACATCCGGCAGCGGGCGGATACCCTCGATAGGGATAACCTCTGGTGTCTTTCCCTTTCATTGCATTAAGTGAATATTATTATTATTATTATTATTATTATTATTATTATTATTATTATTATTATTATATCCGACGACGTGTCAAAATCAGTTGGAAGTGAAAGAGCTAACCTACGAAAAGATCATTTAAAGCAACTTGAAGAAAGAGCAGGAGTCCAGTTTGCGTTCATCCCATGGTCAGTTCCCGCGGAGATATTGTATAAAGAAACCGACTCTGAAGGTCTCAAGTCCTTTAAAGTTAGACATGAATAGTCCTTATGTTGCTGTTTTGCTGTCACTATGTATTGCGTAATTATAGCTATTAATAAACTGTATGATTTATAGTTTTGTTTACAATTTCGGCGCAGGCAAAACTGCTTGTCACTTTTATTAGCATAGTATAATACAACCATTTGCCATCGAGATGTTGACGAAAGTGTGCAGCAACCGAGATGGTAAGTACGCTTTCGTTTGTCTATATATTATGTGTGTTGGTTTGTGTCTGTGTTGTACTTCTTGTTCAAAACTTAATTATTCTCTCACTACTCTTGCATTTGTTTTGCTATTCTGTTCATATTCCAGGCAAATAGCACCTATTAATGTGATAACGCTTAATCATTCTTGCATTAAGAATGCATAACTCGAAAGCTAAGCCTGAAAGCATCAAATTGCTTTCCTTGAATGTTAGAGGCCGAAGCAACTTTCATAGGGCAATTTTTCCTGACGTAAGAAGCAAAAAGCCGATTTAATATTTTTACAGGAAACTCATTCAACAACAGAACGACAGGATCTGTGGCCAAAAGAGTGGGGCGCCCCTATTTTATTTTCACACGGCAGTACAAATGCTAGAGGTGTTGCAATTCTCAAAAAGAATAGTTTGAACATTACTTTTCAACATAGTGAAATAAGTTCGGACGGCAGGTTTATTGTTCTAAAAGCTGCTATTAACAATGAGATATACACAATTGCAAACATATTCGGCCCAAACAAAGACGCCGATGCTGTTAAATGTATCGTAATTTATCAAAATTATTAAGAAACAACGATTTTGGTATTGAAGAAACATTATTATAGGTGGAGACTTTAATTGTCCTCTTGATAGTCTGCTGGCAGCCGTGTTTTTTCTCTAAGGGTCACTAGGACGAGCGCTTAGTCATCGCGAACTCGAAAGGGCGGTATGGCGTTGGCCGTGTAGAGAAGAAGGCGAGACAAGGGTGGTATGGCCGGGTGGGGAAGAAGGCGAGACGAGAAAAAAACCGTCTGCAGACTCTTCTCAAAGATTCAAACCCTCCGTCAGCCCAGCAACGGAGTGCCTGATTGGTCAATATGTGCCCGATGACAGATAGTTGACAGAAACGTAAATAACCCATCAAAATTTTCGCGCGTAGCATAAAAAAGAGTCTCGAGCGATGCAATGGCGGATTATACCGATCAAAACGCGATCATCTCGGAGAAGCTGAAAATATTGAAAATCAGTTCTCTAAAGGCTGAACAGAAACAAGCTGTTGTCGGTCTCCTTAATGGGAAAGATGTAATGGCAATATTGCCTACAGGATTTGGAAAATCTGTGATCTTCGAGCTGTTTACTCTGGTGAAAATGTTCTACATCGACGACTTCCAACTTGAAGTTGTACACCAATTCACATACCTGGGATCCACCATCAGCGACAACCTGTCCCTGGATGCCCAGATCACCAAGCGCATCGGCAAGGCCGCCACAACCCTAGGACGCCTCACCACCAGCGTCTGGGAGAACCCAAAGCTGACAATTCCAACAAAGATGGCAGTGTAAAATGCCTGCATGATCAGCACTCTCCTCTACGGCAGTGAGGCATGGACAACATACTCCAAACAGGAGCGTAAACTGAACAGCTT
>OX421447.1:27902053-27914553 GCA_949126865.1 Montipora capitata
TCTAAGGAGAAGACTAGCAGTATGCAGTTGAAACGTTGCAATCTACATCACAAGTGACAACATCGTGAGACAAACGAGAATAGTTTATTATTATTGAAACAATTAGTAGCTTTCAACGGTTACCAAAATAGACCCCCAGCCCCACAAGGACTGCGCGTATAGAGGTAAAGGAAAAGAACTTTATTTAAGTGTCTAGTCATTCCAGCGCTGGGGCACTACTTGGGGACACGGTAAACTGAAATTAGCAGTTAACGCAAATCAAGTCAAATGTTGCTTTTTGAGGTCGTTATAGGTGGTGCTGACCGAAAGAACCGCGGCCTCTAAGGTGGGGACGACAATGCCATGTCACCAATCTCGTCCCCAGAGTCTGCCTTTCTTTTGGTCAGCACCAACAACACGATCTCTGGCCACTTCCAATTTTTTGCGCAGTCGTTGTGAAGGTTTGCGATGTCGTTAGTTGTCGTTTCCTCTCATAAAGTGAGAGGAAACGACAACTAACGACATCGCAAAAATTCGAAAGCCACAAACCCGTCTAAAAGGGACACAAGTTTGCCCTCCGATTGCACAGAAAAGACGAGGACAACCGTATGTAGAGTAAGCGAACTTTATTTCTACATTTACAGCTTATTTTAGCATTTATAAGCTCAAAGTATGTTTTCCCATACAAAGTCTATAAATCGTATACCGAGCTTGGGCTGCCTGTGGTGACATACATCTAGAAAGACTGAGAGGACCTTGGAAACGAGTTTAAGATTCAACATGGTGGATACATTCGACCTTTTCAGACGCTTGAGTGTGGGAGCTAAATTTAACAAAAGACAATGTAAAAATGATCTTCGCAGCTCTCAGGTGAGTGTGGATAATACTTTTCGGAAAGGCTTAAAGAGTCTTATGCACAGATTCTGCTTTCAATGGAAGAATCAGCTTCCCTTTTAACATACAGGTTGTAAGTTCGAATTCATGATGGCGTTGTTCGCTCACAGCTGTAGAGCGTGGTAGTAATTATCTATCTGTCCATCTTCAAGATTAAAGATTCTCAGAGTAAAAGGGCTTCTTGCTGCTTGCAAGCATTAAATACATTAATTACTGTGCCAAGAGATGAGTAAAATATTGTTGAACCCGAGTTATTAATACCCTGCGAGCAGAGTCTCTTTCGATCTTCCTAGATAAGTCGGGAAGAGGAAAGTAGACTCTGCTCGCCGCCTCCACATTTTGTATTGAGCATGCGTTAAAAATTGAAAATTTATGTATCCGGTGTCAGTCACGCGTGACCAGTAGCCACAAAACGAAGAAGAAGAAGTCGGAATATTTTCGAACAACTCCGGCAAACACAAGACAATCAAGGAATCATTTCATTGGAAACTCAAGATAGTCCATATATCTTAAAAATGCCATTTTATTTTTTTACTGAAAAATTTATAGGTTTCTGTCAGGCTAGTTTCTGTAACCGACACATATAGGAAAAACTCATGGGAATTCTAACAGTTAAAATTGCCACGCTGTTGTAAATTTCAAAATATTGATGACGCGTGGCGACTGATCATGCGCAAAAATAAAAAAAAACAGGTTTGACAAGTCGAAACTGGACTGACTCATCCAATTCTTTGGATGAGCGGCAAATCAAATAATGTGGAGGCGGCGAGCAGAGTCTACTTTCCTCTTCCCGACTTATCTAGGAAGATCGAAAGAGACTCTGCTCGCAGGGTAAGTCATTAAGGGAGGTAAGCTAAGATTATGGTGATCTTAATTTTATGACACATAGGTTGGTATTGTCAGCAAGCATTTCCCATTAAGCCCAACAACGTTAACAAAAACAAGTGGTACTCTTGACTTGAAAGGGAAAGTCCAATAGACAAGTTCACGCTCTTGATTGCATCACGGGTAATCAGGGCAACATGGCGGGAAATTCAAAGGTTTGTATGGAAATTCAAAGCAAAATATACTGTACATGACTCTTCTTCTTTGGAATTCCTAAATATTGCTTTTTTTGTCTGCATACATTCTCTGTAATTTTGTGCCTTTGGAATTACAGGAAATGTATGGCAAAAACTATTTTTAATGAAATAATTTCTACAATAGCGATTCTCTTCAAATTTATTCAGCCGCACCTTTGAGCGCATATCTTCTGTCCTGGAAAACAAAAAATCCAAAATTGTGTATCATGAATACTTTTCATCGTTTTGAACTTCCTTACAAACCTTTGAATTTCTCTACATCTTGCCCTGATTACCCATGATGCACTCAACAGCGTGAACTCGTCTATTACGGGTCGTTTCGCCTACTGTCTGTTCATCTACAGTACTGTGCAAAAAGAATGCAAACAAATTTCGCGCTTTTCGCCAAATTTCACTTCTTTTCTGCAAAATATAACGACATTTCGGGTGAAACGAATTTTCAAAATGCCTATTGTTTCAGTCAAAGTGAAAATTCGCATAACTTTCGCAACAGCCACGCAAATTTTCAAGCGAAATTTCGTTGTGACAATTACAAGCTCTCCCTAGGGGTTAAAACGCATAGCTTAACCAATGAAATCCCCGCGTCCTACATTGTAATTGCTCGGAATACATGAAATTCTTTGTGCATTTCATTGCACCGAAAAAAGACAACTTTCAAGTATTCCAAGTAATGATTGTTGGTTTTTCGATCGATATCCCTCGATATCCCTTGATGTCTGCAGTCTGCATTTTACACTGACCGATCATAATTATTATGGCAGTTTCAGAACCAGATTTTAACCTAGGGGTTAACACCACTGACCAGGACTTGGCAGGAGTGATAAGACAGCTTAATCATTATTTATCTAAGTAGACATAAAGGACTTGATGCGAGAAGAAAAGTGAACGAAGTTAACTTGGAAGTGTGACTTCTTCTAATCAATCAAAACGATAAGGGCATTACACTGTTATATCTTTTTATTGAAAAAAGTATCAATTGAGTAAAGGAAAGGAAATCGCTTGTAATGCTTGTCTACACTTTCATTCAGGTCGTATTTACACGTAAGGTTGAGAGATGAGTACAGTTGTTGATTCCATTCATTCATTAAAATGCAAAACGCTAACTGGCACTTCTACGAAATTTCTGTTTCAAGATTACGATATTTCAATTAGGTTTTCAATTATTTCTCTTAGTCACTTTTAAATGTAATTACAGTACGTACAAACTCCAGCCGAAATTTCGTTGTTAGATTAGCAAATTTTCGTCCTTTGTTTGAACTTCCGTGTGGCTCGGCAAAATTTCTTTGAAATTTCGGTCAAAAAATCATACTTCTTCCTCTGAAATTTCATCTTTCGATGAACTTTCAGTGAAATTTCGAGAGAACAATAACCGCATTTCGTCGAATTTCGTTTGCATTCTTTTTGCACGGTATTGTACGTCTAGAGTTGATTTGCCTACGTCCAGTATGTCAGTTCGCCTACGTCTTAAACTCCTTACTATGACAATCTCCAGTTTCGAATTACATGGTTCTCCAATTACATTTTAGAGTAGATTCGTTATATATTTGCATTTTGTAATATGTACATTGTATTAATCAGTCACTGTTACATACAAACTTATTTATTGCTCACATATAAAGTGAAGTTTACAAAATTTAATGCAATTTAATTACTACAAGCAACTTTTTGCGACTAATAATCATGGTACTAATTTGTAAAGTGTACTTATTATAGGGGGGGGGGGGGATGTTTGCATTGTCCATGTGACCCCCGCCCCTTAAATCATTTCGAAACAATAATTTGGGTTCTTACTGGCTACGAGCAGCCAGGCCCATTCAGGTGGGAGCAGCAGCTGAGTACTTGTGAAATGTTATTGGTGCCGGTTTGGCACTGCTCCCAGGCGTCAAACAGTTTCTGCTGAATTTGCCCGTACTTTCTTCTTTGGATCTGCTTTAACTTTTTGTCTGATATACCGGTAAGCTTGATGGTGATAGAAGTTACATGTAGGCGGGCTACATGAAGATGAAGATGAAGGAGTTTGATTAAGTAAAACTCTAATCTGCATTTGCCACCGGCTCAGCGGTTCAGAGCGTTGTGCCACCCCTCGTATATATCATTGTTGGTCTGGATTGGTTGCTTGAATACACTCCAATATCTTGGGAGGAAGATGGTACTGTTTATCCACTGCTCTTGGATGTATTCAGTCAGGTTGCAGAGGGGCTGGGTCTCTGCATGGATGCTGAGGTGCACAAACATGGATCTGATCTCGTGGTGAGGCAAGAACGGGTGGGCCATACATGCGGTACACTGCGTCATTGCCACTATAGGCTGTTTGGAGACCAAGCTTTTGTACCTGTGATAGCCAAATAGTTAAAATTCATGACCTTCTTTGGGAAACATACACTAATGATAATCCATGATATCTTTATTTATATTAAATAGTCAGTTTAACAAATCGAATGTGGTTTAGTGTTGTCCATACTCTTATCGACAACGATATGCATCATCACAGTGGTCAAAATGTTCTTGAGAGCTGAAAAGGGCATGGCGTGACACATTGACGCAAGCAGCATTGTCTGGTAGCAATTGTGGTAAAAATTAATCTTTCAACATTTAACATGAGGCTTTGATATGAACTAACCATCCTCCACAGGGCCTGAGTCCAGTAAATTAATATGCAGCCTTGAAGCTTCACTGTTGGTAAGACTGATCTTAGCGACTTCCAGATAAACTTCTCAAAGTTGAGGGTGACTTGCTGGACATGAGGATGAACAACGGTGGAACTTGTTCATGTGATCACCTGGTTGAGCGAAAGCATTGGTCATTACCAGCTGCTGGAATGGTTTCTGTACTAATTTAAAGGTACCATCAATATACCAATACTTGGCCTTGGCAATGATGCAGTCAAATTCCTCCATGATATCAATGATTATAGCTTTGATGATAGCAATGATCATTGCATTCATTTTTCGATTGAGAGCGTTGTTCTAACAAACTGGTGACATGAGGAAAAAAGTACTAGGACTTTTATAGTGTCAATCCCTTCTCTGATGGATCGAAATTGGAGTGATATGATTGGTGAATGCTAATGTTGTTTACACTATTTTGTTAAATGAACTACCATGTGCATTTGAATGATACAATGTATCTTAATGAAAAATCTCACCTCAAGTCACAAGTCTACACACATGACGCCTTAACTGTTATATAATTATATTTTTTCGTCTAGCTAAATTTGTGGGTCACGTGAAAGCGCAGAAACTAACAATTTATAAAGTTCATGATAGAACAAATCGCAACATCGATATGAACATGGA
The DNA here is from genome assembly GCA_949126865.1 of Montipora capitata. Lineage (NCBI taxonomy): Eukaryota > Metazoa > Cnidaria > Anthozoa > Scleractinia > Acroporidae > Montipora > Montipora capitata. Next base: position 27,907,305 of record OX421447.1, read on the forward strand.
ACCAGGAAATAAAGTGGGAACGAGCTAATTTCTTAAGGACCATGTCCTTTTGAATGATATGTTAATGAAAATTCTCACCTTCTTTAGTATAGGCTGCTCAAGTCACAAGTATAAATAATGCCATATATTTGTCATCTAGCTACTGTACATGTAAGTTTGCGGATCGCACAAACTAACAATCAAAACATTAATTTATAAAGTTCATGATACATGTACGACAAATCACAACATTGGTATAAAAATTGAACCGGGCAGAAAAGTGGGAACGAGCTAATTTCGTACATACATGTACCTTGTCCTTTTGAATGATACATAATGAGAAGTCCCACCACCTTTAGTATAGGTCTGCTCAAGTCACAAGTAAACACAAAGACCATAAGCGGTGGCTTATGTTATCTTAATACTCAGTTTTTCTGCGAGGTTCAACAAGGACTTTTGAACAATTCAGTTTTAAAGCTTTTACATACGAATCGTAGGCGAACTGACATAATTGGATGTAGGCAAACCAACTCTAGATGTAGGCGAAATGACCAGTTACCGAAAAGTCATACTGGCTGATGGGTGTTTTATGAAAAGTAAGACCAACAGTCTGTGACAAAATTCCTTGGAACTTTACACCACTATACAGATTTGAAGCTTTTGTGGCTTACTCTCCCCTCACAATTTTGTTTGAACAAAGCTGTGCTCTAAGGAAAATTACAAGGAGCCCAAAGTTTGATGTTGGGCACCCAGTACTTAAGCTTATATGAGTAAAAAACTGTTTTTCCAGTTGCCCAAGGCAAATGGCAAATGGCCCATTTGCCAAAACAACGTTGTGTGAGAGCAAGGAATTGCAAAGTGTTTCAACAATTTTGTCTGAGGTTGCATTTTTAAGGAGTTTTAGTTATGAGAAGAATTGTCTGGAAATATGCTACATTTTTGTAGAAGAAAACCCTTGATTTCTTGCGACCTAGAGTGAGATGTTGCACCTGTCCATATTTATGATAAATTTGGCATCAGGTTTGTTTGAATTTGGTTGGTTGTTTTTCGTTCAAATAAAAGGCCATTTCATAGAAGGTTGACTGCAGTGGCTCAGAAAGTTCTGCTTAGGAATGGCCTTAACCAGCAGTTTTGTTGGGTGAAGGAAAATATTGTAAAGTCTTGTTAATGGGAGTTGCTGGTAACTTGTGGCAAAACACTTTATAAAACCTCTAAATTCTGTTTTCGAACCATTTTGTAATCCTGGTACAACCACAATTGCTTTGGTTGGCATTGTCACTACTGACAGGGATGAAGTGATTTTCCTAAATGACGGTCATTGGTGTCCTCAAATTATCGCACAGCTCACAGATTTTTTACTTCTTCTGGAATGCCAGAAAGTTCTTTTACTTATCTGAAATAATGCATGTTCGTTGGTCAAAAGTCATTCATTTCATGAGGAACAAATTACCATGCTCCCACTTCATTCAGCCTTGATCTTCTCACAAAGTTAATTAGCGAACGTACATCTGTAATTCAACAAGTCACCAACGAGTCACCATTTTTTGTTGAGAGATATGTGCACAATTGAACCACGACGATAAAACAGTCAGAAAGGGCAGTAAACACAGAAGGTGAATTGATTGTTTTTGACACTGTTGTACAGAAAATAGCCATTTTAGAGGCAAATGTGCATGGTGACGTTGTCTGAATGCACTGAGAAAAAATATCTTAAATTTCTAAATCAATCAATTGATTTATTTATTTATTAGCAATGCAATGTCATCACAGTCCTAGGCTACCCACAATTAGCAAAGCTATTCTGGGCAGGCCACCTTTCTAAAACAAGTCCTGTCTCTGCTAACGATCACATGCCAAATCAAATCACAAAGAACACAAAAAGTAAGAAATCAGTAAATTAACTGTTAGTTAATAATAATTATTAATTACAAAGTTATCAAGATACCACAGTTGAAACATGACTATAATTATAGTCTGTTGCAATTTAAAATGATTAGATTTGAATTTAAAGTTAGATTAATCAAAGAGTTTAACTAGCGGGCGAGAGATATTTGCAAATTTCTGGGAGCGAATCAGCATTCATCTCCTCAATTTCCATTAGTTTTAACAGCTGATTTTTAAGTTCACGCTTAACTGGGTTCTAGTTTTGATGCAAAGTTCTTTTTGGAGGGCAGCATTAAAATCGGAATTCGGAACCCAGAAACCAGAAATCAGAATTATCCACAATTCGCAAGAACTACAACAACTTATCCACTGGAAACATGTAAAGTAATCACTACTAGTCCACTGGATAACTCAGTTGGTTTTGCTAGTGTTTACATGTATCCAGTGGATAGCGTTATCCACCTTTTAAACAATCAAGGCCTCATTTTTCGTGCATCTTGATTATCATCAAGTCTTCTAAGTGGAAATCCCCGTCTCAAAGGAGACATCAAGTAAATTTGCTGGTTGGTGAAGGGTCTGGTCATGGTTAGCATTAAGGGGATAGTTTGTGGTGTCTACACAAACTCATTAATATGCATATGTACAGTAGCTACATTTGACAACCCTAAAGAAAGATACAGACTGATTCACAGGGCTTGAAATTAACTTTTTTGCTCAGGTGCCAGCTGGCGACTAATGGGGAAAATTTGGTCGCCAGATCATAAATTTTGATCGCCAACTTTGCATGCAAGGAAAGTCATAATTGTTAAGTAGCACAAAAAAAAAACAAAAAAAAAAACAGCACAGTCAATTTTGCAGGTGTTCACTTTCTAACAGAGGGGACAAGTTCTCCAACCCACTTTACGTTAAGGGTACAGGTTGCTTGTTGAAGGTTCCATGCAAATTTCAAACTCATTATGCGATGTCTAGCTTCATTATCAATATGTTATCAATATCAAGCTAGTTCCGAGGAGGTTCTTCGGTAACATGGCTAAATCTATGTTTTCAGCATTCACAACTGACGATTGATTTAAATTTTCGATTAACCTTCTTGCCGAATCTTCGTCTTCCGGGTGCAAAATTCACGGTAACCGGCAAGAAGCATAGGGTGTTTAAGTGTGCCCACGATCCCATGAACCCGCTGAAACAACATGGTGCGTAGTAAACGCGGTGATCGAAGTATCGCAGTACATGCAATTAATTAACAATGTGAGAAACCGGTTTTCTTGTAGTATTTATACATTATTTTAATGGGGAGAGAAAGGTGAGTCGTGTTCTAGCTACCAGTTCCGAACAGTTTCATCATATAAAGATTCAAAGACAACAGTTGTCTGCTGTTTATCCTGGGTTATCAGACAAAACGTGACTCGCCAGCTGGCGATCAGTGCTGAAAATCTAGTCGCCAGTCCTCAATTTTTGGTCGCATTGGCGACCAGTGAGTCGCAATTTCAAGCCCTGACTCAATGGCTTGACATCATTCTGTCATTGCATTGAAAGATTTTATGGTTAACTGTGTCCATTGCTTTGTTGAAGTCAACCAAAATGATGGAGTTGCCAAGGAGTCAGGCTCACAGTACATGTATTTGAATTGTCTTTTCAGGCCTTTGCTGATGCCAGGGCCTCTTCTGATGATCCTGCTTATGCACTTGACTTCTTTGGAAGTTTGGAAAAATCTGCTATTGAAAATGGTAACACTTTTAAAAGGGAGGTACAAAATAGTTTTGGTGGGACAAAGAAAATCCATCAGCAAGCAGAGGAAGAAAAGGGGGAGGAAGATGTTTGTAAGAGCGTGAGAAAGAGAAGAAAGATGAGGCATTCAGAGGGTAAGTTATGAAAACGAACAACAATAACCTCATACCTGTAGTTGCCCAAGGATAACTTTAGAAAGCAAGCAATATTTGCCACTGTACAGGTAACCGGTAACAAAGTAACAAAGTAACCGCGCACCGGTGGCTCAGTTGGTTGAGCACTGGGTTGTCACACGGGAGGTCGCGAGTTCAATTCCGGCTGGACCAACACTCAGGGTCTTTAAATAAATGAGGAGAAAGTGCTGCCTTTGTAACTAAATCTGCAAGTGGTTAGACTTTCAAGTCTTCTCGGATGAAGACGATAAGCCAGAGGACCGGTCTCACAACCCTTCAATGTTAATAATCCTGTGGGACATAAAAGAACCCACACACTTGTCACTAAGTAGGGCATGTAGTTCCCGGTGTTGTGGTCTGTCTTCTGTTGTGTATCATGGTTGGGAGGGTAAAAAAAGGGGCCACAGTCATTGGCGCAAGCTGTTGTGGTGCTCTGCCAGCTTGACTGGCGAAGTTAATAAAATAAAGTATAAGTTGTGATTGCTTGATCCATTGTATTTATTATCAGCTTGTCTCTGGACATGACAATTTTATGAGCTACAGTACCACCCAAAAGTAATTGACCACCCTAGACGAGACACTCGTCTCCCGAGACGGTTCGAAAAACTGTAAATGTCTGCCCAATAGAAAACTTTTTGAAAATAAACATGTTTACGAAGAGGCTCGTGCTCCAAAATGTAACACCTTACTCTTAACGTTTGATGGAAAAATGCAGCTGGCAGTAGTGTCTTATTGTGAAACTCTTCCGTTTCAAATGATGCATACAGTCATGTAGTTTTTGAGTGTTGACATTTAACCCACGAATCTGCCCGTGAAATCTACATACTTTGATTCAAAGTTGATGTCAAGGAGAAATTTAATGTTTCAATAAACTTGGGCTGCAGCTGTTAATCGATCGATATCCTTCAGTACTCAAGCTTACAGTAAATTCATCGAACTGCCATAAATATAATTATTGTCCTTCAAATTCAAGTTTATTAGGCTACAAATGAAGAGGACGCCGCAACAAAACTGGTGCACATTTTAGATGCATAACAGCTTACATTGTATAATGTGAACTTTGAGAGTAGAAGGTCTGAGAAACCTCTAGCAATGCAAATCACAAATTATTATTATTCTGTTTTGTTTCATGCTGGAGGCCGGACAGTACTTTGACTCTAAAAAAATTGGTTACTATTTTTTCTTTGTAAACTCAGGAGGCCGTGGACTGTACATGTAGAAACACAAGCCAATCACACAGGCGTTAATTTCTTTTTTACAATATCAAAAATGAAAAAGAGGGTCTACAATCACGTATTTCCTGGGTTAAACAGGGTTCTTGTTAATATTTTGAATAGGAGGATAAGAGACGACAATACCAGGTAACGAAGTAACGAAGTCTGGTACACATCACAGTTCATCATTACTTGACTTTGACCAACATAGCCGGTAAAAGGTACTTGAAAAGCCAGTAAAAATAACCGGGTACCGGCTCTTAATAAGAAACCTGGGTATTAAAATGAGCAGAAATAATATGCAAACACTAAAGTTATGGAGTTTTATTCAAACTGGCACAATTTACATGTATCGATAATTTTTCTCGTACACTCATTGGCTGCTACATGTAGTAACTAAAATTAATGATAACATTTCATTGGCTGAAAATTTGACAATCACCTCCCCAACTTGCATAAATTTGAAGTTCAGTTCAAGAAGCAACATGCTATCAAAAATCATCGTGGCAATCGGAATGTTCATGGCTTAGTGAAAATCTAGCCATTTTGAGAAAGGACCATTTTTCAGTAAAGTGTAGCCTGCGTAGCAAGCGTTTCCGTGCTGTTTCGGAGCAAAGGCCACGCGAAAAATGGCGCGAGTAAGCGGGGAGGGGGTGCCTCTCGTTTCATTTCTCGCACGGCCAAAACCGAGAATCTCGTTCCTCGGTCTTTCTTTGCTCCGAAACAGCACGGAAATGCTTGCTACGCAGGCTAAGTAAAGTGTCTCAACTTCCTCGCTTCAGGTTACACGTAAGCCCGCAAATTTTAAATCAAACAAAGAAAAAGGTTAAAGTCGGGCAAATCCTCCGTACTAATACTGTACTTGCAACTTCGCATAAATTGCAATCTTTTGTGTCTGTGTTCTTATTGATGATTTAAGTTAGCCAATCAGTGCCCAAGAAATTGTTCAGCTATTGTAAAAAGAAACCTTCAAACTAAAAATATTTATTAGTAGTAGTAACATTGTCTTACTTTGCTTACTCAACTACTAAATGAAATGGTACAGTGAAATTGATCTGTTGGCTTTTCAATCATGCAATGCAATAGCCCACTTTCGATATTAAACTTCAGGCCTAAACGAAAGGCACCATTTTGAGGCTCTGGGGAATAAATTCATCCCTATATTTTATGATACGCGTGCTTCTGTTTATGGGAGAAACACTAGAAATACATTGTAAGAACAAGTTAGACATCCCAGCGTTCAATACAGCTGCTGGTCAGCGTTCTTTTATATATCAAGCGGTGAAATGCTGGAACACACTCCCTGAAGAAATTATTAAATGTGAAAGCTTACACAGTTTTAAATCTAAAGCTAAGGGTCATTTTTATACAGTTTTTAAATGAATCAACTATTTGTATTCTTATAGTTTCATATTATTGTACATACCTTTTAGATTTAGTTATTCACTAATTTTTGTAAATTATTGTGGAAGAACCCTTAGGGAGCATTAATAAAGTCATTCATTCCCCAGGGCCTCAGGATGGTGCCCTTTGTTTAGGCCTGAATTTTAATATATCCAAGTGGGCTATCTAGACAAATTTTTGCCAAGGAAAAAAGGTTGGATATAAGGGGCAGGATTAATAACTCTTAATGTCGTTTAAAACATAATTATACATTGTAATTAACCCATTCACTCCCAGGGGTTCCCCATTGACGAGTAAAATTGACTGGTATTAGACAGAGTAAAATACTACATTGTAAGTTTTGTTGGTACGTTGGTATGCGGAAACTGGGCATAAGGGAGAACCGCGTATACGTAACAAAGAAATATGTAACTTACGCTCCCTGAATTGGATAGTCGTGGTGCATTTGAAGGTAACAATGAGCCCATGGTGATTTGTCGCAACATACAGTGTAGTTATGAGTAAGATTACGGGGAGGATCAAAGCACGTGCATGAACGAGATATGATATTGGCTAAGCACAACATTAAAAAGAATGTAAATAAAAACGCACAAAACAGTGTGTAAAACTAGGATCATTCTCACAATCTAAAACATGGGAAATCTGACACAAAACAGAAGGGGTAATTGGGGGAGCCCTGCGTGGGGTATTCAGCGCATGAATGCTGTGCAACGTTAGGGAGAGAAGAAAAACAGAGGCAAAGGGAAATTCTAGCCCTGAAAACAAATGAAGCAGTTTGACACCCGACAAATAATTAGGAATAGCAGGAGGACTAAGGGTTCGACTGAGAAACTGAATATAAAGACAAAATAGTTTCTAACATAGTGG
>OX421447.1:27929553-27934553 GCA_949126865.1 Montipora capitata
TGCCACAGCCGCCTCTTCTGATATGGGTAGACACCTACTCAAAATCTTATTGAAAGCCCTGGAGACCAAAAAAATTTACTTTGTCTAATGCCAGATGATTTTACTCATCAGCTGTGGGTGTCCTCTTAAAGGCATTTGAGGTGTCAATGGGTTAATTTTTTTAATGGACAAAATATCACTGCAGGTGGGGGTAATTGCATATTATTAAAAGAACATACAGTTCAGCATGCTTGGATGGTAGGCACATGAGGCCTTACAATCAGTACGGACCAAATTTTAACTAAGTCCAAAAACCAATCAAGCACAAGCCACACAGATTGCTGTTAAAAAAAAAGTTTTTCCTCTTGGATATATTATTTTCCCAGATTATGCTGCTTTTGAGCTTCATGAGTAGAATGGTGTTTTCATGTTTAACTGTGAAAGAGGAACATCCTTTCCACAGACTTCCTGATAAAAAGTTTACTTTATTTATGGTTTATTTCATATTTACTTTATTTTGCATTTTCTATACTCCAGTTCATATTTATTATTATAGTTGCAAAGTTTTGACAGCGGGAATGTGACAAGTTGCCTGAAGGCCGCAAAAAGGTGCCCTTCTGAGAAAAATACTGGAAGCGGTACACACTAGCATAATTATTATTTGAGCGAACTTTGTGAAGATGGAAAACTGGGGTCGTTGTTTTAAAAAGAAAGTGAACAAACTCATACGTTGAGATTGAAGACATGAGAATATTTAATAAAAGCAGGAGTTGTGTTTTTCGAAAGTGGGAACTTTTAATTTTTAGATGACGTACGTGCTACGAGACAATGTTGATGCCACTTTAAAATAACTAGGTTGATAAACATACACACACCACATATGTTGATGCAATGTTTAAAGAAAAGAAGCATACTTGTGCATGCACCACTTTGATGCAACACTCAGTTTAAAGGATGAGTCAATGTTGAGTGCCAAACTTTAAGGCTAAAGGAGTCAATATTGATTCTACGCATAATTAAAGAACAAGATCAAATGAATTCCACACTAGGGCTTAAAACACAAGGTCATGTTGACACCACGCCTAAAGAACGAGGCATACTCGAATACATGACTTTGCAGGTTCTTTTTTTCTAAAAGAATCAAATCAAATAAGATTGTAACTTGACATTTACGGTCCGTATGTACACCTTACGGTCCACCTGGACTGTGCGGATCCTAAGGCCTCCTGGGCCTACCCTCTGAATGTGCAGTACAGAATTGTTCCGTAATGATATGCAGATTACAAACCACAGAACTTCTCACTTCATGGTCCATATAAGTTTACAGCCTGTACGGATCGAAAAATAATAATCTACCGCCCGTATCAGTGCGGTAGTATTGCACATGTATGATAATTATGATTACAATGGCTTACAGCTTGCCATTATTTCCTTAAAGCTATAAAATCGTATGAAATTCCCATTTGGTAGTAGATATGGAAGAATTTCTATACTAAATTATCCAATTAAAAATAAATGGGTATTCCAAAATAAATGAGTTCTGCTTTATTTCATTAGAAAAGAGAGATTTTGTGCTGTGCTCCCACTGGCTCTGGGAAAACTGTGGCCTTTATTCTGCCAATTCTGTATCATCTTAAGGTAACAGAGTGATAATTATAAATTTTGAGGCATTGTTTCATACAGTGTTAAAGTGCTACTAGGAGAAAAAAATCAATAATTTGTTTTCTTTGGATTTTAAAACTGTTAACTAAACACTTAAGTGACTCAAGTTTTAAGCCTTGATTTCAAAAAGATACCTAACTGCAATAATTATTTTTCTATTTAATGGTCTGCTTTTACTTACTTTAAAATCTTGAGAGATTTGGATCAAGGGGAAAATTATGTCAAATACTCGCTAGTTTAAAAATGCAATGGGTGTGTATGTGGCTGAATATGCAATGCAGGAATTTCAGGCTTTGAGAGACCTTCATGAAAAATTGACTTTAAAACCGCTAAAATTGCTTTTCTTTGTTTCCCGCCATAATCTGCGGGCGAAAAATGATTGATGTATCATGTCAATCACATGTGAAATCAATCACACATGAAAGGATTGGGTGTCAATTAATTGACAGCCTTCACGCGCGATCTGCTACCTTAGCACATGCCCGAACACTGATTGGCTCGGCATAAGTGGCTTTTAAGTAGGTGGCGGAGTTATTCAGCAGACCGTAAACTGCTGCGGAATCTTCAAGCTCCATTTTCTACGGGTTTACATGTATTTTGAGGGCAAAATTACAACTTCTCAGACGTCCTGTCCCGATGGGTTTTAAGATATCCCTTCCAAATTTTCATTTCTAATAAATGATTGTACTACCCCCAAATACCATGTGAGGAATTTTTCGTTTGTCTTCAGAGACTGATCTTATGGCACTTTTGCTGCCCAAATTAAGTATGAGATGAGAGTTTTGACTTTGGTGCGTGATATTGCCTTCAATTCTTAACAAATCAAGATTTCCTCACATGATATTGGAGTGCATCCATCTGTGACTAAGATGCAACAAAGTGCGGTTATTTTTGCAAATGAATAAAGTGAAAGGGCAGGAGCTTCTGCAGCAGACTGTCGTTCTAAGTTTGAGGCCTCAAAACTAAAACTTTATTCAAATAATTTATTAGCTTTAATATGATACATCGTTTGACATTGATGGGCCTCTCTAGGCTCGTACGCAGACTTTACTTTACTTTATAGTTTGACACCATACAAAAAAAACAGCGGCGCAACAATTTCATTTTTCCGCGGACACCTCATTTTCTTTTACCAAGGCCTTAACAGATTTTTTCTAATGCCAGACAATTTTACTTCTCAACTGGGGGTGTTGTGGAGTGCCTGAGGAGTGAACGAGTTAAACTCGTGTTTTCCATGTAAGCTATGTTTACTTGCTGAAATGTTAGGCTAATGACGTTTTTCCCCTAGATCCTACCCTCTGAGGTCCAGTTGGCCAGTTTTGAATGTGAGTAATGGCAGACCATCAAATCCAAAAATTTCATACAAAGTAAACAGTCAAGTGTATTTGGATAAAAATTAAAGCTCAAAATTTTGCCGGTCAGGTGTTAAGGAAAACACAATTTTCAAAATTTGAAGGAAAGAAAGGAGTTTTTTTTTATAATAGTAGCACATTTCACCTATACTAAGTAATAATAGCAAAGCCATTGTTTAAAGAACGTAAAGATAGGACGATAAAGGAGGATGTTGTATTGGCTGACATGTCACATCTTGACTTGCAGATGAAGGAGAATTTGTGAATTACTCAGTTATTGAAGGAACTGACAAGTCCTTTGATATATTTTGCTTAGGCATCCCGCACACAAGGATTTAGAGCTGTTGTTGTGTCACCAACAAGGGAACTTGCTAAACAGGTTTGCACAGAATCTACAGAGAGACATTACAATCAAATAATATTAATACACTTACATGTACATTCTCCCTAATTATCCAGGAGTCTCAAGGATATGGAACAAATCTCTCGGTCTTCTGACAGGTCATCAAATGTCCTAGATTAAAAACAATTTTGAACATTTTTAAAGAGTTTGCTCCATTGTTGGCCCAAATTTCATCCCCAAGTTAAAAGAATTTCGGTTTTTTTTCAAAGTTGTGTCATCATTTCATAATGCATATCTTCATCTCTGAGTTTCAAACACGTTGACAGAACTAAACAAGATGGCTTTCTTTATCTTTATTTGTTATCACGGCCATATAACCAATTGTTTGATTGGATCTCCATTTCACCAAGAATAAGAATTCTCAACATACATGTAAGTCCCCCGTTTTCCCGCAATTTTCCGGTTCAAAATTCACAGTAGCGGTAGATTTTTCTTGTATTCTGAAGGAAAGTCTGGGGTTGGGAGGGGCTTTTTGGGGGAATGAGGGGGTAGTGGGCAGGTTGATCATGGGAGGGGGGGTTGGAAGTCTGGATGAAAAAAATCTCCAGAGTTTAGATCTCCAGAGGTTGGCATCTCTGTTCTTGTCTTTTTCGGTTTTGCAGGCAACAGCAGATTATTTAACACCAAATAAACTTCCGGACCAACTTCTGTAAGAAAGTGCTCTCTTCTGCTCAGTGATGTGTTGATTTGGAGCCACATGTTCTGAACTGGGAGTCTCAACAATGTTATTTGCTGTAAAAAAAAAACATCTCCATTTACTCAACATACGCACTATAGGTCTCCTTTTCCCGGCATAACTCATACATACATACGTACATACATACTTAATTGACCGGGGCTTTTCAGGGCCAACGAAACGACTGAACAGAACACCCACAACTGTTAAGAATACCTACTGGCCGGAGGCAAACCAGTTGATATTTACAAGTGCCGCAAGCTATAGAAAGTTGAACTAGGGACCATTGGGAACAAATTCAACGAGTAGTCAGAGCTGGTCTTGAACCCGGGATCTCCGGATCTCAAGGCAAGTACCCTAACCACTGCGCCACACTGCCTCCAATATACAAAGCCATCTTTGCCACCACAGTGTAATATATCTGAATCAATGCAAACTGAACAATGACATGTGTGCACCTTTATTACAGTGTGACGCACCTAACCGTGGCCACCTTACAAAGTTTTTTACAAATTATTCGCCAATCACGGTGTGCGAATTTGACTGACAGTCACGGCTCCTTGCAAAGTTTGCGCGGTTGTAAGTTGAACACCGTTGAATGGGTTGTTAAGTTGACATATTTACACGTAGTTGTCAAACGTGAAAGTTTGTTGGGTGTCCATGGTGAGGTGCAATGCACTGTAAATCTTCACATGCTTAATATATAGATTAACATATGTCACACATGTCACACCTATACATGTATTTCTTCTCTTTACTTCTTGCAGATCTATAATGAGTTTTGTCACTTGTCTTATGGACGCAGTTTCAGAATCCATTTGTTAACTAAAGCAAAGGCTGCATCTAACAGCTTTGGATCAAATTCCTGTCAAAGATTTGGTAAGACTAAAGAGCTCTAATTTGATACAATTATACTTTAGGTACATTA
>OX421447.1:27939553-27944553 GCA_949126865.1 Montipora capitata
ATACAGGTAGCTGCAATTTATCAGGCATGTGATAAGCCTGATATTAAGAGAGCATTGTTTAGTGCAACATTATCAAATGGCATTGATGAGTGGGCAAGTGCTCATCTGGACAATGTTGTTAAAGTTACAGTTGGTATCAGGTATATCTAATTGACATACACGGGGTAATACAGGGAGAAATACTGTTGCCTACACAACATTTAGTAATCAAATTTCCCTTACAAGCTTTCAGTAAATCCTAAAAATTTTTTATCGTATGTTCTGCACAGAAACACTGCTACACAAACAGTGGAGCAGGAATTGCTGTTTGTCGGTCAAGAATCTGGAAAGCTTCTTGCTGTTAGAGATATTGTTCAGAAGGTACATGTTCACTGGTAATGTTATTACGAAACATGACAGAATCACTTCTAATGCATTTTTCGCCTGCAAATTTGATCATTTTTAGATTCCAATATTTAACTTGATGTTGTCTCACATCAAATACCGTTGTAGATAATTGGCATGCAGATACTGCCTGTTTCTTGGAAGCTGTTCAGAACACAAGCATTGTCAGGCTTCTGGCAATATCTGCAGAGCGTCTTTCTAGTAACAGTAGTAATGCAGACCATTGGCTTACTGCGCTTTTCATAAACATGCGAACTCTGAAGGTTAAATTCGTCTCAGTGGTTTTGTTTTCCGCCGCCGTCAATCACTGTAGCAGAATTGGTCATAGCAAGAAAGAAAGATTTGCAAGCTGATATTTTGAGCGTTATCCCTTCACCAGAGCGAATTGAGGAATTGTGAGATGTTAGGGGTTTATAGAGGTGCCATTGGTGATACTATGTTGAAACGGCAAGCGGCAGCCGGCGAGCGTAGAAAATAGAAGAAAAATCATGGTCACGTGGTCACTTTTGCCGTTTGCGTTTCACTTAAAGGTGATCGCTCTATGGCTAATGGTATTGACACGCTTAGTGAAAAATTCGAAGTAGCTGTGCTGCGCAATAATGCCGATGAAGATTAAATGAAAGTTCCAGTTTGCGCCCAAATTAAATGAGAACCAAACTTTTCGAGGGTATTTCCTCTTCATCAGTGGTTTGAAAGCAACTGGAAAATGCACGTGCAACGTAACGCTCCAATAAAAACAAAAAACGCAACGTTTACAGCGCGCACTGACTTTATAGGAAACCAAAGAATGTTGGTCACAATAGGGCCATTTATACCGGAAAAAATAAGACGCGTCTTAAATAGGACGCGAACTGTACCATTTATACGTTCGCGTCCTACATAAGACGCGAGCATCTCGTATAAATGGTTCGCGTCTTACTTGGTTATTTATCATCATAAATCTAGCACGCCCTTCAAGAATAACTTTTAATTCACAGTTACCACCTTTGTACTTTTCATCCGCAAAGTTGCGAATTGAGAACCCTTTCAATTCAATTGAGCTAAAACAAAAAATAACTTACACCGGTCGCTTGTCACGCAGTTATCAAGTTGTTCCGCGATTGCCAGTTCCCGGCAAAGGATGAGTAGGAACTCTTTCTCCTCCACCAAAGTCAAACTGTTTCTCTGTTTTGTTGGTGTTTTTGAGCCTAACTGGGAGGCCATTTTGTTAGCCTGGGTGACTCGTCAACAAAATGACCATGTTGTTGTTGTCGTCACGCATGTGACAGGCATGCGCACTTATAGTTCACGTCTTATTTAGAACGCGAAACCATTTATACGAGGAAGTTAACGTCTTATTTAAGACGCGGACAAAATAAGAACAGCCAAAGATTCTGTTCCAAGATAAGACGCGTCTTATGTAAGTCGCGAACGCTTGTTTTGTACCATTTATACGAGCAGTTCGCGTCTTATTTTCTTCCGTATAAATGGCCCTATTGTGGACTTTGGTTTCCTAAAGTCTGCGCGCGCTGTAAACTTTGCGTGTTTTGTTTTTATTTGAGCGTTACGTTGCACGTGCATTTTTCTGTTGCTTTTAAACCACTGATGAAGAGGAAGTGCCCTCCAAACGTTTGGTTCTCATTTAAGATTCTTGGGCGCAAATTTGAAGTTTCATTTAATATTCATTGACACGCTTAGGGTGCTTTCTTTTGGGAGTATCCTGGCTATTCTCATTCCGGATTAGGAATAACAGAATACACGGAATATCAGTTCGCAAAAAGACACATTCTGAAAACGAAATGCTATTAGCAAAGGTGACCTGGGAACTTTTGTATCTGCGCATGCGCCACTTGCGTTGGCATGGTGATTGAAAAAGGTTTTCCGAAAGTTTGGAACACAAAATGTTGAAATATGGGCATAAGTACCAGTTTTTTGGCGGTTTACACGATTTTCGGTTTGCATCATTTGCTAAAAACCTTAAGGGGGAAAATGACGAATAATTTTTTGTACTTGTGAGTACTTTGCATATTGCAAATGTGTTCCCATACACTCTTCTTTTTGATGTTGACTTAATTGAAAAAAAGGTTCGTGGTTTTTCTACAAACCAGTTAATGCCGACATCATTTCTTTTGCCCAGGCTAGGGCACTTTTTTCATTAACACAAACTGAGAGCTCTTCTTGTTCTCGCACCGGTAAAGAAACAGAAGAGAGGCCAGCACACCCGCACTTAGGGAGACATTTTGCATCGCTATTCCATTAAGAGTTTTACAATTTTCAAGCCGCCGGTGGGCGACCAGCCGGCCGCATATCATTTCCCGCCAAAACTTTCCCAAAAGAACGCATCTTCTGCCTATTCCGAATGAACCATATTCCGGTCATTCCGTTCATTCTGCTATCGGGAGCAGAATAAACAGAATAGTATTCCGTTCATTCCAAAAACGGAATAGGTCCCAAACGAACACGAACACTGTCTATTCCGTGTATTCCTATTCCGGAATAGTACCAAAAGAACGCGCCCTTAGTTGAAAAACAATTTTGATCGAGATTTTTGTGGCTTTCGATATGTCCAGAAATGCCCCTAATTTAGATTCACGCGGATTTCAATAAACGTCACAGTGTCCCCCTGAATGCGCTCCTCAAGTAAGAATAAACAGCTGAAAAATAGCTCTAAACTTTACCGTTACCTTATTGTTAGAAATAAGTAGCAAAGGCTTAGTCTTAAAGGGATGGCAAAATTGGCTAATTGGGTGCATTGCTGGGCATAAGTGGGATTTCGCTGTGATTTCGCTCCGGATGAATCATTCCTTTTATTATGCACTATTTAGTGAAATAACTTGGAAATATTACGTATAATGGATTAGTGAGAAATGTGCGTAGCGGCCAAAGTAGCCAAAGCTTTGGTGTTGGCTACTACTAAGTGTAGTAATAGGCAACAAATTGCCATGGTTAGGAAAATTGAAGGGCATGCACTTGGTTTGGACGCTTCTCTGTCATTTCTTTCTATATCTTGAAGATGTTCGCGTTGAAGATCTGCTAGTTTTACCCTGATCATTTGTGAACTGGCAACTAAGCATTCTCAGTCCCTACGGAGTAGATGAACGCTCTTCATTTAATTGAGTTTCTTCTATATAAATCACAATCAACCCAAAAGTTCCCAATTCGTTTTGACGAAGGTCTAATGCTCGAAATGTCAATACGCAAATCTTTTTCACGACGTTTTATCTTCCTTTATCAACTCGTTACGTTTGCTAAAACCAAATTTTGGTCTTTCTCTCCCCATCGACGCAGCACCGCAATTCCCTTAGAAGCTCAGTAACTAACCCCTTCCTTGATCTCGATGCACCCTTTAATGGCCGCTAGCTGTTGCGGCAAATATGATTGAAGGCAATAGAGAACAAAACCGTTTATTCGAATTTGAACTTTAGAGTCCACATGTTGATGAAAGGCGCAGTAACGTAAATTCGTATTCGGATTTCTTGCCAAGTTTTCTGTCTATATAAGATAATTCATTGGAAAAGTGTTTAAATTGTCAACTTGATGAACTTGGTGTAATTCACTGGTGAAAAGGTTCTTCTTTCTGTGTCACGAACAGCTATTAGCATTATGAGGTTTCATGGAAGTATGACCGAGTTGTTTTGGTTGCATCATTTTGTATGGAAAGTAATCTAAATTAATGGTTATTGTTGGCTTGTGTGAATAGGGATTCCAGCCTCCGATGTTAATATTTGTCCAGTCCAAAGAAAGAGCTAAAGAACTGTTTCATGAACTTATTTATGACGGAATCAATGTGGAGGTTATTCACTCAGAGAGAACTCAAGCCCAGGTCAGTTCAATAGAGACGCTACTGTACATCTTACAAGTCGTGTGTATGCGGTCGTTTTAGACTTGTTTTAAGCATGATACTATCATGACATCAGTAAAGATGTAATTTTTCTCTATTTGGTTGTTTTCTTTCCAGAGAGACAACATAGTTAAATGTTTTAGAACAGGAAAGGTTTGTTCACATTGTTCATTTTAATGTTGACTCCACTTGTTAGTTCTTTGGCTGTAAATCAATTGACACTAAAGTAAAGTTGATTCATTGGTTACCATTTGTTGTTTTAGATCTGGGTTCTTATTGCAACTGAGCTTATGGGTCGTGGAATTGACTTTAAAGGAGTGAATTTGGTCTTAAATTATGACTTTCCTACATCTGCTGTTGCGTACATTCACAGAATAGGTACGTAGGGTTTGCATCTTGCACCTTTGCAATGGAGAATATCCTGTTTTTTTTTGTTTTTTTTTTTTTTTCAAATTTACCCAAGTTCTATATCGAATTGTTTTCTTCTGGGGAGTAGTAGTTTGGCGTATAGAGACAGTAAAGGTTATTGCCAATGAGCTACACCTTTCGTCGATTACTCGGGAAGATTGGCAGCCTTCAAGGCCTTGCACCTGAAGTCATCATCATCTTGTCCTTTTCCCTCTGAGGGAAATTGGGCGTTGCGTTCTCTCTCTCCAAGCTTCTCGGTCTTTCGCACAACAACCGGCTTCTGCCCAACCTTTGAACCCAAGTTCACCTCGTTCTCTCTCTACCGTTCTTCGCCATGTCTCCTTCGGCCTACCTCTCCTACGTCTTTCTTCTGGGGTCCATGTTAAGG
>OX421447.1:27954553-27957053 GCA_949126865.1 Montipora capitata
TTAAGGTCAAGCACTGACATTTATAGGAAAACATAAACATCACTTGCAATCTTTGATATCAGGTGAACGAAAATTAGTGGATCTGAACAATTTCAGCACACCAAGCTTGCTTTCAATAATATTGAAACCTGAGGGGTTGGTTATGAAAGCTAAGCCAATTGGGTTTGAGTCAAGATTGTGGTTGCAGATAAGTTGTTGTTTTTCTGGATCTGAAAATGCAAGTGCATGTTATGTCTAAGCCCTTTTATTCAAGACTCCCACAATGTTCATTGCTTAAGGTCATTGAATAAAAGAATTTGTTGAAGATGTGGCTATATCGAAATCTGATGTACTTTGCAAGACATAACACGCAAAATAATCATATTTATGACTTGGTATTCTTCTATTAATCCCCACAGGTTCCTCAATCATCTTCAATCAATCCTGTGTTTCCTGGTGGTCCTAACTCTTTGATTTGTGACATAAGGCAGGACTACCTCCATGCACAAAATCTTGCAGCACGTTCAAGAACCCCACCAACTCCTACTTTTCCATCTGAAAACTTTGATCTGCCTCCCATCACTCCACCCGGATCTATCCACGCATCATTTGCAGCTGGACAGCAGCCCTTGCGAATGGCGTTAATTTCAAACCTTAACAGATCTACCTCAATCCAGTCACAATTATCTTCATTTGTGTCACCAAACCTCCCTCCTGCAGTGCGCAATGCAAGCATAAATCAGCAATTGCCTCCTGTGGTGACCGAGTCATTAGTGGAAGGTTCTAACATTGATGAACTCATTGATGAAATTGTAGAGCGAAATATGCCACAAGGTGTCAGTGAACCTATTGTTTTCACTCCTCATGTTTCTCAGCAAACAAATCCTGCTCCAGCTCATTTGCAAATGGCTCCAAATGCCTTACACAAGGGAATTTCCCAAGCCACAGTTTCTGTGACAAATCCAGGACATATAGCAGTTACTCAAACAAGTGGTACTGGAAACTCACCATTGCACATGGAAGTGGTGATGGGAGGAAGTCCTCTAAATTCTCCTTCTAGTCCAGGAAGCCCTTTGATATCATCCAGAAGTTCAAGTCCAAATGCAAAGCCAACAAACCTCACAGGAAAAGTGTCCTCTTCATTACTAGCAGCAAATCAAACCATGAGACTAGCTCAACCTGGATCTCCTTTGCAGAATGCTGTACAGACTGCAGTGAAAAATGCAAGATCTTTTCCAGTGAAATCAACACAAGGACTTAATTCACAAATGCTGCAAATGGCAGTCCCATCTGCGGTGGCCTCCATTTCCTCTGCTAAAGGCCAAGTTGCATCTTCTCAATTGCACCCACCCACCAATGTTCCAGCAAAACATTCCATGGAAGCTGCAAATGCCAATCCCCAGAGTCCTAGAGATACCTTGACATCATCTGGAGTTCAACCAAGTGTTCCTCAGGTGCAAGGACAGACTATTGGAAGCACCCCTACCAAAGTTTCTCCTCCAAAACATGTTCAAGGCAGCAAAGCTGGCACAACCTCTCTTCAATCTTCTGGCAAACCTATTCAAGCCATTTCCATACAAACTCTGGCATCCAATCCTGAGTTACTCAGTCAACTTGTTAAAGCCATGGGACAGCACAATGTCAGGACATCAGGATCAGCAACAAATGTTCAGGGTGGCCAACCTTTAATTTGTTATGTTGTACCACAAAATTCAGCATCAGGAGTGCGAAGTTCACAAACAATATCTTCAAGTCCACTGTCATCTTCAAGTCATCCAGATAATATGATTCTGGTTAATGCAAACTCTGCTGTAAAACGCCCAACAACAATAAACCCCCAGGTGGTTAATTTAACAAGCACTGTTAATACTGGCTTAAAATGTAAACCAACAATATCTTCTACTCAGTTAAAAGAGACTATCAGTGGCTTAGAAACAGCTGTGAGTCAAAGCGTAAACCAAGAACTTAAAACATCCCCCAACTTTTCAGCTTTGACTGCACTTAGTAGTGGCACAATGCTCAGTGGAAACAGTAGCATATCCCTTGGAAAGCCAACCACTGCTGCTGGTATCAATAATATTCAGAAACCAATATCTACCCTCTCACCAGTGCAACAAGTGGTATCCAGATTTCTTGTCAACAACTCAAACACTAAACAGGATGCCAGCTCTGCAGGACCTACCACATCAAATTCTGTACCTTTATTACATACTCCTTTGTCAACTAGTGGCAATGTCGTGCAAATAACCTTTGTTAATGAGGCAACGGCTATTAGCCATGTGGTAGCAGCTTCTCCTGCCTCCACCACATTGTCATCATCAACATTATCTTCAGGTGGGATCCAGAACATTGGTGGGGCATCTCTAGCTCCAGGAGTGATTCCATCATCATCATCATCCTCTACATTGCTATCTTCATCACAAGTGTTAGACACCACCACTGGGCCAGAAGCTCATCCTGATCAGCAAGATAGTGATGAGGATGATGATGACAGTAAACCATTATCTCAAGTGGCAGAAAA
>OX421447.1:27962053-27972053 GCA_949126865.1 Montipora capitata
TTTGCCTTTCTCAAGTTACATTAGTTCATCATTCCCAGGGTAGCTGCTGGTTCCAGACTCTTTATCAGTCTAGTTTCTTGTCATTTTTCCAGATTTCTCATTGGGCTTTTTTGCTTAACCACTTAATTGTTTGGCACCTGCTGTCCTCTATGTTCAGGGTTTTTAGGGGATGTTGTAGTGGAGAGAATGCTGAGCAGAATATGTTCTGTTTTGATATTGATGCCGTGTTTCAGCACCAGCGTGGCTCTTTGAAGAACTTTGCGGAGGAGTTGGCGCCTGTCACACATGACATTGCATTGTGTTTTACTTCTAGCATAATAGAGGGAAAGTACCTAGCCCTGTGTAAGCACGCTCTCGTCAGTCCCATACCAAAACTCAACCCCCTGAAGTAATTGAGACCGACCTCAGGCAAATTTCAGTGCTTCAGTCCTTGTGAAAGTACTTGAAAGAGTCCAGGAACGTCTTAACAGATCCAAGCTATCCCTAGTTACATACCTTGCTCATTGATTTTAGCACATGGCATTTGATCTCGTGGATCACTTGTTTCTTCTAACAAAGCTCAAGGACATGAACATTAATAAGAACTTATGGACATGGATGCAGAGCTTTCTAAGTGAATGTAAACAGCAGTTGAAGCTCCCAGGTGGCCTCTCCTGTCAGGGTACCACAGGGCTCGGTAATCTCTCCAGTACTGTTGAACATCATTATCAAAGATTTTGAGAGCATTTTCCCTTTGTATCTATTGTAGGTGAGCGTATTTGTATATGTAAATATGCCAACAACTGCACTGTATTTGAAAGCGTGACAAGGAACTGTGAGTCCTTGATGGAGTCCTCAACAGTCTGCAAATGTGGGCAGACTTGAATGCTATGTTTGTTAACAGCAAAAAAATAAAGGACGTGTTGATTTCAATTAACAATTCATCCAGTGAGCCCGCCCCCCTTGTGTGGGGGCAATAACCCTATCAAAAGGGATCCTGGTTTTCAATCTCCTTGAAGTATGGCAACAGAATGACTTGCGCTGGAATCGTCATGTATACAAGACGAAAGAAAAAGCAAAAAGCGCTTTGTTCTTCTGTGAATGTAGGAAAGAGCAACCTGCCCAAGGATGTTGGAACCACCATCCACTACACTAAAGTCTGTCCACTGTTAGAGTATGCATCTCCAGCCAGGGGTGGTATCCCCAAACACCTCACTGAAGGTCTGCACCGTGTGCAGAATCGCAGCCTTTCAATTATTGGCATTCCGAAGGCTAGCCTACCTACCGGTAACCTTGAAGAGTGCAGAGATGCAGCTTCCAGGCACAAACTCAAGAGAATTTAAATGATAAGGACCATCCCACTTACTCACTGATATTGATGCCTACGATCAATAGCCATTGTACTCCATTGTACCACATTCTAGGACTGATAGGCACATGAAGTCCTTTGTGCCAAGGGATAGTCGCATTTTAAACAATTGCTGATGTTCTCTTGGGTTTTTATTCTGGGAACCTTATTTTTTTGTACAATGTGCCTCCCATATTTTCATGGTTTAATTATATTTTTGTAAATTCATCGTATTTATTTAATGATGGATTATTATTATTATTATTATTATTATTATTATTATTATTATTATTATTATTATTATTATTATTATAGAATCCTTAAAGTCTTGCTCTTTTTACTTATGGTGCCGAGTTCAATCCAGGAGCTTGTGGCAGTCATGAGTCTTCTGGATTACTTGATGGATAGAGTCCTCCTAAGTATGTGAGCAGTCCCAAGGAGGGTGATCTTTTATAGTTTTGCTATTCAGGTCCTGTTGGACGGGCTCAATACTTGGATGGGTGACCGTCTGGCAATACCCAGTGCCTTGTCAATGACAAACAGGAACCGAATGCACCTCACTAATCCTTGATTACTGCTTGTACTAAAAACAGCTGAGGTCAGAATGATGCAAAATTGTCATTTCAGGATGAACCAAGTACAAAAGTGACAAAAGTATGCTCAGGAGATGTTGCTGGTACTGTGGCTACAGCAGAATCCTTTGCTTTAGCTGCACCTAATGTAATTGAAGATAGAAATGATGCTGTGGCTGTGGCTGTGGCTGTGGGTGTTAATAAACCACTAAGCCGAACACCAGCTCAGGTAGCGATAGCTGGCAAACCTGTAGCCACAGTCACTCCCATGGCAGCCACTAAGCCAAACAGTGACTCTGTCAATCAGCCATCGTCCATTCCAGCTAAACCCAAGGTCAGTACTTAGTGAACCCCTTTTTGTTGATGTTTGACAAAGGGTTGGGTAGTTTTAATCTCTATCATGCCATCTTGATTGTTTGTTTCTAAACTTGAGGAACTTACTTGTTGACACAAGTTTTTGTGGGGCTATTTCATCCTGCTCCCGAAACATTAACACCGTTGCTAGTAGCTTAGTATCAAGGCACTGTTAGACAATTTTTATTGCAGCATCATCGTGAGACAAGTTGCATGCGACATTGCTCAATGTAACATACTTTGCAATGCCCAAAAATATGCAAGACAAGTTGCAGAAACCATTGGGGAATGGGAATTGAGTTCTACTTTCCACAAAGCTTCATGCAACGTTGCAACTTGTGTTGCAGTGGTTTTTGGCACAAGCCAATGAAAATGTTCCTTTAACCTAGTGTGATGAGAACTTTTGCTGCAACAAAATTGCAAGACAAGTTGCAAGAAAACTTGCCGAAAGTTACGGCACCCTAGTGGGCATTGAACAAGGAGGCAGAGTGACATTATGCACTTCCTCTTTTCTGATCACAGTCCTGTTCAATCTTTGTTAGAATGTGATACTCAAGTACCTTTCAAAATGCAAATCAGAAATCTGCTTTTTCTTGTGGTAATGGTATCACAGATATTAAAGAGCATATCAAATGATTTTGATCAAGAAAATTAGCTTTCAAAATCAAAGGATATCCATGGCTTACAAACCTTGTGTTATAGAATTTTTGTGTTAGCGCTATTTTCCTTACTTGGTTTGACTCTGGCATTTAAGAATCTAAAAATATTGTTAAAATCACCTTTTTTGACCTTTGCAGAAGAGTAAATTGATTGTCAACCCAATAAGTCAGCGTATGTGTGCATGCGATGGCTGTAACAAGCCAGCACGCACCACCAAGGAACGTGGCACTCAATACTGTAGCAATGAGTGTGTTGTCAAACACTGCAGGTTTGTCATGCTTTTGCATAAGCATAAACAGTTAATTTAATGACCCAGCCTAAAAAGATAACAATAAAATCAGGTTCACAAACGTTTTAAGAAATTTATTTCAGATTCAGTCTTAAGAAAGACAATGTCAATTTTCTTTTTTGTTCTTACTGTAAGTTTTCTTCTGTCAACTTAATTAAGTGGGTCAAACCAGTTTCAACACTTCGGAGAAAATTCACTATTTAGAAGGATTGCCTAAACAACACTGTATCAAACAGTTACGTGATTATATCTCAAAAACAAACTCTGTAACCTCGATTTCTGATTGTTGGAAAGTGATTAGTAGGTGAAGTTGCAACTCTTTGCAAGAAAGAACGAAATTCTGGAGTGAATGTTTTCTAACTTTGCAGAGAGTTTCATTGTATTCTGGTGATCACTTTCCAGCAAAAAACTCTTTTCACTTTTGAGATATAAGCATGACAATATTTATATATGGTGTTTTTGATGGCTTTCCTGTTGATGTAGTAACCTATTACGTCACAGCGAGTGACTTTCGTTGTTTCATATGGTGCCATAACATTGCCGTTAGGTGAAACGGTCAATTTAGAATAAATGAAATGTCATAATTTGAACTAAGGAATGAACATGAAGTGAAAGTTTGGAAGCAACTGAGGTGAAGCAGTTTTGTAGAATCAATCCTTCTGATAAGAAAATCCCTTAGAATAATTATTGCTAAAACTAGTTTGACAAGTTTATATTGACGCCAAAAAGGATGAATTTCAATCACAGCACTCTTTACCAATGATTTGGGGAATCATTCCTCTCACTACTACAAGTAATGTTAATCATGTGACGCTATGATCCTCGCAGTTATAAACGCAATTTTAGCAATTGCGTAAAGAAGCCTGAAAAATTCAGGACTTAACGGGGTTTGAACTTGATTTTACATCCGCAGTTTATTATATGATTCACTTCATATATCATTTCGTTCATTGATTCATTAATCACGGGAACATTTAAACCCACAAATGACCAGCTCCCAACATCAGTGGCTTCATAGCTCAGTTGGTTAGAGCGTCGCACCGGCATCGCGAGGTCACGGGTTCAAACCCCGTTGAAGTCCTGAATTTTTCAGGGTTCTGTACTTAATTGCTAAAATTGCGTTTATAATTGCGAGGATCAAAGCGTCACTTGATTTCATATCCGCAGTTCAATATTTGATTCATTTCGTTCAAGTAATGTTAGTGTTAGTTGAAACAACTTTTCTATTTGAAGCCAAAAAGGATGAATTTCAAGTCAATCACAGCACTCTTTACCATTGGTTTGAGGAAATTAGTTCTGTCATTGCTATGAGTAATGTGCATCTAAAGTAGGGGCGCATCAATATAATTTTAGAACCTTGATATGTATTGGCATTGAACACTGTAGCTAAAAACTCGAAACAGGCAGCAGGGAAAACCATGAGTATGACAGGCCAATGGAAGTGTGGAAAATCTTGCGCCATCTTTCCAAAACTAAGCATTTTGTGTGGGAATCCTGGGAATTGGTCTCATCTCCTGGATCATTCAATTTTCATTTCTTTTTCTTGTAGACTGGCTTTTACAGTATGGGTAACGCAGAGAAATATGAAAGAGAAAGCAGAAGCCAGTGCCTGACGCCCAACTGTTAAAGAAAGGGTGATGGGTGATCTACATGTAAAGATAATTTGACTCATCCGGATACCTCGTCTGTTTTTCTGAAACACCGTTTTTAAGTACATGGCATTGTCATAAAAATGCCATGTGTACGGGTTAGAGGTATTGTAATAGTTCTTGTAATGAAAAATTAATTGGCCGCTTCACTATTTGCATCAACGTTTCGTGTTACCAGTTTATTAGTGGTGTTCATAATTGTTGTGAATAAAAGATATAATTTTTGTGAATAATTTACGCTGTAAGGAATTCTGAATACCTTAGAGTGTTGTTAGCGCCTTTCCAACTTTGATTAAAATAGAGTACGTGGAGATGTTGTTAACTAACTCGTACGTAAGTAACTCGGCGAAAATATCAACAGGCCAAGAAAGCCATCCTTAATTAAGGGCAGCCGCCTTTAGCCTATCTCGAAAGCCCTATATCGTGCAACGATGATACGGCCTGTTGACATGTTTTCAAAAGAAGAGGACGCAAAATAATGGCAGTGTCTTGCCTTCAAATGTCTTCCTTTAAATGAGACAGAAGTTACGACTCGCGGAAGGTTTTAGAGCTTTTGAAAAATTTGCTCTTGCTTTCGATGAAAACCGGACATCATTTCTTCCTATTGATGATTTGAGTCAACAGCAAGTTTGAAGGTCTGTTCGGACATACAGACAATTGTGAATCTGCTTTGAACATGTGGTATATTTAACTTGCGAAAGATGTGTCGTTAGAGCTCGACGATAAAAAGTGTCAAAGTGTGGTTTCCTTTACAATATTACATGAGAAATATGATTGTTTACTATAATAAATTATTGATCACAATGTGCTTGTCATCTTGTAACTTGGTTTAAAAAACACTGCAGGGAGAAGAAATAGTAAGAGGCCGTAAGGCAAGTTACATTACCAATAGTAAGGTAAAGTCCGCCCACCAGCCCACCAGGCCGGTACTTATCTCCGGTTTCTGTAGCATGAAGCGACTAGGAGTTTTTCTACTCCCCTCTGGATGGGCATGGTTACCCCCAGCATTTTCGCCGGTACCCATTTATACACCTGGGTGGAGAGAGGCACCCTGAGAGTAAAGTGTCTTGCCCAAGAACACAACACAATGTCCCCAGCCAGGACCCGAACACGCACCACTCGATCCGGATTCGAGCACACTGACCATGAGGCCACCGTGCCTCTCACCAATAGTTATCGCAGTATAAAATAGGTCGTTTCCTTTTGCATTTGGCGTGTTATTCAATAACGCGCCATGTGCCATATGCCATAAAACTCTACAGGTTCCAAAAAGACTCTTTCTTTACAATAGGCCCTTTGCATGACCGTGACACGGGACCTTGAGATTTTACAGTGATTTTACTGCTTTAAAAATTTACGAAGATTTATGTGGAAAACAGCTGCCGTCCAGCATTAAACTCGCCATAAGATCTCTCACATAAATGTCAGTGGCCTCAAAATTGACAGTCTTACTAATTTCATCAGGGTTCGTGCAACTCCTTGAAGTCCTTGAAAAGCCCTGTAATTGAATTTTGGACTTCAAGGGTGCTTGAAAAGCCCTTGAAAAAAGGGATTTTGTGGAAAACTGCTTGAAAACGCCTTAAATTTTTGCTTGGGTGGAAATTGTTGAGAATTTCATCATGCTAAGTTAAAAAGATATTTCAAGAATTGAGCCCAAGATTGAGTATAAGGGAAACATTAAAACCAAAAATTAAAATGCACGTAACTTGCATGATGTGGTAAGTAATATTAAGGTGGCTTTTTCAGCAAAGAAAACACTGAAACACTATGTATGACATTAAAATCGTCTTATTAAGACTCCTTGAAAACTCAATTTTTGGTTCTTAAAAACTTCTTGAATACTCCTGGAATTTTATAGACAAAATCCAGCACGAATCCTGTTTCATGACGCTCTTTCCATTTCAGGCATCTATCTTGTACCACGACATTTTTTTGATTGACACGGTCATGTAAAATTAAGTTAATTCCTTAGTATTGCATTGCGCATCCCTACTGCGCACGATTTTCGCGTCATTAGTGCGCGCACATGAGCACGTGCGCATACAAAACGTAAGAGATTTCGCTCAAACTAAACCCGATAGCGAAATAAATGCTCCTTTTCTCTCAAACGAGCACGGTGACCCCCGATTTTTTTTTTCGGGTATTTGCTAAGAACAGTCTTGTAAAGAACATATTTGAAGAAGAAGAAACGTTTGATAGTAAAACATGAATTTTTTTTGGAAAACAGTTCCGTACTGGGTGTATTTTACCCAAGGCGAGGACTTCAAGCTAACCACGGAACTGTCCCAAAAAGTGCACTATTCCCACAACCAGGGAATCAAAGTCGGCGTAAATGAAGCATTACTGCTTATGTAAATAAAAGAAGCTCTATTTTCAAAATAAAATTTTGTGTCTTTGAAGTAACCAAGACTTAATTCTGTATAAAGGTGATTCGAATTTTTAACGCGAAAACAGTAAAAATATCCCATTTTAAGAGCCTGCTGACGCGTAAACCAGCACGGTGACCCCATTTTTTTATTGCATTTTTTTAATGTTCATATCATGAATGTTAATTATGCCAAGTTTCCAACAAAGTTTGATAGTAGAACAATTTCAAGGGAATTACCTTAAGAGCTTATTCTTGGGTTTCACTCACGTGATCAACAGCCATGTTTTTCAACGAAAACAAAAGAAGACGTTAGCGTTAAATAGCTTTCAATTCCCGGAGGATTGGATCGGGACACCAACATGGCCGCCATTTCATTGTTTGGGGACACCAACATGGCGGCCGTGACGTCATGTGAAATCTAAGAATTACTTTCTTATTGCGGCATATTTATTTTTGGCTCCGATTTTGGACTTTAAACTTTTTTTGTGGGGGGGGGGGGGGGGGGTCGCGATTTGGCTGCTCATACGTAAGATTTCGCCTCAAAGAGACACTTTTAAGAAGAGGCAGCCCAAGTAGGATTTGAACTCGGTATCACTTCCTTCAGAGGCAATCGCAAGTTTTAAGCCTTTAGGAGACACCTGTTTAGTTTAACTGGAATTTTCCTACTTAAGGAGGCTCGAAAGGGTTTTTTTGTTGCTATAGTGTTTGTTAAACGATGAAGGATACCAAAGCAGGATATTTCATATCATGCTGTTTACTATTTCCAAATCTCTCTCTTTGTTCTAGAGATATTCAAGTTTTTAAAATACTCAATTAGCCAAGTGATGACATCATACACTCAACCAAATTTTGATCAAATATGATGAAAAAAGATATGTCAGCCAATTTGTATCAGAAATGCTTGATTCTTTGCAGTAAGGTCTAATGCAAATGAGAAAAATCTATTGTTTTCGCTCATTTGCATTAGATTCGGCACATGTAAAATGCGACGTTTAAAACGGGCCTAAGATTCTAGTAGATGTGCTCCATAAAATCTCGGCAAACCAGTTTTGTTACCATGGCAACTTACTGGATTCCAGACCTCCCTTATGTAAAAGACTTCGCTGGTCACCTTTGACGTTTTATTTTGATATTTCCCAATGGTACCTCATTTGCATGATCCTGCAAGCATATAAATGTTAGGTCGAGTTTGTGGCCTTGTTAAAATTTTCTAGCAAATATTGAAATCAGATTAAAGGGGATTGGAAAAGATTGAGTTACCATGGGAATCAATTTCTTTTTTACAATGACTGCAAAATTCTCGCGCGCTTATTGGCTAATTTTTATTGTCAATGAGCGGACAGACACAAATTTATAATTTATGCGATAATGACGCGATATTGCACGCGTCAGATTGAAGTTTCTCGCATTTTTGTCTCGCGTCCTTCTCGTGTTTTGACTTAGTTTTGACCCCTCTGCCTTTTTGTTATTGTTAAAAATAAATTGATGTCAGTTTTTCATGCGTCTGTCCTGTTATTGACAATGAATTTCGTCATAACATTGTCAAAGTAACAGCTACTTGGACAATGTTCTGACGAAATTTATGATCAATAACAGGACAGACGCATGAAAAACTGATATCAGTTTGTTAAATAGCCGCAGGTGTGTTGCCTGTAGAACTATTAGCCTACCAAGTTTCAATGGTCTCTGCTGGAAATTGACCGAGGTAGCTCAATTTATTTTCATGATGCTTTATTGGGTTGAGTCAGGAGCCCATCTGGAGCGTGCAACTTCCATACAGCGTCTGTGAAACGGCGTTTTCACAAGTAGGTTTATTTTTAGACTAGCCCTTCCCGCGAATTAGGGCAAAAAACAAAGGCAGTTCCGGTTCGGTGACCCTATGACGTCAGCTTAATTTCTTGTAATTGGTCATCGGGCTCCTGTGTGAGTCTCATTAGCGGGAAATTCAATCTAAAAATAACCTTACTTGTGAAAACGCCGTTGCACGAAAATAGGTAAGTTGCACGCTCCGGTTGATGGGCTCCTGGTTGAGTGAATGACTTAAATATCTCCAGAATCAATGAATTCTATGTGATAAACCTAAAAATTCAAGGGATAAGCATTTGACAGGAACCCATGACCCGGAGCCTACAACTCCATTGTGTTCTTGTCACGGAGTTTTCACAGACCGATTTATTTTTAGATTGAATTTCCCGCGAATGAGACTCCCACAGGAGCCCGATGACCAATTGCAAGTAACTAACTTGACGTCATAGGGTCACCGAAAAGGAACTGCCTTTGTTTGTTTTCGGAAAAGTAGTCTAAAAATAGATCGGTCTGTAAAAATGCCGTGACATAGGCCCAGTATGGAGTTGTAGGCTCCGGGTCATGGGTTCCTGCATTTGATCATAGTTGCACTTTAACCGCCATTAATATCTTTATAATCTTGAGAGAGCTGGATCGAGGACAAAATGACGTCAAAGATTCACTGGTTTTAGAATGTAATGCGTGTGTACGCTGCTGAATTAATATGCAGCACGGGAGTTTCGGGCTTTCAGACTTTTAAACTCGTGTCTTGCATATCTAATAAGTTGCATTCATACCCTGACGTTTCAAGCCAGTGAGTAAATGACGTCACTATTCACCAGATCCAACCCTTTGAGGTCCAGTCAATCAGTTTTGAACGTGACTAATGGTGGCACGCGAAATCCAAAACTTACACTCAAAATAAGCAGCCTTTGGATATAAATCAAAGCTCAAACTTTTGCCAGTCAGGTGTTAAGCAAACACTTTCAAAATCCG
>OX421447.1:27974553-27977053 GCA_949126865.1 Montipora capitata
TTGCAAACTATATCGAACGTGTATAATTATATTTTGCTGCGAATTATGTCGAAAAGGACAATGAAGTTGTTACGTTACTCGGCTGTGGTCGGAGCCGATCCGTATGGAGCTCTTCGCAATTTGCGGGCCCCCTGGCGACCGAAAGATAAGTCTTTTGACGAGCTAAAAGAAGTTTTGATTGAACATTACTCTCCCACCGCGACCGGAGACGAGTCAGTAGACAAGGTTGGCAAAGTTTTCACAGCAGAGCTGTCAAGTTTTAAAGTCTTCCATAAAGAGTGAGAGGCTTGTTGGAGATCTCACCAAAGGCGCAAGTGTTCTATGTTTGTTGTGCCGGAGGCGCCAAACAATTCTAGGGGGGTCCGGGGGCATGCTCCCCCGGAAATTTTTTGAAATTTGCACTTTTCAGATCGTTGGAAACGCACCGTCGAGTCCGCCATTTTGGTTTTTTCATGCTGCTTGCTAAGAGAGCCCAATGTTATTACGGTCAGCCTGAGCTAACTTAACGGGTGAAAGTCTTGAAGAAACAAGAAAATTGGTCGCACACGAACAGACTGAACAAATGGTTAAAAGTATGCTCTGTCAGAGTGCTGGTGCAAGGCCGCTCAGTCTTACAGATGTTTAAAAAAGGGCCATATGATTGCCAAGATGTGCAACCTGAAATGTGATGCTCACAGCACGCCTTATGTTGAGGATGTTTCGCAGTCGGATACTGCTGCTGATGAAATGTGTGGTCTTGGTTTGTATTCTCTCTCACTTCTAAAGATCTTCGTGAATCGGGTTATCAAGTCCATCTGTTGTTGGACGGCAAACCAGTCAGAATGAAAGTAGCTACTGGATCCGCTGTGTCTTTTGTTTCTGAAACGGTATGCAAAAATTTATTTCAGCATCTGACATTGAAGCCAACACATTTTTATTTTTTTTATTTGAAAACATACTCTATTGAGCAGTTAGCCGTGTTGGGGGAAAATCAATTAAGTATCAAACTCAGAAAGTGCACCTACCTCTTGTTGTTGCTGAGGACGACAAACCTGTGTTGGTTGGACAGAATTGGCTAGAGAAATTGAAGTTAGAATGGACAACAATTTTCAAGGTTTCCCAAGTGAATGCGGTGGATGGGCTAATCTCTTAATATCGAGTCCACTTTGAAAAGGGTTATGGACATCTCAAATAGGTTTGGGCTTCCATCCATGTTCGTGAGGACGGACAACCTATCTTCCTAAAGGCTCGGCCGGTTCCTTATGCCCTCAAGGAAAAAGTGGAGCAAGAGTTGCAGATATTAGAGGAAGAAGGGATCATTTACAAGGTGAGCTAAAGTGATTGGGCTGCCCCGGTAGTGTATGTCCCTAAGGAAGATGGGACTTTGCGATTGTGTGGTGATTACAAGATGACCGTTAACCAGTGTGCTGTTTTTGACCAATACCAATTACCGAATGCATAAGATTTGTTCGCGACGTTATCTGGGGGTATAAATCTTTGGCAAGATTAATTTATCACATGCCTATCAGCAAGTTGAGCTGGATGACAATTCCCAGAAGTACCTGACAATAAACACTCACAAGGGGTTATACCGGTATGAGCGTTTACCATTTTGAGTTTCCAGTGCATCAGCCGTTTTTCAGCGAATTATGGATCAGCTTTTGCAAGGAGTGAAGTTCACGGTATGTTGGTTGGATAACATCCTGATCTCAGGAGGTTCTCCTGAGGAACATTTTCAAGTCCTGGAGGAGGGTTTTGGACGCTTACAAGATCATGGGATCAGACTAAAGGTCTCGGTAAAGGTAAATTTGGGCGTCTCGCTCAAATTTCTTGTTTTTGCAAATCTTGAAGCGGTGGGCTGTGAAGTTTTTTTTAACCGAAAAAAAAAATTTAAAGCAGCAAAAATTGCTTTTCTTTGTTTCCCGCCATAATCCGCGCGCGTAAAATATTTTATCATGTCAATCATACGGGAAAGGATCAGGTGTCAATTGACAGCCTTTACGCCCTTAGCACTTGCCCGAAAGGTTGATTGGCTCTGCATAATTGGCTTTCTTGGGGTGGGGGCCGGGGGGGCGAAGTTATTAGGGAGCTTAAGATTTTACGACGGTGACGGCAACAACAGCGCCGCAAAACAATGATATCATTGGTTAAAAGAGCATAAATAATCGTACTCCACGTGCAGCACGGATTTTAGCACGTATTCTTGCGGTACTCAGCATAAGGACGACGTTAAATTGCCAAATTTGAGGTTTTGCAGGAGCCCATCAGTAGATGCCTCCAACTGGTTTTCCTTGGTGAGGTAGCGTTATTCCTGACGTATCTATTTTTAGAAATAACTTTTCTGAATTTGCCGCAGTGGTCCGCATGAAGGGGCGATCCAAGATGGCGGCTGAATACGGGAAACAAGACTGAAAGTTTTTAAAACGCCTCCCCGTTCCCTTTTCAATGGTTATTGACGTTTACCATGACAACGAATGCCGCGAAAGTGGTTCTAAAAATAGATAGGTCAGGAAAAACGTTA
>OX421447.1:27987053-28002053 GCA_949126865.1 Montipora capitata
CTAGTCACTTCATGCTAATGAAACTGGAGATAAGTGCCAGCCTGATGGGCCTTCTGGCTCATAAGAGAGACTTTTACTTTTTATGATACCTTCTGTAAGCAAACTCGTATGTTAATGAAACAAAATGTTAACGATGTCACCAAAGATTGCCTTACAGCATTATGCAGCACACATCTTTATTAAAATCTTTAAACTCAGAAGTTACAAGCTCTACTAAGAGATGACAGGAGCCCATGAGTAGGAGCCTCCATATGCACTATATCCTTGAGTCAACCTTTGCCCGTATCTTTCTATTTTTAGAACGCCACGAGTTGTTCGGCACTGCACGCACTGTTTAAAATGGCCAATCAGAATAAAGTCATTGTCTAACGAAGACAAAAATAACAAAAACAATGTACACAAATTGTGCGAATTGAGTAAATTGAAGTAAATGTGAGTCTCCTGCTAGAGGGTTGGTTCTAAAAATAGAAAGATACGGGCAAAGGTTGACTCATAGGGCTTGTATGGGAGAGGCAAGCTCCTACTCTTGGGCTCCTGGAGATGACTAAGGTCGGGTTCTATTGGGATCAACCATTTTCAGTTGGTTGGGTTTTCTGGTGTACTATTCGGAAAAAAACGTTTTCGGTTGGTTTGGTTAATCAACTTTTTCAACCGCCATCAAAATGGGTTGAAACGGTTGAAAAAGCATTGGCAGCGACTGCTGTCATTTACGCAGGCCATTTAAAGTCGGCTACGGGCTCCTGCTGTGTTGCTTTCCCTCAACTTGCCAACGCTGAGAAGTCTGGTAATAGCTACATGTACAGTGTATTCACAGCAGTTACCGCGTTTCAACCGAAAACGGTTGGAAACGTGTTCTACGTGGAAACCTCAACTGCTTCAACCCAATCCGGTTGCGTTTGAAATGGTTGATCCCAATAGAACACGACGTAAGCATGACACAGCATATTCCCGAAAATACTTGAAAAAAAAATGTAATTAGTTGCCTTCTCTTGGTTTGAATTTCAGCTGTTCCTCTAGCACATTTTCTCAACATTGTCTTTGCAAATTACGTTTTATTTTTTTTGGAAAAGTATGAAATGTAGACGTACTTATTAAGGTTGCGTTGAACATTCGATTGCCAAAACTAACACAAAAGAATCGATATCTAGTACCAACAAAGTTGCAGAAGTCATCATGGAGCAGTGAGGCTTGCACCGTTCTGAGACCGATCTATTGACAGAATAAATGGACAAGTACTCTCTGCCCATTCCTCTGGTGTACGGTGCATTGCCGCACCACGCTTCCCAAAGGTCGTCTCCAGCATAGGAGTGTGAATGATTCCAGGGTTTAAAGGTGCACATGTTAACGGAGGTGGAAGCTCCATGGCCATCGCCTTAGACAGACCCTCTATGGCCCACTTGGTGGCACAGTAAGGAGCCACTTGGGGTGAAACACTTCTTCCCCAACCCGAGCTGAAATTAACGACAACACCCTTCCCAGCCTTGATCATTTCAGGAACAAAATGGCGAATTACATTCATGGTTCCCTTGATGTTGACGTCTATGACATTGTCAAACTCCTTTGCGTCAATTTGCCACACATTGCAATTATTATTATTGATAGCAGCATTATTGATGAGAAATGTAGGTGGTCCGAAGCGAGAAATAGTGTCTTGAGCCCAGTGTTTTACCTCATCATCATCCACAACATCAACAACGGAAAACTGCTTGGGTTTAGTTCCTGTGCAGTACTTGTCATTCAAATGGCCGACTTTCTCTGCTGATCTTGCACAGCCTATCACTATATGTCCCTTGGATGTAAACCACTCCACCATGGCAAGGCCTAAGCCGGCAGAAACCCCTGTTACAACTATCACCTCTTGAGTTATGAACGCCATCGTAGAGACAGGAGCTGAGAAGCGACTGCGCATGCGCCAGATAGGGCGCGCAAATTGTGCAAACAAATGCAAATATGAGCATTTCGATCGTTTGATCTCGTCTTCTGCCTGAGCCACTTACTCTTGACGGTGTGAATTTTGGAACTGAGATCATGGTGATTTCATTTAAGGAGACACATCAGATTGTGTAACATATTTGTGTGGAATTTTTGGGCCACGAGATCCAAACCCAGTTAAATTTTTGGGAATATGCGCTGTAGAAACTAACGGAGGCTACGGTAGTTTGCACACTTGGGTATTGCCCATGCAATCGCTACAGTTTTCATCAACAAGATAATTTGGACAGGGTTTTCTGAAATCAGCTGAACGATCAATCATATTTACAAACGTAGCATATGAGTCCTTTTTTCTAAGAGGATATTTGAAAGTTGTCAAACTCCTCCTTGAACCAAGGCAGCAGTTCATTTAGACTGCTGCCACTCTGCAATAGGCACTTAACCTCCTGACTGTCCACATAAAGACAGCTGTCTAAAAGAAAACACCTTGTAAACTTGTGAAGTTGGAATAAACACAAGTACTGGACTACATAGTAAATATTGAAGGAGTTTGTCCCTGTCTCAGGGCATTTCTTTAATGAAAAGGTAAATTGGTTGCAAGACTGGCCTCTGACATTACACTCAGAAGAAGTTCTAGTTGCACAGTAGTGTGGTCAATAACATTGTTTATTGCCGTAGTGAGGCTTGATTACAGAATCATAAATACTTGCCCACGAAAATACCCTGTGCAATCAACTGTTACACCCATGTTCGAGAGACTGCTGGCCTGTTTATTAATGGAACATCCATATATGATATGTCTGCAGGCCCTGCTTCCAGTTAATCCTAGCTAGGATTATTGGCTAGGAAATAATGCTTGAAAATGGCCAGAAAGTGGCACCTGAGCAACTTAATGGTAGTCTAGGCTCCCCAATCTCTAAATAATAGTAATTTATTATTATTGTAATAATTCAACACACTTTGTGTCAACATGTATGTCAAAACTTGAAGATGGTATTTTGCTCTCCCCCTTGACTGGCTATTATTTGCAAATCTATGTTCAACCCAATGTCCCAGGAAAAATTATGAAAGACTCAAATCTAACATGTGTTTAGGCAAACAGTTGAGGCTCATTGGTTGTATGTGCTGTTTATAGTGTATTTATATGTTTATTTCATCATGTTTTCTTTGTCTTGGTTGTGTAATAAGAATGACTTTTTGTACTAATTTCACAGCTGCCATAAAAACTGACATGTGCAGTTTCTTATGTCTAGGAAAATAATATTATTATGATATTGTAGATTTTAGCATTGTAATATGCATCTCATGGACAATAACATTAATTTTCATTTTTTGTCCTTAGGGAGATGGATCTACCTGGTATTATTTGCAGCTGTTTTGTGAAATATTAGCTCTAAAAGGATCTAGAAGAAATTCAGCTGTTTTTTTTTTCTCAGCAATAAACCACAATAATTTTAAAGGGTTCACTTTGTCCATGTTGGTAGTGTGGAACAACAGACTGGATAAAGATAGTCACTGAAAAATCCAGACAATGCTGTTGAGTTAGCAGTGTCTTTAGTACTCTTCATATTGTCAACCTTTTCAGTGTTTTTTCTTAGAACTGAATGCCAGTCCTTAACTTTTTTCAGTTATGAACTTTTTGGACCTGCACAGAACTTTAGGATGCCACAAAATGGGGACAACATATTCAAGGCAAGCAGATCACAAATGTTGCACCATGCAAACTTTGTGAATGCTTTTGATCTGATGAGTTGCCAACCCAGTAAGGCTTCAGATACACATAGTGACATCGAAAATGGTTTTAGTTTGCATGCCAGAACACCTCCAAACACATTCAATGACAATTTGTCGAAGAAAAAAATGAAAATTAAAAAAACATCTTAAGAATTGAGACCCACATGGAATAGCCCTTGCTCTGGTATTATAATGATGACTGGATTCCATCCACTTATACAATCATCTTTTTAGGATAATACCACCTGCGCCAGTCGACAGATAGTGGTAGAGTGAACTTCTTGCTGTACCGCTGAAAATATTAATTTGGTGGAATGCCCCTTTCAGGGGTGTTTCATAGTTGTCTGTGCTTTGAAGATTTTGTTCAAACTCATCAAGTAGCATGCATGTGTGAAATGTCTCTAGATCAGTTTTGCAATATGCACTCTGTTGTCTGAGCTGAGACTTTTAAAATGTTTGTAGTTTCTTGTCAATTGTTTAATATGAAAAAAAAGGATTTACTTTCTGAAAAAAAAACAGTGACATCTCTTGATCAGGTTAGGATCTGATGAATTTTTGTTTTAAAAGGCAATCAAATCAAGGGGCAAATTAATTTGCTCTGAGCTGTTTTAAGTTGGCTTTCCAAGGTGAAACACTTTTTTGCCTGCTCTCTGTGCATCACATAATTTTTTCACTGATTTCTCTCAGTTTTTTTATTTACATTTATTTCTATAGCGCAAATTCAACAATTCAGTTTCTGTTGGGGCCGCCTTTCATCACTCTTCTATAAATTTAACAAAAGATGCTGTGTAAAGAGCGAAAAATATATTTTGCTTTTATGATAATTATAAATTCATATTAAAATTTGGGGAAACGTGGAGCTCAATTTGCCTACTTGCGTCTTTGCATACTCTATTTAATATCACGTTCAGCTTGCTTGCAAAAATCTCTTTTGTAATTCTCAACACTTTGCGTCTCGGGTTTGCATAACTGTCTCGAATTCTCCCAACTCCCCCACTAGTTACTTCATTGCTTTGTTACCTCTGTTACTTTGCTACCTCTGACAATGAAAACTTTCAGGGGCGGAGCGTGAGATTTTGAAGGTGTATGCACACGAAGTATGTTATGAGCGTCAAAGGCGCTCCAAAGTTGGGGGGTCTGGGGGCATGCTCCCCCAGAAATTTTTGGAAGTTACGGTCTTGAAAATGCCATTTTCGACTATTTTCAAAGGATATTTCAATAAATAAATGCGAAGGAAAATGCAGTAGTTAGTTGTTTATTTTACAACACAAACAGGGGGTTTACAGTACAAGCAAAGGGCAAGATGTCACAAACTCTGTTATAACATCATCATCATCATAATATATCCTTAAAAAATAACCGGGAACTGGGAACTAGTGATACTGACACTGTGTGGGGGCTTCGAAGGGTAGAGTTTTTTTTGCTTTCGTCCACTATCACGTTTCGTGCGGTTAAGGCCTGGCCAAACGTTAATGGGTCCACTGAACATGTTAGTGTAACATCATCCAACATTGCTGAATCGAACATGTTGCACTCGTTTAGCCACCATGCTGTTATCATGTTGGAAGCTGATGAACAAAGTTTGATATTTCCATCAAACATCGTCTTCAACATCATCCAACCTTTCTTTTGTTCTAAGATGTGAACAACAGTGTTGCATTCGTTCGGCCATCACATTCAACAGTGTTGCACGCACGTGTCTGCTGCAGCTAGCGGTATCCATGGTGATGGTTTATTCATTGCATCTGTTTCGCGCGTTGCCATGTCAGTTCAAGGTACAGAATGGTACACGAGCAAAGTCTTGAATGTCTCAGTGACAAAAGCTTAAGCAATCTCTCTTCGAACAGATAGCCCTTCTTGTGGTCAAAGGGGCATGGCGCCAACGTATCTGTAGGATACACCTTATTCCAAAATGGCCGCTGATTTATGCGGATACATATTGGCCCTTGTTGCTTCGTTCAAGATAAAATATTCTTTTCAATTTTAAGCTTAAGGACGAGGCATCAAGGGCTAATTTGAATAAAAACAAAAGAATATTTAAATGGCGGCCATTTTGGAATAAGGTGTTTGTGGACGCTACGCCCCTGCCTTTTCAACATTTTTGGTATTTCTTTAAAGGTCTTCCATTCCTCTTTTATTCATGTGTATTTCATCAGATGTGCTCTCAGTTTTACTTACCGGATAAGAGGTAAAAACGTCCGGAAATGTTACAGGAGGGACCAGTGTCTGGTTTTCTCACAGCAGGAGCCCATGAGTAGGAGCTTGCCTCTCTCATACACGTCCTTATGAGTCAACCTGTGCGCGTATCTTTCTATTTTTAGAACGCCACGAGTTTCTCGGCTCTGCACGCACTGTTTTAAAAGGCCAATCAGAGTAAAGTCATTGTCTAACGAAGACAAATAAAGCAGTAAAACTGTATTTAAATCGTGCAAATTGATGTAAATTTATGTAAATGCAAGTCTCCTGCTCAAGGGTTCGATCTACTGCATATGGAGGCTCCTAGTAATGGGCTCCTGCTCACAGCTAAAAAGCCATGAATATCACAATATGGGTATAGATGGATATAGGCGGGATAAAAAAACTTATGCCTGCCGTGGAAGTTCCACTCAAACTTTGCTGATAATTTTTCAAAAAAATTGAAGTGCTGAGGTATATAGTTTGTAGTCAAGTTACGGTTCAAATCGTTCGAAATGTCCAAACATTGTTAGCTAATGAAAAATGGTTATATCTCAAGTTTGTTTTAAGCGACTGACCTGAAATTTATAAAGATGAAAGTAAAAAATGTACAAATGATGGTTTGTGATGACCACTTAAAATTTTGAAAAGTGCGTTCACGGCGTTTTTATCAGAATTTCTGCGAGAATCGATTAAGTCTCCCAAGAAAGATGGTTAAATGACCAAACATCTCTCAAAGTCTTGGCAATTTCTTTTTGTACAACATTTCAGAGAGAGAAGCGATCAACATGAGTTCACAAGAGCAGCTTTCAGCGTTTATTTCAAAGGTGATAAATGCAAGGTTTCGTTACAAAAAGGAACGTGTCAAGTCAGGTAATCATATTTCTTCAAATTGTGTTTCGAAAGCTTAAATTCTGTTTCCCAGAGTATTTTACAGCTGTTTAATCGAAGCAAAGTCCCTTTCCGTCTTTTCGTTCGATATTATATTACGCACGTGCCACACCCTGGCCATCACACGGGCGAGTTGGAACTGCGGTAACTCCAGAAGAACAATAATAGCAACTCAATGAGTTGAGGAAAACAAACTTGCTACAGATTGATGACGGAAAGATATGGCATAGCCTTCATAAATATTTTTTGGGGGAATTTTTTTATTTATAGTGATTACGGATCAATTGAAGAGGGCTGGAGAAAGTCACCTCGAAATGACACTTTACACGTTTGCTAAACAAGCTAGCCAAAAAACTCCAAAAAAGCAAAAATTATATTACAGACTTCCCCTTCCTGATGGTGTGTTCATTTTCAAATGATTTGGTCATCAACTGCACCAATAAGTTTATTACTTTATCAAACTTTTCAAGCACACCTTTATGAATTAAGACCCACCTTTTTAGCTCCCCCAAGTGCATAATCTTCATTAAGGGTAATGTAATAACCTTTCTCAAACATTTGCCTGCAATTTGGTCTTTTCATTAGTTTCATTCAAGACTCTGGTGATAGCGAGATGTTATCAAGGGTGTATGATGGCAAAAAGTACTTGCTAAATATTGCCGAAAAACTCTCTGAATTTTATGGCGCGTTTATGCGAGATATAGGGTATGCCCCACCCGAAAGAGATATCATGGCAAATATGGCATATATTCTGTTCGGAAGGTTTCCTTTTTTCCAAGGTGATTTGCATTTGCTTGCTATGAAATATGGAAGGCGTATGAACTATCTAAGTCCCAGTAAAAGACAATCTCAATGATATTATATGGGCTCGTACAGGTGAGCTGAAGTGCATGCATGCAAGCAGTTTCGGAGTCAGGATCTCGTGATCAGAAGAGTGTTCTTATTCCTGTTAACTTGGGTTCGCCTGTAGTTTGTTTAAAGTCCCCTGATGTAATATGCTAAGCGGTGTCGGCGTGCGAGATTTCTCAAAAGCCCCGAAAACTCGACGGACAAATTTCGGGTAACAAAAATCTGTTTGTACCTCCAAAAGGTAAACATTTCAAGACATGAAACTTATTAATAGTGGTACTTTGTTGAGAGAACAAAACGCGAATTAGCAGATCGCAGTTTCACGAATACCTTTTCAGGACGTTTGCCTGATAAACGCAAGGGCAGATTTAGGGGTGGATCCAGGGGGCCCCGGTCCCCCCTTTTGTCCGGGAATTTTTTTCCTTTGTAAACGTGTGTCAGATGGTACTTCGAGCTTTGTTACTTAAGCATATTTCCTTTAATAAACATTGTTAATAAGAAAATTTATTGAACTTTGTTCGAGTCAACGACCCTTATAAACTACAATCTTGGACAAACCTCGTTGGGAAAATGTGACGCTTTCATTTGTCTGTGCGATAAAGAGTAAATTCTTCCTACTTCCCCCCCTCCCCCCATTCCAATGTTGTTTTAAGAAGCAACCAAAGGCTTGCACAGTATTTTGCATCACATTACCAACATTGGTATGGGGGGAAGGGGGAAGGACTAAGATATTTTGTGAGTGCGCGCCAAATGATGCTTAAGCTAGAATTTTTCCCAAGAGTTTTGTCCAAGATTGTAGCTTCAAACCGACAAACTGAAAGATGTTACAGCACAGGCAGACCCTCACCAATCAGCGTATCGCGACCGTTAACAGTTCAAAACCACAACCCTACGGCCCTGCCCCGATACGCTGATTGGTGGATTCGAATCGACGCGCATACCTTCAATGCCGAGAAAGCTTTATTATTGTTTTCAGGATCGCCTTTCTCGATTTTTTGAAAGATGAAGCTCAAATTCGGCGAAGGCATGGGGACATCCCTAATCGATCGGATGCTGGTGTTTTAAGGTGAGATTTTGACTGGTTCAGCGTCAGTTCCAGCTTTAAGCGGACTAGGTCACGCGCCGGCGGCTGACTGATGCCTGCCTTGTCTCCTTGGTTAGTTCTAATCGCAGAGGTCAAATATTCACTTGCAAAATAGCGCTTAAAACAGCACGGGACGGCGAAAAAATCATGACACATGACTCAGTTAACATAGTCTTCAAACGTTTATTGAGTCGTTTGCTTTAGATTCTGCATATTGGAACGAATTGTAGCAACCGTATTGTTCATCAAACAGAGGGTGGTCTGCCTGTGGTTACAGGCATCAATTTTTTCTGTAAAAAGACGAGGGAGGCTGGATACGAATGACTGTTCTACAGTGTGTCCTACATACAGTTGTACCAGTGAAGGTAGGCTGTGCAAAGGATTAGAAAAAGGAAAGCAGCAGTTGCCAAACGAACGCACCCCTCCCCCCCACCCAACATGCCCTGTTGGAAAAAAAACTTGTCTCCAGTTTCCAGTCTTCCTCGTCATTTCATAAAATAGAAAAACGCCTGTTACATTTAATTTGTCGCTCGGATTTTTGAAAAGTAGTGAGCTTGTTATCATAATTTTTCATATATGATATTCATTATACTTACGTTCTAATACGCTTCGCTCAAACGAACGTAAATCATTTTACCCTTAAATTCCCGTAATACAAACATATCACGAGAAATATGGTAGGATGCGCAAGCGGATCCAAAACAGTTTATTGTAAGATAGAAATTACAAAAAGAAATTGTTATTGCTCTTTTTTTTTTTTTTTTTTTTTTACAACTCTTTAGATACTACTGTATGCAGAAACTAATATACGCTTGATAATACGTTACAAACCTAAATACTTAGTTACATGCAACCTGTTTTCAAGGCTTTCTTCAACATACATGTCCTTGGCAGAATCAGATTTCCACCTACCATGAATTTTAAGAAGTCTTTCTGGAATCGAGTTCTTACTATGGCGTACCGTAGCTGTAATGCCACCGGATCTTAAACTATGAAGACCATAATCATTAGGGTTGTAGCCCAGCTGACTTAAGGTATCCCTTAAGATATCTCTACAAGTAATATAACAAATCTTTCCGCTCCTCAGGGTATAGCTAGAAGTACTACGGTGAAAAACAAGTGGTCTAAATAAAGGGAGAGGACTATTTAAGTCAATACCAGATAAATCTAAATAACGTTGTAAAACACCAACAGGACAGTACTTAGATCCAGATGCACTAATATAGACGAAATTCCCTTCCCTATAAACATCTGTCTTACTACGAGGCACAAAAATTCTTATATAATCGCTGTGAAATTCGATATTCTTCGCAACGATGTTGCATAATTCGTCATAACGAAAAAACCCTGCGAAGGCTAAAGAGCACAACGCAGCAATACGCAGATTCTTTAAATTAGCATCTTTCTTGTTATGAATATCTAAAATACGCCTTATAATTTCTGTGGAAATAGGCTTCTTTTTCATAACTGGCTGTGACTTCTGGCGTTTAGCAGATTCGATGACATTTCTGCAAAATTCACTACCTAAGGATTACGATCCAAACTAGGGACAAAAGAATGTAACCATTTAAGGGCCGCATGGGCTAAAATTACTGAGGAACTAGAAGCGGAAGACTGCTGAACTTCAAACAAATATAGAGAAACAACACTAAGAGGAAAAGGTAACTGCATGTTGAAATGTCTACTTTTAGACCAGTCCAAGAACTTTCTGATAACACGAACGTAAACTTTAGTGGTCGAATCCGCACTGGACTTCAACATAACATTTAGCACTTCATAAACGTTGATTGAAGAAAACTGTTGAAAGCCTTTCCAAGAATTACTTGATAGCATAATCTGTAAAGACAAGAACAAAACATATATACTAGAAGAACAAAAGAAAGAAAGAACATCCTTTAATAACCGTACAAAAATCCGTCATTGATGGGGCCAGTGCCACGTAACACGTTAAATCATCGTATGAGCCAGTGCCGCGTAGATCAACAACCATTGATTAGGCCAGCGCCACATAAATCAACTATACTCCTATTAGGACAGCACCATATGAAATGACAGACC
Organism: Montipora capitata; assembly: GCA_949126865.1. Lineage (NCBI taxonomy): Eukaryota > Metazoa > Cnidaria > Anthozoa > Scleractinia > Acroporidae > Montipora > Montipora capitata. The sequence continues at coordinate 27,997,777 of OX421447.1, forward strand.
AAAAATTAGGCCAGTGCCTTACAAATAAACAGCATACCGCCTTGGCCAGCGCCAACAAGTGAAAAAAAACATAGGCTAGTGGACACAACGTCCAATAAATTAATCAGTAAATTTTAGTCTAAAGGCAATAATATTTCCTGTGAAAAGATCAGACCCCAAGAGCGAATTAACATTTTTTCCGTGGGTAAGAACCTCATTCCGATATGAATAGTGTGAGCCACAAGATAACGACTATACTTGTGTGCAATTAAAGGCCAGAAATGAGACGAAGGCCAAAGAGGTACAACGAGCGTACCAACGGCCTGCTGAGATTTAAGATAATGTAATACGCGTGGGATGATACCAACTGGAGGAACTACTAAGCAATTTTCCCCTCGAAGAGACTGAAAAAAAAAATCAACACCCGAGGAATTGGGATTCCAAAACCTCGAGAAATACCTGGGGATCTTGTGGTTATAATAATTTGCAAAGCAATCTACACTATGCGGGCCCCACAAGCCATCAAGGAAAAGAAAAAATTCTTCAGTAATTTGCCAATCATCAGTATCAATTAAACGACTTATATAATCAGCTTGTTGATTCGAAGTGCGAGGGATCCACTGTACGTCTAAATGAATTCCCGATCGGATACAAATATGAAAAATCCTTCTGGCCATTTTGTGCAAACCTAATTTCATGCTGCCCATTTCAACAATCTTAGCAGCTACTTGGCTATCCGTAAACCACTTAACATGTGATCCTTCCAACACTGAGGCAAATGATTGCAAAGAAAACTCAATAACAGACAATTCTCTCCACGTTGAACTTTGACCTCTCTCCTTCTCCCACCACATTTTGTGGCACACAAAATTATTGTTAAAATCAATAATTGCTCCACCTCCGGTGGCACTGGCGTCAGAATACACAAAATAACTTGGTACCTTACTTACAAAGCAATACCTAGTGTTGATATTAACCATATTTTCCTTCCAAAAATACAGTTCTTCCTTGCAGTAATCGTCGAGAAGGGATATAGAATCCCAATTATCCCTGCACAAGGTGGACAAGACACAATGTCTGGTCATTATCCTGCCAATGTTACCAACTACAGGCCCGGTAGAGATAATTTGACCTGTGAAGGAGGACAACTCTCTCGCGGAAACTTTGAAATCGGCTTCAATAATATGATCAATTGAGTTAATGATCTTAACAATTCTCCTTTCCACAATTTTCAAAGTACCTAATGCAGCATTCCAGGTAATACCCAGCCAGTCCAATACTTGGGTGGGTTCCCATTGACAACAAAACCTGCGTTGCACAAATCCGCCCTTACAGCCCGGGCCTTAATGCGATAACTTTCTCTATCCTGAACAATCGCCCAACCATCATCCAAGAAGATGGCTATACAAAGACCCTGTACTAAGGCTTCAAAACCTTAGTGAAAACCCAAGGGGCAGAGGAAAGACCGAACGGGAGCACAGTAAAAACATAAAATATTTCCTTAATGGAATTGGGCGCACGCCATGAAAACCCCAGAAAAGTTTGGTGCTCTTGTGCAATGTCTACATGATGGTAACCACTTTTTAAATCAAAGGAAAACATGTACCCGTCCTTCACAAAATAAGACATAGCAGTTTTCCAGTCCTCATACTTAACACTTTGCTTAATTAATGACTTATTGACATGGCGCAAATCGAGAATTAACCTCTTCTCACCGCATGGTTGTACAGAAACTGACAAAGGATTTACAACAAAAGGCTGCTCATTAACCATACGCATCCGGTCTGAATTAAGAAGCTCAAGAACAGCTTGATCCACAAAATCAGCATAAATTCGAGCCGACTTTATTATTTTTCAGTTTTACGGCCAACGGAAAACTAATGAATGGCAGTCTGTAGCCATTTTCAATAATAGACAAAATGAAATCCGGAGCACCTATAGATCTCCAGAAAACTAAATTATTTTTCAAATTACCCTTAACACGTAATGAATGTCCGCTTTCAAGTTCGTAATTCTGTGTAAATTGATGTACCTGCGCCAAGGCATCATCATTGCTTTGGTTGAGCTGATTGGCCTGAGGTTGGCTTGTTGTAGGAGATTCCAGGGAAAGAATTGTAGCTAAGGGGCTGGTAAATTCCCGGCCAGGACAAGGATCGGCAGTCCTTAGCCCAGTGTCCAAATTTGCCGCATTTGAGCCAGAAGCGTCTCTACGGCCTGAAAGATAAAGGCAATGACGAAACCTGTAGTAAACGGGAGGTGGAGGGGGGGGGGGGGGGGGGGGGCGGTGGCGCGGGGGCTTAAAGCAGAAAGATGAATAAACTGTATGGAACCGCAAGCGTGAATGGTACTCCAGAGACAGCGGAGGGTATAAATACTATTAACTGGCCAATCCTGACATACATGAAAAACAGAATGCACAATAGTGGGTGCGGCAGGTGTGAAATGAAACAACCAAAACTGATTAATTGGAATACCAGTGGAAAATACATATTCAATTTTTCATACGTGATGTATATCTATCAAGGCAAAATGTATTTGAAATTAAAAATGTTCTGGAACTGAACTAATAATTATGTAAAGTAAAACCGCAAGATGCACACCGTACCACTCTAGACTAGGGGGGTGGGAAAGGGGGCATTCTTTATTCTGTAAAGTTAAATAGATCATTTCAGTGCTGCCATCGGGGGAGATAATGTGGCTAAATAGATCTAAAATTGCGTATATATATTTTCTTATAACCAGGAAGGCGATAAAATGTAAGCTACAGTTACTACTCACCTGGTTTTCGAATTTCAATGGAATCGGGTTCGGCCCACTCTTTCTGGATTTTCTGGATCCGCCCCTGAAATGGGTCAGGCTCTTATCACCCTAAGAAGAAGTGTTCCTTCACAAAAAAGCAAATACACAACGCAACTTTATTTTTCAATAAGGGTACTAAATTTATAACACAACACCCTTATTTTATAACTTACATGATAAAATCAACAAATTGGCTTAGTTTATGCATTACGTTATGATGGCTGAGAATCTCTTCCATTCCAATCCTTTCAGTTTTAACATGATTCACTGCGCACTTAGTTTTAGCTAATTTACCAAGTATATCACGTTTCATGTCCGAGTTTTAGGTCACTCTCAATTATAGCATTCTCTTATCCAAGGCTGTCTTTCTCGAGTAACAGTAACAAAAAGAAAGACTACTGACTGTTCATTCATTTATTCATTCTTAGATCATCTCTCATCTCTAGTGTAACCTTCATATTTCACATATTTGTCTATAATCCTCTTTCATAAATGTCAAAGTGTAAGGCAATGGTATCTTTCTTGGCTCTGAAACGCTCAGGCATAAAGGTGTAAACATATTTGTTTTATCACTGTCTTTTGAAGGTAATGTTACAAAAAGGAACACCGTCGCGGTTTTCGCCAGGTTTCAAGCAATCAAAAAAAAATTCCATCTATGTTCTAAGGAATAAAAAAGGCTTCATGAGATGCTGTACCTCCTGCGAAAGAACAACACGCTTTTAGGTTTGCGTCAATGGCACGAAAACAAATTTCATTGTCTAATGCTAACAACTTTTATGAGCAGTAGGGTTTAATTTTGGCAAGTTATGCAAAAACGGCCTAGTTTGCATTAACAAGTTACAGAAATTGTTATTGCCATGAAATGAATGGAATGAAGGAATCAGTGAAGGATTGACGACTGAATGAATGATTAGATTCATCGATCCTTGATGTAACGTTTAATTAAGTTCCCTTTTTGCACCACCTTTCCCTTTTGTAACATCCTTTTTTGTAATCATGTTCCTTTTTGCAACGACTGTGACGGTTATAAAAGGCAACATGTGTTCCCCACAATAACTACAATAGTCCTCTCCTTTATCCATCTTTCTTTTCGGGAATATGTTCCTTTTGCATCCCTAGCTCCTTATAGTAACTGTAAAGGGACTGGCCTTAGTTTGAGTTGTTTTCAGGGAAATCCATTCCAAGGTCGGCAGCATAGGACACTTTAAAATTTTTGGAATAACAATATTTGTAACAGTAAACGTTTTTGCACACAAAGGCTCGAATTTCTTTTGGCAATATGGAGTTTATGCAAAAAAGGTATTTTTCAGGGTTAAGGATAGATCAGTCATTAACCTAACACAAAAACCATTTCTCCCGCACTTTGCTCTGATCAAACAGCTTTTTACTATGCATTTACTTTTGGAGTAAAAAACGTTTACAGAAAACAAACTTACTTGCTTTCATTCTGCTCTATATAATTTATTTCTTAGCAATAAAACTGACATAAAGTAACATTT
>OX421447.1:28007053-28029553 GCA_949126865.1 Montipora capitata
ATTATTATCTTTTTCTGTTTTTCAATTTTCTTTTTACTATCGTAAGGCGCCTTTGGGCTAAAGGGAAAAGGCGCTATATAAATCTTATTTATTATTATTATTATTATTATTATTATTGGGCTTGCGTAGTCGATGACTTGGGAACCGAGCCATACTGTTGAGGATCGAGAACCTTGAGAACCACATGTTTTTGACATAGTCGGTCACAACACAGTCCTCAGCGACTTGGGACAAGCAAGGAGTCAGAGAGATGAGTCTTAGGTCTTTTTAATGTCAGATATTGCTTTCTTCTTCGGTAGTGGTGATACGAGTTGTCAGGAACACGCAAGGCGGCCGTTGAAATCAACGTCATTTTCGATTTTGCGATTTAGTTGTGCAACCAGAAGTACAATAAGCGAGTTCAGAGTTTCAAAAAACGTGCGCGCGTCGGGATAAAAGCAAGCATATATTAAAAAACAAAAGATTTCTAATGTCGTATACTCACGGTTGCACTGGAAACGAGCATAAAGGAGAGGCTGATGCAGGGGAATCTTTTCATGCGCAAATTACTCCTCCCCCATGAGCCTCCATCGCATGTTCGTTCCAGTACAACCGTGAGAATACTTATAAGTTCTATTCTTGCAGCTATTTACCATAACCAAAAAGGCAATTATATGCTTGTTTTTTCCCGACGCACACAGTCGTTTCGTGAACTCCGAACTGGCTTATAGAAAAATTGGACAAAGCAAAAATCTCCCAATTTTTTTTGCTGATGGCGTTTTTTTTTTTTTTTTTTTGCAATTGCAAAGCATTCCACTCTGTCCAGACAAACTACCGCACTGGTCTGATGAATGTCATGTTTCGACAGATAAATCAAATTTCTCTGCTCTTCCTAAAAACTGGGTATCAGTATTTATTTACTTTTGCATCAATTTTTGTTTTGCATAAGACAGGCTAACAAACACAAACAAATTTTGTACCTTGACTAGTTCGCATTCCAGATACTAACTGGCAGGGCTTGACTTCAGTGAACTTTTGTTGTGAAAAACTGATCATGCATATTACTGTACATTATTCACACGGAAAGTCAGCCTCAATGCCAATGTTACTCGATTCCCTTTTATTTTCTTCAATCTTTCTGGGTTGAGTATTTACTAGTAACCACATGTCTTCTCACGGGGCTGTTTAGGTAAGACATCTTAGATCTACCATGGCACTATAATGATTTACGATACCAAAACAATATCATGTACTATTAGAGCTATATATTGCGCAAACTCAACGACAACTTGAATCTCCTGGAAAACAAAACTCAGTTTAATTGACAGTTATCACTGTGTGCTACCACACGTACGCATTGCGTGCCTATTTTTCCATCATCGATATGTGTGCAGTTGCCATGGAAGCGTTGACTGTGCGTTCACCACTGTTCGCCATGTTTTGATTTCACTGACAATATTCAGCATGCAGGAAGAAATAGACCGAGCGAAAGCCTTTCTTTTGAAAACGAGTTCTGTGTCAAGCAAAAATTTGTAAGTATTTTCGATATTCGGTATTTCGCAGGTACACAGGCCAAAGATTAGCACTCCTGCCCGTAAGTCAAGCTTAGGGCGCTTTCCGACCCATTTTGACAGAACTGACCTGCCAAGACCGGGCATTTGGAAGGACTAACTCTACAACGCCTTCAACTTAACACACTTCGAGGATTATATATACTCCTCCGGAAGAATGCGAGGGATTATCATGCAAGTGTTCCTTCAAGTTGTTTCATTTTCTTTGCAAACTGACGGGTCTGGCCGGCCAGTTCTGACAAAAGGAAAGCGCCCTTAGCTTTTATATAGAGAGAGTGAATCTGAAATTAATTTTCCTGCTTTTGTATCCAGATATGATCACCTTGGTGAAGTGTTAAGCAAGATCTTAGACGAACGACCAAAGCACTGTGTTGGTACGTTAAAGTTACAGTCGATCAAAGTTTGCTTAGTTCAGTATTAAGCTTACAGTGTAATTATTTTTTTCTTACTAATTATTTATAAATTTGCTGATAAGCTTAAGCTTATGTTCGTCTCTTTTTTGAAATTAGACATCTTTGAAGATATTAGCAAAGGCATAAAGGGAAAGACCAAGAGGACGGAAGAGTCACAGGTGTGTAATGTGCTGCCAACTATGGAGACCTATAAAAGATTCCGTAGTAAGTTGTGACATTCTCCAGTTTGAAATCATCACCAGCTGTTCTTTAATCTTGACCTCTTATAAATCGCCATTTTGGTATTTGTCGGGGAGCAGAGGCGGAAAATGTTGAGGTTCCTGTTGCCACAGAAAAGGTCTGGCACTTTTTAAAAGTTTTTTTTTTTCGCACAAAACATTTTTGAAAGTTGAGTGATGTTTATAATGGTTACCTAATATGGCAGGACATACTTGATGATAAGGAGAGCAAAGAAGTTGCAGAAGTCTATCAGAAATTATTTGAGGTGGGTTTATTGGCCTTTTTCGCTATATGTACATCCTCCTCGAGAACTTTCATCCTTGTGCTGAGACAAAAAGAGGTGCATGAAATCAGATGCTACTTAGATACAGAGACAGTCACTTGACTGGTGCATGAGATAATTGATAAAGGCAAATACAAGATTGATTTCACTGTGTTTCTGTAGGCCAATTTTTGTCAAGACCACCAGGTTTTTCTAGTGTTGCGGTTATGAAGATTGTGACTGGCTTTGCCTCCAAGATCATAACAAGTCAAACATCATTCTAGACAATGTAGTAAGTTTAACCGTGCTGTCACACAGCTCATAATACTACAGTGTAGATGCTTGAAACTGATAGAGATGGAACAGAGGGACTAAATAGCCTTTCTGAAATACTTCAGCCCAGGCATCAAATTACATTGAAATGATAAAGTTGAACTGAACTTCGCAAGAATAATACAAAACGATGATTGTTACTCTATCGAACTTGCAATTGTGTTTGTAGAAAGATGGAGATGGGGAGGGAGGGGAGCCAGAAGCAGAAGAAGATGTGGAGACGCCTCTTCCTGATCTTATGAGTTTAGCTTTCTACTTTGAGCAAGCAGGCATTGGACTGAGTCGTGAAGAAATGTTCAGAGTATTTCTTGCACTGAAACAGTTGGTGGACAGTAAACCATTACAAATGGTTCGCTTTTGGGGTATGAGAATCACATTCCATCATATTTTGACCACAACTTTGCAGCATTGCAATCATCACTCAGTAACTGATGTTGCTTGTTATGTTAACTAACCTTCACAATATAATTTATTGCAAAATTTAAAGATGGCTATGAATCTGCTTCTGGGAATTTTTTCTATTTTTGTATAGAGTTTTTTCTTTAGCCTGCTAATCACTTTTGAGCAATAAAATATGGGGTTGCCAAGTTCATTTTTGAGAATATAAGTGTTTAAGGTGGCTCAGAACAGTTTCGACACTTCGAAGACACTCTCTTTAGAACAGATGATGCTACAACACTGCATCACATAACCGCAGTTTTATGGTACCATATGAAACACTGATTATTTCCAAACAAGGTGTTGCCATTGTTGTGATGTTAGAAGTTACCTTGGAAACAGAAAAGCCCAGCAAAAACACCCTATATTTTGAATTTAGTTGCTCATATCTCAAAAACAATTAACTCAGTGACCCCGCTTTTTTATTGCTGAAAAATGATCAGAAGGCCAAGATGAAACTTTTGGCAAAGTTTAAAAAAATTCTGTATTACAGAATCAGAGCCACAGAATTAAGGTGGCTCTAATCCGCTGTACAAAATTTTTTGAAACTTTCCAGAAAGTTTCATCTTGCCCTTCTGATTATTTTTTAGAAATAAAAATTATGGGGTCAAATTTAATAAGGGGTGTTTTTACAGGGCTAATAGCCATTGCAACGGTGACATATTATGCCACAATAATGATGGCATCTTATTCAGCAATAATTCATATTGGATTTGGTCCCACAATATAATTTGCTAATACATGATACCGTGTTGTAGTGCCGATCCTTCTAATAAGAGCGTTACTTGGAAGTGTTGAAACTGTTTTGAGCTACTTTAAAGACCAAAATTGTGTTATTGGATGGCTCTTTTGTTTCCTTGGTGACTGATTGCTGTATGCCACATTAATGAGTGCATCTCATGAGAAGACACAAAAGGTTTGCACTGGAAGTATTGTTCACGCTGTGCTTTCCCCTTGTAGGTGTGATAATTTCATTAAATGTGTCACGGATTAATGAGATAAGTTTTCAACGCTGCTTAATTAAAGTGGTATGGATAATGTTATGGCTCGTTACTGTATTCATTCAATAGGTCATTTATTTAATCACATGTTCTCTTCAGTTTCGTATTTCAACTTGTGGCGCACCCAAAAATTTAGTTTTGAGGAAGAGTGCTGTGATATTGTGATACACGACAATAAGAACCTCCGATGTTCTACGATTTAACTTTATTGTAGCTCACACTCCATCAACATGGCTGCCACGAGCCGAACACAACAATCTCACTAAGCATCTCGGGATGCCTACAAAACACTTCCTTTTCCGCTAACTTCCGGGACGTCCGCTTTCCGGTTCAATACACTACATCTGCGCCAAAAAAAAAACCATTTACTCGCGTAAGTGATGACTAGAGTCCGCATTGCTACTGGTATGTTCTCAACCTCGACGCCGACGCGATGTAAACGATCGCCACTTGTCGCTTCAAGTTTTCCAGAGGATCTTCGATTGCAAGATGGTCGTTCGTCGAATCGAATGGAATGGAAATTGTCTATTCGTCGTTTTGACTGATATCCGTTTTTCTTCGCCAGAATACACTCAACAATCGAAGATCCGGATGAGTTTTTCTCGCAGTTGCGAGACTTTTTGAACTCATTGGACTTGATTATCAAGCAACCTCCGAACGACCACTTGCTTCTCGATGTTTGGATTCAAATGCCCTCAACCCCGCCGAGCAAATTGTCGCTTTCATCATTTGAAATGGACGATTTAGACACGCCTGAGAAGGTTTTGATCATGGAGCAGCGAAGTAATTGCATAATGAAGAATTTTGATGACGTGTGCAACAAACAGAGAGGAAATTTAGCTAATGGTGCTTTCAATGTGTGTATTTGGCGACCCAGAATCGAAGCCAAGGCCATCAATGAAATCGTGGAGGACGTTTCTGTAAGAAGTGGGTAAAAGAGGGTTAAAGGGGGCCGTGGAGGAACTTGTTGGCGATGGCACACGTTCAAGATACGTGGTGAGCTTGAGAGTACCTGACTGGAAGCTTGTCCACTTTCAGGCGAAGGCAAGGGTCTCCTCTAAAACATGGCAGTCAGTGATTAACATCACAGGGCTTGAACGAACAGAGGTAAGAATATATAAAACACTAAGAATTGATCAAGTTTATTTTACTTTAGTAATTTGGCCATGATTTCTTTAAAAATTCAAGCATAATATTTATGTTTACATGTTTCGTTGTATTTGTTTTTTGGTTTGTTTCTTTACATTTAAAAATTATTTCATACACCAGATGTTGACTTAAATTCTTTCCCCTCAATTATTATTATTATTATTATTATTATTATTATTATTATAATTAATTGTGACATTAATTATGACAATAATTTATTTAATACAACAGATATTGACTTAAATTCTTTCCCCTCAAAACTGAATGTGATGTTTATTATTATTATTATTATTATTATTATCATTTTCATTCTCACTATTGTTATTTCAGGTCTAACTGAGTTTCGAATACTCGAGCACCTTGAGGAAATTGCAGAACTTTCTCTGCTACTATCCAAGTTCAAGAAGCCTTTTCAGGATCTGAATACATCCAAGACTTTAATTTTAAACAGAGTTACTTCTTGCCAGATCCATGTCGATGTTAATTAGAATTTGTGTCTACTGAATTCTTATCTAATTTATGTTGTCTCCAAATGTACATTTATTGGAAATTTATTTTTAGATTTTATCCTTGATTAGCTAAGTGTAGCCCAAAGATAATTGGTCGGAGTACACTTTGGGAACATATTGTGTTTGTAAGTACAATAATGTTGGTTTGTTTGAGAACTTTTAAAGAGCCAAGATAATATTACTAGACTGTACTTTAGGTGGCACTCCCATAAGTATGGTATAACCGGTTCTTTTGTTAGAACCAAGGCAATAATTAGGTGGAACACCCATGACTACAGTATAACCCAGTGTTTTGTTAGAGTCAAGATAATATTATTAGGCTGTACTTAAGGTGGCACACCCATGAGTGCAGTATAACCCAGTCTTCAGTAAGAGCCAAGATAATATTACTAGGCTGTACTTTAGGTGGCACACCCATGAGTACAGTATAACCCAGTGTTTTGTTAGAGTCAAGATAATATTATTAGGCTGTACTTTAGGTGGCTCACCCATGAGTACAGTATAACCCAGTCTTCAGTAAGAGCCAAGATAATATTACTAGGCTGTACTTTAGGTGGCACACCCATGAGTACAGTATAACCCAGTGTTTTGTTAGAGTCAAGGTAATATTATTAGGCTGTACTTTAGGTGGCTCACCCATGAGTACAGTATAATCCAGTCTTCAGTAAGAGCCAAGATAATATTACTAGGCTGTACTTTAGGTGGCACACCCATGAGTACAGTATAACCCAGTCTTCAGTAAGAGCCAAAATAATATTACTAGGCTGTACTTTAGGTGGCACACCCATGAGTACAGTATAACCCAGTGTTTTGTTAGAGTCAAGATAATATTATTAGGCTGTACTTTAGGTGGCTCACCCATGAGTACAGTATAAGCCAGTCTTCAGTAAGAGCCAAGATAATATTACTAGGCTGTACTTTAGGTGACACACCCATGAGTACAGTATAACCCAGTGTTTTGGTAGAGTCAAGATAATATTATTAGGCTGTACGTTAGGTGGCACACTGATGAGTACAGTATAACCCAGTGTTTTGTTAGAGTCAAGATAATATTATTAGGCTGTACTTTAGGTGGCTCACCCATGAGTACAGTATAACCCAGTCTTCAGTAAGAGCCAAGATAATATTACTAGGCTGTACTTTAGGTGGCACACCCATGAGTACAGTATAACCCAGTGTTTTGTTAGAGTCAAGATAATATTATTAGGCCGTACTTTAGGTGGCTCACCCATGAGTACAGTATAACCCAGTGTTTTGGTAGAGTCAAGATGATATTATTAGGCTGTACTTTAGGTGGCTCACCCATGAGTACAGTATAACCCAGTCTTCAGTAAGAGCCAAGATAATATTACTAGGCTGTACTTTAGGTGACACACCCATGAGTACAGTATAACCCAGTGTTTTGGTAGAGTCAAGATAATATTATTAGGCTGTACGTTAGGTGGCACACCGATGAGTACAGTATAACCCAGTGTTTTGTTAGAGTCAAGATAATATTATTAGGCTGTACTTCAGGTGGCTCACCCATGAGTACAGTATAACCCAGTCTTCAATAAGAGCCAAGAAAACATTACAAGGCTGTACTTTAGGTGGCACACCCATGAGTACTGTATAACCCAGTGTTTTGTTAGAGTCAAGATAATATTATTAGGCTGTACTTTAGGTGGCTCACCCATGAGTACAGTATAACCCAGTCTTCAGTAAGAGCCAAGATAATATTACTAGGCTGTACTTTAGGTGGCACACCCATGAGTACAGTATAACCCAGTGTTTTGTTAGAGTCAAGATAATATTATTAGGCCGTACTTTAGGTGGCTCACCCATGAGTACAGTATAACCCAGTGTTTTGTTAGAGTCAAGATAATATTATTAGGCTGTACTTTAGGTGGCTCACCCATGAGTACAGTATAACCCAGTCTTCAGTAAGAGCCAAGATAATATTACTAGGCTGTACTTTAGGTGACACACGCATGAGTACAGTATAACCCAGTGTTTTGTTAGAGTCAAGATAATATTATTAGGCTGTACGTTAGGTGGCACACCAATGAGTACAGTATAACCCAGTGTTTTGTTAGAGTCAAGATAATATTATTAGACTGTACTTCAGGTGGCTCACCCATGAGTACAGTATAACCCAGTCTTCAATAAGAGCCAAGAAAACATTACAAGGCTGTACTTTAGGTGGCACACCCATGCGTACAGTATAACCCAGTGTTTTGTTAGAGTCAAGATAATATTATTAGGCTGTACTTTAGGTGGCACACCCATGAGTACAGTATAACCCAGTGTTTTGTTAGAGTCAAGATAATATTATTAGGCTGTACTTTAGGTGACACACCCATGAGTACAGTATAACCCAGTGTTTTGGTAGAGTCAAGATAATATTATTAGGCTGTACGTTAGGTGGCACACCGATGAGTACAGTATAACCCAGTGTTTTGTTAGAGTCAAGATAATATTATTAGGTTGTACTTTAGGTGGCTCACCCATGAGTACAGTATAACCCAGTCTTCAGTAAGAGCCAAGATAATATTACTAGGCTGTACTTTAGGTGGCACACCCATGAGTACAGTATAACCCAGTGTTTTGTTAGAGTCAAGATAATATTATTAGGCTGTACTTTAGGTGGCACACCCATGAGTACAATATAACCCAGTGTTTTGTTAGAGTCAAGATAATATTATTAGGCTGTACTTTAGGTGGCACACCCATGAGTACAGTATAACCCAGTGTTTTGTTAGAGTCAAGATAATATTATTAGGCTGTACTTTAGGTGGCACACCCATGAGTACAGTATAACCCAGTCTTTCATTATAGCGAAGACAATATTATTAGGCTTTGCTTCACTGAAGAGATCATAATTAGTACTGCGCTGTTTTCTATGAAGCTTAAAGGGGGTTGTGTCACGCTATTGTAGTCAAACGTCAAAACACTAAAGGACGTCTTTGCAATAATGAATACCGTAAAATAATGCTGTAGTTTTGTTGCCAATAGCTATTGAAGTGCACTGAGTCCATTCTTTGTTGTTTGCAGCCAAGGATGGAGTGAAGGGTGGAAATGGATTGAAACTTGAAAAAAGCTGGCCAGTTTTATTTTTAAGTTTGGAGACCGTATTTTCAGAAGTGGTCAAAAATTAAATATGAATAGATAGCTCTTTGTGCCATAAATATATTTCATATCTTGTCAGTGGGTTGTCAGGAATGTTGTATATGTGAGCTAAAGTAGTAAGAGAGATTTTTACCCATTTTTAACATAAAAACAGCAAATTTTGCATGACAGTGCCTCTTTAATTATTTTGAAGTTTTTGAGTATAGAAGATCTGCCTTAGTCAACTAATGCGATGACTAGGTGATGACTTAACTCATAGTACATGGGTCCGAAATAACAACGATGTTTCCTTGAGAAAAGTTCAAAATGTGTAATGATTTGGGCATCTAAGAATTAGGAACTAGTTGTACTTGGAAAAATTGAAATGCCATTACCCGCCTGAATTTGGGATATTGTCAAGTAAGTCTATCTGTATTTTTGTAGGAATATGCGACTCCACTGGTAACAATGCGATATTCTTCTGGGTAAACTATCTAAATGTATGTACATCTTGCGCATCTGTAGAAAGTTTGTCCACTCTCGGGAAGCTACGTATCATTTTTTTCAAGGCCTCTATCGTCTCTGCTTTTTTTTTTTTCAAATTGTGCTATCTGTGTGGGGTTGTGCTAGCTGCAATAAGTACCTGAGTAGAAGTCAGTAATAAATTCCGGCGCAGGGTTCTCATCGTTCATTTTTTAATGGCTAGTAATAGAAACGTTTGTAAATGCATGATTTGCGTCGCTGATGTCTTGTTCAGGCTTGAAGGCTAACATTTTACCTGATCAAATATTAAAGTGGTGAAAGTGTAAAGGAACAGGAACAAACCAGGGAGAGAACATAGAAGGCCATGGATTTCTTTCACTCGAACTGAAGTGGAAGTAAGCTAGAAATGCTCCTGTTGACGATATCAGGGGAAAATCGAAGGAACCGCAACAACCTTTTTTTGGCCCGTTCCGTTGCTGTTTCTCGGATTTCACCCCAGTTGCCCCATACATACACCTGCGACTGCAAAAAAAGCAATTTCCACCTAAACAACCAAAACTTTTTAATGAAGAACACTGAGCTCGTCCTGAAGCCAGTTGGGAGTTTCAAGAAACGAATGTGTGCCTCAGGATAAAAGCAAGTATATAATTGTCATTTTTGTTATCGTAAATAGATGCAAGAATTTGCATTAGAAATATTTCTCTTTTTTTCATGTGCTTGCTTTTATCCCGACGCGCGCTGTTTTTTTGAAACTCTGAACTCGCTTATTTCACACATACCGGATTATTGAAGCGTGAACTTGTTCTTGATGGTTAATTGTTTCATTATAATAAAGCCCCTCAAATTATTAACCAAGAAGCGCTGAAAGGCTTTTGGTGATTCCTTTTCTGTGGATTTGTCCCTTTTTATTGATTATTAACTAATCAATTACTCAAAGATATCTCTAAAACTGTGCATGGGCATCAATTCAATTTGCTACACGGTAGCCCGATGCTAGATAAAACGTGCACCGAATTTTAGGACAATTCGCACTTCCTTTCGCTGCTTACCTCGGAACTATGTGCTTTGATTTCCGATCCTAACATCTTACTTCAGTAATCGCATTCGTAAAAATCTCTGGGTTAGGTCTCTCCCAAGGCCTTTCTGCTGTAGAATCTTTTACCAGTGTTCGGACTCTTCGATAAGATCCCATCGTTCAGAATACACAGGAGGATACCGCCTTTAGCATTCGTTCCAATAAAAAAATATGTGTGCTGGCAAAGCTGTAACGGCAATCACTTCTTACTTCGGGGGCTAAATAGCGTTTAGTGCTGTATTAACCACAGGCTTTCCTTTTGAGCCCAAACCAATTATACCTTAACGGTCTACCCAAAATCAATCATAACAGGGTTGGAGCTTTTTTTGCGGGCTACGTTGCTTGCCTTGAGATAATTGCGAAGGAAACCTTTTAAATGCATGTGGCATAAGGCAGTAGTATGGTGTAAGTCAGCTCGCCAACACTTTTCTCTGAACCGCCATCCTCCGGCTTGTATGCCTCAACTCCCATGGCGGTTCAGAGAAAAGTGTCCCGCGAGCTGACTGACACCATACTACTAAGGCAGAACAGATCTTTTCAAATATGGAAATACAGCCTGCTGGAGTCAGCACATTCGTCTCGGCTTCATGGTGAAGCGTTATAAAAGTACTTTTTTTCATAAAGCCAGTGAAATTGTGTCTGAAGACAAAGTGGTACGTGACTTTTTGTGACCACACCAAACATCATTGGTGGTCACCCGAAGCAGAAATTACTTTTGCTTCATGGAACAAATTTTTTCTTGCCTTTCCTCTTTTTCTTGGCCCTCTAAAGTTTCGATGTGAGTCATTTGTTTGATTACTAGTAATAGTTCTCACTACATCTGCCCGCGGTTTGAATATCATGTCAATTCTGTAGTGAATCTCACAAAGTAATTGTCTTTACACTGTTTACATGGCATTTAAAGGTACGAGTATGTCTTTTTTTGGGATTTTTTCCTCCTATATGAGATAATGGGAGGTTTCTGTTTATTTCCCAAAGTCGTGGTTGATTTTCTATCAAATGCCGGTTAAGTTACGCACTGATAAATGGTATTACGTGACAAAGGGCAGTAATTTCTTTTGTGCGTCTTCTTTTTCTGTCCCTGAAATTCACTTCAGAGAGGATTTGTTCTGTGAACAGATGCGGATAGCCCCTTTAGCATAGGCGGGACTTGAAGTTGCATATGTTCTCTTCGAATGCCTTTCGAGAAGGGATCAGTGTTCTTAGTAGTTATTGGGCTTATCTTTTTACAAAGCCTTTCCCTACTCCTGGTGGGTGAAAGGAGCCAAAATGTCTATATTGAATTTTTTTCTGTTGGCTTAAAATGCGTCGTACATCAAGGATGTTTCTTTTCGATACCACCATAATGCCAATGACAAAGCTTCCAGCACCGACTGGAATTTCCGAAGGATGGCTTCTCGCAGTTTTTGGAATATCCAGAACCAAATCATTATCATCCTCTTCGGCGCCGTCGCTGGGATAGGAATTCTCCGTGCTTGCCCCTGTTTCCCTCTTCCTTCTGGAGTGTTTTGCAAGAACGATTGATCCGTCTGTTCGTCTTTCTGGTATCGCATCACTTGTAAATTCCGCAATTAGTTGATCTCCCAAAATTACGTCCGCTCAGCTATCGCAAATATCAAACAAAGACCTTTTGTTCTTTAGGAAACTCAATGCCGGTTTGATGAAACTTGATGAAAAGTAAAAACCCACCCTTGCCTCCGTCATTGCTGGTTTGCCTCGTCGGCGATGACATTTTTTCTGACAAAGTTCTGTCTGTGAAAACTGATTAAAACACCTCGACCGGAAAGGACAGCAGGGTACCGTGAGCCTCCTCGAAAAGCTCCATACAAATCCTTATACTTTTAGTATAAGGAAATGTATGGAGCTCCCCTGGATACTTACAGTGCAAGCTCCGTGTGTCTTCTCATGTTAATTCACTGACTTGAGAGTGAGATTTAACATATTTTTCTCTGTCTAATGCCAGATGATTTTACTTGTCAACTGGGGATGTTCTAGGGTGTTTGAGGTGTCAGTGGGTTTAAAGAAATAATAATATGTGTGTTTCATAGCACCATAAGATTGCCGTTGCATAAAACAAATAGCACAATTTGTTGAAAGTGTTGAAACTGGTTTGAGCCTCCTTAAAATGGTTTTTAACAACTGCCTCGCAAAGTGGAGGTTGGGTGCCTGAGACATCCAGGAGCTTCCACTATTGGCAGCCAGCTCCCAGATGGAGACCGCTCCCATGGCTGGCAAATCCAGGCAACCCAGCCATGAGCCCCCACGCGGAGGGAGAAAGCAGGCACCTGTCACACTGATAAAATAGTGGACAGAAAGGGAGGGACAGGGGAGGGGAGACAGCCTCCAAGGAATCCCCACGCTCAGGAAAACGCTAATGCTCAGAAAACGCTGACTAAAATGCCAACAAAACTGCTACAACGCCCTAAGGACGAAGAACATGAAGAATCCTGGCACATGCGCATATCTAACAAACTGCTGGTCGCGAAGGTAAAACTTGTGCTCCTAGTTGTTAACTCCGTTAAATTGCATTTTTAAAACTGCATTTAATGTTGTTATTTTGAGAAAACAAGAATGGAAATCTAATAAACTGCACATTCTTGGAAATATTTCACAAAATAGACAACTACTTCCATTTATTACAGCCTTAAACCCGTGTGCATTCAGAGGCAGTACACTCTATCCAGTAATCATCCTTAGCTGTGAGAATTTGATAAGCAAAGATTGTAATTAATGTAAAACCAGTAATAATTTTGTATTTGACAGGCAAGGTGTTTGGAATAGAGTGCAATTATTACATAGCTGAAGTAGAGTACAGAGAGGGAGAGGAAGAAGAGGACGAAGAAGAAGAAGAGGTAAGAACATTGCTGGTAGTTTTAGCAAAACTCCTACTACTGAAATCACAGGCGTCCCAAACTCAGCGTGAGCATGGCCGACAAAAATATAAGGATTTGTATGGGAATCCCGATAAAAAGCTTACATGTAAGAGGATAAGTATATTGAAAAAAATTCTCAATTAAAAAGCCTAACCTTATTGCCAACATGGGTAACTTCCTTCCTGTGTGGTTATTTTCCTGATCTGACGGGATTTGAGCCATTTCTCAATTTCGTGGTTGTCAACGTTTAAAGTAAAATCCCAAGGCTGGAAACTAAATTCTCAGGTGCCACCAATTTGAGTCAAATATTCCTAGATAAAATGTTCCCACGGTCACAATTCCACATCACAATCAATTGGCAACGATTGAACTTTCATCTCAACCCACCATCAGCTCAATACAAGTTCTGCGAGCGACCTCAGGTGGTAATATTGCAGGAAAACAGCTTTCTAAATGTACGCTTCCACACAACAGTGGCCATGGCTTCAACCGTTGATAATGAACTGAGCCTTACCGAGGTGGCAGACTGCAGTTTTGTCAACCGCAAATTTCTTTATTCCCCTGGGTCCAGACATGACACTGACTCAGTCGTGTCGTCCAATCACAGTCATGCCTCCTTCCTGTTGACAAACTTCAAAAAACACATTTCGGAAGCCAGAAAGCGTTGAAAGATGCGAGAGTGAAAGCCGTAGTGAACAAACTTCTGCACATTCATGCTGCTTTTACTAGTTAATAGGACTTGTACGTAGTAGGCTCATCAGGATCGTAACTCTATTTATCAAGCCTTTGAGGAATTAACATTACTTATGCAAATAAAACTTGCTCCCGTATTATGTCAACCGCAAATTTTTTTATTCCCCTCCAGGTCTACTGACACGACTGTTTTCTCTCAGATGCTAATAATTAAATTTCACTGGCTTCAGTAAGGCCAGCCACAAAATATTCGAAGCACAACATCGTACGAGAACAAAGTTAATGTTAATTCCTTGAAAGCTTGAGTCAATGCAGTCATGTCTGGACCCAGGGGAATAAAGAAATTTGCGGTTGACAAAACTACGATCTGCCACCCCGGTCAAAGGCTCAGTTTGTTATCAATGGTCGAAGCCGTGGCCACTGTTGTGTGGAATATTACTGCCTGAGGTCACTTGCAGGACTTGTATTGCATTGATGGTGGGTTGAGATGAAAGTTCAGTCTTTGCCAATTGATTGTGATGTGGAATTGTAACCGGGGGAACATTTATCTAGGAATATTTGACTCAAATTGGTGGCACCTGAGAATTTAGTTTCCAGTCTTGGGATTTTATTTTAACCGTTGACAACCACGAAATTGAGAAATGGCTAAAATCGCGTCGGATCTGTTCAAAGTAATGTATGTTGCCCAAAATGCTGGATAATACCACGTAACTATACCACATGAACCAATAATAGTTGTTGTTAAGATCGGGCAAGATAGCAAACAGGTGCTTGACATCATTGTGCCTTTTGAAAACCTGTACGCTGTATGTTCCATTAAAATTTTTCTGACTGTGATTGTACTGAATTCTGAAATAGATACATGTTTGATTTATCTCAGCATAAATCCCCATCCAGTTGCCAAACAGAATGAATCGTGGTGGATAGTAGCCCTGATTCCATGAATAATATAACAAAAAATAATGTTAATTGGTCACTCAGTACCCTCACTTCATAAACTGGCCAGGGATAAACTGTTAATGGCTCATGAAAAGGAGGAGAAATTGTGGTGCAATATACTTAATTATTACTTATGACTGTACATGTACCTCTCACTCCCTTCTTCCCTCCCCTCTACCCATTCCATTATTGTTGTCCCCCCTTCCATTAGTAAGTTACAATCCTCTATTTACGGTTTCTGAAATTCGGTGAGGTCTTCTTTGTTTGGGGGAATTGGGTCAGCGTGGAATCAATGTCCACTATAGAGTGGTCCATTTCTTTTGTGTCCTATTCATCCCCAGATTCCTGGCAGAGTACCTATTTGGAAAGGGGGAGAGCAAAAAATGGACACAAAATGTATTTTCTTAATGTTTCAGCTCAGGCCATGGCATGAAAATGCATCCCTTAATTACGGTAATAATACCTTCGAGATTGTGAACATTATCTTGCATACAACATTGTGAATGTTTTGCACTGCTTTGTACTCTATGTTTTAATCCAGCAGGGTGAAGGTGAGGCAGAAGAACAACCAAAGGATGAGGATAAAGGTGATGAAGGTCAGTTTCTCTTTTTCTACATCTACCCACTGAGTGCTTGTTTTATACAGTGTGAAGACTTCTTATATGATTTTCTTTCAGATGAGGAAGGTGGTGAAGAGGATGACACACCCAAACCAGATTGGAAACCTCCTCCTGTTATTCCTAAAGAGGAGAACAGAACTGGCACAAACAAGAGAACTTTCTTTGTCACAACTGAACGTAAGTCTATGTCTTGGTCACCATAGTAATAGAGTTCAGTGTACTTTCATATCTTGATTGCTAACACATTTTGTCCTGTGTGTCATATAAGAAATCATGAAATTACTGGGCCAAGTGTTAGTTTCCTTATAATAAGCAAATAAACAGAAACCATGTCTGTTGTCCCATATTATCAGACTAGATTCTAGTCCTTTGGGTATCAATTTAGTCTAATCTAATCTACAAAATTTCCTTTTTTCAAACAACCTGGGATGTTGAGAATAAGGTCATCCTCAGCCTCAGGAGAAATTAGTATGCTGTATTTGGGAGGCGCGGTGGCCTCGTGGTTAGTGTGCTCGACACCGGATCGAGTGGTCTGGGTTCGGGGCCTGGCCGGGGACATTGTGTTGTGTTCTTGGGCAAGACACTTTACTCTCACGGTGCCTCTCTCCACCCAGGTGTATAAATGGGTACCGGCGTAATGCTGGGGGTAACCCTGCGATGGACTAGCATCCCATCCAGGGGGGAGTGTAAATACTCCTAGTCGCTTCATGCTACTGAAACCGGAGATAAGCGCCGGCCTGATGAGCCTTCTGGCACTTAAACAGAGACTTTATTAAATTCTACAGGTTGTTGAATATACATAATACAACTGAATCAGTATGTTTGATGGGAAGGTGTGGATATGACCAAACCTGAGTCCCAAAGTTAATTTTAAATTACAAAAAAAATAATAATAATAAAATAATAATAATAATAGTAATAATAATAATAATAATAATAATAATAATAATAATAATAATAATATATTATCATTATTATTTTTATTATTATTATTATTATTGTTATTATTATTATGCTTCCTATGTATTTATATCTAATTTTACCAATAAAGCATGACAATCAATGCTGACAGCTGTAGTCTTTAGGAGCATGTAGATTGTACACAGTACATGTAGTTGCCATCATGTTACTTTAATTTGTGATATGATTTCCTAAATGCTTTCAGGTGGGTTTGATTGACCAAATTATGTTGTCACAAAAATTCACAAACTCTCAAGTGAGGATCTGCATCTTTTGACCTTCTTAATATGATATTATGTCCTCTGTAGCCAGTAAACAGTGTTAAGAAAAATTGTCATTGGTGTTGTGTTTTTATTATTGTTTTTAGCTGGTAAACCATGGGTAAAACTTCCAGCTGTGACTCCTGCACAAATAGCGGCTGCTAGATCTATTAAAAAGTTTTTCACTGGACGGCTTGATGCACCTGTAAGATGAAATGTCTTTTTTCCTTTCATTGTGTAAAATTATAGCACCGTTAGCTTTGATTAAGGATATGTTGCAAGTCAAATTGTACCTTCAGGTTTTTGTTTTAACCTAGGTTAATAAGAACTGTTTACAAAAGGGTTCCCCTTTTCTGGGATTGTAATATAAAAAATGGGGCCTAGATTTTAAAGGGGGGGGGGGGGGGAGGATAAAGAAAATAATGAAAGAAAAAAGAGAAAGCGATTAAATTCCTCCCCTATCTTTTCCTTTCCTTCCGTTCTTTTCCACTTACTGTCTCTCCCTTTTCTTCCCTTCTTCTTTGCTATCTCTTCCTTACCTTTATCTATGGACGGCGTCACTTACCTTGAGCTTCCACAGCATTCCATGCCGCTTCTAGGATTCGAACCCTCACACCATTGGGCACCCAAGATTACGTCCCCTCTGAACTAACCGCTAAGGCATCGAATCAGCAACTGAAATCCACAGGATAGTTTTTTCTACCAACGGGCTTAAACTATCTCCAAGCATTCATAGCAACCACCATAATTTTCACAAATGCATAAATGACACAAAGCGAGACAGTTAATTTGGCTGCCGGTGGAATTTGATGAAGACCTGGAAGTGACGGGTGGCTAAATTTATCTGAAGAAGATTGAAAATGCTCAACTGAGTCTCCAGTGCAACAAAAGCAAAAGTTATTTGCAAGAAGTGGGCTCTTGATTCTGAAGGACAAATCGTAGACAGTGACAACAATTAATGTACAAAGTTTATAATGCGTTGCTATGCAAAATACACTGGGAACAAGGCATTGTTACTGTAGTCATAATAGCAAACCGAATTTTTTTCTTGTGTGAAAATAGATCTGATTGATTTTCATAAAATAACCTGTAACTCGGTTCTAAGGAGCATTGCACTGTAACTGTTTCTCTTCATGTTGAAATCATTACTCAAAGTATTAGTGGCTATTTTTTCTCAGATATAAGGAGACATCAGACCTTGCTAGAACACTAGAATATTATTCTGGATGGTGTGATTTTGGTCAAAGTTTTAATCTGACAAAGGAAAATAATTTGTGAGTAAAGCGATAACAGACTTTTGCCGCAAACATGATGTTCACACTGTGCACAAAGGATGGTGGCACGAGCAAATAGAACAACGAAAGATAACCTTAATTTGTGGTTTAATTGAAGAAAAGAACTTGTCACCAAACCAGTGGTGTCATTATCTTGGAGAAACCACTTGTATTAAAACGTTACCATTCACAGAACTGTATGAAGTGGTTTTCGGAATGTCTTAGAGAAAAGGAATCAAAAAGCCACAAATGAGTGGACAAGTCACAGCTACATCAAATACAGAGCAGGAAAATGGTCAATAATTTGAAAAAGTGGATGAGCCCTACATTGAAGGAAAGCGGTGTCTGACACTTAATATGCAAACTGCATGCAGACTGCAAACTGCAGACTAACCCTAAATCACAGTCATTGAAAGCTAACCATTTAACCATACTGTTTGTCAGCGCTATTCACAACACTCAGGAATGAAGCGTGAAGTGTGAACATCAAATAACATCCACCCTACACGATGGTATGCATTCACAGAAGGTTTCTAAATCCCAGGGGGGTGTTTTGGCAATCACTCGTTCTCTGCTCAGTCTCTGATCAAGCGCCAAGGAGCAAGGTGGAACGGCCCACCCTCCCACCCTTCTTTGCTAAAAATTCGTGTTGGAGCGGCTACGCGTTCCACTTCCCTGAAAGCGCTCGATCAATTCTCCCATATCTTAATAACAATGAGCGTGAAAGGCGAGTGTTGGGAAATAGAATACTATTTGAAATGGTTGCTTAGACTTTAATACTACTTATCAGCACTATTTGTATGCAGTTTGCAGTCTGTGAAGTTCGAACTTCAGGATTATATGGCACTGAAAATTAATAAAATGGACAAGGAAATGGCCAGGATTCACCCAAATGTGCTACTTGCTCAAATTGAAGAACTTGATGGGGATTATGCCGTAAATGAAACAGAAAAAAAAAACAAAAACAAGAAAAAATCCAAACATTTTATTTGATCGTTCAAAAGAAATAACAGTTACATTAGAGTCTGCAAAATGGCTTCTGAACAATAGACTTTTTAAAGTTTTGTTTTCACTTACTTTTGATTATTATGAATTCAATGTAAGCAAAAGATAGAGCAAATAAGTAAGCAAATTTTAAATCAGCAATGCATCACATGTTTCAGTTGCTTTATTCCTTTGAAGATATTTCAGTACTGTTGACCCCTGTCCTCCTAAGGAGATTCATCCATGAACAATGTCCTTCTAAAAAGCTCTGAGGTAGAAAAGTAGAATTGTTTATCCTGCACAGTATGCGTAACCCCAACTCTTATATATGCTAACAATTTAAAATCTCAGTGAGTGCCTAGACTTAACAACCATTGGGGTTTTATAAAATAACTCCTGAAAAATTTAAGCTAAGTTCATCCACTCACCTCCAGGACAAATTTAATACTTACAAATATACATATACTTTCTAATAACTGTTGGATTTTCATTTATCTTTACTTCTTGAAATTTCAACCAAGGTTGAGAACATTTTAAGGTAATTAAGTTGAAACAAATTGACCTGGTTTGGAAACGAATTAACCTAAGGAACAAAATGACGTGCAACAGATATACATGTAGTGAACACTAAGTACTGTATTTAAAAATTCTGGCCTCGGTTAAAGAAAATACCATCCAGCTGATGAAAGCTGTATAATACATGTAACTCACTCACAGCTGGTCCTATATCCAGTGCTTAGGTCTATCCACCCTTTGAACAATAATTAATGGACCTGTGCAAAGTATGTATGCAGCAGCCTCTCTACCAGTATTGAGTATAATTTGTTTTTATATACTGTTTACTTAATGCAGTTTACTATGCAGTGCACACTGAACACTTACAGACTTCAGTGTGCACTTTCACAGACCTTGTGGATAGCTTTCACAAAAAGATGTCCTCTTACTTCGCTGTTAATATCAATATCAAGGGTTTTTTTGTCCTAAAATAAATTGGTAATTAAAATACCTCTGAGGAGCAATTCTGTCAACTTGATCATGTGTGTTTATATTCCACAAATGTCTGAATACCTCCAGTGATTTTCTTGGTTGTTTTCCTTGTGTTGTTGTAAGTTATCTTTAGAATTTAAAGTCTTTGAAGTGCCTAGAGCAATTATCAATTAACTTCATTAATTTTGCGGTTGTGTGCACTTCGAAAAGCAAAAACTCATGGTTAAATTTTGTTTCGGCAGCAGCATGTTTGGTGTATTTCACCCTTATACATGTACATGTACCTGAAAGAAAACAAGGCAATTGACATAAACTTTGAACACCTTTTATCCATTAAGTGATTAGACTTAACTGTAAACTACAACTAATAATAATAGTAATAATAATAATAACAGTAATAATAATAATAATAATAATAATAATAATAATAATTTAAAGTGCTTTGTTAGTTAGTGATAAAAGACTTTCTTGATTGCTTAACACGCTCTCCTTCAAAAAACCTACATCTGCATTTTCAGTTGAGCCTTATTAAGTGTTTTCAATCACTTTTTAGCAATTTTTCTATATCAAGTTGTGCATGTCACGGGATTGTAGTAGCCCCCAACCCTGCCGTAAGTTATGGTAGAAGCTAAAGAAAAAGGAGCCTTTGGGTTGCTTTCGACTTCTGTCGGCCTCTAATGTCTTGTCTTTACATCACCTGGTAGTTCGTTGTTTCTTCTTTTAGATGAACTTAGTTCTAAAACTCGACCGTCTCTTGTGTACATTTACTGTGCATATGGTTTATTTTTAACGCTCACATACCACCGCTATACCCCACAAATAGGTCAAGTAATCCTTATACATCACATGTAGCAAGCCTGCGTAGTAAATAGGTTAATACTGGTTAGTAGACACATTAGATTACAATTTACATTTTAATGTACATTCAGGGGCAATGGAATCAATGTAAACTGTGTGTGGTGCCATGTCCTTTCACAGAGTGTGGTTTTATTACTATTATAATAATAGAAACTGTTGGAGCTGTATGTTAGATTGTATGTTATAAAGAATAATTATGATCATGAGAGAAATATTTTGATACAAGGTCAAACTAAGATGAACATAGTCTCCTTCCTGTTTGGGATGTCATGCAACCCTAAAGGTTGGGTGAGCATTGTGGAATGCCCCAATAACGACTGTGAAGGAGACTAAGATGAACAGGAAAGTATCAATAATTGGAAAACTTTTTTTATATTTATATTTTTGCAGATCATAAGTTATCCACCATTTCCAGGAAATGAAATGAATTATCTAAGAGCACAGATTGCAAGAATCTCTGCTGGTAGCCATGTTAGTCCATCTGGTTATTACATGTTTGAAGAAGAGGAAGAAGAAGAGGAAGAGGGTGAAGGTGAGGATTTTGCCTCCTCGTGCCTTCGTTCAGTGCCCCAGAAATTCTCGTATGATCATTTATGCTAGTGATATATTTTTGCCTGGACTATTCATTTCATGTAATTGGAAATATTACATCTTTTAATGAAGAAATTGTAGTCTTGTCATGGCAACCGGCAAAGGGCAACTGAAAAATCAGAGTCTTCCTGGCTTTCAAGGAGTTTCTGTAGCTCAGTGGTGTTAAAGGAGGTGATTGGTTTGACTCTAGCCTTTCTTGATTGCCCATTGCCAAAATCTAACTTATCATCTTTCTCACAGGCACAAATTGCATTCATGTTGGAGTTCTTTTCACTAATCCTTTTGTTCACTTGCAAAAATAATAATAATAATAATAATAATAATAATAATAATAATAATAATAATAATAATAATAATTTCCATGATAAAAATATTTACAAAAATCATGAAAATATCTCTAAAAGATAAGAACTATAAATTTACAAGCAATGTAATATTTCTCTGTTTTAAAACTGTTTTAAAACTTCTTAAAAAATAAAAATAAAATAAAATAAATAGAAAAGTCATTTAACATTAGATCTGGCAAGTTCAACGTCCACATCAATGTCTTTAACATTATTGGTTCTCCTCCTATTTATTCTGGAGCCTCTGAGGCAGAGTAGCGCTGATCTTAAAATAGAGAAAGAAACTTTTCCTCTTATCCACGTCATTGTCTTTGCATAGTCTTCGCCCTTCTTTATGGATATCAATTCTGCGAGTCGGCTATGATATCTTAAACATTCGCGTCCCATACCTCCTAGTGGCGTAAAGGACGCTTGTTCGACTTCCAGCTAGGACTCGTCGTTCATACATTCTTAGCTTCTCGTTTTCGTGAAGGCGATACACTTGTTCTGGCGTAAGATCTTTGTATGAGTCAGCGTTTGGATGGCATACTCTTATATCGAAAAAGGTCGACTTTTGTCTCTCCCAAAATCCACGTGCATGAATGTCGAGGCCGGCGTC
>OX421447.1:28034553-28054553 GCA_949126865.1 Montipora capitata
CAGTGCGAACTGATTGGTTGAATGTTTCAGTGCTAAGTACCATATTTGGAAACCCCTCGCTCTTGTTGTTCCAAATATGGTACTTAGGAAATTGAATATTCAGAAGCTTGTTTCCCAGCACACAAGGGGCCGTTACACGTTTCAACCCTTATGGGTTTCTGATGTCATGTAGTTAAAAATTTATTTATTCAATTTAAATTACTTTTTTCATGTTTATTTATGTTATACTGTACAAGTTTTAAGCTGTTCTCCACTGCATTAACTGTATTCTAAAACTAATTTATTTTATTTTATTTATTTATTTATTTTTATGTGAATGTGTAGTTATGTATTTGTAACAGCTTTATCTGGAATATATTTGTAAGCAATGCTCGCCTCGACTAGCTATTGCTAACTGCGAGCATTGCATAGCTTTGCGATTATTTTATGCAAAATACATAATGAAAACTGAAACTGAAACTGAAAGAGGTAGAACGCCTTTGCCGTCATTGTCGCTTAAGTAGGTCTAAGTGACGTAGAGCGGCATTAATCTGACCCTCCATCACGTTGTTGAATCATCCTCCCTTCTCGTATGAGTTGATCTATTCTCCGTTCTTCCATAATGCCACGCGCCTCGTCAAACACTCCTTATGGTCTTTTGTCTTCGATTTCTGACTTGGTTTTTGTAAACACACTGCTACGAGAACAAAGGCAGCTTTTAAAGCAATATGTTGGTTTTCTGTTCCATTGTTCCAATCCATTATATGCATTGTCAGTTGGTCAATAAATTCTTTTCCAGTTTTGCCATAGGGAACAAGGAACGTATTTTTATGCCAACGCTTGATTTCGTCATATGCATTTGCAATGGTCCATATTATTCCTCCATATTATTCCTATAATAATAATAATAATAATAATAATAATAATAATAATAATAATAATAATAATAATAATAATAATAATAATAATAATAATAATAATAATAATAATAATAATAATAATAATAATAATAATTTTGGCGCAGGCTTCACCACCCTTAGCTTACATATCACGGTAGCATGGTCAAAAAAATATCTCTCCGGAAGGGGCTCACCATCCACAATATCATCGGCCTGCCGTGTGATAATTAAGTCTAAAGTGTGGCCATGTATGGGCGTGGGTCGTTTGACATGCTGGACCAGAGCCATAGAGTTCAAATGGTCCTTGAGCCGGATGATGTCGGCATCTGACGGAATGTCCATGTGAATATTAAAGTAGCCGCATATTAGCAGTAACTCATTACACATGACTAATGACTCATTACCCATGACAATTGAAATTGGCTTGATTTTTCCTCAGTTCGAGATTCTTACATGATAAATGTTGACTTTGAGGGGATCAGCGTGAGGGAACTTGCAGACCCAGCACTTCACAACTGGGTTCATCACATACAGCATATATTGCCACAGGTAAAGTAACTTAAATAAACTCAAGTCATTTTTTATGTCTTCGATTCCGTCGTGGAATCGTTACCAAATGATGGCAATTTTAAATGACACTATGTCATGTCATTAATACGGACAATCATGACCAAATGCAGATCGTGGAGAGCTTTGTGACGAACATCCTGGCCGACAGCAAGAGATAGCACGTTGGAGGGACTCATGGAGCATTTTTCCCTAGAAACCCCCACATCCAGTTTACCTTGGAAACGGAAAACGAAAAGCTGCCCCTCATGGATATATGTGATATTGTCAAGGAGGATGAATATATGAAGGCCACCATTTATAGATAACCCAACCCTACTGATCTGTATTTGGATTTAGATTCCAATGACCATTTGGAATACAAAACATCGGTGGTAAGAATTTTTTGTCTCCGAACCAAGACGAACATCACAGAGGACGAGGATAAAGAAAATGAAATGAAACACCTAAAATCTACCTTTCAGAAGATTAAGTGAAGGTGACAACCCAAAGCTCTAAAATCTAGGAAAGCAAAGGTGATTAGTGACCCACATCCGTGTGTTCAAGGTGCATGTGTAACTCGGGCGAGTCTTGAGAAAACAAGGGGTTGATAGTTACCATAAGGCCTTAGATGGTTCACCCAAACGGCCCCACACCCTCGGAGAAAGAATGTACGGCTGTTTAGGGACTGGTCAAAAAGTATAGGGGTGGGGGAGGGGGTGGGCCGGAGCAGAAAGGGGGTGGGTCATCAGTTTTCGAGCCCTTAGTAAGGGGTGGGTCGTTCGATTGTCAGCGACCCATTGGGGGTGGGTCATCCTATTTTAAACAGGACTAGGCACATTGTTAAATAAATGTTTTTTTAATGATCGAGGGCTTGATTCTGTTGAAATAGCTAACAATAAATTTAAAGCATGGCAGCTTTAACGACGTACAATTTTATCTTTGTTCGTAAAATGCAACTGTTAAACCGAAATTAAAATCATAAAAAAAGAAATCTCTCTTTTGTCTCTTTTTGTTAACAAATACAAAAATTATAATTATTGTAAAAAATGAATGTGCTTTTCACTACGATGTTGTTCCTTCTGCAAGAGTACTAAAATAATTCTTGGATTATCACCAAGAACTGTTTTATATTATACATTTCTCATATGGTGTATCAATTTACAAATTGCCTAAAAACTCATTTGTTTATTGTTTTGTACATGCTTTTGTATCTGGTTAAGAAACAAACCTAACCGTAAATCAACACCACCACAACTTCATATACAAATGTGGTATAACTGATTATATAACAAAAAAAATATTTTATCAGGTGGTGGGTCATGTAAGTTTCAGCCTTCATTTAGGGGTGGGTCAAATAGTTTTGTGCCAAAAGTAAGGGGTGGGTCATGTGTTTTTTATCTGCCACATTTCCAATTGCTCCGACCCACCCCCCCCCCCCTCCCCTATACTTTTTGACCAGTCCCTTAAACAATTTAAAGTGAGAGGATTGCAATCCGTTTTCCATTGGTGAACCCGTGGAGTTAGATTTGCGGAACATGGCACCATCACACGAGTGAGTAGGAGACCATGCTCGGAAGAGTTCTCTCCTCCTTGGTTCCTTGCAAGAGAGGATGACACATTTGAAAGAAGAACAGAGGGGCGATCCAAACCGTTGTTGGCCTGCTCAAGCTCTCCGAGAACAACCGGGACGTTTGGTTACGCGATTTTCAATATATAAATCGAAACCTCTACCGGGCCGTTTTTTCATGCGAATCTCGGTGTAAATCAGAGCCTCTGGCGCCGGGGACATCTCAGGATAAGTAATTATATCTCTGAGATAAGGATGCTATAACTTAGGGTCTGTCTCACAACACTTGTTCATCAACACAGTAGCATATTGCCACTACATTGCTTATAGGCCCGTATAAAGTGAAGCAGAAAGGAGTGGATAGAATACTCTCCGTGGTTTTTATTTAATAGTTTGCTGTGTATCGTTGTTTCTTCAGGGTCGCTGTGTTTGGCATAATCCTGTGGAGAAAGCAGAGGACGATTTTGAGGAGGAGGAGGAGGAAGAAGAAAGAGAAGACGTTGAAGAACCAAAACCAGAGTCTGGACCTCAGTTATTAACTTCTATTGCAGAAGATGAAGGTAATTTAGTACAGGTGTACTTTCTTTGTGAACCCACAGCCTCTTGCACTCCTTGATGCAACTAAACAAAATGACCGTGTCCTCTTTTTGTTGTGAAGCAAGTGACAATTCTGTCATTGAAGTAACAATAAACTCTTCATTGCCGTTTTCAATGATCAAAGTTTACTTTGTCATGTCAATGTAGTGTAGTTAGTTCTGCTTCTATTTTCAAGTTTCCTTCCATGCAACCCTCCATTCTTTCCTTCATTAGTCCTTTCACGGGAATACATGAGCCCAACAAATTGATCTGCTCCCAACTGTGTGGCTTCATGGCACAGTTGGTAGAACATTGCATAGGCATCGCAGAGGTCTTGGGTTCGGATCCCGTTGAAGCCACCTGAATTTAGTACAGGTGTCTATGTGAGACAATTGCTTAAAATTGCCCTGATAAATGCGAGGATCACTTCAATCTTTCGTTTAGCACTCGATTCTGTTCCATAGGAGCTTCAAAAGAGTGGAAATCCTTGACTAAATGCAGGATTTTTAGGTCGTTGCAAGTAATCATTTTTCTTGGTGATGAAGACGTTTTCTTGTTGTTTCAGCTGTGAATGATATGCCTGCTTGGACTGCCAGTATGTCTTCTGAATTATTACCACAGTATGGTCTTGCTATCATGCGCTCAAATAGGTGGCCTGGGGCAGTGGCGTTTGCTAAAGACAGGTCAGTTAAATATTCCTTGAATATCTCATCAGCTGAGGGAAGGAATTCTTGCGAAGGGTTTGACTCGTAGTGCCTCTTAATTGCCAAGAACAGGGCATACAAACTCTATTGTGGTTGGGGGGGGGGGGGGGTAGGGAGTTGTCTATTTGTTATTTCTCACGATCATAATGTATTCATGTGGCCTGGAGTCGTGTGGCCCGAAGTGAGCGAATTTTAAAAACATTATTTTTAAAGTGGCACCTTATTGAAGTCTCATCTTTTTCAGAAAATTCGAAAACGTTTACATTGGTTGGGGTCATAAATTTGATGCTGACAACTACACTCCACCCCCACCCCCTACGTTAATGGAAGAGTACCCTGTGGAAACGGAAGTGACTGAAGTGGATGATCCAACAGCTGAGGAGGAACAGGCACTTAAGAAAGCACAAGAGGAAGCTATGGAGGCTGCTGAAGATATGGATGACGTGGATGATGACGACGAGGACGATGATTAAATGCATTCATTTACAACTCTGCTTTGGTGCGAGCTGTTGCTCTGAATTATTGCTTGACGACCATCAATTAGTGGAGTTTACAAGTACTTTGTAAAATTATTGGATCCTAAGCACAGTACATGCAAATTTGATGTAAATAGAATTTCTTTTGACTTCTTTAGTAAAGTTGTGTGGGTTAGTCATCGGCCCAAAGTTGAAAATTAGCACTCAAAGACCAGAAACTGAGCAGGGTTTCCTCGCGCCTGGAATAGGTATACTTCATCAGGCAAAGCACGTTCCCGCTTTTTGCTAAATGCGGCTGAAGCCATTTCCAAATGGTAGTGGCAAGGAAATTCAGTAAGAATAATTGGGCATGAAGGATCATAAAAGATAATGCGTGCCTTTGCGCAGGTCACGAGGTGCCGTCTTTTTTCGTCTATTTTCTTGATTAGGATTTCCACTAGGGATTAACGACTGCGACCTCCCGATGAGTCATTTGCAATAAGAATCCATTCTCCTCTACGAGATGCATGGCCTCTGACCATCCTAAGGGTTAAGTTGTGACCTGAATTGAGTTACGTCCGCGCTGCTAGCCAATCACGAATCGCTATCGTTTTAAGCCCAGGTTTCTAGAAGATGGCGGACAAGGACGAAGAGAACGTCGTGGTTATTGGTGAACAGCCATAAACCTTGAACAGCGAGTATGAAGCGAGGCCATGTCTGACTTTGGAGAGCGTTTACAATTTTTGCAAATTGATTCGTGCTTATTCTCATAATCCCCAAAAGCCCTGGCCAAACTATCGAAAAAAGATTGATTCCACATGCAACATTGTTGGATGTAAATGTTGAGGTAGTGGCAAAACACTATCCAACATTGCTCGACGAAACATTCAAGTTCAAGTTGCCCTAAATTTATAAATATGGCGCTAACACTGAAACGAAAACCGCTCATAGCGTTTGTGCTACTGGAGCTGATTGAGGACGCAAATGGCGGATTCAAACGAGAAAAAACAGGTAAAATTTACCACAACGAGTGGAGAAGGGTATGTCTTTGTCGTTGTGCATTTATCACTACAAGGTACACCCGCGTTTGAGGAGATGATGAGAATGAGCCCGGATCAATTTGCAGAGATTTTAATTAAACGCTATTGAATTAGACATTTCCAAACGGAGCAACAAAATGGGTGGTGAACCGATTAGTCCAGCTGATAGGCTGTTCATCACTAACTACGACGGCCTTTTGGTCCACGTCCGCGATCTTTGTTGAAAATGATACTAAAAGCCTACAATCCTGGTTAAAAGTTGTTGGGAAGGTTGCGCGTATCACTTCACTTCACACTTAATTCGATTATTCTAACTATTGGCTGTACTATTTGGGAAAGAGCATGCTCTTGTGGCCCCCTCCCCCATATTCAATGTTGGAAGAAAAGTCACCATTTTGTTTGGTACAAAATCCAACATTGATAAGGGGGAGGGGGGCTATCTCAAAAGTAAGGCTACCTTTCCAACACTTTCGTCCAAGATTGTAGGGTTGAAAATAATACAACGATTCGTGATTGGCTAGCAGGACACAACTTTTTTGGCAACCACTGCGTCGAGCAGAATTGTTGGGCGTAATGTTTGATCGAAAGCATAGAATAGAATAGAATCGAATAGAATCTTTATTTATCCTCGATAAAAGTTAAAGCTAAAAAGCTTGTGGGGTCGTGTACAAAGTAATTACATTTCTAAAAACATCCTAAGTAAGAAGCTATAATACAGTAAAACATTAACGTTCAAATTTTTAAATTTTTTACATCTCAACTTAAAAATACGTATAATCAGTTAATCTAATCCTAACTGTTGAACCTGATAAACCAGTTAAGGTAAAACTCCTGAAGTGATCATTTCTCCTGAGTAGACTACGAAGTTTCTTGGGGTCGATACTACCTACATTTTTGACATAATGGTTGACAAAGTTTCAAAGCACTGCACCTCGATGTGCTAGTGAGTCCTTTAACAATCTAGTATTGAATCTGGGTATCGTGATTGCTTCTTGGTCTCTTGGTGAATAGCTGCATTCCCGCCTTTTGAAAATGTTATTAATTAGACACTCGGGTAGTGAGACTTTACTCGCTCTATATAAAAGTTTAAATATTTGAAATTTGTAATCTGAACTGATCGTATCCCATCCCGAAACGTTGAGAGCTTCACTAAATGCCGTATATATCTTTAGATAAGTTATGGACAATTTTTGCTGCTCTACAGTGTAATTTCTCAATTGAGCACAGAAGATCCGAATTTGTACACGAACCCCATAAACTAATACCATACTTCACAGAAGGTAATATTACACTAAAATAAAACTTTAAAAGGACATATTTGGGCAAAAACCTTGAGCGCCTCAATAAGTCTATTTTGTTTGAAAGTTTTTCTTTAGTTCTAGCATATGTGGTATCCAAGTAAGCTTATCATCCACGATCATTCCGAGATGACGCGATTTTGTG
This sequence comes from Montipora capitata, assembly GCA_949126865.1. Classification (NCBI taxonomy): domain Eukaryota; kingdom Metazoa; phylum Cnidaria; class Anthozoa; order Scleractinia; family Acroporidae; genus Montipora; species Montipora capitata. Next base: position 28,041,766 of record OX421447.1, read on the forward strand.
ACATAACTTAAAACCGATTTACCCAAAAATATAGGAGGTAGCGGTCTTATAATGGCTTGTGTACTAATTAACGTAACTTCGCTCTTAGCCGGGTGAGGGGTTAAGGGATTTTCTAAGCACCACCTGTAAACCTACTGTAGAGCTCGGTTCAAAGAAGCAATCGCCGCATCTGCAGACTCTCCGATGCAGAAAATTGACGTATCGTCCGCGTACATAAACAGAGATCCCATCTTAATCGCGGCGGGCAGATCGTTAGTAAATAAAGTGAACAAAATAGGGCCTAAAACAGATCCCTGTGGTATGCCAGTTGTTACTGGTAACATGTCAGATTTGACTCCATTAAGCACAGTGAACTGCATTCTTCCACTCAAGTAGGCCTTAATCCAATCTAGCAGCACTCCCGTGATACCGAAATTATATTCCAGCTTTTGCACTAAAATTTCATGTGATACGCTGTCAAACGCTTTTCTGAAGTCCACAAAGGCTACCGCGACAATATTACCGGAGTCTAATGCCCCGTTCACACCAAACCTTAACCATGTTTTAATTAAACACGGTTTCAAAGTGTTTTATTTTTTAAATCATGTATACTGATTTTAGTCGACTACAAACTTAACACAGACCAAAGAATGTATTGAAACTCGCTCGAATCTCATGTAAAAGCCAGTCCTAGATTTTTCTGTGACTGATTTTCATTTTATTAAACCCAGGTTAATTAAACATGTCTTGTTGGTGTGAATAGGGTATAAAACTCTCCTCCATATTTCCGTCAGATGTACAAGGAGGAGCTCAGTCGAGTAGCCTCGTCGGTAGGCCCATTGCTTCTCTGTAGTTAACTGATTGTGAACAAAGCATGCTGCACCAGTCTATCTTTTATTTCTGCTTCTATGATGTTACTAGGTACGCTTAAAAGGGAGACAGATCGATAATTTCCAGTTTGTTTCATCATCCTTTTTAAAAAGCGGAGTTAATCGAGCAGTCTTCCACAAGGAAAAAACAATTCTTTTTTCAATGCTGTAACTATAAAGGTTGACGAATGCTGGTACAATGGCCTTTCCTGCCAATTGGATAGAGCAAACTCTATCCAACACTTGATCGAACAAAAATGTTGGAGGAACATCTTCCAACATGGGCGGCCAAACAGTCGAACAATGTTGGATCGCGCAAAGTTGAAGTGTTAAATCCAACTTTGTTCGATAGTTTGGCAAGGGCTTTAGTGCCGCTGCGAACTTGAACTTGAATCAGTTTCGTCAAGCAATGTTGGATAGTGTTTTGCCACTACCTCAACATTTACATTCAACAATGTTGCATGTTAGATCCAACTTTACCAATTCGGTTATAGGACACTTTGCCCATATTGTACACCAAGATGGTATCATTGTGAAATACTTAGGATAGTCCAGACACTTCACGGAAGTGCCGCATCTCTGAAGAGACTGATATCAAACAGCACTTTTGGGATACATTGAACCTCTCAGATCTGAAAATGCAAGAGTCCCAGCAAATTGACCTGCTCCCAACTGAGTGGCTTCATAGCTAAGAGCACCGGCATCGCGGAGCTCATGGGTTCAAATCCCGTTGAACTGAGCCATATGATTGTTTTGTGTCTAGAGACAATTGCTCAGTCGTTTGTCCACATAATTGCGAAGATCATTTCCCTCTTTCGTCTATAACGTGCACCTCAAATACGATATATTTATTTCAGATTTGGAAATGTTTGGAACCTGACAACTAAAATGACTAAACTAGTGGGAATAGTTCGAGGTCTTCTCGTTTTGCAACAGCGTATGTTATAACCAATCTTCTTTTCTGTACATACATTTATCAAATCCTACGTCAAATCAAATTATCTGTCGCCAGTTCACATTTTAAATTACCTTAAGATCATCAACTTCGTCCGCGTATTTTCCCCTCAATCATACAAGGTCGTGTTACATTTTTCTAAACTAAACAATCGAGCACAGTAAACTATTATGTCGAGAAGAACTGTTTTCCTTTCTATGGCAACGTAACAGTTGCACTGACCATATTTTCTCAAAGAAATTATGAAGAATTGCATAAAAATAGATCAATTACCAAAAGAATCTTTCTTTGTTTTACCATGTCTACCTGCTTTTCATTGTGGCTTCTGTGAAGTCTAACAAATATTCCTGGTTCAGAAGAATGAATGACATGAATTACTTTTCCGGCTTCAAATTATGGAAGGTAGATAGAAAGAACCTTAAAGTGGTACTATGATCAAAAAATCATATCCTTTTTTTCTTCAGATTTTGAAAGCGTGTTCGCTTAACACCTAACTGGCAAAATTTTGAGCTTTGAGTTTTATCCGAAGGCTGTTTATTTTGAGTGTAAGTTTTGGATTTCACGGTCCGCCATTACTCACGTTCAAAACTGACCGATTGGGCATCGAAGGGTTGAATCTAGAGAAAATGACGTCATTTCCTCACTAGCTTAAAATTTCAGCGTGTAAACGCAATTTATTATATATGCAAAACACGGGTTTAAAAGTCTGAAAGCCCGAAACTCCCGTGCTGCATATTAATTCAGCCGCGTACACAGGCATTGTATTCTTCAACTAGTGAGTCTTTGACGTCATTTTCTCCTCGACCCAGCTCTCTCAAGATTTTAAAGTTAGTAATGGCGGACCAATAAATAAGAAAATTGCAGTTAAAATAAACAGGTGTTTTTTTAAAATCAGAACTTAAAACTTGGATCATTTAGTGTTTTTTTTTGGTCGTAGTACCACTTTAAAAACCATTACGCGCTATCGAAAGTCGTTTACTGAAAGCCGGAGAGGCTGAAACGTGAAAACGAACAGGGGGCTTTCCAACCATTTCTACCTTTTCTTTTACAATATCTGAAGAAACGGTATCTTGCTTACGATAATGCAATCACATAAACACACCACAGTTGCACTACACGTCAAACTCCTCAAGAACTCATGAGTTGAAACGCGATTCCGATTGATCTATCTTTTCACTCACGTCGAATACACTAAAAAGAGCTCCCCAGGACTCACCGAAGTGTCCCAAGTTCTCTGACATGGTGACATTGGAATCTTTGTTGGTTTTTTATACGCGCCACAATCCATCTCAACTTGCAACGCAACACTGTTGAGCGACAACAATTACTGGACAATTACCGTATTACTGGGCCTTAACCGGCAAAGTTTCTCGAAAGCCTGGCTATGGAGACTTTCAGTCTTCCAAATTGCCACAACCCATGTTAAGAAGGCCGCAAGCGAGCACAAATGTGTGTTTTAACCGCGAAATTCGACTTTTAAAATACATATTGCATACAAAAAAGGAAGAGGATCATCAGGCATCCTGCCAACTCCATTCTACATGTTTATGTACCTTCTTTTACAGACATGCATTAAGGACGGTGCCTACTATTGTTATTGCGCATACGTTCCGAACATCTCCAGATACTCGGATTTCCTATCGGTAGTGCTTTCTAATGCACGGATATTTTTGCGCAGTTTAAAACTATTCGTAGAAAGCAGAACTTAGCAAGTGCTCTTGCTATCCAAGAGGAAAATTGAGGGTAGCCATGCATTTTTCAGAGATAATTAAGCTTTAATTTGGAAAGGAACGCCATACATTGCTTTGTATTTTAAAGCTTTTTACTAATATTGTTGATTACTTATCTTTGAAAAATGCGTGGTTACCCCCAAATTTATTTTTGGAATTTAATAACACTTGTTGAGATCTGCTTTTCCAGCATATCCATACAACCGCGCAAAAATACCTTCGAATTAGTAGGCACCGTCCTTAAGGGAGAGTAATTGTTCAAACTCCACTCCTATTTGGACAATGACTTTGGTGAGTGTATACTTCTTGTCCCGTTGCAAAGACTGAAAGACACAACCAACACATGTGCGATTTACACAGCGAACATTCCATGTGATTGCAGCCCTCGTTCTTTTCAATTGGCGCGCTGCATTTGGGACAGTGTTTTCTGTTGTTAGGATCCTTCCCCATCCACGCCTTGAAATCTTCCTCCACGTTTTCCTCTGATTTGAACATAGCACACGTCAAACCACTGTGAAACTGCATGTGACATGAGGTACAGATATCAGCTAAACATGCGCCACACTTATGGCTTCTCCCATCTGTCGAGACACGGTATACCATCCGACAGTCCGGCGTTGGACAGTATTTAACAGAGTCAGGGTTGCATCTTACGTGTGCATCTAAGGCGCTGGAAACAAGCTTTTTCCTCTCCCTCTGATTCAGCAGGTTCTGCAAATCTCTCAATGCAACAGGCTCTCCGCAGTCTTCTCTCACGCACTTCAGTGGGACTTCTGCAGATTTTAGCTGCTGAATGATGCATTTCCTGTCGAAGGCATGACCACAGCAGGCAAGTCTGTATATATCGTCTGTAGCGTCCAAATAACACAGGCAGATACCACAAGTCAACTGGTCTTCGATGAATTTCTCGGTCTGTAATGGCGAGTTTTTCAGAAGACTCTCACAGCATTCATCCACAAAGCATTTAATAGTTTTTTCCGCCTCTTCTGAGCTAATTATCTTTAGAATGTGTCTTCGAAATTCAACACTGATGTTTTGGACATCAGGAATTTCCTGTAGTCCATGCAATTCGACGCCAAATCTTTCAAAGAGCGCTTTCAGCAACCCTCGAGGTTTGCCTGGTCCCCGAAGCTCGATCTGCCATGAGTGGCTATTACTTGCGATGGAATCGTCAATAAACTTGTTGATAGCACGCTTTGCTACTTCTCGATTACCTTGCTGTCCATGTATTCTGACCACTTTGTTCCGCCAATCTTGGCTAATCATCGTATTCGTTTCGTTCTGTATGGTCTGGAAAACTTCCTTTGCTGGAGTGGTGAGGAGAATTTCCAGATTCTTGGACATCTTACAATCGATCTCGTCACCGCTCAGAATCGCGTTGATAATAGTTGTCGTACGAATGAAGTGATCCGTGCAATCACTGCGAACCTCGATAGCAATTCTTTTGTTTTTCGGATCATCTTTTATGTTAACAAACTTCCCTTTCAAGGTCTGTTCAAGCTGTTCAAGTTCCTTTACACTTACAGCCAGCTCATCTTTAATGACGGTGAACACGTTTCTCGGACACAACAAAGTGGTTGAAAGGTTACATTGTAGGGTGATGGTCCCTATACCTAAGATGCGCTTTCCATTAAGACCTCTCAAAGCTGCTTGACCTTCCCCAAAGACTTCAAATGTTAAAAAAGCACGCCCTTCAAATTGTTTCGCCTGCGGCTTCATTACATCAACGCTAAATTTTCCTTCAGTGGCAAAAACGCTCAAACTTTCTTTGAGTGATGTTTTTTGTGAGTCAATGACTTCATCTGTAGTTTCAAACTCTTGTGTTCGTAGGATAAATATCTTTTCCACTGCTACACTTGGAACAATTCTTTCGATAGCGGACTTAACGTCTTCTTCACTTGTTTGAGGATCGAGCCCCCTCATAAATATCTGCTCAGGGCGCTTTTTGTCTGGCTGAAATTGGACCAACCTTGACCTTATCATCAGCGAAGAAAGATTGCCAATCGCGTAATAGTAATCTTCGCTGGAAGAAAACTTTATTGATCCCATGCCTCTTCCAGGGCGGCGACACCATGTCGCTTTCAACTTGAACTGAGAAACTTGCGAACGCATTCCACTGGGCACCGAGTGACTCAGCTGTACTTTAAGGCCACAATCAAGGGAGTCATCAAAAGAGCTCTTGACTGCTCGGTATGCATCTTGGGACCTCTTATAAGTCACAAAAAGTCTTGTCTTTCCGTCCTGTTTGTGAAAGCGGTGCTTTACAATATCTCCAAAGGACTTCAAACTTTCGATAACCTTCTGGCCATTGTCTACATCACTGACAGTGACAGTCCTATACATGTGAGGCATTAGCACTTCTGTAACTTCACCAGCCGGTCCCCACACAATTCTGACGCCTGTACATTCTTCTTTCAATTGCTCTTCTTCGTCTTCGCACCTTAGTAATCGTCTACTTTGTTCTAACGACTCCCCCACGACGAACAGGGCCTTTGCGGTGTGCTGCGGTGGTACGAAGACTCTCAATTGTCCTAAGCTTTCATCTTTCTCCAAAACAACAAAGCTATTGTCACACAATTTCGAGATCGTTTCTTCCACTTCTCGGAGCACTTGCCTTCGGACACCACCAAATGCTACTTTCATAAGGTCTGGACTACAAGGAAGCGAAGCTTGTGTCATCACTATTGACTTCAACTCATGCATGGTATGGTTTAACGTACCCGCTGATATCATTTCACAAAGCCATCCTTCCTCGACAGGAGTCGTGTTGACGGCAAAATCCCGAGATGTCTTCAACATCTGTTCAAAGACAACAAATTGCGGTGTTGCGCCAAGGAATTTCAGTGCTGAAGAAGGATGCAATTGCACACACAGGTTACTTGACACTACTCTGTATCCTGCTTTTTCGTGGCCTGTAAACACGGCAAGGTTGGTCACATAACAAGAAATCAAAATTCTTTGTAGCGTCTGATCAATTTCGTCAGTCTCTTGAACAGCATCTGGTACTTTCAGGACCAGTTCGTGCTTCAAGGCCAACTTAAGTTCTTTCACCGTCTCCTCTGTCAGGCGGAGTGACTTAGCATTTAAGCTGCTGTCGAAGGCCCATTTATTTCGTTTCGCTTTAGGCTGTTTAAGGTACTGTCTGTAGACTTTCAGCAACGTCAACAAGTCGCCGCCGCTGTGACAGAAACGTATTTTTCTTCTATCTGCAAGTTGCCTTTCTTCGTCACTTCCCATGCGGAAGAACACACTGCCACTTACAGTTGCTATTGCTGCAAGTGCCACAGCCTCTGCACCGATTCCTTGATTAATGCCATCAAATATCAGCCTTGCTAAACGTGGCTCCACGGGAACTCGAGCGATCTTTCTACCCAATTCAGTAAGCGAGCCATTTTCAATAGCTCCTAGGGACGATAATAACTCCAACGCCATCTCTATAGACTCAGACGGAGGCGATTCTACGAACTCGAAATGAGATATATTTTCAATTCCAAGATCCATCAGTTTCAGCACTGCTTGTCCAAGGTGAACTCTAAGAATCTCTGGCGTTGATCCCCTTTCCAAAGCTTCATACTCTTCTTCGCTGTAAAGTCGATAACACTTTCCTTCCTGAGTCCTTCCTGCTCTTCCTTTGCGCTGTTCAGCAGAACTCTTGCTGATTGTTGTTACCTCCAGCGAACTTTTGTTCCTTTTAGGATCGTATTTCATCTCCTTGACCATGCCGGTGTCGATCACGTACCTTATTCCAGGAATCGTAATTGAAGTCTCTGCACAGTTGGTGGCAAATACTACCTTGCGTTTGTTGGAGAACAATTCAAACACTTTCTTCTGCTCTTCTTGGCGCAACTTACCATGAAGAGGAAGACAAACAAGGTTTGGATCGGGTTCTAATTTGGACAAATTTTCACACGCTCGTTCTGTTTCTACTGGCGAGGTAAGGAACACGAGAATATCTCCCTGACCTTCTCTGTGGTGAATTTCACGCACAGTGTCTATCGCAGTTTGAAGATAATCCCCAAAGCTGTTCGAGGAATCATTTCTCCATATCACTTCTACTGGAAACATTCTGCCAGACACTTTTAACACCGGGCACTGATCAAAGTATGCAACAAACAGAGCAGGATCAATTGTGGCTGAAGTGATGACTACTCGAAGATCAGGGCGTCGCGGGAGGGTCTTCTTGATCATTCCCAGAAGCAGGTCTGAATATAGACTCCGTTCATGAGCCTCATCGATAATTATGCAAGAATATTTGGACAAACTGGCATCTCTGATACATTCGTTGAGAAGACCGTGATCCGTTGCGTACACGATTCGAGTAGCCTTACTTGCTTGAATGCTCCCACCAATGTGACATCCTACAATCTGGCCGGGGACGCCTCCCATCTCCCGAGCCACATGGACAGCTAAACTTGTCGCGGCGACCTTTCGAGGTTGAGTGCAAATGATCACGCCTTTCTCAGCAAACCCAGCGTCATACAGATACTGTGTCATTTGAGTACTTTTGCCAGATCCAGTTTCTCCAAGAACAACGCAAACCTGATTATCTTTGATCGTCTCGACGATTAAACTCTTTTTGGCATACATGGGAAGTGCCGCATCAAGCCTATGGCACTCTCGTCCAAACGAATTCCTCAATTCCTTGATAGCTTTTTCGGCATTCGCCTGTGATTTGCCGTCTGGAGCAAGGAGGCTCTGAATTAGTTGATCAGAGAAACGCGCAAACTCTTCTCGTTGCAGTTCAAGTTCCAATTTCTTGTTCTCCAATGCTGCCCTTTCTAATAAAATTTCTTCATACTCATTCAAACTGATGTGTTTCCGAACCCGTAAATTCTCCAAAAGACCAGTAATTTCTTGAATTTTCTTACCATGTTGTTCGGTGAGTTTTTTTGTCTTTAAGTGAATTTCGTTCGCGCATTTGACAGGAAATGCATTTGCTGTGGCCTCTTCAGTTTCCTTGAGAAGACAAATTTCGATTCCCTCTCCAGCGCTCTTGGCATTTTCTTTCAATAACTGTTCTGCTTTTCTTCCTTGATTCCCACTTTCAAAAACAAACGTAAACTGACATTGTTTTCCTTTCACAGACTTCACGTCTTCTAAGGAAAACACAAATTTGTTCTGAAGACATTCTTTAACGTACTGAGTCATTATCTCTTGGCTAATATTATTTAGCGTCTCTGGAGGTTTGATGACCAAACGACATGGTTTTCCTTTGGCCATTTTCGTTTGGTATTTCTGCTCTCTGCGTCCGAGATAAAGCCCTCTCTTACTGTAACAAGTATAAGGTGAAAAAATCCCCTTGTACTGTCATTGACTCAAAGAGTAAAACGTAAATATAGAGCATCTATCAAATGAACACCATATTTCTTGTGATCTCCTCCAAATCACACTGACCTGGAAAGGGTAAGACAACAGAAAGTAACTTCTTAGTAACTTCTTAAAGTGGTACTATGATCAACAAACCACTCCCTTTTTTATGTGTTTGCCTCTAACACCTGCCTAGCAAAATTTTGAGCTTTGATTTTTAGCCAAGGGCTGCCATTACTCACGTTAAAAACTGACCGACTGGACCTCAGAGGGTTGAAGCTAGGGAAAAGTGACGTCATTCACTCAATAGCTTAAAATTTCAGCTAATTAACACAAAGACAAAAGAATAATTTGTTGGCGGCCATTTTTGCATTCGGTCAATACTGTACCGGAAAACCTCTGCGACGCTTTTAGTCGCTCGAGACAAATACACTCACACAACACCAGATCCAGGGGCACCCAACGACCAATTTGTTGTAAAATGTATTATTATACCCCAGTTAATGAAAATAAATGTTATTAAGGCATTTTCAGGTGTTTTTCAGTGTTGCTAGGAAAACATTATCTGTTCCTTTTTCCCAGCAAGACACACAAGAAATTTCCCAGCCAGCTAGATAAAATTGGTTGGTTTCCCAGCCAGGAATTCCGCGCGCTTTCAAATCCCTCGATCCAAAACGACCGAACAAAAGCGACAAAACCGGCACAAAGCAGGTTTTTTCCGCAAGCGCAATCACTCTGACCAGCCGTCGTATGTTTGTGACCACTCTCTGGGAGAGGGAAGGGGTTCTTTTTTTTTTTTTTTTTTATAGTCGTCCTCAGTCTTCAGAGTTTCTACAGCCAGCTCGGGTTGAAATGCTAGAAAAAGTCAGTAATTCCCAGGCAAAACCTCTATCAATAACAAAATTTCCCAGCCAGCTCATCGAAACACCTGTATTTTTGCCAGCCAGCAAGATTCTTCTGGGGAACAGATAATGTGAGGAACAGATTCGTTGGGTGCCCCTGGAGATCAGCCTCTGCTGGAAATTTTTATGTTAAATCGTCCCGATTAAACTTCATGTGGAATTCTGTTGCTAGATTTGGAACTGTCCTGTGGAATTCTCTGAGTACTCCTACACGTGAACTTACTCGCAAGGTGTTTAAGAGAAAAATCCATAGTACACTCACGAATATCCTCGCTGCTGAGGATAATTACATCGATTCGGCATCTTTTGTTCAAAAAACACGCGGTTTATGACATGTCTTCCTGTCTTAATCGCTCCTTATGGCTGAAATAACTAATTTTGTATGTTTATTTATCTATTTATTTACTTTATTTACTTAAGTACTTATTCATGTGCTGTATTAACCTTTTCATTGATAACTTGTTATAGCTTCTTAATAAATCGTTGTCACTGCCCTCCGTGATTAGCCAATGCTATTTGCGGGTAGTGTCAATTCTTTATGGTTTCTTTTTTCATTTTAATGTCGCCATTTAAGTTATCTTTCTGCTTCTTTGTTTAGATTAGGTATTTTCAATCACTGTAGACCACTCAAATGCGAAATAAGGTTGTTGTTGTTGTTGAAAATCATGCACGTGTTTTAGTGTTATGCTTGGATAAGAACTGAATGAATCTCAGTCCCTCTCCCACCCGCACTACAAAAGTAAACCACCGACCGATGGCGTAGCCTGCGCTGCTCGTAGCTTACGTACCACGCGCTTCCGTGGGGGAACGAGATTTTCTATGTTTAACCGCGCAAAAATTGGGCACGGGGCCAAGAGGATACGGGGCAAGGAAGAACGAGAAACTCCCTATCGTTCGCGGGTGATGAAGCAATCCAGCCAAGCTCTGCCACACTTGTTTTGATCACGTAGCCAGGCTGGAGAGACACAACTAAGCCTTAAGATAATACGAAAAGCACGAGAAACTGACTTTGAGATGCTTCCATCTTTCGAAGTGTGCGTGCTCAGAACGGAAAACTCGTACTCGTAGGACTTCGTCCTCATCCCCAGATCTAAAGGTCCCTATTGGGACGTACTCCTCGACGGAAGACGGAAGTCAACATTTTGCATGCAAGGACAGCAGTCCCTCCCAAATTGTTACATTTAAAACTCATCGTCTCTTATTCACCATGACAATGTCGTGCTGTCAAGACAAGTCAAAATGGAAAAAAGCCCACTTCCGGATCATTAAAAGCACGGTGAACACACCATAACACCAAACCCGGTGTGGCTATCACGTCAAGTATGCACACAACAATTTCCCCTGGTTCATTGAAAGCCATGGACAGTTATTTCGGCCTTGTTAAGTCTGATCAGCATGGCATAGCCCACTTCCTTAGCGGGTGTTTTAGGCACCCCTTTAAGTGGCAGCTCCACTCGATAAATGTGGTAAGCTGGGTTGGGAACTGCACAGCCAGCGGAGAGCGTGTAGGAAAGGTGGATCCCTTTAAGAGATCAGTGTGTCACATAAAATTCCGTATGCCGTCCTTGGCTTAACTCGGTGCTCTGACTTATGCCGGCCCCACATAGCCTGTTCCAGGCTCCCAGACAGTCGTGAAACTGCGCGCGAAAAACGCGTGGGAGCTGGGGTCGAGGCGTTCCGGCCTCGTTTCGCTAGCCCGATCGGGAAGCAACAAAAACAAGAGGCTACGGGTAGCCGTCACTTTGTTCGAAGGAATTTAGCCGACTTCCTTTAAGTTCACAGTATTTCAGTGGGGCTTTTTATGTTACAACATCTTGGTAAATATCCAGTTTCAATTCCGTAGTCCGAAGTCCACATTCCTTGACCCAATGATAGAGTTAAGTGCGATCGTGGATATTTGTTTTAACACATTTAAAACTGTTGTTAACAGCATTGATTCCAATCAAAACCAGATAACAGATGCTTTGCAAGTCTCTACGCATTCTCGTTACCAGAGCCTTGGATCGACCCAAGGCTCTGGGAAACTCTATGCAGGAGAACATGCGCCGTAGGGTTCTTATAGCCAAAAACTGGCTATTGGAACCTCACGACGCCTGCTCACTCCTAAGCGCTAACATGAATGCACCAATTAGAGACGCTTTTGATTGTTCTTCACGAAAACCAATGAGAAGACACTTTGTTTCGTGGTTCCCCAGAGCTCTTCTCTCGCTCATTCAAGGGAAGGGAAGAGCTCTGGAGTCGAGATAGGTCTCTACGATGATATTTAAAAATATTTCATACTTTTTCTTCACAACACCGGGAGAATTATAAAATTCAGATATCTGTTACAGAGTCATACGATAACCGGATCCTTGCATACGGCGAGAGCTAAATCAGAATTCAACGAGCGGGAAAAACTCTGCTATCCGATGTCACGCCAATTGTTTACATTCTGCTTGGTTAGATCGATGGACATTCGTTCAGCCTTCTCTTGTGAGTCTCGACCGTCGCTTCTTTGAACTCAGCGAGACAGAAATCACGCATTGTTCTGACAATCAACTTGTTTGGCAATCCACTTTATCCAGTTTATGGATTGGGTTAGCCCGTGATTAACAACCAGGATCGATTTTGAACTTTATTCTGTCGAAGAAGAAGACGTTGCTGAGCATTTTTACGACGAAATCCCTTTGTTTGTTCGCCACTTCAATCAGTTCAATGTCCGATATGATCCGCTCTAACGAGTATTGGGTCGATCACATTTCGTCGTCTGACCTTATGAAGTTCTTTCAGCTGTTGTTTGTGTCCATCATGATCGAACTTCAGGTGAAGCGCTATGCTGCTTTATGCCAACTTCGATGGCTTGTGATGAGCTTGCCTACTGCCAAAATTGTTGTTGTATTTGGGCAAGATTGGTCTTATTACTGGGTTGCCTATGGCAAACCCAGTCGAGGTCTGCGTTTAGTTTGTTTGTTTTCTTTTTTTTAGTTTTTTTTTTCCGTGTCGGTAAAAGTCTTGCCTGTCACTCCCCTGGTAAGTGGTGTCTTTGTGCATAGAGCCTTCTGCGCGT
>OX421447.1:28059553-28077053 GCA_949126865.1 Montipora capitata
AACGATGGGGTTTGAATGATATCTAATACCGCACGGGCATTTTCCCACGCGGCTAAAAACTGATTACAGATACAATTTGTCGATCGTGTTGCTTGCAGGATGGTACTCTGCACGATAGAATGCATGCTGAAACACTAAAAATACCAAAAGCGTCAGAAGTTTCATCTTCACTCGCTCGTACAGCAAGCCAATGATAATTTCTCCAGTTTCTTTTATGGTGTGTAAGGCTAAAATTTTTGTTTCTCGAACACTTTCAACCCGCCATTTCTTCTGTTTACTGTTTTCTCTTTTCTGTTTCCAATCTCGTTCCCAGAGCCTCCATTGCCCTTCTGGATCGACTCTGGAATAATCCAAAACCGGAACCAGAAAACTCTGGTTCACCTTGCCATGACAGCGCTTACTTTCTACTTGCGAGACAGCACATATGAGTATAAACACATAAACTCGAATCTTTTAAACTGCGGAGAATAAACAATAACGAGGTACATTTTATCAATCAAAACAGATTTCAGCATCCGGTGTCACGCAAGTGAAAATTGCTGTTAAGTTGTAAAAAGATTTATTGCTAGATCATCTTCAACCTCGTGTAGACAAAAATCCAGAAGAAAGCATGATTTTCGAGTTTAGACTTTGAAAATGGCAGGAAATGAAACCGTTTTTCAACAGCCAATCAAAGATGGCCCTCTTTGGATTCCACCAGAGTCTCTCTTTCCCGACGGCTTGACAAGGAAACGACGACTCTGGAAGGAGATTTTTCTGTTTCCGTTTAAAGTCAAGCATGCGCAATAAGACCGGAACCCACGTTTTCTAAAATGGAGTCCATTACCTCAGAGTCTTTCCGGGCAATCACCCGCTGACCAAAAAGGCAGAGGACTCTGGGTACGAGATTGACAAGACAGAGAAATCTTACACATGAGAGCGCGACCCGAAAATTTTTTTTAATGTGGCTGAATGTAATTTAGGCAAAGTTAAACTTGAGCCAATGCAGTCAGCGGCAGTCTGCGGGAAGCCATGCGCGGGGGGTTCGCTTTTACAGGGTTTGTTGCAGGGGCTTTTGTATTGCGTTCCAGCTACGTTCTCGTTCGCCTTTGTCTGTCATAGCTGAGTGCCTTTTTGCTGTAGCTGAGTGCTTTTGCTTTCCGACCGGAATCATGACTTCTCGCCAAACGAATACCAGTCAGGAAGCGGCTTTGTTCGGAATTCCATCGTCCGTGGCTGCATCAATCTCCACTCCACCAGGCAATACGTCGTCTTCTGCGAGCCACGCTCTGGCGCCGAGTGTGTCCACTTCAAGCGGACTTTCTCCTGGTTCAGCTGTGCCTTTTTCTCCGGAACTTGCTGCTTTCATTTCCCAAGCAGTCCAGGCCGCGGTTCAGTCTCATTTTGCTGCTTCATCGGCTCATCCGGTGCCGTCTAGTGCTGCTGTTTCAGCTCCTCCAGCTTCGCCCGCCGCTTCTGGGGGCGTTCCCGCTCCCATGAGCAGCTTGGCTTCTTCGTTTTTGGACTCCGGCGCGGGGTTCCAGTCGAATATCGCAGCTACACAAGGTAGGCCATTTCCTTTAGTAGTTCCTTCTTTCGTTTCGACTTTTGCTTCGCCTTTAATGTCAACTGCTTCGTCATCGGCCCTCGCGTCGAGCAGTCTCGCACTTGGGACATCCCAAGGTGTGGCGTGTAGCACAGGCATGGCTGCTACTTGTCTTGCGCATCAGCCGTTTGTCGTGGGCCCGGGCTTTTCGCCAGTTCCAGCGAAGCTGGTGAACCAGATCGTGGCAGGCAAGTACATTGACTTGTCGGAGCTGCTGGCCGCTAATCTCGACCGCACCGAACAGGAGCCGCAGCTTTTGCTCGATGGTCGTCTCGTGCTGACAGCGCCCCCCAAACGTCAACGTCGGAAAATTGAGGACATTGCCGCGTGGGTTGAGGCCTTTACCGTTTTTTCTTTAGTGCTCGCATCTTTCTTCCCTCATCGCTGGAAGGACTTAACCCTGTACAAGCTCTTGATTTTGCACACTCATCGTCACTTCAACGGTCGCGTTTGGTTTTCTTACGATCAGGCTTTCCGCGAGCATGCAGGGGCTTCGAAGCTCACGGATTGGTCGGTTATGGATGCCCAGCTATTCAATTTCCATGCAGCTGGTTCTTCAGCCCGTGGCCGCCCATCAGATTCTTTGGAACCAGTGGGTTCGAGCTCCTCGCGGATCGTTTGCATGTCTTGGAACAAGGGCCGTTGCACAGCCCCGTACATGTCGTGCCGGTACGCGCATCGTTGTAGCACTTGTGCTGGCGCTCATCGTTCCTTGGATTGTCGCCCGGAGAAACCCTCGAGGTCTGACGGCAAGCGGAGATCAAGCTCACCATCCTCCAGTTTCAAGTCACGTTGCCAATAATTGCTTCAGGACGATTCGTTCCCCGCCGAAGTTGAGGGAGCTTGTCCTGTAGTTGACTTGTTCTGTAGTAGATCTAGTTGACATTGACTTTTGTTTGTTTCTCATACATGTTGATTTGCCGAGTACTTATTTTGTTATTACATTCTTCTAGTCTACTGTGATTCGTTATGTTTTATTCTATTAAATATTCCTATTTATTTATTTATTTATTTATTATTATTATTTTTTTTGTTCCCCTTCCCCATACCAATTTGCTTATATTTGCGTTCCTCTTCCAGTGCCCCTTGTTTCTCGTCCAGTCTCCATGGTGAGTCCTTTAAAGGCACAGGTATTTGCCCGCGAGCTCGCCAGCCATCCTGACCAGTCTGCTGTGCGGTTTGTTTTGGATGGTCTCCGTAGTGGTTTTAGGCTTGGTTTTGATCATTCTCGGAAGCTTAAGTCTGCCAAAAAGAATAAGCCCTCAGCCTATCAGCATGCTGAGGTCATTGATCGGTACTTGGCCAATGAAGTGTCTCTTGGAAGGGTACTTGGCCCCTTTCCGTCCCCACCCTTACCCGACCTCCATGTGAGTAGCTTTGGAGTGATCCCAAAGCGGGGGCAACCTGGTAAATGGAGGCTCATTGTCGATTTGTCATCTCCAGGAGGGCTCAGTGTCAATGATGGCATCAACCCTGAAGATTTTTCCCTGCAATACATTACGGTTGACCAGATTATTTCGATGGTCTCCAAGTTTGGCCGTGGGGCTCTGATGGCAAAGTTTGACGTGGAGGCCGCTTATCGCAACATTGCAGTGCACCCCTCGGACCGGTATCTCCTGGGCATGCGGTGGAGGAATCAGTTCTATGTAGACTTAGCCTTCCCCTTTGGTCTCCGCTCTGCCCACCACATCTTCAATTCAGTGGCAGATATGGCAGAATGGATCCTCATCCATTCCCACAATGTCCCTGATTTGCTGCATTATTTAGACGACTTCATCACCGCTGGCCCTCCCAATTCTGACCAATGCGCTCGTAATTTAAACACGTCCGTTACTGTGTGCAATTCGTTAGGGCTCCCTCTTCACCCCGATAAGTGTCTAGGGCCTTCCTCGGTTCTCGTGGTACTAGGTATTGAACTTGATTCAAATGAACAGGTCGCACGCCTCCCGGCCGACAAGTTTGTGGCATTACAGCAGCTGATTACATCGTGGCTCTCCCGTCGCTGGTGTACCAGGAATCAATTAGAGTCCCTCATCGGTCATCTTCATCACGCGGCCAAGGTGGTCTGGCCTGGCCGCACCTTTTTACGCCGCATGATCAACTTGCTCCGCTGCTTTCGTCGGGATGATCATCCCATCCGCCTAAATTCTGAGTTTAAGTTGGACCTTCAGTGGTGGCACCAATTCCTCTCTTCTTGGCATGGTGTTTGTTTTTGGCTTTTTCCCGGCATGTCTGCTACTCCTGACCTCGAGGTGACTTCTGATGCTTCAGGCTCCCTAGGTTTTGGTGCCTTCTTCCAAGGAGCATGGTTTAATGGGTCTTGGGTTTCATCCCAGGCGTCCCAATCAATTGCTTATAAAGAACTGTTTCCCGTGGTGTTGGCTGCTCGCCTCTGGGGTCCTCAATGGTCTAGGAGGCATGTGTTGTTTCGATGTGACAACGAAGCTGTCGTTCACATCTTAAATTCCCGTACTTCAAAGATTCCTTGTTTGATGCGTTTGCTGCGCCATCTGCTTGCTTCCGCTGCCCATTTTAATTTCTCCTTTGCCTCTCATCATGTTCCCGGTGTCTCTAATCGTATTGCTGACGCCTTGTCCCGCTTTCATTGGCAGGAGTTCAGGCGGCTTGCTCCGGAAGCTCAGCTGTTCCCAGTGCCTGTTCCACATCAGCTTTTGGAGGAATTGACCGCTCCGTCTTAGAACAGCAGTGCCATCAGTTCCTGGTCAATGGCTTGGCTGCTTCTACCCGTAAATCCTACACCGCTGGGCAAAAGAAGTTCATTAATTTTTGTACTCAGCTGGGCAAACTGCATTCTAGTGGTTCTCCGTGCCCTGTTGACGAGTGGACATTGTGTCTTTTTGCAACTTTTTTGGCCGGGTCTCTTCGGCATTCTTCCATAAAGGTCTATTTGTCTGCCGTGCGCTCTCTACATATTGACGAGGGTTTCCCGGATCCTCTTCTTAACTGCCTTCGTTTACAGCGTGTGGTTAGGGGCATTAAGCGCGCTCAGGGCTCCTCTTCTTACTCGCGCTTACCAATCACAGATGGGCTTATGATGGTAATCTTTAAGTCTCTCGACCTCTCAGTTCCGGACCACTGTATGTTCTGGGCTGCGTGTACCCTTGGATACTTTGGCTTCTTGCGATCCGCTGAGTTCACGGTTCCTAATCTCGCATCCTTCTCCTCCACCCTTCATTTGTGTGTCCAGGATATAGCCGTGGACTCAGCCACCGATCCTTCATGCTTACGCATTAAGATCAAAGCTTCCAAGACTGACCCTTTCCGCAAGGGTTGTTTTATTCATATCGGGAAGGGTCGCTTCCCCCTGTGTGCTCTTCAAGCTGTTATGCAGTATTTGTCCCTTAGGGGAAGTTCAGGAGGCCCCTTCTTCCTGCTCCAGGATGGCCGGCCCTTGTCTCGAGCTCTGCTCACTAGCTGGATCCTTCAAATTATGGTGGCAGCTGGCATTCCTGGCAACTTTTCAAGCCATAGCTTCCGCATTGGAGCAGCAACGGTTGCAGCTCGCAATGGCGTCCCCGACCATTTAATCCAGGCGTTGGGACGTTGGACCAGCAATGCCTTCCAGTTGTACATACGCACACCATCAGAGGCCTTGGCGGGTCTCTCCAGTCAGTTGATTTCTTGAACTCCTTCACGTGGATTTGGACCTCGTGGGGCTCTTTGCGTCTCACCTTGAGGCTCTGCGGACACTGTGCTTGGCCTTGAACATTTGTTATGCCCTGCGGATTTTGGCCATGCCCCTCATGCGGATTCTCTTGCTTGCTCGTGCCTTACAGTTGAGTGCTCTGCGGATGTTTGCTCTACTTTGCCAGACTGGCCGGTGTGTCGACTCTTTGGTAAGTACCTCTTGCTAGGCGAGGGGAAGGTGCTTGGTCTTCTCTTGGGGTGTCGTAGGTCCCACGTCCACCCTGTTCGCGGGCCCTCCGCCCTTCCAAGCACCTTGTTGGGCGGAGGGTCTGGGTGGTTGCCGCTCTCAGGGTTGCCATGGATACCTGCAAGCTTGGCTGGCTTCATGCATGGCTCCACCTAAACCAAGGCACCTTCCCCAAGCTCATCGATTGGCGATGAGTTTAACGGAGGCTCGAAAGAGTTTCTCCTTTTTTCAGACAAATAAACATATTCTGTCCTTAGATACAGTTAGAGTAATCATCTCAAGACGAAATTTAGCGATGGTATTAAGTACCCATCATAGATTGCTCACATCACATTTTCCTCCAAAATAACGTTACCATGGCAACGATATAAGGCATACTCTTTGAGCCTTAAAATCAAGATATACTGTCTTTTTGGAAAAAACGGGACGGTGAAATCTCCCCATTCAGCATTACCAGATGTTAGAAATAATCTCTAAAATATTTAAAATTCAACAAAATCTGTAGGTCAGTTTTCCAGAAAAATCAGTTTATGTGAAATGTGTCTCTAAGTTTTTTTAATTTGAAAGACAAATACTTTAAATTAATATAAGCTAACATGCAACAAATGAAAAAATTCAAAAGTTGTAAATGGAACACACATTTCCATCTGAAAGTTTCCAACGGGAAAACAGGACTACCTTTTCAGAAGTTCCATTTATTCCGGACATTTTCCAGTGGAATGAACCAAAAACGTGTGTTCCATTTACATCCCAACCGGAATTTCTGGAATTTCTTGGTAAATGGAAAACGCCCAAGATCAGCATTAACAAATGCGTCACCCACTCATTCAAGTGCATGCGCGAGTGGAGCTACAGTCCAACACAAACGGATTTAGTGACCATTAAACCATTTGGGTAGAAGTTTCGTAGTTTTCATGAATAGCAGATGTCTATTTATATTCCATATATATAGGAATTAGAAGAAAGGTGAGCGAAATTAGTGGTATTTGTTTATTTCTGGTGACCCATTTTGAATCATGAGCTGATGCGAGCAGCTTTTAAAATTGCATGTGTGACTTTAAGCGTGCGCGCTAAGCTGAAAACCTCCTGTCTACCAAGATGCTTTACGCGCCTTTGTTTATGTTTTCATTCAGTGTGAAGTAACGAGTGGGAAAGAAATAAGCGACAAAAAGCTACAAAGGAATACTAGAAAAGCTGGCCAGTCGAACAAAAAATATATTTGCAATGACTGGACTTATAACATGTTATCGGGTCAGTTTCGGATTGATTTTGTCACTTCACGCGGCTCACGTCGCAATAAATTTGTGCAAAACAAATTTCAATAAAGTACATTCAATATTGATCACCATTGTTTGTCTTGATATTGATCACCATTGTTTGTCTTGTCTTTGACAATAAAAAAAAACAACATATGTACTATTCAATGAATATACTCTTCCTGGCAAAATTTTTAGTAAGGCTCTGCTGCAAACGTTGCTTTTAAAACAGTCACACAACAAATTGAGCTAAATTGGGTACCGTTCACTTCGGGAATATTTTCAGAAATTCTTTAACTGCCAACCAAACATAAGCATCTCATCCAAATGTTATTTGAAACAGTAACTGGGCTTCCAAACAAGTCTCGAAATAAATTAAGTAAATATCCAACTATTATTTTATAAAGAGATTACAAATGTCACTCGGCTTACCACGAAAGGACATCAGTCAACTCAGTTTGTGGTATTTCGATTTGGGCTCTCAGTGATCTCGAACTCAAATTTCCGTAAATTACCGCCTTTAGCGACTCAGGTCGTGGCATTTTCTTGAATTGATTGTCGGTCCAACTGCTCAGTCCTACAAACCACATTGAAAAGCTTGCGAATTGTACTTAACGACAAAATATCTCGTCCCCAATAAACTATGATAAAGTAGCTGTAATAACAAGCACTGAGTAAGAACAAATCCCGGTGGATGTCTACGATAACAAATGATTTAACGAAGGAAAAACGCACCAATGGAGAAATCATACGAAACCTCCGTGTCTGCGCGCGGAGCATCTCGGTAGACAGAGAGTCTTCAAAAGAGTCCAAAGTTCAAAAATGGAGTCGAATTTCACTGTCACGCAATAAAAAAATAAATCGAAAACCATCCAGTGGAAAAAATCAAGAATTCGTGATGTTGTAGAAGATAAATGAAGAAGGCACTTCTCCAAGTTTTTGGCCTGTGCGTTTCCCCAAACTTCAGATATTCGTCGAAATGTTTCGCAGAAATTTACAGAGCCCAGTATGAAAACGCCATGTTGGTGTACATCTGTGGTGCACATCTGTTACTTACTTTGGCTATCTAGGCGAGTGATCATCTGTACTGAACAAACAGCTATTTACCTAAGCACCTTTCCTAATGCTTTAAATTCTAAAAAGGCTCAAAACCATGAGATAATTACATATTTCTCAAAAAACTCGATCGTCGCCTCGTGTCACGCACCGCTATAACTTAGAAATTCAAAATGCTCTGGTTTCGAAACGAAGCACGCTATTGAGCTTTAAAATTGCAAATGGATACAGATTTACCGCCTCTTATGCCTGATGAGGATAAAAACTTTCGTGGCTCTTTAGTTTTGGGTTTTCGAAAATGATGACGTCACGTGAAAACGATCCATACGTTGTCCTTCAAACAAAGTATAAATGATGATTATTGACTGTAGTCGGTACTTCACTTCGATTACTCACTTTTGATATTTTCATCTGAACTTTCATCGTTCCTCCAAAATGGGGAAGTAAATTAAATATTTAAGTGTCAGTTGGAAAGTGGGCATAAACCAATATCCTTGTCAGCCTTGTGTTTTCGACCAAAATTTGTCATAAATTGTTCACAAATGGCCAAAAACCTGATCTCGATATATTGCTCTTATTGCAGATTGCACCAACATGTAGTTTCCGATGCTAAATCCTTCTATCTCCTTGAAAATCTAGGGCAAAACCATTGTCGAGGCACAAGCTTGTCACTCGTTTGGGGAAGGGAAAGCAATCGTTGATGATGCACGACGGAACAAAAGAAAAGGGGAAACTGGCAGCCGGATAGAGTTGTGAACATTTAAAGAACCTGAAATTATTTATTTCCAAAAGAAACCCAAAAAAGTGGGATAGAAACTCTCGTAAAAAATTGGAGCGGTTTTGGGTAAAAAGAATGGACTCACCTCTCCTGCACCACGTCTATGTTCATTTGCACGGATATTATCCTTTGTCATATGATTGGAGTGAGTACAGTACCTCTGAACAATCAAACCTTTCCAGACATAAATAAACACCTAGTTGGTAAGAAATAAGGGAAGATGAAGTCAAACAGAGACCTTCATTAAACAGGAGGTTCAAGAGAAACTCTTCCGTTTTTATAAAAACACGCCAAACCCAAATGCGGATTCAGCTTTGAAAAGAAAAGAAACCAAGGCGAGTAAGTTGCAAAGAAATGTTGTAAAAGTGACACTTTTGCACTTGAAACCATACCTTCACCATAAAAAGACAAATTTGGTTTTCTTTTTAAGCTCTGAATTCGAACCTGCAGTCGATTTATGAGTTTCGTTTTTCAAGGAAACAACACCCAACTATACCAAGAAAAAGAGCGGAAGCGGAAGTTCGGATGAATAAATGGATGAATATGACAATAGCTTTCCCCCCCCCCCCCCCCCCCACCGCCCCGATCGGTAATCAGTGGACCAAGCAAGATGAAATAGCTACAGTGATTACACACACGACTACAAACTGGTACAAACCCTACTCACAAAAATGGAAAAAACTCTTCCACGGGCGTAGAAGGAGGCTGAGTTCGCTGATAAACAGTATTTAAGTCTAAACACCCATTTCAAATATTTTTCAAATAGCGCTGATAAACAGTATTTAAGTCTAAGAACCCATTTTAAAACGGTTAGCTTTCAATTGGTTAATTGATTAGCTTTCCATGGGTTCTTAGACTTAAACTCAGCCTCCTTCTACGCCCGTGGGAAAGTGTCACCCCACAAAAATACCTTTTTCGCGTCCTTCCCTGTCGACTAATAACCGGAAGTCGATACCAGTATCTTTCCATTATTCTCGTCCGTGAAGATCCAGTCTTAAGACCTAAACATGGCGGAGAAATGGAGGAAGTTTGAGACACAATTCCCTTTTTTAACCGGATGAAAGTGTAAGTTTGAAGATGAGACCTCCGCCAGTGGTGACAGGTATTTCTCCAGCTGAAGGACCGCCCGGAACCAAAGTCATCATTCGCGGAGAGCTACTCGGATTGAATGCGAAAGATGTGACAGGTCTATAAAACCTTGACTGATATTTTAGCTTGCCTCGTGTCTTATTTTTGAATAGCGCCTTCTCATCTAAGGGCTTGAATCATACTATTTCATACTAGTTCTAGGCTAAAAAGCCCATCGATCACGATAACTGACTATAACTGTGGTTTTCCTCGTTTCTCTCAGCAAAGGTTCCAGCACTAACATAGCTTGACGTTGCGTAGTACGTGGTGTAAGCCTAACTATTATGTCCCGAACTCTTTCTCTATTAGAGAAAGAGTTCTGTTACCTGTTACTCTGCTACCTTGTTACTCTGTTACCTTTTTACCCTGTTACTTGGTTGCCTTGTTACTCTGTTTCTGTGATACCGTGTCATCTTGTTACTCTGTTACCTGCTACTCTGTTACCTTGCTACCCTGTTACACTTGTCTTTATTTTGTTTTTGTGATCTTATTGGCTCATAAGCCCCTCCAGCTTATCCAACCATTTTCGTGTAGTGTGTGGGTTTTCTAATGACTGAAAGTGTTAAGAAGAAGGGTCTTAGTACTGTATCCTTGCTGTATATAGTCCTTATCAAAGAACTTGAAAGTCTAACCATTTGCTGAGGTACTTGCAAAGGCAGTACATTCTCCTCAGCTGCTCAGAGTGTTGGTTCAGCTGTTATGACTAGTACTGTCCAAATGCTGCATTTTGAATGTTATCATTGTCTTAATAATTTAATTGTTAATCTTTAAAGGGTATAACGTGCATGTATCACTACAGATGTGATAATCTGTCACACCCTTGAAGATCCACTTCATCTAATGAAGCTATTATCATGTTAATTCTATATTTGGTTCTAGGACTGACAATCTGTGGCGCCAATTGTCTTCTTTCTGCCGATTATAAGTCAGCCAGCAAGATCATAGCACGCACAGGTCAATCTCCGCCTGGTAAAGGAGATGTGATTGTCAGCACTCGTTCTGGTGGAGTGGGAAGCTGTACTGTACAGTTCAAAAGTGTAATAGTGGTCCCAGGTATGCCATTTCATGATCAACTTGAGATCAAGTTGTTTGCAACTGGGGTAGCAATGATCCTAGGTTAAAGTAAAATAGAAACCTCAAGGTGATTTTTGCATGGTGTCATCTATGCCATGCAGTGGACATGGATAAACCACACGCTGCAATTGTGTCCACAGCATGGTAGTGATTAGTAAGGAGATGTGTTTTATAAAAATTAATGTTTACATATGTCTACTAGGAATAATCTTAGTTCTCCTAAAAGGCTAGGAGTTGAACTGTTGTTGTTACTGTGTAACAGTAGTCTACATGCTCTGCCACTGAGCTACAAGAAACACCTTGGAGGTAAAATCTTCATCTAAACCATTGGGACACTGATTCTCTTATATTACACTTCATCTCCCCCTTTTCAAATTCTTAGTTATAGTGAGGTTTTTTGGCGCAACTAGTCCCCCCCTAAAGTCAATATTGAACTGGAGGATACGGAGGTTCTTTAAGAACTTAAGATGGCACAGATTATTGGCATACTGTGAAAAGAGTATTTGTATACTTGAGCTTAGTGTCCTAACAAGTTTTGATAAAGACTTTCAGTCCAGGTAACAAGATAATTAACATCCTGCATACTGCTGGGACTGACAGAGGTGGCATTTATTTAATTAAAATACAGGAGATGATGTTACAGTATTAATGATTTCCTCTCCATAAGCCTCTGACTAATTTACGTAAGGCAAATCAAGGGGGCCCTGTATTCTCTAGTTACACAAATTGTACACACAAAAAAATAGGTATTTTATGGGGTCCTTTTTGTCATCCACTGATATTCAGTTTTTCACCATCATTGTCTAGTTCTTAAAAAAATTGTTAGTAAACCATGTATCGGTTGTCATGGTATTTTGACGCCACAGTACACTAATACCCAAATTAATCAATCAGTCAATCAATCATGTAATTAATGTGTTTAATATCCATTCTAATTTAAAGCCCTGCTATATAAGCCATTTAAAGACATAAACATGTAGTCTGTATGAGAAGAAGAATGAAGATATCCCAGCCAATTTGTATCAGAAATGCTTGATTCTTTGCAGTAAGATTCTAGAATATGTGCATACCCGTTTTGTTACCATGGCAACATATTGGGTCCCAGACCTCCCTGATATTAAAGGTTTTGCTAGCCACCTTTGGCGTTCTGTTTTGATATTTGCCAATGGTGCCTCATCTGCAAGATCCTGCAAGCATATAAATACATTAGGTCGAGTTTTTTGCCTTGCTAAATGTTTTTCTAGCTTATGATCACCAAAAATATTGAATCAGGTTGAAGGGGACTTGTAATGTCTGTACTCCAGACTGTTCCACGATGCGAACAGATTACACTCCAGAAAACACACTCACGTTTTCAGTCCGCCATCTTGACTTTATTGACTACCCACAATACACTCAAGGCACAGGTTACACAGGCAACCCACAGAACAATCACCACAGGACTGGAAAGGAGTCATTTGCCATGACAACCAAATTTTTTACAGCCGAAGGTGTGTTGCCTGTATAACTATTAGCCTACCAAGTTTCAATGATCTCTGCTGCAAATTGACCGAGATAGCTCTATTTGTATACTTGATTTTATATTGGGTTGAGTGAATGACGTCATCAGTATTAAATCTCATTTGCATATTTTACACACTTGTCAAATTTAAATATCTCCAGAATCAATGCAGATATTTCCAAATGGTAAACAGCATTTTTTATCCTTCCTGGAATTCTATATAATAAACCTAAAAATTCAAGGGATAAAAATTTGATCATAGTAGCACTTTAAAAGACACTACGGGTGTAATTTAGGACACCTGAAAGAAAAGGCCCACAATAGTTTACATGTACACTATAGAATATTAAATGATAATTATTTTAGAATAAAATAGATGTTAATGCTGGTAAGCAAATACTGGGCAGCGCCTGGGAGGAGAGTGTGACAACCTATCATGTGACTACCTTATTTGGCTCTTTCACTCATCCTGCCATGCCAGCCTTCTCACTTTGACATTTCCAAAGCTCAACTCCTTCTGTTTTTTCTGTTCAGCAATTGAATCCCTTCCCTCCCCCCATTTTGCTTTCTGGTTCTTTTGTATTTTATTTTATTTTTTCCTTATGAGCCCCTCATCCGGTGGTCCATACTGGTGGTGGGTATTATCCGCACCTTGCCAGTACATTCCCTGCACTAAAGCATTAAATAAAAAAATTAAAATGCAGCAATATTATTATTCATTATTATTACACGGGTACCACTCCTTACATTTTGTTAATTTTTAATCCTTGTATTTGACATGTGCAAACAAATACAGCGCAACCTCCGGTTGTGACCACCTTTCCTCAGTGACCACTTTTTCCAAAATACCACAAGTTTCTTAGTAAAATCACCTCTTGTACATGCTGAAACCAAACAAGGTCATTTTGTTTCAACCTACAGTAGTTCAAGTTGTTTTAACCTAGGTCAGTTTGGGGCAGGTACAAAACACAGGTCACAGGTCATTGTTTTACCAATACAGAAAGTATCCTAAACATTCATTAAAGCTAACCTTAGGCCTAAACAAAAGTTTTTAGGCCAAATAAGATCACAGATGAGATCACACAAATGAGATCACAGTTTAACAGAACTACGTTACGAAAATCGAAGTACAGTTACTGATTCGGTGCAGTCAACAATTATTATTCCCTATTCAGCCCAAGTCACATCCCAGGTTTTTGATTTTTGATTTCAGCAAGCTATCAATGTCTTTTTGACTCCTTAAAAATTTATTCACATAGGAATAAATATATTTGTGATTATTTAAAGTTGTTTCTTGAGTTTAGATAGGCATTGCTGCATGGAGTAAAGCTCTGCAATTATCATATGCAAAATGTTTACTGTGAGGGAAGTGGTCAAAACTCAGGGGCACCCAACGTCAATTTTCGGAAAATATCTGTTCGGAAGACGATTTGAGATCTAGAATTTTCGGAAAATTTCTTGCTTGCCTGCCTCTCCTAGGATTTTTGAACATCTGAAAAATGGTGTAATTGCCCATTTTTAACAGATTTTTACTTTAAAAAGGTCACCTAGAATTTTCGGGAGCCCTTTTTCTGGCTGAAAATTTCGAAAAGGTAAGTTTTGAACGCTATAATTTTCGGATCACTAGACTTTCAGCTAGCAAATCCGAACAGAGGAAAAATTTTTAGGAAATAAAAATATGCCTATACGTTTAAAAATGCTCTGTTTCAGTGGTTTTGAACCATGTTCTCGTTGGGTGCCCCTGAAAACTACTACACTCAAGCAAGACCCACCAAACCACAAAATAGATGGTGGTGTCTGCCTGCACCCCCCTTGCTTAACGTCAAAAGATGGTATCTATATTGCATAGCCACCCCGGCCCTCTGTCCAGCAGTAAAAAATTACAGTGAGATTCAAACCTCACTTTTCTTGTTTGTCTCGTAAATATTAATGCTGACTCTTGCTAGCTGAATATTCCTGTGTCAACTCAAATTTAAAAGCCAATAAAATGTTGTTGGTAATGTTCATGTGATAAGGTCGAAGATAGGTGGTGTCTTTGAGAATCCCCCTACCCCAAAGGTGGGTCCTGTTCAAGTATACTAGTTTTGACCAGTTCCCTAATTGGAACTCAATGGGGCATAAGGGGATTTTTGTGTTTGTTATAACAAATACAAAAATCTCATTGAGTTCCATGCATTTTGATCTTTCTCCCTATTGTAATGAGACTATTTTTATAGGTTTTAAAGGAATCTGGGAAATTAAGTTTTAAAATTCTTAATCTGGAAAATTGTTTCAAGATCCACTGAAGGAGAGTGCTGTTTGGTTGGAGGAGATTGATCCAGATGAATTTCGAGCAAGGTCAGGCTCAGCAAGACCAGTCTCCCCTCAAATAAACACCAGCCAGGACCCTTTAGGAACAGCTGTCGATGTTTTTGGGTATGTTTTTGAAAGTATGTTAATCTGTGCAGAAACAGATAATTAGCTGATTAAAAAATCTCAGAGAATGAAGCTTCAAAGTACCTATAACCTTTAAATTTTTAAAAGGAAAGTTAGAAGATCATTGCAATAATCATTTGCCAGCAAACTTGAAAAAATTCAAGCTTGAATGGGATTCAAACCCATTACTGTGCTGCACTGCTCTACCAACTGAGCTATCAAGTCTGCTCCCAGCTCAACTGACCAGCTCCCACCTGAAAGAAAGAAAGAAAGAAAGAAAGAAAGAAAGAAAGAAAGAAAGAAAGAAAGAAAGAAAGAAAGAAAGAAAGAAAAAAGAAAGATGTACGAGGTTTGTGGCCCCTTAAACCTTTCTTGCCTCAGTGCTACAACTACATGTAATACTGCTACTAACAACGGTGCTATTGCCACTGATACTGCTACTGAAACTGTGACTCCGATTGTGAATTCAATTTTGCAAAAATGCTTATACATGTATATCTAACAAAGGGTTTCCTCCTGTAAAGAACCATTAGTTATTTATGCCAGGCTGCTAGCTATATTGCACTTTTTGTTAGTTTTAATTAGCAATTAAATGTAATCTTTTGCTTCTTCTGGCAAATAGTTAAGGTTTAATGTAGACATTTTAGTTTTTAGTTTGTTTTCCTTAAAGAGCAGTCCTTCTATGGAAGATATTCTCAGTGCTTACTGCAGCCTCACCCAGCTTAAAACAATTTCTACTGCTTACGTACCTTTGTTAGCTACCATTAGACAGTTAAAACATTGTTCAGGATAAAGCATTTTTAAGTATCGGTATTATGTTGATACACTAGAATTTAAGGGGTGCCTTAGATCTGAAATGATACTTTCCCAGTGCCATCCCTATAAATTACAGTATTATTATAAATTTTCCTTTGTGTTAACGTAAGTCTTAATCTGTTGATTGTTTTATTTCTTTTTAACTCAGCTACAAGTTTACAGAGGAACAATTAGAGGATATATATCCTGAAGGTAGATGTATTTTGTGTACAGTAGTTATTTAGAGAGTTTTAATGTTGGATAAGGTAGGTGTGTCATACAGCTTCTCAAATTGACAACACCCCTACCCTGCACCCCTGCTGTGAAAATATGGCTTACATGTGAGCTTTTATATATTCATTGCCAATAGATGAGCTTTGGAATTGGTGTCATCAAAGGTTGGTGGGGTCCCTGTGAAAATACAAGGCACAACAGGAAGGTTTCCATGGCAACCCTGTGAGTGGAAATCAGTCCAAAAAAGAAACTCACTCCCTCTCCAAGGTGCTTGGAGAGAGGAGAGAACCACAAACAGGGGAGCAAGAAACCTCCAATTTGCCCAAGACTCAGACAAGTACCTCATCATTCAAAAATATATAAATATATTATTATTTTTTTTATAGTTACTTTATCACATGTACATGTATAATTCAATACTGTAACAATAATTTTAATGCATTATAAAAGAGAAACAATAAATTAAGGTTAACTAAATAACTAAAAACGTAACTACAAAAACAAGACTGTGATGAATTTTACATTACATAGTAAAAATATTACTGAATGGTTATATAATTACCCAGAGTGTAGCTTGAATCCATTTCTTGTTAAATTCTTTAAATTTGTTGTTTTTTGTCCCTATATATTTTTCTATTTCACATTTAATTTTAACTGTAGGGCTGAAGGCTACTATATTAGGCAGAGTTTGAGTTCTTCTGCAGTCCCATATGTAGATTTTAGCGAGTAACACCAAATAATTAAGTAAGGGGCAGTTTAAAGTAATTATGGCCAGTATAACATCTTACAAAGAGAGAAGATAATATTCCTTTGATAATGCGAAAAAAAATTGTTAAAAATTCTTTCAAAAATTTTGGTTTAGAAATGCTTCGGAATCACATGACGAAGACCAACCCAAGTTAAAAAATTGGTATTTAAAATGTTATATTTTGAAATAATTTCAAATGAGTCACTGTTTGTTGAAATCGAATTGAAGATCGTTTAAATAAACAATATCTGAGTCAAAAAAATGTTGTAAAATAAATGGCTATTATCTCTCTGAATCCCTCTGTTGTTCGATATAATAATTTGCAATTTGTTTATTTTCCTCTGCAAATTCATCACAAAATTTAGACCACCACTGAAGTAACTCAGTGTAAAACGGAGAAGAGAAAGAGTAATCATTAATATCATAGTTGCAATTAAAGAGAAATAGGCCTTCAAAGCATTCTAATATTACCGGTAAGTATTGAAGATAAATTTTTCCAAACTCCATTATTTGCACCAAAGATTTGTATCATCCAAGCTAGTCAAAAGGATTTAATCATACATTCTAAATCAATCATTTTTAAACCACCTTTCTTGTAAACATTTATTAAAGAAAGTCTTGTTACTTTGCCTGCTCCATTCCATAAAACGAAAGGGACTGATATGTAAACGAATTTTGGGATGACTAGGGATTTAATATTCTCACTTTCCCATACAAAGAAAGGCCCCTTGTGGACCAGATGTTGAGACGTTTTTTAGTATTATCCAGCTTTTGTATGAAGTTCTTTTTTTTATAGTAATTTCAAATCATATGAATAAGATACTCCTATGGCTTTAATAGGATCACTAAAGGTTCCAGATGAACTGATCCACATTCCTTCAGTTTTAGAGGGATTTATAGTTAGGCCAGATACAAGTTCTCAAAAACATCTAGCAATTCCAAAAGAGCAAGTGCTGAATTAATAGTTAGTTTTAGCAATCGCAATTCAACAAAATGTTGCGATAAAAGGGATAACAATTGGGAAAGTCTTTGATA
>OX421447.1:28082053-28087053 GCA_949126865.1 Montipora capitata
GTCCCTTTCACTAAGCACATGTTCACTTCCAATGGGGAAATACCAAACACTACACTGAGCACACAGAGGGAACTCCGTGGGGTGACAGTGATAAAATCATCAAAGTAATGCAGCATATCAGGGATCTTGTAAATTTGAATGCTCACTGATATGTACAGTAATGTATTGATTTGTAAGGTGTATATGCCTTTTGGGAAACCTCAAGTGCTTAAGGTGATTCATCAGTATTGGTCAAATTTGCAAAATTGTAAATATGGTGTAAATTGATCATACACGCTAAAACAGTTCTCAAAACATGTGAGAGAAGTTGTGAATGACCCATAATTTGTTGCGAATAGGTGCACGCATACTGAGACCATGGCGAATTTTGTTGTTTCGATCTACGATAATCGAGATAGACAGGTATTATGGTGTTTTGTGAAATGAGCATGGTGAGCTACATTTTTTATTGCATAATTTTGGTGTACAAATTATCCCCTTTCAATTAAAAAAATAAAAAAATAATTTATCGATGGGAAAAAAAGATGTAGCTAAAAACGTATACAAAGCCCCTTACCCAAGGATGTAAATTATGATCTTGAAAACAATGACTCGAGAAACGTTTTGAGTCTGTGTTGTTTCAAGTTGAGTGAAAACATCAGTGTTCCATATGCTTTAGACTTTCTACCTATCAGGTGTTACTTTAAAAATCCTTTCATTTAGCTACCACAAAAATTTAATGTACCCTGAGCCGATGAAAAAACGCACGTGATTAGTATCAGTACAGGCATCAATGGGGCAAGATGGCCCATTCTATCCCTTAAGCAGGCATCAGGTGACATATCTTTTTTGTTGTAGTTCTCAAAACAGAGATTAGTAGGGAACATTCAGGGAAAGTTTCAAGAAAATCGTTCCACAACTTTTTTTTCTGAGGAATCACCTTAATAACTTTCTTCCTCTGAAAAGGAAGGTGGGAGGGGGGAGGTTATTGTTGAATAAACAAGATGCAGCAGCTGTCAACTGAATAGGACACTGAGGAGAGCCATGCCCAAATTTAAGTTCAAATAAGTACAAGAGTATTGCATAATGCAGATCCTGCATAATGCGTGTAATTTATTGACTGAATGGACCTTTGAATTCATAATCGATTTTACAAACTGAATGACTGCATGTAATCCAATCATTGTACATTATTTTCACTACCATGTAACAGTGTCTGATAAATTGTAGAAAATAGAGAAAATTACTTCTAAGTTATTGAATAAAAAAGTTCTTTTTTGTCTCTTTTGATTCTTCGAAAGCTTTTAACTACTAAATTTATACAGCAACCAATATTAATTATTATGTGGCATGAAATTATGTAGTTCTTCTGTTTTCCCATGTACATCTGTACTTGTTTGTTACCTGTGGTGGCTCATCAAACTTGCCATGTTGGAGCTCTTTGTGTTTCTTGCTACAGACGTCTCTGCTCTCCTGAAACAAACTGATTCTCAATGTTTTTTTTTTCCAATCTTTTATCGATACGAATGTATCTGTCACAACCAATAATTATATCTTGACTTGTTTTCAGGTTTATGTAACACCAAATGAAAGTGTAACATGTAGTTCACTTCCTGTCCATGGTGAATTCTACAGTTTAACCCATTTTAAGCCCCGAGGGGGCCCCATTGACGAGTAAAATCGTTTTGCATTAGACCAAGTAAAATCTATAAATGGCACTATTGGTGATTAATAATGGTAATTGAACTGAGTGGAGTGCAATTTGGTCTGAAATCATACATGTGCTTTCAAAATCGAACGAGCGTGCAGTGCGAGTTCAATTTGATATCACAAGTATGATTTCAGACCAAAATTGCGCGACACGAAGTTCAATTGCCACTTTATTACATCTATTTAGAAATCATACAATCATTATTTATAGCTAAAATACAGGATTATAGTCAGTACCAACATTTTATTGATCCAGTTGTGAACAAAAGTTGCAAAATTAGCCATACAATGGTTTTCTTTTTCTTTCATTTTCCTGCAATTTGATTGGTTACCTGAAACAAGCCTTGAAATCTTATTGGATGTTTTGTTTTAGTGTTCCTTTCTCATTGGCTGGGGAAATGGTGCAATTTAGAGCAAAAAATAGTGTGATTTGGGAATAAATCGCACTGCTGAGAGCCAATCAGATTGCAAGGATCAGCAGTGATTTCTAAATGGATGTAATAAAAGTGTTAAGCATCATTATTTATTACTCCTCTGCCCTTGCATTTAAACCCTTTTTCTTTCTCCTTTTGTGAAAGGGAGTGGAGACATTTTGAGTGAGAACTTTCTTCCTGGTTGGTTTCTTTTGGAAAAACACTCGGATACTGAGTGAGTTATTAAATTTATTACTTAATTCATTTAATTATTTATTCTTATTAGTGATTATTAATTTTGTCATTACACAAATAGACCATATTCGTATTCTCAGTATTCTCAGAAAGCTAGCTTCTTTGTGGTTGGTTATGGGAGGTGGTCCCCAACCTTGACGCAAGTGGCTTGGTGTAATTTCAAATAAATTCATGAGAATGAAACAGATGGAAATAATTATGGGTAAAATCAGTGAAGGGAAGGGGTGATAGGGTGAGGAAAAGTATACAGAACTGAGGCCAGCTGGTTGAGCAGCAGGCTGCCATACGGGAGGTCATGAGTTTGACTCTGGCTGGACCAACACTCAGGGTCTTAAAATAACTGAGGAGAAGGTGCTGCCTTTGTAATTACACCAGAAAATGGTTAGACTTTCAAGTCTTCTCGAATGAGGCCTATAAACTGTAGGCCCTATCTGACAATCTTTCCCGTGAATCAACACTGTGGGGCGTTAAAAAACCCAAACACTGTTCATGAAGAGTACGGGCAAGACCCCAGGTGTTGTGTCAGTCTGTCATTCTTTCAGGTACATGCGTGGGTTGGGTGGGTGAGATCAAATACAAGCTTTTTTATCTTCATTTATTTTAAATTTTTTTATATGCTTTAATGATCTTTAAACAACCACTCACAATAATTTTCCTTTTACTAGTCACTTAATTAAAATAGACTTACAGGTAGCTTAATTGCAAGTACAGAATATTGCTTTATTACTGGGTTGCCAGTATGGCAAACCCAGTCGGGGTCTGCGTTTTCATTTGTTTGTTTTATCTTTTTTATTTTATTTATTTATTTTTTTTCGTATCGGTAAAAGTCTTGCCTGTCACTCCCCTGCTAAGTGGTGTCTTTGTGCATAGAGCCTTCTGCGCGTATTTTCTTAGGATCGACAGGGTAGTGGGAATTGCGTAGATTTCTCTGGTGGACACAGTAGAACGATTAACTTAATCAGCAATGGCGTCGAAATTCATGTAATGCAAATGGCGTTTTAGTGGATCTTTGAACAAAATATACCCTTATGAAGCTCAATAATGGCAAGTCAATTGGATACTGAACAAGACAGGTGGTGGAATCGTAAAAGCGACGAGTAATGGACTTCGACAACAATCTGTCGCCCGTCGAGCTGAAATCAAAGTGAGCTGCATTTCTAATTTTTTACCAAGTGTGCTGTTATGTAGAACACTGAAACCAAATGGAACATTCTCTGGTAACTTATGGGTTTAACAAAGACAGAGAACGAATCGAACACCTTAAGTGGATCTGTGATCAACTCTGCACAGTCTTCAGGTAAAAAAAAAAATTGGAAATGTGACAGCCAAGAATTATTTGAAAGAAAGCTTGTCGTCTATTTTGTGCTTCATTATTCAAGGAAAAGGTTCTTTGTGGAAACGGTTTGATCCTGAAATTTTAGTTTGTTGTAATATTGCGCATATTTGACACGACTGAGTTTTTTTCTCTTCAGGCACGAAATGAAATAGGAAGGGGTTTTTGCCTCTACTAGCAAATATGTTGTTTGTTTCAAAAAATTGTTCGCTGGAAAAGGTGGCCTTTATGAATTCATCATGTTTTATAATATGCGAGCTTAAGTGGACAGTTTTTATGGCAATAGTAAAGCATTTTCGTGTCAAAATGACGTTAGCGTCTTTCTGTTGTGCTAACTTAATTAAATATAAATATACATTCTGCCTCATGAGTTTGTTATTCTCGTTAACCAGCAATGGCGTCGAAAGTCATTGCAACGCGAATGGTGTTTTAGTGCATCTTATGTTGTTTGTTTCAAGTAAATGTTTCGCTGGAAAAGGATTCTGTGATATTTTCTGCCTTTGTGAATTATAATATCGTGTTGTTTATTGAGCTTAAGGTTGAAATGTGATACCGGAGGATATTTTTAGTATTGTGTGGTTCCAGAAAATATCCATACCCCTCCCACGGAGGGTTACGGAAATTCCGAGGGGTAGAGGGGTCTGAAAGAGGCAAATTTCCGAAGGGGAGGGGGGTACATAAAGATCTTTTTTTTCCAGAGGGTTTGAAATGCGATCGCATAAACACTTACGAACTTTTCCAATTGATTCTTCAAGGTAACCAAGAAAACTGGAAAATTCTATCCGTTGAAATAAACATAAGATTCCTTCTCATATATTTTCCACTATTATTCCGCCGCCAGACGACACAGATAGCACTGAGAAACTCTCCTGAGCAGCACGTTCGACGTGAAGTAAAAAAAAAAAGGCCGACTTTTAAAGATCTTTAAAGCTTGTTTTTAGCTTGAACGCATCTGTTGCTTTTTCAGATGGCATTATTTGTGCAGTCAGTTGATTGAGATCATTTGTTTATACTCATGTTATTCCTGTTCAGTACAAAATTCCCGCGAATTTGGAACCTTCGATAACCAGGTTATGAAATAGTTTCATCGTTATCCGTGTAGTTACGAGTTTGTAAATGTTAGCAAAGTCGATAATTTCAGTGCCATAATTTTGTCCTGCCGTATTTGTAGCCGTCGACGGCAATAAGAGACAGCGAAGGTTTCATTTGGTTGTTTAGTTACCGGATTTAACTTGAAAAGTATGTTTCACACATGAAATGTGAGACCAGTTGAAAAATCCTAAGGAATAAAAAATGTAGTGTCATTTACA
>OX421447.1:28094553-28099553 GCA_949126865.1 Montipora capitata
ATGGGTGGATATATTATCGGAAGGCCTATGATATAGTGCCGCATTTGTGGATTGTTGAAATGTTAAAAACAGTAAAGGTGGCTGACAACTTGAAAGGTTTATGTAAAAATATTGAAGGGCCGCAGCCCGGGTGAAGAAGAAACAATCTCTGGCTAAAATGATTGAAAAACTACGAGCTTTCGACTACCCGAACTGCAGTCTTCGACGGGTAAAATGAATGATAATGAATTGTATTGCCCAGGTAACGGGCAACAATATTGTTATCTGCGTTAGGTGTCACTCTGGTATGCCACACTTCTAATGTTTTTCTGGTTCTAAAAGTACTGTTACCTGGGCAATACAACATTCTTTTTAACAAACAGTCATTACCATTTACATTTTTACTATTTTGCAATTCATTCATTTTACCCGTCGAAAACTGCAGTTCTTGAATTCCCCGCACCCAAAAAACTGACAACCAGAAATGCGGTGCGGGATAAGCAGACAACTCATAGCCCATTTATTGAACTAGCCAACCAGTCACAAAACAAAAAGAACTGTTTACACTGTTCAGACACCAAAAAATCAAACAAACTGTAAACGTTTGATTCGGCCAAAGTAAATGAACAAACAAAAAACCACTTATAATAACTATCAATCATCAGGAAAACAGAACTAAAATCGTTACCATGAAATGGATTACTGGATTTCAGTCAAAAAATAAAAAGAACAAAATTTAACTGTCTGCTTGTAAAAAATCCACAATGAAACTTGTTTACTGTTCAGCGAATATATACTTGCTACTTTACATATCACACCTTCCTGTCATAACCTCATGCCGGCACTTAAAACACACTGCCAACAAATGCGCCCGTGCTTGGGAATTCAAGAAACCATTTATCTTTTGTTTCATTACGCTTCGCTGCATTCAGGCAAAGATAAATGAACAATTCGGGCAATCAAAAGCTCGTAGTTTTTTAATCATTTTAGCCAGAGATAGTTTTTTAAATTTCAACTTGAAAGGTTTGTTGTGGGTAGTATAAGTGATTGGTTAACTCTGTTGTCATCAAATAGGGAAGTGTTGGTGAAGTGGGGATCAAACATGGTTATTTGTTCTTGCGATTTTCTCTTTCACCATGTTGTTGAAAAGGAAGAACACTGGGTACAAGCTTAGGAAGGATCGAAGATTGATCAGCCTATTTTTTTTTTTTTTTATGGATGATTTGGAGCTGTACGGAAGGTCTGAAGAGGAGCTGGAGAGTTCGATTAATGTTGTGTGGGTTTTTTACAGGACATAAGGATAAAGTTTGGGCTCAGGACCAGTGTGCAGTGTTGGTATTGAAGCAGGCGTTGAAG
This sequence comes from Montipora capitata, assembly GCA_949126865.1. Taxonomy (NCBI): domain Eukaryota; kingdom Metazoa; phylum Cnidaria; class Anthozoa; order Scleractinia; family Acroporidae; genus Montipora; species Montipora capitata. The sequence continues at coordinate 28,095,889 of OX421447.1, forward strand.
GTTTTTTGTGAAGGAATTGTGTTGCTTGATGGTCAGGTGATGGGTGAGGTTGACGAGAATGGGTTTAAGTTCTTGGGTGTGTTTGAGGTTATGGATATAATGCAGAAGGAGATCAAAGAAGAAGTCAAGCAGGAGTATTTGAGGAGGGTGAAACTGGTGATTGAGGTTTTGTTTTGGTGATGAATACGTGGGCTATAGGTGTGATGAGGTACAGTCCAGGGATTTTACACTGGAGTGATAAGGAACTAAGGATGATGGATGTGAAGATGAGGAAGAGTTGATGATGTTTGGGGCGTGGCACGAAAAGGGGAGTGTATTGAGGTTGTACATGAAGAGGAAGGAGGTGGAAGGGGATTGAGCAGTGTGTGTAATGTACTTTTCTGACTCCTTATTTTGAATTCTTGTGTGAAATGAGCATGCTATGTCAATTAATATTGTAATCCGTACCCTTTTTTGAACCACTGCTAACAATATTATTGTTGACATTATATTATTATTGTTATTATTATTATTATAATTATTGTTGTTGTTGTTATTATTAAGAGAGATTTGTTTAAAGTTTAACATAAAACCACAAATTAAATAGAATGGGTAGTGTCCGTGGTGTAGTGACAGAGAATTCTTAAAGTACCTTCACCATTGCTTACCATAAAGGAGCTCTTCAAAAAATGAATAGTTCCATTCATAAATATTGTATTATTATCATTGTACATCTTTATTCTGCAGGGAGAATATGAGATGGTAATAAGTGATTATGGAAGAGCAAAGTCATTATTTGCAGGAACAGACATTAAAATTTTTAAAAGAGGTGCAATTTATGAACATTTCATTAATTTTGTTCCTCTATCTAATTAATAAATTTGCTATTTTGGTTTTAAGTTTCATTGGTCGAATGTTGATGGTATAACTGGTCTTTTTATCATGTTTGTGACTGATTGAAATTAAAATCTCTCATTTGATCAAAAACTTAAGTACGATAAATTAGACCGTGGGGTAATCCAGGAGTGAGTACATGTTTGTACATGTCAGTTTTTGGTCATTCCTTTGTTTTCTCTGTAATATCATGTCTCTTTGTCAATAATATTGTAAGACATTTTTTTAGCTTTCCCCCACCTCAGTGAGTTGAGACTCTCTTCTAAAAGTATATAGGAGCCTTGTGAGGTCTAGGATATTAAAATAGGTTTAGCCATGACCATAACATTGTCCTGCTATACTTCTACGACTAAAATTTGTTGAAATGGACATTGTTGCTGTGGCAGCTGAGCTTCTGAGCTCCGTTGTAGAGCATCTCAACTAGTGATCAGAAAGTTGATTTATCTGTCTCATTTTTTCAAGTACCGGTATCCCCAAAGTTAAAATAGCTGCACATTTCTTCATATGTGAATAGTTGTAGTAGACTTAAGTCTTATTCATTACAAAGTTAGTTGTTGTTTGTTTCTCTGTTCTGTAATGCATGGTTTGTGTTCTAAAACACTGCTTTTCTTACAGTACTACAAGAAGTTGAAGCAAAGATAGAAGGCTTCCGGCAACATCTCAAACAAAAACTAGCTGAACTGCCATCACCATTGGAAGACCAGAAGAAGCTTATCAGGTACTCTAAACGAAAGCCTCTGGAACTTTTTATGAACTTTTTTGGACAAAATGTAATGCATGTTGGACAAGTTATCTTGATATTCCTTTGTTCAGGTATCTTGTAGATTTGGACTACCAAGGGGACCCTGCTTGGGAGTGCATTGTTAATCAGAAGGACTGGCTTCACAAATTACTTACTTGCTGCCAGGATGATCATAAAGCTAAGGGTGAGTGTCTGACCAATAAATTTATTATGTAGCAGACAAGCTTAGTAAAGGACTTTTACCGCCTAATCCCAGCCAAAATGGATTGACGGAGCGCTACTGAGCATCCCTTATTGCCAAGTGGTCCTTCTCCTCCCAATTTCTTCTTTTTCGGGTGCCTGATTTCCCAGATTTTAAATTCTTCAAAATTTCTCTTTACTGCAATCACAACTCTTGATCCCCTTTTTCAAAAATCACTTTTTAGCAGGTAAGAAGAGTGTCTTTTAATGTATAAATTTATAACTTCTTTTCGTCATAGACTCTGTTGCTTTACTTCAAGTTGATGCATCCAAGGTTGATTTAGATATCAGAGCCTCGAGAAGTGTCAGCTCCTTGGGTTTGTAAACTTACTTGAGATGCTGTATGTTGTGACAGCAAACCATAATGTTTGGTGCTGTTTGCTGCAATAGTGATCATGGGAACGTCCAAATTCACTTGAAACTCCGTTGCCCAATCACCATGAAATACTTTGACCTATTTTATCAGCGGAGTTGATAATGTAAATTGACCACCGTACAGGGATTCTAAAAGCTAACGTTTCGAGCGTTAGCCCTTCTTCAGAGAGAATCGAGGAATTATGAGTTGTGTGTAGTTTTTATACTGGAGTAGAGCTACGCTATTGGTGGTAACATGGCAACGTGAAAAATAGGAGTACATTAGTTATTAAACTAAAAAGTTGCCTTCGTTTTTGTCGCGTTCGAATGAAATTTTGGAGGTTGCGAAAAGATTCTACCAGTCTCGGGATCATTTTGGAGTAATTTAAAGTTATTAAGAATGATACTTTGGACTGCGTGATTATGAGGATGGAAAGTGAGGGTGAATGGAATTCTGTCATTCTTATCTTTTTGTGACGTTTGTAGTGCTGACTGTCGATCAAATTGTTGGGCACGATTGTGGCCCGCTTTGACCGCAGAGACAAGATAGCCACGTTTTTCGAAAAACTGGCACATCTCCTCTGATTTGCTGGAAAAGTCGGAGTCATCACTACATAGACGTGGAAGTCTAAGAAATTAAGAATAAGGAAAGGAGTTCTTGACATGTGATGGATGTGACGATGAATACAACAAAGAACTGTGTGAATCTGTAGGTTTGTAGTGCACACGGTTACACAAAACGTTGCCACTGATAGGAACTTTGATATGTAGGAAAGCCAATGAAGTTTCCGAAATTTCCCAGGTATATTTAAGAGCCGGATAAAAGGAATTAACGCAGGTTATTTATTGATCGCCGATGCAGTCGTCAATGTAGCGGCCGTAGAGTTCAGGTTTGGGGCCGTTGTACTGATTAATTTTACTGATTAAAACCCTTTGACGCCCAAACTGGCCTAAACAGGCCGTCTAACTCCAGACGATTTTACTGGTTAATGGGGAACCCCTGGGAGTCAATGGGTTAATCACTCACTGAAAAAATGTCCCCATTAATTGCACTGATTTTTTAAATCAGTACAACGGCCTCAAACCTGAACTCTACGACCGCTACATTGACGACTGCATCGGCGCTGTTTCATCCAGCAAAGAAGAACTCGATCATCGTTACATCCATCACATGTCAAGAACTCCATTCCTTATTCTTAATTTCTTAGACTTCCACGTCTATGTAGTGATGAGTCCGATTTTTCCAGCAAATCAGGGGAGATGTGCCAGTTTTTCGAAAAACGTGGTTATCCTGTCTCTGTGGTCAAAGCGGGCCATCATATCGCCCAACAATTTGATCGACAGTCATCACTACAAACGTCACAAAAAGATCATGAGAATGACAGAATTCCATTCACCCTCACTTTCCATCCTCGTAGTCACGCAGTCCAAAGTATCATTCTTAATAACTTTAAAT
>OX421447.1:28112053-28144553 GCA_949126865.1 Montipora capitata
TTCCTACTTCATTTTGATGCTGTTTTATCTCACTTTAGGCGTTTAATGAGTGCCTCCATCATTTGGCTTTCCAACCTGATCAAGAGTCAGACAAAGTCTCCTTGTAAGTTGTTCTTGCTCGTTTTACTAATTATTATTCTTTTTTCCAATAGCCAAAAAGGATTAAGAGTTTTACATTTTACAAAAATAATGCATCGAGCTATTTGAACGCGGTTAAGGTTATCAGTGAGGTTTTCTTCTGCAACGAAATCCCTTCACCATTAGCTAACCCTTTCGCAATGATTGTATATGATCCCAAACGCTTATTCTCAGTATTTGACAAGCTTCTTCATCGTAAAACTGAACCTAAACTACCTGATTCTGTGGCTGATGAGTCCCTAGCAAATGCGTTTGGTGATTATTTTATTGAAAGGTCACCACAATACGCGAAGAGTTGCAGGAAAAAAGGGGGTACTACAGACCACGCCCAAGTAGAGCAACTGTACAGTGGCTCGGAGTTTAATCACTTCAAGTCAGTATCATGTGATGAACTGCCTGATCTGGTTTCCAGATCGAGTTTGAAGTCCTGCATGTTAGATCCGATACCCACGTCAGTCCTCAAAAACTGTTTTGATCTTCTCCTCCCGAGCCATTGTCAGGCCATCTCTCAAGAAACCATCACTTGATTGCCAACTATACAAGAATCACAGACCTATATCTCCAACCTGATGTTCCTCTCCAAGTGCTGCGAGAAGGTAGCCGCGAGTCAATTCATTTCCCATCTACGAGAAAACAAACTTGAAGAAATTTTCCAGTCTGCTTATAAAGTGGGCCATAGCACTGAATCAGCACTGTTGTGAGTGCATTACGATGTGTTATGTGCACTGGACGATGAAAGGTGTGTGATGTTGATACTGTTGGACCTGTCAGCAGCGTTCGACACATTGGAACACGGCATCCTACTATCGCGTCTCTCCCAGTGCGTTGGTGTGCAGGACTCTGCCTACACTTGGTTTGAGTCTTACCTGTCCAGTCGCTCACAGTTCGTGCAAATCAGAGATACCTGTTCTTCTGATCGTCAACTGACCTGCGGTTTTCCCCAGGGGTCTGTGTTGGGCCCAATCCTATACTTGGTCTATACCTTCCTCTCAGAACTATCCTGCGTCGCCATGGTGTCGGGTTTCACATGTACGCGGACGACACTCGACTGTACCTTAGCATGAAGACCACTAAAGTGGAGGACGTTGTGTCTGCGTGCACTAGGGTTGAAGTTTGTTTGTGTGAGCTGAACAAATGGATGCTCTTGAACAATCTCCAGTTAAACAATGATAAGCTCCTGGTTCTGCAAGCCAAACATCGCCCTAAGACAACATTACATTCAATTACTGTGGGTGATGCTACTGTGGAGCCCACATCTAGTGCACGGAACATTGGCATGGTCTTCGATGGTACCATGAGTTTCGAGGAACATGTCATTAAACTATCCAAGACTGCTTTTTTTCCACATCAGGAACATAAGTCGCATTCGCCCATGCCTTAGCATTGCCTCTACCAAAACACCAATGCATGCATCTGTAACGTCTCGCTTAGATTACTGTAATGCGCTTCTCTATGGCCTGCCTACCTGATTGTCTTATTCAAAGACTACAATATGTTATGAACGCGGCGGCCAAAGTTATCACTTGTAAGCGAAAGTTTGATCATGTCGCACCACTACTTATGGAGCTACACTGGCTCCCCATACGTCAGCGTAGTGTTTTTAATATCTTATTGTACACCTTTAAGGCACTCCATGGTGAGACTCCAACTACCTGACTGAGCTCATCAGTCCTTATGTTCCTAGACGAGTTCTTAGGTCTGCTGACCAACGTCTGCTGGAGCAGCCATCGCACAAACTCAAATCGATTGGCTTGAGGGCTTTCTCAGTGTGCGCGCCGTACCTCTGGAATTCCCTTCCATCTGAGATTAAAAGCAGCGCATCTGTCCCTATTTTTAAAGCTAAGCTTAAGGCCTATCATTTCTTTTTCGGCCAGCCTACTTTTAGCTTTTTGACTTTTCCGATTTTTAGGACTTTTAGACTTGACTTTTTTCGATTTTTAGGTTTTTTATATTGCTATATTTGTAGTTTTTAGTGTATAGATTATAATTTATTTCACACTGTAAAGCGCATTTGGGCATTAGGAAAATGCGCTATAGAAGTTTAAATTTATTATTATTATTATTATTATTATTATTATTATTAGTAGTAGTAGTAGTAGTAGTAGTAGTAGTAGTAGTAGTAGTAGTAGTAGTAGTAGTAGTATCCTCTTACTGTGAGGAAATACACTGCTCTGTTTTGTCAATAGATCTGGTCCTCAAGAGGGCACCGCTTCCATTGGCTCCCAGGATCACTACGAGAGATCATCCGTGTCAACAATGGAGGACAACACTCCTGTCATCGTGAGACATTTCTTCACCTATTAGCACCATATAAACAGAGTTAGCATGTTATTTGCTCTCCTTGTCCAACCAAAAGATACGGGGTCTTTTGCCGTAATTCCTTAATTTTAATTAAAACACGGATTATTATTATTATTATTATTATTATTATTATTATTATTATTATTATTATTATTTAGTCCTTTTAAACAATTCAAATTTGAAACCAGAACTACCATGGTAAAGTTCATAATGGTCAAAGACATTGACGATTTCTAGCATTCCTGGCAGTTACTTTACCTTTGATTTTCATGAATCATGTATTATTTGCGTTGTCCTTCCTCAGGATGAAAGGCTGTTGATTGTGCTCAACAATTGTCGTTATGTGCGAAGTCATGTGCTGCCCAAACTGGTAGAGAGCTTTAGAAACAACGACTATCCTATTAGTGACAAGCTAAAGAAGGTACTTTTCATGATAACCCATCATCCTGTGTGCTTAAGTTTTCCCAAAATTTTTGTTGTTTGGAAATCTTAATGGAATCCGCGTGAACGTGGGCCCATTGCCTGTTGATGGACAGATTTTGCGGACTTCAAAGATGTTTTAATTTGAAGACTGTAAAAAGTTGCTGTATTAGCGATACCTTTGACAATTGACTTTTTTTTAGGGCTGTAATATTGTGGCTTCTATTATTGCAGGAAACAAATTGAGGAAGCGATTACTGGTTTGACACCATAAACACACAACTTAGAAATGAACTATTGTCCGCGTTAAAACAATGACAGTTAACTTTTTTGTGATAGCAGCGCACCCTTCTGTAACAAAAAAGGGTGATGACTCGGCTGTTTGTTCGGCATGCACTACAATCTCCTTGCTTCGCCAAGAAATAACAATCAGTCTTCTTTTTAATAGTTTGTTGGATTATCGTCGCTTCTTCCAAGTTTAAGTTTTAGCATGTTCTGTTTGCTTTTTAATTCGTAATCGTTATAACGTAGGATCTCACCAGCGACTTGATTGATTTGGAAGGCAAGATCTTTGACGCATTTATTGAGCAGAAAGCCGAGCCACTGATAGCATTTGTGGAGCCTGGCATGACAATCTGTGACTTTAAATGGTACAGTTGTCTTCCACCCAAAGGTAAACACTTTTTAAGGATCAAACTTTGTTTGTTAGCGGGTCGGATGTGGTTTACCATCAAATGTGCACTGCTTGAATATAGAGACTCCTCCTCTCTTTTCACATGTTTATACTTGAGCTCGCAAAAACGTGCATCTTCGATATGACGGACGTCACATCCTGGTTGATCTTAACTCCAAAAACAGTCAGATTGTAACTTCAAGTAAAGAAACATCATGCATGCATTGGTCTTTGAATTATTTCTTCGAGTAACGAGGTAACAAGACAACCACTGTTCCCCTTGTTCAATTTCGCAGATGTACGCAGTTATGTCAAAGCGGTCGTCATGAACTTGGTTACGGTGCACGCACAGGTTAGTGTTAAATCTCACTCCTGCAGTATCTTGCTCCTCTTGTATCTTTCCTTTTAACCAATTATTCCAAATTCAATCTTCAAGACCTCGTGTTCCATGCAATATTTATTCTCTAGATGACGGATTTGCTCTTGCACCAGGTTTTTGCTGTGTCAGAAGAGTTGCTGACTCAAGTGCTATCCCGTTTGACAGACATGTTAGCTTGTGAATTTTGCAAGCAGATATCTGCAGTCCAAACATTCAACTCGGCAGGTGCAGTCACGGTAAGCACTTCATAATTCTGACAGTATTATCGACTTCATCTTTAGAGCTTTTTGAAGTTGTACATTTTCTCCCCGGTTTGATTGCTTTTTGGCTTTATGATTTGAAATCGTAATCTGTAGTATGAAATGTGTTGTGTCCTTATTTTCACCTCACCTGAGTAGGCAATTTTCGAACGGTTTCTTTTTTTCACCCTTCCTTGTAGATCAGTATACAGCTGGACTTTCACTGAAGTAGTTGTTAGTATATTATATAATTGTATGATGTTGATTTTGATTAAGGCCCATTTGGAAGCCCGAGCAATCCAGCAAGCATTGACTGCATACCTCACCCAACACACAAGGTATTTAGCCAGAAGGACGCGATTGGTAGAACGTAACTCGGAACTTTTTCAAACGGTCAATGTAGATTTATTACTGGGTTGCCAGTATGGCAATCCCAGTCAGAAAATCGGTAAAATTTCTGTTACTGGGTTGCCAAACCCAGTCGGAATCTGCATTTCATTTCTCTGTTTTTTATTATTTTTTATTTTTTTCCGTGTCATGAAACGTCTTTCCTGTCCCTCTCTTGCTAAGTAATGTCTTTGTGTGTAGAGTCTTCTGTGCGTATGTTTGGTAGGTTTGATGGGGGTGTTATAAATGCATAGATTTTATCCGGTGGACACAGTAGAACATTTAATTAACCTGCAATGGCATCGAAAGTCATTGTAACGTGAATGGCGTTTTAGTGCGTCTTTAAACAAAATATACCCTTATGGAGCTCAAGAATGGAACGTCAATTGGATAAACAAGACAGACGGTGAAAAATAAATATCTGGAATCTTAAAAGGGACGAGTAATGGACGTCGACAACAATCTTTCGTCCGTCGAGCCGTAATCGAAGTGAGCTGTATTTCTAATATTGTATAATGGTGTGGGGTTGTGTACAACACTGAAACCAAATGGAAAATTCTCTGGTAACTTATGGGTTCAACAAAGACAGAGAAGGAATCAAACACCTTAAGTGGATCTGCGATCTGTGTTGTCTGGCTATTTGTATTTATTTGTACTCTACTCTTCACAGTCTTCCGGTAACAGTTGGAAATTTCACTAATTCTTATTATATTTATTTTGTGCTCAACTCTGCGCAGTCTTCAGGTAAAAAAAAAATAATTGGAAATGTGACAGCCAAGAATTATTTGAAAGAAAGCTCGTGAAATTTATTTTGTTGCGTATGGCAGTTTGACACGATTGGGTTTCATGTGTTCACGCACGCAGTGAAATAGGAAAGGAGTTTTTTGCCTCTAATAGCAAATATGTTGTTTTTTTCAACAATTTTTTTTGCTGGAAAAGGTTTTTGCGAAACATTTCGCCCCCTGTGAGTGAATTCATCATGTTGTGTAATATCCGAGCTTAACAAATTTGCATACGTGGGTTGAAATGTGATACGCGAGGAATTTTTTCTTTCTGACAAATGATTAATAGGAAGCCAAGTTTTTAACTTCAGAAAAAGATCTCTTTTGTCACTATGGTATAAAATGAAGTTTATTTGGGAAGCCAACAATATTTCTTTAAGTTCATGGTTAATCCAATTTATTGCTACTACTTACCAGTGCGAAGATTGTGTACGTGCTTTTTGCGAATTTTGAGTGTTATGAAATTACATGAATTGCGTGACGTAGCTCCTTTGTCACGAAGATTTTTCAACAATATATCGCTTCACTCTAACCCAAAAACATTGAGATGGTAAAAAACTTCATATTTATTAACCATTTCTTTTGCTTTGTGCTTGTCTGCGTTGTGATTTGCGATAATTCGCAAGTCTGTTTTTGTTTCTCACAGCACAGGTACCCCAAGCTAACGATGTAATTTGAACATCACGATCAGCTAAGATTATAAGCGTTTGTATGGGAATTTGAAAACGTGTTTAGGAGTCGAAAATAAAGAACATGAATCGAACAAAAATGCCTCACCTTGTCTTCTCGATACCTTACCAGTGTTTTTGTGGCGTACTTTGGCCATTTTTAGCGCTATTGGCTATTTGGCCATTTCAGCGCAGCGCTAGCTGTCACGAAGCCGTGGAAAAACACCTTACCGGCCGAGCCCAAGGTTCAAATTTGTTACCCACAGGGTGGCTGACGAGGCTTTAGTCTCAGTGACAGGTGCAACGTGAGGCCCTTCTCAGGAAAATACTGAGCTGTCACGCAGATACGGACGAAGCAAACAAAACATAAACATTCACTTTGTTTTACAGTGTACCTGTCACTGACATCGTTGCCTGGGTAATAAATTTGAACCTTGGGCCGGTCGGTAACGTCTTTTCCAACGGCCGTGCACGGAACTTCGTGGCAAAGCATCGTCGACGATCGGCAGGTACAAAACAGATCCGATAGAGAAAGGCATTAGTTAGAGGAGGATTTTAACATGCATCTGGAGGCAACCTGAGCGTTGGGAGTAAATTAACGGCTGATTTCCTTCGGTGGTTATGCGAGACCGCCGCCAGCAAGTAACCAACCTTGGGAAATTATTTATATTGGAGAGCAACTATAGAATTAAAACTACCTAGAATCGCGCTGAAACGGCCAGAAATGCTAAGAACATACCATAAATGAGACAACGAGGCAAGGTAAGAAGTTCTGATGTATTTTTATTTCAATTTTAATGCCCTAAATAACGATCGCTAAATTCCCCATACAGACCCTCATAAACAGTTTATGTAACGCAACAACGATTATCCGTGAGCTTGAGGTACCTCTGCTCATAGATGTTTAGATTTTCAATTACATGGCTGCTCAACCTCGCGATTGTGTAAATAGTTCACCCTGAAGTCAAAATACCGTAGATACGTTTCTCAGGAACCCGACAAAGAAGGCTTCCTGACCCGACAGATGAAAAGTAAATATTCAGTTAAATACTAGCAGTAATCAAAGATTATGAGAGTGCATTGGACGCCGTCTCTTAAATATATAATTTCACTAGATGACTTTCAGCCTTTGTCTATTGGTAAAATCCACATTTTTCATCCCTATATCGTGTCAAAGTCCATGCCAGTTTAGGAGGCCCCCTGTACAAACTACGATTTGTTGACACGCTGACTCGCAAAGAAAAATTACGTTTATAGTCTTCCTGAAAGAAAATTCGCCCTGAGCGGGATTTGAACCCACGTTACTAGTCGGATGTGATAACCACGACACGGGCGAATTTTCTTTCAAACATTTATTCAGTTAACAATATGACTATTTGGGGTGTACGGGGTCAGGGTTTCTCTCATAATTATACTCTTCATACACAAATAAAATTAGCTTGTATCCCTTGTGAATCCTTCCTAGTCATCCGCTAAGTTGACTACGGTCGTGTATCATTAACGTGATCCTTAGTTGGGTTTCAAGTGGAGTTATAGGCTCCCCTACATTGTCACCTTGAAGGAAAATTTGCCGGGAGTCCCACGGGTTCAAATCCCGCTCAGGGCGAATTTCCTCTCAAATATTTATTCAGTTTTATATATCAGTGCAGTGCTGATGTCTAGGATGAAGGTTAAGATTAAAAAGCCACCCCAAATGCCCCATATATATATGAGGCCCAGAAGGCAAATTACAGATAAAAAATAATGTAACATAATTTTAAGCGGGACAAGAATGTAGTGATAGCAACGACTATTACAAATGGCAGCAAACTTGTTCTTCGTTTATATAACGTTAACGAGACCTACTTCATTTTGGAGCAGTTATTCTTTTGACTTTTGCACGGCTTAGCGAAACTAGAAAGGTCATTAGCATAAAAACGAAAGAATCGTTTATATTCTCGATCACAATAATGGTTTCCCTGTTGGCAGAGATCTCTTTTCGTTTGCGTTCCCTGTGCTGTTGATTACGGGAAAAGAGACCTCTGCCGTGGGTTGAAACTCACTTTGATTCAACCTCCGTCCACGACCTTGGACGGCACTCTTCAAACCGCATGCTCCATGATATGCCTGCTGTCCCGCGCATTCCTTTACAGTATTTCCGCTGTTGTTAAGTGAGCCCACACAAAGTGAAGTATCACGTGAGGATTCGGTCGCTAAGTAACCACCTCTCAACACAATGAGTTTCGACGCATGGCCGAGGTCTGTTTTCCCGTACTCGTCAACCCTCCGTCAACCCAGGAAAAGCAAAAAGAAAACAGACCTCTGCTAGCAGGAAAAATAATGGTGGATGTGGATGACACCTTTCTGCATCCCTAGCCTTTCAAATTTGTCATTTTTTGTGGAGAGTCAGGTTTTCCCTAATTAGAGTTACTTTAGATGCTTGAACCATGGAGAGATCATTTAATTTCTACCTTCTTGATGCATTATTGTTCTAGGGAGTTATTCCAAGCCACATTTAGTAAGGTACCAGCCATAACCAAGGATTCTGATAAGAGGTAAGTTCTTTTTCGCCTTTAATTGACTAAAAAGGTCGATCCAGATTTATCCTTGTTCTTTACTTCTGTGTTACGCTGCCCCTCCCCCTCCTTACCCACCACCCTATGCCTCTTGATTGTTATGCCTTGTCATTAAAAAGGTACCAAAATCTTTCATTGATTTCAGATTGATAGAAGCTTTGATGACGACATTTAAACGACGCATGCGTCTTCAGTTACTTTGCTTCCAAGTCGACATGGAGGAACTTTAGCAAAACACATCAGCTATTACTGAATTTTTCGACGATGAACCAAAAAAAACAAGCGAATCTTTTCAGTTTCTTTGAATCTTACTTTTTCCTTATATTATGTAATCCATTACTTTTCTGCTTTCATTAAACTGAGTCCTTCGTTGTCACTGAGATATATTATCTTAATCATCACACTCCCTTTACCAAATACAAGAAAATTCACTGTGAAGACAAGGGAAGTTTGTCTAAAATGATAACAACAAATTTAGTATGATTGAGTTCAGCATTTGAGTGACTGTTGCGGAACTTATTATCCGGTGTCCTGATGGACTCGGTAAGCAAGATCTCATGAGTGAACCACAGGCAGACAACCCTAAGGATGCGAGAGCGCGTGACGTCACGTTATTTTGAGACGGTTGTAACGGCCGATTCAACTAATCGAGGAAAATGTTCCATAAAAAACTGCAAATCGCGATGTTTTTCAAATCGTTTTCAATTCAAATGGTTAAGCGATCCAAACTGTAGCTGGGTAAAAGAATTTAAAGGCGACAAGCGCAAGGCTATGTGTTGTGTTTGTAAAAAGGTAATCAACATTGAACGCATGGGAGAAAGCACGCTGAAGTCTCACATGAAAGGCGATAAACATAAAATGAACACTTGTACAACTTCAAGTTTAACTCAGTCTTCGCTGGTCGGTACATTTTTACCCAAAGAAGTTACTTCAAGTTGTGATGTAAGGTCAGAATCGGGTTTCAGTCGTGCAGAAGCGAATAATGCTCAGAAAGGCAGCCAAAGATAACGCAAATTGAAAGGCTGCTGAAACATCATCATCATCATCAGTAACAGTTTTTATGACTGCGTGACAATATGATTTTTCTATCTTCAAATACTATTTCTGTACCCAGATGCAACTTCAAGTCATGGCCAGTGACTGTTGTCCTTTTAAAAAGTGTTATTACAAATTATTACAGTATAAAATAATGTGATCAACCGTGGCTGGTCTATTTAAAATTCGCAAATGACTCCATTGAGTGGGACCAAGAATGTCAGTTTAAAGAATAAATTTTATTCCTTGAAAACTGTAATTTGTCCTTGAAAAGTCCTTGAATTTCGTTTGCCTTACGTTGTACGAACCATGTCCTGCTGCAACGTTCAAAAAAGAAGGAAACTGAAAGATATGAGGAAAGTAACAATTTCATAAAGTACTCTGAAATACAAACTCCGGATTTGTTTGTACAGATTTTCGCTTTCAACTACAACCCTAAAGTAGACGTGACAATCGCTTTCTCTCCGCGTGGGAGGAAAATATGTTATCGCCTACAATTGAAGTTTCTACTCGTTACTGCCCCCTGCATTGCCCCTTTTTTTTTTACATTGCTCCTGTTCAACGATAAACAACAAATTAAAAAGGGACTTCATGGTTTTAAGGAGAACTGAAGTGATCTCTAGGTCTTCGGTCTTCCTTTTCGGGGTCTTCGTTTTCGATACTACCCCTCAGTCACGTCCGATAAAAATATTCTCCGGGAATGTAGAGAATTTTATAAAAATGTCTACACCGCCGAACCGGTTGATTCGGAAAGCCAAGAATGGCTTTTAGATCAACTAGGCAAGTTTTTACCGCTGATGATCAACAGCTTTGTGAAGGCGACCTCACGCTCTCTGAGTGTTTTGAGGCCGCCTCACAAATGTCATCATACAAGTCTCTTGGGTCCGACGGCTTACCTGCTTACCGACACACAGTTTAACCTCAGGAAAGAACAGCTTTTAGTCTTGCGACTCAAGGCTAGGCCGACCCGATTTGAGTAGCGATACCAACTATTCCTATACACATGGCTCTTTGTCTGATTCACAACGCCGTGGGATTATTCGCCTTTTATACAAGAAGGGTGATCCCCTCGAGCTTAAGAACTGGCGGCCTATTTCGCTACTAAACACCGATTACAAGATCTGTACGAAAGTGTTAGCAAATAGATTACGTCATGTTCATGGCTCGTGTAAGACGACTTGATTGACGTCATTGAGGAAAAGGACATTAACCTAATTACATAATAAACACTGTGAACAGAGGAGCAGTGGGCACAGAGGAACAGAGGTCATAGAGGAACAGAGGGCGCAGAGGAACAGACGGCACAGAGGAACAGAGGGCAAAGAGGAACAGTGGGCACAGAGGAGCAGTGGGCACAGAGGAACAGAGGTCATACAGGAACAAAGGGCGCAGAGGAACAGACGGCACAGAGGAACAGAGGGCACAGAGGAGCAGTGGGCACAGAGGAACAGAGGGCGCAGAGGGCACAGGGGAACAGAGAGCACAGAGGAACAGAGGGCGCAGAGGAAAAGTGGGCACGAAGGAGCAGTGGGCACTGAGGAACAGTGGGCACAGAGGAGCAGTGGGCACAGAGGAACAGAGGTCATAGAAGAACAGAGGATGCAGAGGAACAGAGGGCACAGAGGAACAGTGGGCACAGAGGAGCAGTGGGCACAGAGGAACAGAGGTCATAGAGGAACAGAGGGCGCAGAGGAACAGACGGCACGGAGGAACAGAGGGCAAAGAGGAACAGTGGGCACAGAGGAGCAGTGGGCACAGAGGAACAGAGGTCATAGAGGAACAGAGGGCGCAGAGGAACAGAGGGCGCAGAGGAACAGTGGGCACAGAGGAACAGAGGTCATAGAGGAACAGAGGACGCAGAGGAACAGAGGGCACAGAGGAACAGTGGGCAAAGAGGAGCAGTGGGCACAGAGGAACAGAGGTCATAGAGGAACAGAGGGCGCAGAGGAACAGAGGGCGCAGAGGAACAGTGGGCACAGAGGAGCAGTGGACACGGAGGAACAGTTGGCACAAAGGAGCAGTGGGCACAGAGGAACAGGTCATAGAGGAACAGAGGGCGCAGAGGAACAGAGGGCACAGAGGAACAGAGGAACAGTGGGCACGGAGGAGCAGTGGGCACGGAGGAACAGTGGGCGCAGAGGAGCAGTGGGCACAGAGGAACAGAGGTCATTGAGGAAGAGAGGGCACAGAGGAACAGCGGGCACAGAGGAACAGTGGGCACAGAGGGACAGAGAAAACGGAGGAACAGTGGAAAAGTGGACACAGAGGAACAGTGGGCACAGAGTACTCTGTACCCTCTGTGCCTCCTGTCACTCTGTTCCTCTGTTCCTATTGTTCCTGTGTTTCCACTGTGCCTACTGTTCCTCTGTGCCTCTGTGCCCACTGTTCCTCTGTTCCTCCTCTTCCTATATTCCTCTGTGCATCCTGTCACTTTGTTCCAGTGTTCCTCTGTGCCTACTGTTCCTCAGGCCAAATTTCAAGACGAAGAGCACGCCATAGGGATCACAAAAGTGACGTGTCAGCGTGGTGGAGAATGCTCAGCTTAAATTTCCGGTCGTTTCCGTCGTTGCCGAAGGCGAAAGTTGAGTTTATTTAAATTTCTCGCCGTCAGAAATCCCGGATCTCGGACCTTCAAAGTGACGATTTCCCGGATCCCTTCGTAATAACTTTAAATCCTGCGTCCCGTCCATAAATGCAATCTCGAATCTCGCTCCCATATTTCTTTAGAATCCCGAATCCCAGCTCCAAAAAAGTAAAATCCTGGATCCCGAAAACGCTTTTGGGGACCCTCCGAGAGAGAGCCTGCTCACAGGCTAACCAAATAACTTTGTATCATGGTGTCACGCAAGGTGACATTTCGGAAATTCAAAATGCTGTATTTTCGAAACCAAAGACGTCATGGAACTCGAGACTTGAAAAAATACTTATTTCTAGGTCATCATTAACCTCCGAAAGATAAAAATTCAAAACACCTCGCGATTTTGATTTTAGAATTTGATGACGTGACTATGAGTGACCAGTGCAATTTGGAATAAGTTAGTCTATGAACGCAATACGTCTGCGTTCGCAGGCTAGGAATAAATGGGCAAGGACGAGTAATTTTTTCAGCAATTCAAGTAACAAATAATAGAAGTAAATACGCAGTCAAATAGCAATGAACTGTACATGGGCTTTTTCGCTAGCTTTCACGATTTTAGCTTTTCTTAAAAATTTTAGCGTTACATTTTCACTTAGTTTAGCTTTCAACTTTTAACATTGTCAAGTAAGGGCGAGCAGAGCTTCCTCTGTCTCGTCATTGTACATATGTAAAAAAAAAAAAAAATTCCACTCTCGAGAACATGTTGGTTGAATCGTGCGGACTCTCTTGTTAACTCAACTCTGCACAGTCCTCGGGCAACAATCGGAAATTTCACTAATTCTTGTTAACCTTCAATGGCGTCGAAAGTCATTGTAACGCGAATGGCGTTTTAGTGAACCTTTAAACAAAATATATCCTCATGGAGCCCAAGAATGGAACGTCAATTGGATGAACAAGACAGGCGGTGAAAAATAAATATCTGGAATCTTTAAAACGACGAGTAATGGTCTTCGACAACAATTGCATTTTTCGCGTTAGATATCAAGTGAGCTTTGTTTCTAATATTTTACTAACATGGTATTATATACAACACTGAAATCAATGGCAATTTTTTAATGGATTTAGCAAACATTGAAGGAATCGAATGCCTTCAATGCATCATTTTGCGTTTACTGAAGTTGCATCTAAGTTGTCTGGCAATTTACATTTATTTTGTACTCAACTCTGCAAAGGTAAAAAAATTGGAAATGCGACAGGGAAGAATTATTTGAATGAAAGCTTGTTGTCTCTTTTGTGTTTCATTATTTACGGTCAAGGTTCTTTCGAAAAGGGTTTGATGTGAACTGTCTGAAATTTACTTAATTGCATATGCTTTGTGACACGGATTGTGTGTCTTGTTT
Organism: Montipora capitata; assembly: GCA_949126865.1. Lineage (NCBI taxonomy): Eukaryota > Metazoa > Cnidaria > Anthozoa > Scleractinia > Acroporidae > Montipora > Montipora capitata. The sequence goes on from OX421447.1 coordinate 28,125,609, forward strand.
GCACGCACGCAATTGAAATAGGAAGGGTTTTTTGCCTCTAATACCAAATATGTTGTTTGTTTCAATAAATGCTCCGCTGGAAAAGGTTTTTGTGATATTTCCAGCCTTTGTGAATTTAACATGTGTAATTTTCGAGCTTAACAAATTTGCATACGTGGGTTGAAATGTGATACAGGAGGGTTTTTGTGGTAGTGCGCTGTAAGGAGCGCGTGCATAAGTCACGAAAATAAACAGGTCTGTTTGGAAGCGTGCTTGAGTTTCAACAAAGTGAGCCCCAAAATTAGCAAAAAAATGTGACGCTGATGAATAATAAAGTAGCTGCTATTTCCAAAACGATGGAATTACCTGGTGATAAATAACCTCGTCTTGGAGAGTAAATTTTTGACTTTGCAGAAACAATGGTCAACATCAAGAGTTAAGCGATTGTGATCTTTGTGTTGAATTCGCACATTTCTTCTCAAACTTTATAACACTTGAAAGAAAAAGAAAATCAACAAAAACAAAAACCCGGTATCTTGCCATCACTTGACACAGATGCTTCACTGTTTCGCGAGTAAACACGCCGCGGTAACTTGATCACGGCGCCCGCTGAATTCGATGTCACGTTCGATTTTGCGATTTACTTGTGCAGCCAAAAGTACAACAACAAAATTGAATCTTCCAAAATGTTTTTCACTGATGATAGCTTTTTATATTCGTGGTTCAAAATCAATGTTGTTTTCATGTCGTAAATTTTGTTACGGATGGCAAAATATTTTATTCTCGATCGACCGTCCTGAAAACTTCCTTCTACTCTTCCTAAAAACTGTGTATCAATATTTATTCACTTTTACATCAATATTTGTTTTGCATACATTATTCACTTTTACATCAATATTTGTTTTGCATAAGCAAGCTAACAAAATCTGTACCTTTCTTGGTTCGCATTTTTGAGCCTTAAAATTAGAATTGTCGGTCCTATGCTTCTGTTACAAAGTCGTATGTTTCTTGTTTCATCCAGACACTAACCCCGCCGGACAGGGATTCATTTTAGTGAGCTTTTGTATTACAAAGATGTCAGATGCTCAGAGTGCACGCTTGTGGTGAAAACAAGTTGTGAGGGAACTTGAAAATGACTCTCAACATGTCAGCCTAGAAGCCAATATTTCTTGATTCCCTTTTATTTTCTTCAATCTTTCTGGGTTTCTGTACTTTGCTAGTAACCACATGTCTTCTCAGGGGGCTATTTACCTTAGACTTGTACCATGGTACTACAATGATATACAATACCAAAACAATATCGTGTACTATTCGAGCTACATATTACGCAAAGACAACTTGAATCTCCTGGAAGACAAAACGCAGCTCGGTTGACAATATGGAATAAAGCGCTGTGTTACTGCACTACCACACGTACGCAATGCATGCCTATTTTTTGTAAAGGGGACAGGAATTTTTCTTTCTGACAGATGATTAATAGGCTGGTAGTTGGGGAGCCGGTTGTTCGAAAGCCGATTAAGTTAATCCAGGATTAGCGTAAACTTTTGTTTCGTGTTTTCAACTTTTTGGTGTAAGTTTCTTTTGTTTATTTTTGTTTTTCAAGATTGACTTGTTCTAATGTAAAGATTTGCCGAATAGCAGCGTTGAACAGCATTTGGGAGCAGAGAAATAAACTCCTTGAATAATTTTTAATCTGGGATTAGCGTTAATCGGCTTTTGAACAACCGGGCCCAGGTTTTTAACTTCAGAAAAAGATCTGTTTCGTCGTATCAACGTGTGAGCCAAAGGGCCTCTGCTGGCACGACTTCTGGGTGACCAGTTAAATGGTCTTAATGACCCCCGACTTGAAAAAATTGCGTGGATTCAATACCACCCTTCTGTTTTTGCGTAACACGTTCCACCGGCAACCCAGTGTACGCTCATGGAGCGTCTAGTTTCGATCTTTTGGAATGCCGCCGTTGGACGATGGGCGCCTGGGTTGGGGCCAAGGATCGCCATCATGGATGCCGAAAGATTATTGTCTGAGGAACAATCTTATCGAGAAATGTCTTTTGCTGTTCCTTGGGGAGTTATTGCAGCTAAAGAGTGGGGACGTGATGATGGAAAGCCTTTCTTAGGACTTCATGGATTTCTAGATAACGCAAACACATTTGACAGGCAAGTAGTAGCGCGCTTTTTATTAAGCCTTATTATGTTTTCTTCCAGTCTCAAGAATGGGAATCCCAGCTTGGTCCAATCACATTCCAGGACGTTTTATGAACATAACGAGTAATCAAAAGAGAAAAGTGGGAAAAAGAATCAACCACCAAAACTCCTATGTGACATAAACAATTTTTTTTTGAAAATGCCAAAAATTTGGGTCGGTCAGACGATGCTAAAGGAAAAAAAAAAAGGGAATGGCCTAAAACTTTTTACAAGGATTGTATTTGATGATTAGTTATTTTTGAAAAATGCGTGGTTATCCCCCAATTTTCGTTTTGGATTTTCCTGCATATTCATAAACTGTGAAAAAATGCCTTTGAATAAGTAGGCACTGCCCTTAAATGAAAAATAAAGCAATTTGAACCTATGGCCTTTGCAACGTTGGTGCAATGCTCTACCAACTGAGCTCTTAAGACACTCAGTTGGGAGCAGGACCTGTCAGAATGGTATCCAGTCAAATCACCTACGTTCAAATTCGCCTATGCCAACTCACCTATTGGTAAACTCGCCTCCGTGGACAACTTTGATCACCAGCATGGGCAAGTTCATCGCAATTGTTTAGTTTCATGACAAATGAAAACTTAGTGTGCATTGGTCAATGCTCTTTGGTGCATGCTTTCAAGTGACTGAATGTCCTGTGAACTGTGTTGAGAAGGTTAACTACTGGTTGCAGTTCTGCCTTGTGAATAAGTCGACGTTGAAGGACACTGAGAAGCAATTAATTTTGTCTGCATAGCTCATAATTGTTGGAGACAATGAGTGAGCACATAACCACTGTGGTCAGCAAGCCACCTCAAAAGGGCAGCATTAGTTGTATCATTGCATGGTTGCTCCTTGTGCCATGCTCCAAAAGTGTCACATCCCTGATTCACCATTGTCTCTTCCAGGTCATCATACAAACCTTGAAGAACCAGTTTCATAAAACAAATCAATCAAAACTTTATCCAGTCTTGGTTGGAAACCTCTGTTCAGATTTGTTTGATTGCAATTTTTGGTGGGTTAGCTGTATCAATGGATGGGATTTTAAAATACTTCAGAATGCGGAAAAACGGTCTTTGCAATAGTGCTTAGGTGTGGTTTTGCCCAGGTTTAGCCTGAAAACTGCAAAAACCTTATTACATTGCTGGTTTGATCTCTTTCAGACTAGCTCGCTTGCTTCCAGAAGACATCCACTTCATTTGCATAGACTTTCCAGGACATGGTAAATCCTCACACAGATGGCCTGGAATGCCATACATACACTTTGAGTACATTGCTGATATAAAGAAAGTTATTTCACAGCTCAAATGGAAAAAGTATTCAATCATAGGTCACAGTATGGGAGCTAACTTAGCAGCTCTGTATGCCGGTACTTTCCCATGTGAAGTGGAGAATCTTATTTTGCTTGATTTCCGTGGGCCTTCAACATACCCTGTGGACAAAGCAGCTGTTGTGTTAGCTCGTTATGCAACAGCAATGGCACAGGTTCAGACCACTTCACTCCATGTTTATCCCAATTTGGAATCTGCTGCAAAGAGGCGGCAGTTAAAAGCTGTTGGAGGAACAATTTTGACAAAAGAGGATGCAGTTTTGTTGGCTAAGAGAGGAACTCGTACCACCAAGAATGGTCTCGTATTTTCAAACGATCCAATCATAAAACATTTATATGCACCACTTGTTGCACCTCAGGATTTGTTACTTTCAATTCTTTCCAAGATACAATGTGCAGTATTGACACTAGAAGCCACTGATACTGTGTTTGAAACGAACAAAGTATCTTGGATGGAGAGAATTAACATCATTCGTCAAAGTGCAAAGTTCAAATTGTGTAAAAAAATCAAAGGTGGACACCATTTCCATCTAGAAAACCCTGGGCAAGTTGTTCAAGAAATTAAAGGTTTCTTAACTCTTTGCCAATCATATGATTGTACTCTCAATAGCAAGTTGTAAGTGATTTTCTGAAATAAAAAAAAAAAAAGACATACTGCAGAGTTTTTCTTTTAAAGCAAGTTAAGCTGCTGCTCCATTTTTTCTTCCCTGCAGAAGACAATAAGTTCCTACAACGCAAACCTCACTGTATGACCACTGAAATGCATGGATGATGTACCGGTAAAACAGTCCTCCTAAATTAATGTCTAGATCTGTATGTGATCAGCAGGGGCAGCTTATCTCTTCTTGTGAAATGCCAGGTGTACACTGTAGACTGAGATGATACCCCAATGGTTAATGGTAATTAATGTACAGTAGCATACATATTAAAATGTGGCTTACAAGCAATCATTCTATGGGTATACAGCATTATGCAGGTGCCACTGGTAGCCAATATTAGTCTGAAGTGATCTCACCCAACTCATGAATGAATGAAATGAGGCCTGACCACAACACCAGGAACTCGTACTCTTTGCAAACAGTGTATGGGTTCTTTAAGGAAAGCCTACTATTGTTTGAAGAGTGAATGGGTTGAAGGAAAAAAAAGCCATGGGACCTGTTTCCTACAATAACGTTTTAACCAGGCATTGCAGTCAGTCATTCTGGACTGAAATTTGGTTTATGAATGGAGTTGATAATGTAAATTGGCCACCGTACAGAGATTCTAAAAGCTGACGTTTCGAGCGTTAGCCCTTGGTCAATTTTTGTACACTACTTCCCCACTGACGCAGCACCACAGTTTCTTTAGAAACTACCCCTTTCTTTCATTCTGGACTGAGTCTTGTAGAGGACGACCAAGCAATACCAGAAGTAAATTAAGTGAATTTGATGTTTGCTAGATGTCTTCAGAGTGGCCCTTTTTTCAGTTAGTCACATGACCACAATTACATAACCTTAACACGACTAAAGGTGTTGAGATTATATTGGCCTGCCAAGTTTAAAAGAGTCTCAGTCAGCAAATCATAGAGATTTTATGATGGTTTTTCAATTTTATACAAATTAAGCTTAGCGTCATGCTTAAGATTTCAGTGTTTTTTTTGTGCTACAATACCTTGTTTAGTACATGCTATCGTTGTTTGCTGTTTACTCTGGTTTATGGTTATCTCATGCATGCAGGCATCAGCGTACCAGGCAGGGGCAGCAAAAATGATGTACCATTTGGGTATAGTTATGGTAAAATTTATATTATTATCAAATATCTTGATTTATTTTGATCCTACAACTTTCAAAATCATATTCAGCCGCTCCCTAAGCCAAAACAACATCCAAACTGTGTCAAATTTCTTTGGTGTGGATAGTGAAATGCTATTGAGTAAGAAATCAATCATTGAAAACATTGACTGTAGGGAGCCATGCCAGAGAAAAAACGCAGCGTCGAAGAAACCGCACAAGTGAGTACATTTTATAACCCACTTTGTTTGGTAGTTTAGAAATGTTGACCTCAATTTACCGAAAATATTTGTACTATTTTGATCACGAGGCACAAAAATATAATGATAAAAGATAGGCATGAAGCACAAAACACAAAGAGAACAACAAAAGAAAAAAAAGTAAAAGAAAAGAAAAAAAACCGATGTCATAAGTATGGAAATTGATTTAGTGAGTTTTTTTGAGGAAGATAAAAGATAACAAAGTTTGTTTTGTTAATATTTAGAGATAATTTATTCAGCAAAGCCAATTACATGTATGTATATTTCTCAACTCCAAATTCATCTTTGTTTCTAGAGATTCATAAGAAAACCAGATATTGCATTGCATTGCATTGCATGTGACGAAACACAAAAACGTGTTTCCAGTCACAAACACAATTCTTTAATAACTAGACCCTCAGTGAGGGTACACTGGGTTGCCTGTGGTACGTGCACCGTTCCAGACAATTTTTTTCAAGTTGAGGGGTCATTAAGACCATTTAAGGGGTCACCCAGAAGTCATACCAGCAGAGGCCCTTTGGCTCACAGGTCCTCACATGTTCGTACGATGAAACAGATCTGTCCTTGCGTAATATGTAGCTCTCTAACAGTGCACGATATTGTTTTGGTATTGTCTATCATTGTAGTGCCATGGTAGAAGTCTTGGGTAGATTAAGCCTGAGAAGACATGTGGTTACTAGCAAAGTACTGAACCCAGAAAGATTGAAGAAAATAAACGGAAAGTGAGAAACATTGGCTTCTGGGCTGACATGTTGATAAACTTCTTTTCACCACAAGTTTAAGCGTGCCCTCTGAGCATATGACAGCTTTATAATACTTAAGTTTACTAAAGTTAACCCATGTCCGGTGGGGTTAGTGTCTGGATGGGTGACCAAAAACATATACACCTTCGTAAAACAGAAGCATTGGACCGAAAATACTATTAACGCTAACAAATGCGAACTCAGCAAGGTACAGATTTTGTTAGCTTGCTTTATGCAAAAACAAATATTGATGCAAAAGTAAATAAATATTGATACACAGTTTTTAGAAAGAGCAGAAGGAAGTTTCCAGGACGGTCGCTCGAGAATAACATATTTACGACACGAAAACAACATTAATTTTAAACCATGAATATAGAATATAAACAGTTACGATCAGCGACAAACATTTTGGGAGATTTTTGCTATGTTCAATTTTGTTATTGTACGTTTTGGCTGCACAAATAAATCGCAAAATCGAAAGTGACATTGCCGGAATTCAGCGGCAATTTACTGCGGCATGTTTACTTGCCAAACAGTGAAGCATCTGTGTCAAATGATGGCAAGATACCGGGTTTTCGTAAGTTTCTTTTCCTGTCAAGTGTTATAAAGTTTGACAATAAATGAGCGAATTAAAAACAAAGATCACAATCGCCACCATTGTTTCTGCAAAGTCAAAACTTTACTCTCCAAGACGAGGTTATTAAACACCAAGGTAATTCCATCATTTTGGAAATAGCAGCTACTTTATTATTCACCGGCGTCACAATTTTTTGCTGATTTTTGGGCTCATTTTGTTGAAACTCAAGCACGCTTCTAACAGACCTGTTTATTTTCATGAAACCTTTCCTGCTTACAGAGCAATACTAAAAATATCCTCCCGTATCACGTTTCAACCTTAAGCTCGAAAATTCAATACACAACATGATATTATAATTCACAAAGGCAGAAAATATCACAAAATCCTTTTCCACCGAAACATTTTATTGAAACAAACAAGATAAGATGCACTAAAACGGCATCCGCGTTGCAATGACTTTTGACGCCATTGCTGGTTAATGAGAATAACAAACTCACGAGGCAGAATGTATATTTATATTTCATTAAGTTAGCACAACAGAAAAACGCTAACGTCATTTTGACACGAAAATGCTTTTAATACTATTGCCATAAAAACTATCCAGTTAAGCTCGCATATTATAAAACATGATGAATTCATAAAGACCACCTTTTCCAGAAAACAATAATTGTTTGAAACAAACAACATATTTGCTCTTAGAGGCGAAAACCTCTTCCTATTTCATTGCGTGCGTGAAGACAAGAAACTCAATTGTGTCAAATTACCATGTACTTCAGGTTCAAACCCTTTCCTGAAGAACCTTTTCCTTGAATAACAAGAAAATGCTTTACTATTGCCATAAAAACTATCCAGCACACATATCATAAAACATGATGAATTCATAAAGGCCACCTTTTCCAGCGAACAATTTTTTGAAACAAACAACATATTTGCTATTAGAGGCAAAAACCCCTTCCTATTTCATTACGTGTGTGAAGAGAAAAAACTCAATCGTGTCAAATATGCGCAATATTACCACAAACTAAAATTTCAGGATCAAACCGTTTCCATGAAGAACCTTTTCTTTGAATAATGAAGCACAAAATAGACGACAAGCTTTCTTTCAAATAATTCTTGTCTGTCACATTTCCAAATTTTTTTTTACCTGAAGACTGTGCAGAGTTGATCACAGATCCACTTAAGGTGTTCGATTCGTTCTGTCTTTGTTGAACCCATAAGTTACCAGAGAATTTTCCATTTGGTTTCAGTGTTCTACATAACAGCACACTTGGCAAAATCTTAGAAATACAGCTCACTTTGATTTTGGCTCGACAGGCGACAGATTGTTGTCGAAGTCCATTACTCGTCGCTTTTACGATTCCACCGCCTGTCTTGTTCAGTATCCAAATGACTTGCCATTATTGAGCTTCATAAGGGTATATTTTGTTCAAAGATCCACTAAAACGCCATTCGCATTACATGACTTTTGACGCCATTGCCGGTTAAGTTTATCATTCTACTGTGTCCACCAGAGAAATCTACGCATTTCCACTACCCTCTCTATCCTAAGAAAACAAGAGCAGAAGGTTCTATGCACAAAGATACCACTTAGCAGGGGAGTGACAGGCAAGACTTACCGACACGGAAAAAAAAAAAAGAAAAAAAAAGAAAAAAAAGAAAACAAACAAATCCCACCCACTTTCTGACTGGGATTGCCATACTGGCAACCCAGTAAATAGTTCCCCTTTAATCTGCCACTTGGTCTTTCATGGTCTGCTGGTCATCACTATTGCCTCTGAATGAGGAAATACCGAATTTTAATTCTACGTGGGCTGCCTTCTCTGAAAAGTCTCCCTATGACATATATTATATAATGCATGCCCAAGCAAATCACGACCCCCCGCCCCCCAGAAAAAAAGAATCAAGAGCTGATTCTTTTACTTTGTTCCTTTGAACAAAGTAAATACATGGTTGTCTGTTGCTATGGTTACTACTATATACCACTAATAAGCACATTTTGTCAAGCAATGGTTGCTGTGTTACATGAAACCATAATATACAGTATGAGTAGCTGCTTGGTGATACCATCTTGTAGAGTTTCTTGAAAGTATTGGAACTATTTTGAACCTCAAACCCTTTGATGACTTGTGAGAAACTGAGAAAGAACTATTTAAAGGGTTACACTTCTATACTCACCAAACAAAAAAATTAATGTTTTTAATTGTACTTAATTAAACTCCAAATGTCTTTCTTTCAAATGACAAATTCCACAGAGGGTTACCCACCAACATGACTGGCTATGTACAAGGCACCACATATTAAGGTTGGGCTCCCCGTGTTAAACACTCCATGTGATGGATAACTCTAGCCTTAGTTCACTTTGCAACAAGCGTGTCTGTTCTGCAATCAACAAATAACGGGTGACCCAAAAACACTGTCCCCCCGTCCATGGACTACCCCGAAGGGCTACACAAACATACTACCCCAAAAACACTATTTCAAGTGAGTACTATTGGTCGTAAGCAGCATCACAATTAGTGCTAAGCCTAAAGATCGATTTTAAACAGCATTGGTCAACAGTATTAAGTCTAAGCACCCATTTTAAAAAGGTTTGCTTTCAATAATAATTGTTGCACGAGTTTCACTTCACTTACATGAATTAATTGGCCATCACAACAATTATTGAAAGCTAACCTTTTTAAAATGGGTGCTTAGACTTAGAGGGCCACTAGGGAGAATATTTTTATAGTAATAGGTGTTACCCTCTTTAAATAAAGGTTATTATTATTATTATTATTATTATTATTATTATTATTATTATTATTATTATTATTATTATTACTTAAATACTGTTGACCAACACTGTTCAAAATGGATGTTTAGGCTTAGTCCTAATTGTGACGCTGCTTACGACCAATAGTACTCACTTGAAATAGTCCATTTGGGTAGTCCATGGACTGAGGGTCAGTGTTTTTGGGTCACCCACAAATAACCATTTCCAATCCACTCTTCCCATAACCTGCCTTCTAAAATACAACTGTAAACTAAAACTAAACACTTCCAGGGACAAAAAAACCAATATTGGCTCACCAAGTTGGTTTAGAAGTTGTGGGTTCAACTCCAGCCTAACTCAGGATCTTTAAACAACAAAAGGAAAAAGTGCTTCCTTTACTAATATTCAAGGCTGTGCTCTAAGGAAAATTTCGGGGAGCCCTTCGGGCTCCCAAGCATTTCAGCTGGGGTGCCCACCCCTCCAAGTTGGTCGCCCGTATTAATTAATTAATTAATTATTTATTTATTTATTTATTTAATTATCTGAGATCAACAACGCAGCAAGATCTTCATCCATCTTTCTCTCAAAAAAAAAAAAACATTGCTGCTACTGCTCTGGTGATCGTCGAGCTCGCTAGTGCAAGAAAAACCCGCAAACCGTCAAATTTTCCACGCCATACTTGAGAAAGACGAGAAAAATGGCAATGCCACCGATGTTTTTCAGGTTTAAAAGTGAAAAAGTAAAGATTGCCGCAGGTTTATGTAAAAACGTTTGGGTCTAATGCAGGTAAACCTTTTTACTGGTTAGTTGGGTTAAATAAATTTTCTAAGTGTGAATCAATGCCGCTTGATTCCCGTGGAGGTTTTGTAAAAACTGCCGTGAAACAATGAAACCACCGCGGCCCAAAAGCTATCATTTTTTTCTTTTAGCAAGTCATCTTGATCTGAACGAAAATCATCGCTACAGGACAAAACTAAAGTATTTTTTCCTTATATTATCAGTAAAATGTTTAGTGGAATGAGCTTTTTGTTCGGTCGAAGCGCCAGTCACAGCGTTATTTGTTTAAGGGCACGGAATGATTTGTCACGAACCAAAGACAACGCGGGATTGCTCTGTTTCTAAAACAACAACAAATAACATGATATCTTTCCCTTTTTTATTTCGTTATTTCAAATACAGGGGAAAAACAACCATAACTAAAATATATTTTGGCCAAGCAGGCGCAGCCACGAAAAATCGTAAAAAATTACATTTGCATAAACTGCGATTCCCGGGTTCATACAAAAGTAAATTGCACCACTTCGCCGGCCGCGCTTTACCACTGTCAGAGCAGAAGTAAGAACTCTTTTTTAAAACTATAACCAAAAAATGCCAAACTTCACGTTCCAAATTTAATGCTATTTTTTGAGAAAGAATCGAAATTCGTGCGGCCGCCGGCTACGTGCAAAGTCACGGATTATGTTACATGTGAAATCATGTGGAACGGCCTTTGAACCGATTGTTTCGTACGAAGAAAAAACATTTTCTGAGAGGTTTCGTAAACTATAACCACCAGCATATTAAATTTTTTAGCCTCCTTATCTGCTAGAAATACAATAACTATGAGTGCCCGGCCGGGCGACCGGGTAACTTTCTTCAATCGCCCGAAGCCAAATGTTAGTCGCCTCAGGCGACCGGGCGCCGTTAGAGCACAGCCTTGATATTGCATCTGCAAACAGTTTTAGACTCTTTTAAGTTGAGGAGATTGGTAAACTTTCAGCCTGTGGGTCTGTGGTAACTCTGTGGGTCAGAGTTAAAGCACCCACACACACTTCACAAATGAGTTGGACATGAAGTTCCCAAGCTGTTATTGTATGGCCTATATGACAATTGTATAGTGTTGTAAGGCCCATTTCTTTTAATTGTTTTATCCACGTAGAAAATCCTCTACCAAAGCTCTGTTAATGTCATTATCACTTATAATTATATCGCTAGCAGCAATTTAGCAAAACAAAAACGAAAATACCAAACTACAGGCAGATAGGTTATATAAACAAGCTCTTAGTGAAACCAAAGACAGCCTGAACTCAGGGTAAGTATTTAAAGTAAACATGTCCACAAATACAATGATTTCCTTTTTAAATAAGACCCTCCTCATTGCCATGGCGTGTCTATGCCCTCCTGTTTGGTTTTCCTTATACAAAAACCAAATAGGAAGGCAATCCATGGCATTATAGTAACAGCCTTTGTTGAGGACTACTGAGCATTACAATCTCTGTAAATCTATTGCTGAGATTTCAGAACAAAGCCTTATAATTTTATTAAACGGCCTAATTGATTTTCACTTACAGTGAACTGACAGGCTGCTCTCAGATAAACCCAGTGAAACATGTTAATCTGCAGTATTGCCAACTCTTTTCCTGTACCAAAATGATTACTTAACTACGCTAGCAAAATAAAGACTAGATTGTTTCAAATCTATTCACATTTCATTTCTCCTGGTTGATTTCCTTCCATGGATATTGGAAGGCATCAGTAGGCTTTCTGTCCTGTCTCCTCCACAACTTCTTTTTCTCTCGTGTTCGTGCATTCTCACACCATGCACTCACTGCAAATTTCTCCTTCCAGTAGATGATGAACTGAAAAACAAAATTGTATAGAGCAGCCTGTCAAAAGTAATATGCGATTGCAACTGCTGTGCTTAGTGATTGGTCAAAAAATGTTGGGCCAGTTTATCAAACAATGAGATGGAAAACCAAAACCAATCAATACTTGGACGTGCAATTTTTCCTGCCCTTTGAGCAAGTTACATGGAAATGCTACGAATTTGGATTAGTTCATAATTTTATGTGCTGCTTGCACCTCCTGTGATTGGCCAAAGTAATTACTTTGGAATTTATTTTACGACACTCAATTAAGCAAACACCTTGTAATAAGCTAAACCAAAAAACAAGTCTGAGAGCAATGAAAGATGGCAGTATTGTGCTGAAATATGGGAAGAAAATAAATTAGGTAATATATTATTATTTCAGCAATATTTACCTGAGGATCCCAAAGCTCACTGGCCACCCCAAGATCCTTGCAACATCTCATCAATGCATTGGATTTGGCAGCTTCCATGGCTTTTCCATACACCATGTTATTTGCTGAATAAAATGTGTGTTCACCTACTGTCTGGGACACAAATCTTCCCAAACAAAACAAAGCATACTCTCGCACAATCAGTTGACTGTTATCTCTGTCATTCTGCAATTCAAAATTCCAAAACAAAGTTTAAAACTAAGGTAACAAGGTTTTAAGTTCACATGACAACATTACTGAGGTCAGCGAAATGCTACTGCAACTACAGTAAGCCAACAATGTAAATTTCAAGATTAGTGGTCCTTTTGTTAAAAGCTATACATGTATGAATGAGGTGAGGATTAAAGCCTTAACAAATTATTAGGAAGTAGAAAAATTGAAGTGAAGTCATTCGAATCAGTTATATACAATATTACAACCTACAGTGTATGACCTTCTTGTTATGTTTAGATGCTCTACCACTGGGCAACTGGATTTCGATGCGTGGTGCTCATTATTAAACTATGTGAAAGATTGACGCGGCTTCTTTGATTTGAAAACTGAAACATTCACATTGTGCCTCCCATTTCACAGTTGATGTTTTCTTTCAAGGCAGAATGTTTCTTCTTTCAATGGCAAAAGCAACAAACTCTCTGGCATCTAAGGTATTAAAGTATTCATTTTGCCTTTAATGATAAAAACTTGAAAAGGTTTTTAAAAGTACTCAGCAAGCAGGAAAAGAAAAGTCAAAAAGGTGGTAAACCAGCCAGATTTTGACCTGAAATTGAAGAGATTCTCCTTTTGGAACCAATGCCCAGCCTCCTGGACCAAATGCTTGATTGAGAATCCTTCTGTATTTAATCTCAGGAACATAAATCAGTCCTGCAAGCATGAAAACTCAATACTCAATTAAAAAAATTAAAACTACCATCAATCCTCATCAAAAGGGATTATTTGTACAATGTACCATCAGGTTTGATCTCTACATCACTCTCATTGATTGGTGACATTAAAACTTGAGTTATTTCAGGACTAAATGGAACTGTTGCAGCTCCAGAAAATTCTTCAGATAGCCTGAGAAAAAAAAACAAGGAATATTTTACAATGAGAACTTGCATTGAACTGACCTTTGATGCAAACTGCTTTAACCCTTCCTCACCTGAGAGCGAGACACATACATTTTACTAGACTGGTTAACACCAGATGATTTTACTCATCAACTGGGGGTGCTCTTGCTGTAAATGGGCTAAAACTACATACAGTCTCACAAAAGATTAGAAGTGTGATAAGAAGAATTAAAAGTTGTATGACTCTACAAGTATATGATCTTCTTGATCAACCCAGACAAAGGAACCCAGGCATATATAGTGCAACCCAGGGATTATAATGGGAAAAATAATGCTCCATTGGCGTCACAGGACTCAGTTGTATGACAGATCAGACAGCTTCAGATCTTGTAGATTGCACTGATTATGTAAGCAACCCTTTTGTTAATTCCTCCTCTTTTTGTATTCTATGCATGAATACTTTGATTAACACAGAAGTAATCATCTTAAAATATTCCTCCTTCCTTTTGGGATCATTAGTTACCCAATCAAAATCACAGGCCCAAGGAGAAAAGTCTGTGATCACATGATTCTGAGAACAAGCGAGATTTTCGTGTAACTAGACGTTTTGTGAGCGTAAACTGGGTTGCCTGTGGTACACGTGACACAAAAACAGAGGGCACTGAGTTGTGTGGTATTAAAGACCCTGAAACTGGATTTTCCCAGGAGTAATGGTAACACTGAAGAAAAAAATCTTAAAAAAGAAGAAAGCTTAGGAATCCAATAGGTGCTCCTGGTACCTCCTACAATGGAAGAAGCAGGCCAGGGGATCGAGCTCGAATGCGGAATATTTCTCATCATCCCCAGAGCTGGTCAGTCCAGAAACGAGAACACTACTTATTTTTTGTTTCCGTTTTCCGGCATAAGAAAAAATAAATAAAAATAAAAATCAAACAGAGAAATTCTACTCACATTCTGACTGGATTGCTATACCGTATATGGCGACTAAGGGTGTATTCTTTTGGAGGATCCTGGCTATTCTCATTCCGGATTAGGAATAACAAAATACAGAATATCAATTTGCAAAAGAACACATATTCTGAAAACGGCATACTACTAGCGAAGGTGATCTGGGAACTATTGTATCTGTGCATGCACCAATTGCGTTGGCCTTGCGAGTAAAAAAGGTTTCCCGAAAGTTTGAAACACGGAATGTTGAAATATGGCCATATGTACCAGTCTTTTGGTGGTTTTCTGGATTTTTCAGTTTGCTTCATTTGCTAAAAACCTTAAGGGGGAAGATGCTGAAGAATTTTTTGTACTTGCGTGTGCTTTGCGTAGTGCAAATGTTTTCCCATATGCTCTTCTTCTTGACGTCATCATCGACTTATTGTGGTTTTTGCACAAACCAATTAATGCCAACATCATTTCTTTTGACCAGGCAAGGACACTTTCTTTTATTAACACAAACTAACAGCTCTTCTTGTTCTAGCATCGGTAACTGCATCGGTAGACATTTTGCATCACTATTCCAATCAAATTGTTACAATTTTCAAGCCACCGGTGGGTGACCAGCCGGTCGCGTATCATTTCCCGCCAAAACTTTCCCAAAAGAATGCATATTCTGCCTATTCGGAGTGAACCATATTTCAGTCATTCTGTTCATTCTGCTATAGAGAGCAGAATGAACAGTATTCTGTTCATTCCCAAAACGGAATAGCATTGAAATGTGCACCAAGATTTTGAACTTATGTGATTCAATAGACCTTTTTGCAGATACGGCGGCCATTTTGATTTCTGTTGTTTCAACTACTTACTATGGGATGCCCAGGGAGCAAATACATATTAATTTGCCCCCTGAGCATCCCATAATGTCTTTCGAAACAATAGAAATCAAAATGGTCGCCGTATCGGTAAAAAGGTCTATTCAATGAGATTTCATAGCCAATTTGTGGTTAGAACATCCCGGTAAATCATTACGAAATTGTGCCAAATAACACTCCCCCAAAAGTGCCTGAAAACAAAGTTTCTATAAATACTGAATAATTTCTGCATTCTATTTGGGATTAATTGAGGTGCTCTCAGCCAATCAACATGCTGAGATGTCTTTATGTACATTATTTATTATATCAAATTATTATATGGCTCTGTCTCACAAGGACTTGGAACTACCAAGTTCACGAATTTGATTGGCTGAAATCGATATTGACCGCGGTCTAGATTTTCCCATCTAGACCGGCATCTAGACCGGTAATGTTTTGCGGTGAAAAGATGGAAAATAAAATGCAAAAATATTGAGTATTTTCTTCTAACAATATTTATTTATGGAAGTGCCAAACAGCATGATGACAAAAGAGAGGATGACGAGCAAACTTTGACAGAATTAAGTTCAGCTCATCGCCGTTCGCAAGCAAAATGTCAGTTAGTACAAACCAGATAATTAAACAAATTAAATTGTTCTTGTTTGCCATATAATAAACATCTTATTAACCGAGCTTAGTCAGTCTGTATGGGAGAATCTTGACCTCGGTCGTGTGTACAGACCTCACTGCGTTCCGTCTGTACTCACGACCTCGGTCAAGATTCTCCCATACAGACCTCTTGCTCGGTTAATAAGAGCTAAGAAATACACCCCATGTTGCTGTGCATCTGTTCAGTTATAGATCACAGAAGACATCAAAATTAATTATGTGGTAAGCTATAAGAACATCAGTGACACACTCCCCAATTGCCTTGCATTGTGTGCCACTTTTTTGTGCTTACCACATATATTTGACGTCATTCACCTTGTTTCTACATCAATCCCTACCATGCCCAGGGGTGGTGGGGTAGGGTTTGTTTGACTCATTCTTGAACCCTTACCTATCAACTGAATTATTCGATGATACAAATGCTGTGTTAGTTTCGTCTCTTTCGGCCAAATTGTTCGCTGCATTTTCTTTTTGCTCTTCGTTTGATAGTGATCTTGATGAAACTCTTGCGAGAGGAGTACGGATCGACAACATCGAAAATGCTGCCTTTCGAAATGCCGCCATTTTAAGCTGCCCCCAGGCTCCCCGAGTGACATGGTGCCCTATATGGGGGCTAGCATGACATTCTTCTCGTCTTCTGTTTTCGCAGTTTTTTTCCGCAGGCAGAGTGGGGCGGAACCCTGCAAACTGTACGTAATCTACATATAACTTAACTTTAATTAACGTAATCTTAGTTTCGATGCCTTTATTTCCATGATTTACGAAAGATAAGATAAGCTCCTATAGAGGAGCAATTTACTGTGGTTGTTGTAGTAGTTTCCAGAATAGTTTTCCAGTGGACATGGAAATCAATACTCATACTCATGGCATATTTTTGTAAGGAATGAATGGACAATACTTCGTGGAAAGTGCGTGCGTACGGTATTTACGCACGAGTTGTTGATACAAAAACAACGAGTGCGGATTCTGTACAAAGCACTTTCCATGTGGTATTGTGTTTATTATATGTATACATTCTGAGATTTATATTCTTGTTTATCGTATTAATTACAAACCAAGACAAACTCTGTTACACGACTCATGCAAAGGTTAAGTTATAACATAAGCTTAAATTTTTGCCAGAAACTTGACAATAAAGCAAGCAAAGAAGGTTAAAATATTATTTCAAATGTCTCAACAAGGCATCTTAAACTTGAAGGCTCATAATCCTCTCAGTCTTCACGTCTCACAGAAGGAATAAAGTCTGCAAGGTGCTTGTTTAATTATGTTGCCTCTATGTTTTGCACTTCTCGCTCGTCGCACTTTTCGTTCCAAAAAACGTTTCCAGCAATTTCATATCTGGATCGTTTCGTTTTCTCTTTCGTGTTCTTGTTTTAGAGACTTTCCACATAATCCTTGACCAAAGTATCATGATCAACAAACCTTTTCTCACTCATGTTTTTGAGCTTCAACACTTGCGAAAGCTTCAGATTTCTTAAAAAGTGAAAATACTGCCAGCTGAATGAAAATCACCTTGTTATGGCTCACACATCAAAAAACAGAATACACGGCACCTGACACCTCACAGGTGGACAAAGCAATATGCGCCATATGATTGGCTGTTGGGTTCTTAGACCAGCTGGTGAACCAAATTTATTTCGCGCCTTTTCAGGGGGTAGATCTCTGTATATAATAAATTATATTTTAAAATTAAGGAGAGACTGGTTACATAAATATGTTGAGGCTCACCAGTGTCAGATTGTCGGTGGATCTCCCTTACGTCGCAGGCTGTGCTGTAGTGAACCTCAGAAGTTTGAGTAAATTGTGAATCATGCATGTCCAAGGTGGCCTCTTGTATTGTTTTAGGTTTTACATGACTGTTACGGGACAAAGTTGTATTTTCTGCAGGATACTATAACTCCATCCCATTCAGAATGAGTGGACCGCCACCTTATGGATATAACCCACCTTCACCCTATGGACAAGCTGGACAGAACCCTCCACCACCCTCTGTTCAAACATATCCCCAAGTGAGTCTTTTTATTAATAGAGCATTGTTCACTCATTTTTATGGAAAACAAGAGTGAATTTTTAGTTCTGTAGTATTTTCCAAAGGTTTCCCCTTTTCTGTTTTTGCTGTGTTTTAAAAAGTATTTATTGCTATAACAAGAAGTGAACAAGGTAGACTCATCTGTTGTTGCAGGGTGTTGTGCCACCACCTTATGGGCCACCAGTAGCAGAATATTATCCAAGTACCCCTTCTCAGTACACAGGACACCCAACACCAGCACAGGCAGCATACCCGGTCAGTATTGGTAGGATCACCCAAACAATTTCTCTTCTTTTATTATTGGGAAATGCACTTGTTTCATATAGTTAGATCTACCATCTATACCTTTTTCCTATAACAGATACTATTGAATGACAATGTCATGGTAGCATTAGTTATTTTTGTTAAAACCAGGAAAAAAACAATGTCATCGTCAAGTGCCATCTTCGATACGAAGGTTGGCTGTCACACACACACACACCCTACTCAGCCCAGTCAAAATGATGTTTTTGAGAAGGAGGCAAGCTGGCTATAGTAATAGGCAGCAGAGGCCCAAGGCCACTGCTTCAAGGGCCAGGGGCCCTTGCATGCTGGGGGATCTGGGGGAGCATGCTTCAAATGGTTGCATCTGGTGCATTTTAGGCTAAACTGAGCTCCTATTAGATGGCATTAAGATAACACTAATGAATTAAGAGCCACACAAGACCTTCAGTTTTCAAATTTAAGTTATATTCCGCCAGAAGCATTATTGCAAAAAAGGATAACTATA